>CM060943.1:602266331-603516331 GCA_030765085.1 Allium cepa | reverse complement strand
CAAGCGTTCAATTTTCCTTGAATAATACGGCAAAAACTTTCCTATTTTATTTTTGACTTTTTCAAAAATTGCACACACTTGATTATTTGACTTGGTCATCTCTCCACTTTTAATCTTCTGTCATCTTCGACTTCACCGTGAATTACTTAGTTGGCTTCGACTTCATCTGGCCATCTTTCTCGGCATTAACATTTGTTTTATGACATTGTACTTGCTGATGTTTGTTGTCGGTCACTTGTGCATTGTTGTACTTCATGCTAGCGTTCTTGGTTTCATATGCATTGAGCTTTGATCCTTTGTTGTTCATCTGCATGTAGCTGTTGGCCTAGTTTCTGTTGGTCGACATTTGTTCTGGAGTTGTTTCTTTGATATTAAGACCTGTACTTGCAGTTTTATAACCTGGTCCTTCTGGAGTTTCAGTTTGTACATCTGTTTCATGTATCACTTTGGTATTGTTGCATTATAGTTGCATCACTGTATGTAGCTCATTGAAGTGTTCTCTTTGAGTTGCAGTGTTTCATTTCTGGTTGTTGACTCGACTTGATGTTGTAGTCTTCCTTGTTGAGTTCCTGTAGTTGCATTCACTTTATTTCACGAGTATTTTGTATGCTTGCAATTTTGGTCTTACACTGCTTCATTATGTTGCATACTCTCCATTTTTTCTGTAGCCTTTGTTGTTTTGTATATATATTCTATTCTGCATCACTTGTATACATTTTCCACTGTTTGTTCACTTTGATTCACTGTTGAGTTGTAATGTGTACTTGTGGTCTTCATTTGCATAGTCTGCACATGTATTCATAAGCATTAATCATCTTCTTTTTTGTGGCCTGGTCGATACATTTGTAGATTGCATTGTTGCAGTTTCCATATCTTGGGCTCGAGCTTGCATGCTTCATGTTGCCTTGACTTCGGGTTGCACTTGTGTTGCTCACCATGTTGCATTGTTGTTGCAGTATTCATTTGTGTTGTTGTCTGGACATTTGCCTGAGTCTTGATGTAGCTGTACTTGTTGTTCTCTGTTTGGTCACTGATGCATGCAAGAATTGAAGTTTGTGTAGTTTGGTCTTGCATTTTCATTTGGTTGTTGCAGTTCTATATATGATGTTTGTCACTGTTACAGTCGCTATGCAGTTGCTATGCCTTGTGTTCTTCACTATTGTCAAGTCTTTGACATTTTGTTTGCTTGGTGACATTTCTTCTATTCAGTTTGCATCATTGCAGTGGTTTCTTGATGGTGCTTGATCATTTCTTGTTCAAAAACTGCTGGAGTTGTTTCACTTTAACTTGTTGTTGCCAGTTTGCCTTGTATAACTGCAAAACTGCATGATATATTTCTGTAGTTGTATTCATGTACACTACTGCCTTTGTGTTGAAACTCGGGTTTGACCTTGCGCTCGTGTCGTGATTCTAAATATATTGCATGTGAGTTGAACCCGGCTTTTCATTTGGGTTTGACCTGTGCTCACCTGTCCCTGTAGCATTATCAAGTGTATATCGATGTGCACAGCCTTGTGACATGTACAGTGATACACTGTGCATGTCACATTGTTTGTGTGTGATGAATTCAAATGTAAATGATGACGAACAACCCAAATAACTGAGGCAAATAATATTTTCAAAAATCCATATTTTATTTTATATTGCAAAAATATTTCTTTTTCAATTTTGCTGCGTTAGTGAATATTTTTGCAAATTGCTCAGATGCTGGATTCTAACTGGAATGAAGTTGAAGATAAACTACGAGTGTGAGTGATATGTAATGAGGCATTTATGTAAATTGAATTATGATGTAATTACAATCAAAATTGAATATGTATAGTGAGAGCTTGAATTTGTACTATTTAAAATTGTAATAAATATTTGTTTGAATAAAATTTCTGTTTGAACTCAAATTCTTTGTATTTAATTTTACTCGGCAAATATTTATTTAATATATGAAAAAATAAAATAGTACATTAACAAATACATTTAAATGAATGTATATATGTTTATTATCATCAAACAAAAATCATATACTCGCATATTCAACAACTAGGTTGTGGAATTTAAGGTTAGGTCATGTCTCGGAGAGGAGTTTAGATGTTCTTCAAAAGAGAGAGATGATCGATAGAGAAAATTTCAACAAGTTAGAGTTTTTCGAAGAATGCGTCATGGGAAAGAAAACTTAAGTTTCATTTCGGTGAGGGAAAGCATGATTCAAGAAGGGTTCCTGAGTATGTTCACACGGGTATTTGGGGACTGGCACCTATAGCTTCTTTAGGTGGAGCTCGCTATTATATTTTTTTTATAGATGACTTTTCGTGGAAAGTTTGATTGTATGTAATGAAGGCCAATTCGGAGGCACTTGCAAAGTTCAAAGCATGGAAGGCTCTTGTTGAGAATGAGAGTGGAAAGTCTTTGAAGTTTTTAAGGTATGACAGTGGCAGAGAATATGTTTCCGGAGAATTTTTGGACTTTTGCACGCATCATGGTATTCGAAGTCATTTTGATACACCTGGAGATCCACAGTCGAATGGGGTTGTGGAGAGAATGAATCGTACTCTACTTGAGAAAGTTTGATGCTTGAGATTGACATCGGGTTTGGCGAAGGAATTTTGGGCTGAAGCTTTGTCAACCGCAGTGCATATAATTAATCGAATTCCATGCTCGGCTGTTGGTAACAAAATTCCGAAGGAAGTGTGGAAGGGAAAGATCATTGACATGAGTTATCTTCGTGTGTTTGGCAGTCCCGTTTATGTGCATGATCTGAAAAATGATAAGCTTGAACCTAGAGCTTTCAAGGGGATTTTGCTTGGCTATACGGACGGAGTAAAAGGCTATCGGATTTAGAATCCAAAAAAGAAGAAGATAATGAATTCTCTTCATGTTACTTTTGATGAGTCGACGATGTCCAAGGAGAATGTCAGCTCATCGGATGTTCAAGATTTGGTTCATAGTGAATCAAAGGAGAAGGAAATTATTTCCACATTTTGTCCAAGGAGTAGAGAGAGTAGAGTAGTTGGAGATGCTTGTGAGGAAATAGCGGTTAATGTTATATCATATAGTCCACAGGGTTCCTCTAGCAGAGTTGGTGATATACATGATTCTAGTGAAGATTCAGTTTAAGGTGGAGCCGAAGGGAGTTTGGGTGATGGTATTGCTACTCGGGTTGGTCGTCGTACTATAAGACCACCCGAAAGATATGGTGATTGAAACTATCTTAGCTTTTGTGATAATTTGGACTGTGCTCTTCATGTAGTCCAAGATGAGCCGATGGACCTTGATGATGTCATGAAGTCGAGTGATAGCTCGAAATGGATTTCTGCCATGGAGGAAGAGATGCAATCATTGTTGAAGAATCAAACTTAGGATTTGGTTCCACTTTCTAAAGAAAACCGTGCTGTTGGTTGTAAATGGATATACAAGGTGAAGGATAATGGAAGACATAAAGCTAAGCTAGTGGTTAAGTGGTTTGCACAAAGGAAGGGAAAGGAGTATGATGAGATATTCGCATCGGTTGTGCGTCATACTTCTATCCGGATATTACTTGCTATTGTTGCTATTCACGACTTGGAGTTGGAGCAACTTGATGTGAAAACCGCCTTCATGCATGGTGACTTGGATGAAGACATCTACATAGAGCAACTGAAAGGTTTTATTATGGGTGGTAAGTCAAATTTGGTTTGCAAGTTGAAGAAATTACTATATGGTTTAAAGCAATCACATAGACAATGGTACAAGAGGTTTGATCATTTTATGCTTGAAAATGGTTTTGATAGAAACATCAAGGATGCTTGTGTTTATTTCAAGATGTTGAGAAATGATTGTTGGGTGTATTTACTTTTGTATGTGGACGACATGCTCATTGCTTCTAAGGATAAGAATGAAACCATCAAGCTAAAACAGAGTTTGAAATTGGAGTTCGAAATGAAGGATCTTGGAGAAGCAAGAAGGATATTGGGCGTGGAAATTGTAAGAGATCGAAAGCATTTTGAGTTGAAACTAACTCAAAAAGAGTACATTGAGAAAGTGCTTTGCCGGTTTAGCATGGAGAACGCAAAATATACCTTTACCTTTGCATATGAAGTTTTTGAGTAAAAGATCACCTATCTTGGAGGAAGATAAGGCTTATATGGAAAAAGTGCCATATGCTAGTGTGGTTGGAAGTCCAATGTATACTATGGTGTGTACAAGGCCCGATATTGCAAATGTCGGTGGGATGGTTAGCCGATATACGGCTAATCTAGGGAAATCGCATTGGGAAACTGTGAAGCTTATATTGAGATACCTTAGAGGCACATCATCTCATGGTTTTATTTTTGGTGGTAGTAAGGCGATGGATTGCAAGTTGGTTGGTTTATTGTGATTCGGACTACGCCGGTGATAGGGATCGAAGAAAATCAACTTCTGGATATGTCTTCACACTTGGGGGTACAGCCATAAGTTGAAGATCTAGATTGTAGACCGTAGTTGCTTTATCCACTACGGAGGCGGAGTTGATAGCCGTGATGGAGGCGGCAAAGGAGGCGCTCTATTTGAAGCAATTGTTGTGTGACTTAGGATTCGGACATGACAGTATTGATGTTCAATGTGATAGCCAGAGTGTTATTCACTTGGTAGAGAATTTGGCGTTTAGCTCAAGGACTAAGCATATTGAGGTGAGAGAGTCATTTCTAGTAGCTATGGATGAAGATAAGCAAGTATATCTTCAGAAAGTGCATACAAAGGATAACGCGGTGGACATGTTCACTAAGGCATTGCTGGTTGGGAAGTTCGAGCGTTACTTGAACTTGATTCTCTTGGAGAAGTGCTAGGTGCCACGGGGTGGCACGGTTAAGGGAGGAGTTTGGTGGTAGATGAGAAAGAATATCGGTGAGAGATTGGGGTTCTATCTTCTTGGTAAGTGCTAGTCTTTGGTGAGATAGCTTAGGATTTGGATGTTTTCAATATTTCATTAGCATGAGGGGGCTTTGCCTGAGCTCGTTGGTGGAGTACAATGGGTGGTGGCTTTGCCGAAGCTCATTGGGAAAGCATTCATGTTTGATTGAAGGTAGAAAAAGTGATAGTTGGTGCTATCAGTTGTCGTTGATGGTATGATACCATTGGAGTTGGAGATGGATATAATGTCGATGTGGAGTGTTAAATTTTGGCGACACTATATGGAGATCTGTAGAGGTTGGAAGTAGCTTCATAACGGAGAAAACGGTTCACAAATCGGAGTTTGAAGGTGAAAGTTATAAAGGAAAATGTGAAGTGGACTGAATTGACAAGGTCAGATGTTTGAGGAAAAGGGTCATATGTCTGACCCTTTAGCAAAGCTGCAGCAGACCTGTTCTAGAGAATGAGGTCAGACATCTGACCAAAAGGGTCAGACGTCTGTGTTTGTTCAGAATTGGTTCCAAAGCCTGTAGTCAGACGTCTGAGCTGAAGCGAAACTTTTTCCAGAGAATGCAGTCGGACGTGGTCAGACGTCTGATACGACTTTCTGCCTGTTTTTCACGTGTGGACTTGGCGTGAACATTTGTGACGACTACAGGGACAATTTCGGAACATTGCCTAGGGTTTCTTTCTCCTATATAAGCTAGCTTCAGGTTCCAAATCTGGATGTGCGGTAAAAAAAACTGCCAATGATTAGCCTCCATCAAATTAGGGTTTATCAAAACCTAATTTTCTTCAATTCTCTTCTCCACAAATTAATTTCTAATTAGAATTTTGATCATTGTATTCAATCTCTTGTACTCTTCTCATCGATATTAATAAAAGCTCTCTCTTAAAGTGGATGTACACTAACATAATGTTAGTGGAACCACTATATATCACTGTGTGATTTATTTTTCGTTATTGCTTTGATTTCTATATTGCTTGTTTGGTATTGTGATTGTCTTGGATAGGTAGAGATCGGAATTGAGTCGTTGATTGGTTGTTTTTATACTTCTTATCATGATCCTGTCTTCCAATGTGCTTGTGGGGTTTCGATTTGAGTGTTCTCGAGTTGGAAACCCGACCCAACATTGGGGCCATGGTTCTATGAAAAAAATCTGATTACCTTGAAGAGATTAAAGCCATTGATGAAAAAAAATCAAGATCTACGGACAACCATGCCAATCTGGATAAGGCTTCTGAGGCTGAGCTTTAGCCTTCAGGGAGTGAAGGAAATCAGTGGTTTGGTAACTACCGTTGGAGTCCCTATTAGAATGGATGATGCTACTAGAAAGAAAACAATAATATCATTTGCAAGAGTGCTTATGGAGGACTCGGTGGAAAATGGATTCCTTGGTAGCATAGAGGCAGTTGATGAGAATGGAAATGTCTACAAGCAAGAAATTACATATGCAAAATCCTCCCCCTCGTTGTGACAATTGTTGTTTCTTTGGTCATTAGACCTAATGTCTAATGAACAAAGTATGGGTGCCAAAAAAAGAAAGAAAAAAAAACAGAACAGTCCTCGAACGAGAATGGAAACCAAGATAATCCTTTACCAGAGGGTATTGGAAAGACGAAGGTTGAAAATGCGGAAATGAATAACAAAGAAGAGATATCACATAAGCAGCAAGAGGAAGGTCATGGTGGGGGCACTATTTGGACACGGATAACAAAAGGGATAACCAGACAGTTGGGGAGATTGATGCAGTAACAGAACAGCTGAATTTGGCTAAGAAATCAATCGATCATGCTAGAAAAGAAACATAAAGAAGAATCAAATTGCTCAGAAGGTGAAGTCTATATCAAAAAGGAAGAGAAGCATTATGAGATAGGGTAAGGATTTGAGTTCTCAACTAAGCAAAAGATAAGGCAACCAGTCTTCCGATTGTACTAACACATGTTACTTGAGAGAGCTATATAATGAACATAGAGGAGAGAGCGGACGGCTATGCCACCAGTAGTTATCTTAAAGCATCGTCATTCATCATCGGATTGCAAGGGCGTTCCAGAATCATCTTATCTTAATCGTTCCTATAATGGTATATTCGTCATAATGTCTAATTCTTGTAATATATGGATTGATAACGATAATGTTGACCTTTTATAGGAGAAGGCCCTAATCCAAGTCAACATGGGGTGTCAAGACACCGGAAAGGGGGACAGTCCATGCCAAGCAATCACAAAGGAAAACCTAAAGGTGGAGCCTAGTTGCCCAGATTGCTCAAAAACTAAAATAGAGGAAGATAAGGGATCCAATACAAAAGAAAATAACCTAGATAGAAAAATTAATAAAAATGAGTCAAATAATAAATAGCAGTAGGTACTAAAGAATTCGGAATATGGGGAGAAATGCAAATAGAATAATTTGGAGAATAGTATGGCCAAACAATGCAGGGTGCTACGTAGCTCAACTAGGACAAAATAATTTCGATAGCCAGTTGGAATGTGAGAAGCTTCCACAAGCCTAACAGAATAGCTGAGGTAAGGATAATTATAAATCAATATAAAGCTACATGTTTTGGTATATTAGAAAACAAGTTGAAGTTCAATGATTTAAAGGAAGTGAAAAGGCAACTAAAATTCCAATGGGAGTTAACGGGCAACATTTATTTTTATTATAAATGTTGTATCTTCATACTTAATCATATTGGAACACGGGGTTATAATATGCTTAGCATGAGTGACTAGCATATTACATTGGATTTAGAAAATGTAAGAGAGACAAGGTGCAACTGTAGTTTTGTTTAGGCTTATGATCTTGAACTATTATGGCAAAAGCAATGGTTGAATATAGAGGAAGTTGCTTACACAATATATAAACCATGGCTAATACTTAAAGATTTCAACTGCTTAAGATTAGCCGAAGAAAAATTAGATGGAAACTCAGTGTCGTTTAGTAAGATGAAAGAACTTGATAGTTGGATGATTAGGACTGGCACTACAGAAATGCACATACAAGGATTCAAATTTTCATGATGGTCGGGTCCATACAAGAATATTATAACCAATATAGATAGGGTATTAATGAACATACAATGGATGAAGATATTCAGTAATTTTAAAGCAAGCTATTTGTCTTTAGGGATAACTCCCCATAACCCAATAGTAGTTTCGTTAGTGAAGCAGAAACGAGAACAGTTGTCCATTTAGATACCCGATCCATTGATCACTTTTTGAAGATTATAATGATATAGTTATATAATGGCGAAACATGGAATTTGGAGCATAGAAAAGTTCTAATTTTTACAAAAAATAAAAGTAATAAAAAGAAGATTATAAAATTAGGCTAAAGGGGTGAATGATACATGCAAAGAAATAGAACATTTTCGAATTGTAGGTACCAAAATTCAACATAGGCTAGAGATTGGCAAATAGAAAGAGGTAAAAGAACAAATGTAACTCATGAAAAAATGTCTAGAGAGAGCATACAATAAGATTTAATAGCCACAAAATAGAAAGTAAAAAAGCAATTGGATATTATTGGGTAATGAGGCCCGACATTCTTCTATGCTAAAATGTCCAATAAAAGTGCCCGAATAATTGAAATAATGACATTTCTATCAATGAAGAACTATGTATAAATATAGAAGAATTGAAAAATAATGTGGTGAACTTCTATGCAGAGCTATATAACCAAAGGAAAGACAAACTGATGCCTAAGGTAATGCGTAAGAATATAATCATGGACTATGGTAGGGACTTTTTAAATGATCGTGTGACCTTTGTGAGATTCAAGATGTTATTAGAAGTGTAAAAGGCGATTCATCTCTTGGTCTAGATGGTTTCAACGCTATGTTTTACAAAATCCACTGTGAGTTGTCAAGGAATTATCACTAGAAATGCTAAATGAATCATTTCAACTTGGAGGGATCTTAAAGGAAATTAATCACGTTTTCGTACATTTAATACCCAAAAGCCTCAGCAATTTAGACCCATAGAATGGTGTAATAAGTCTTAAAAAAATTTGGCTAATTTTATTGTAATAAAATGAAAATGTTTATTAATCCTTTAATATCAGAGAATTAGTATGCTTTCGTTCAAAATAGATGTATAAGGGATGGTGTCATGTTTGCCCATGAGGCAGTGAGGGGGTTTGGAAGGAAGGAGAATAAAAATATATGTATAAAAGTTGGTTTACGTAAAGCATATGAAGAATTGGTAAAACTCAGCTTGAATTACTATTAATCACCAACATGCATATTTATAATACATACCCAAAACTCTATCTTATGGTAACTCCAGAATTGCGGAAACAACAGAAAATCTTCTAAAGATATATCCCTATTACATACCACTCATAACATCTAATCATACATTGCGGAAACAGCAGGAAATCTTCCGAAGATATATCCCCTATTACATTCCACTCATAACATCTAATCATATATTCTAAATATATCTCAATACCCCCCTCAAGTTGGAGCATGAGATTCAAAAATGCCCAACTTGGAGAGAAGAAAATCAAATTGAGCTTTGCCGAGAGCCTTTATAAATATGTCCGCCAACTGTGACGATGTCGATACATGAGTAGGAGATATCAAACCTTCATTTATCGCATCACGAACAAAGTGACAATCAACCTCGATATGTTTCGTCCGCTCATGAAAAACATGATTTCACTATCACAAAATAATTTAATAGCTTTAGGTTGATGCACACCCAAACTCAACAACAACCCTTTTAGCCACTTTAATTCAAAGGTAATTGCAGCCATAGACCTATATTCGGCTTCCGCGGAAGACCGAGATACTGTATGTTGTTTCTTTGTCTTCCAAGATAGGAGATTGACCAAGAAACACAATCCAACCTGTCAACGAAAGACGAGTAAGAGGACAAGCCGCTCAATCCGAATCACACCATCCTTCCAAGGTCAACTCACTGTTAGAAAGGAGCCAAATACCCTGACCCGGAGTCCTTTCAAATAACGCACAACCCGGAGAGTCGCTTCTCAATGTTCAATTCGAGGTGCTTGCATAAATTAAGACAAAATATGAACTGAATAAGCCAGGTCCGGTCGAGTAACCGCAAGATAAATCAAACGACCCATAAGTCATCGGTATGATTCAGGATCTGCTAGAAACTCTCCTGTTGCAAGACCTAGCTTATGATTTTGTTCTATAGGAAACCCAATCGGTTTTGCCCCCCAATAAGCCTGCTTCAGAAATAATATCTAAAGTATATTTGCACTGACATAAAAAAAAGCCTGATGAACTATGGGCAACCTCCATCCCCAAAAAATATTTGAGATTTCCAAGATCTTTTATTTTAAAACAATCACTAAGATAAGCTTTGAATATGGTAAGCGCAACAGAATCATTCCTAGAAATAACAAGATCATCAACATAAACTAAGACATTAATCTGAACACCGCCTTTAGTAAATGTAAAAAGAGAATAATTTGAACAAGACTGAAGAAATCCATACCCTTTAAAAGCCGACACCAATTTTGCAAACAACATCTTGGAGCTTGCTTTAAGCCATACAATGACTTACGTAACCGACACACCAAAGTTGGATCCGAACTCTCATGCCCGGGAAGTAATTTCATGTATACCTCCTCATCAAGATCACCATATAGGAACGCATTATGAACATCTATTTGATGTAGTTCCCAACTTTTGGATGCCGCTATGGCTAGAAAAGCACAACCTGTAGTCATCTTGGCAACAGGAGCAAAAGTTTCTTTGTAGTCAATTCCTTCTTGTTGCTGATTATCCAACACTACTAATCTGGATTTGAGGCGCTCAACATCTCCATTTGATAAATATTTGGTCTTGTACACCCGTTGACTACCAAGAGCACGTTTTTCCAGAGGAAGATGCTCTAAGGTCCATATGTCGTTCTTCTAGAGCCCGTATCTCATCCATCATGGAACCGCGTCACTCATCGGATTTCATGGCTTCTTTAAATAATTTAGGGTCCTTACCCTTAATTATAGCTGCAAGAAATCTTCGATAATTTATAGAAAAATTGTCATAAGTTATGTAATGTGCTAGGGGATAAGGAGTACCTGAGAAGTGATTGGAAGGAGGAGAATCAAAAGATGGACCATTAGCAAAAACCGTATGTGTCACAAAATCTCGATACAGAACATTTGAGAACTTTTTCCGAAGACCACGACCCATTTCCTGTGGACTAGTAAACTGATCCGAAGCAGAACCATGCGCAGACCCAGTAGACCCTTCTAAAGACTGATCATCAATATGCATAGTGGGTCGCTGTTCCGGCCCAGCGGTCGCTGGTTCTGGAACAATGACATGTGCGTCAATTTGAACTTCGTCCATGTGATTTTGAGCATTATACCCACTATCATTAATCAAAAGAACAACATTCTCAACTTCATAAATTATTTCAGCAAAATCTTGATAAATATCATGATCATTATTCTCACTAGATATTATATTAACATCTTTCGAACATCCAAAATGGAACACCTCCTCTACAAATTTCACATCTCTAGACACGAAAAATTCTTTTGTATCAAGATCAAATAAATTTCCACCCCTTATTACCAAACGGGTAACCCAAAAAAATACGCTTTCGACTCTGACTTGCAAATTTATCTCCCTTAGTCTTTTGATTATGAGCAAAGCACAAGCATCTAATGTTCGAATAGCACCAAAAAAGGGTGGTTTACCAAAAAGTATCTCAAAAGGTGTTTTATTTTGTAACATGGAAGAGGGTGTACGATTAATTAAATGAGCGACAGCAAGAACACATTCACCCCAAAAATAAATAGGCAAGTTTGCTTAAAAGCGTAATGCCATACCCACATTCAAAATATGTTTATGTTCCCTTTAAACTCTTCCATTTTGTTGCGGAGTACCCATAAATGAAGTTTGAAACAAAATTCTAGTTGCATTAAAATAATCAATCAAATAATTAAACTCATTTCCATTATCACTTTGAACGACCTTAACTGTTTGAGAAAATTGCCTATCGACCATAGCAACAAAGAACATAAACATTTAAAACATCTCTAATTTGTCATCCATCAAATAAATCCAAACTGCTCTCGAAAAATCATCAACTATTGTCAATAAATAACAGGCCCCACACGACGAAACGTGTCGATATGGACCCCACAAATCAAAATGTATTTTCTCAAAAATTCTAGAAGCTTTATTGTCACTTAAAGGAAACTTGTTTCTAGGATGTTTAGCACGCATACATACTTCACACCCTTTATCTAAACTATCTTTATTATTTTTGACTGAGGAATTAACTTAACTACTTTTTCGGAAGGATGCTCGAGCCGACGATGCCATAACTCCAAATTTGATATTGCTTCAACTGTTGACACAAATTCCGGTTTGCTAAAGTAGTACAGTCCATCTCTCCTAACTCCCGTTCCAATCAGCTCCTTCATTTGGTCATGTATAGCACATATATGAGAATCAAATTTGACAATGGTTCGTAAATCATCATTAAGTTGAGAAACATAAATTAAATTGCAAGTCAAATTTGAAACATAAAGTACTCTAGTGAGGGTAATTTTGTCCAACACACATACGGATCCCACCAAAGTAGCATT
This sequence comes from Allium cepa, assembly GCA_030765085.1. Taxonomy (NCBI): domain Eukaryota; kingdom Viridiplantae; phylum Streptophyta; class Magnoliopsida; order Asparagales; family Amaryllidaceae; genus Allium; species Allium cepa. Next base: position 603,503,892 of record CM060943.1, on the reverse strand, counting down.
CACTTTTTCACCATTCGGTAAACCAACAGAACACTCAAGATTTTGTGTGTCAAATAACCATGAAAGTTGCCATGTGACATGATGCGTTGCTCCGATATCGATAATCCATGAAGTATTATCAAACTTACCATTTAATCAATTTTCGAGCATTTTACTATTACCAATCACGCTTGAAATAGCTTTCCACTGCTCACTTGTGAATAATTTATCTTCACCACCAGCCATGGCAAATTATTCTTGAAGAAAAAAATCGTTCTTTGGCTCTGATACCATGAAGAATTGGTAAAACTCAGCTTGAATTCTTATTAATCACCAACATGCATATTTATAATACATACCCAAGATTCTATCTTATGGTAACTGTAGAATTGCGAAAACAGCAGGAAATCTTTTGAAGATATATCTCTTATTACATACCACTCATAACATCTAATCATACATTGCGGAAACAGCAAGAAATCTTCCGAAGATATATCCCCTATTACATACCACTCATAACATCCAATCATATATTCTAAATATATTATAATATCTTAATCATGTATTCTACATATATCATAATATCTAATCATGTATTCTAAATATATCTCAATATGACTTCGTGGACAGGCGATTTGTTACTCACATGATGAGAAGCATAAGGTTTCTGCATAAATAGGTAAAAATATCAAGGAACTCATTAACACCCTAATTTTTTGATAATTAGTCAAGGTAGTCCAGTGGGATATTACAATAGTAACAATGCACTACGTCAAGGAGATCCATTATCACCCTTTTTTACTCTAGTAATGGAATACTTCACACTTTTAATGGAAGAAAAGTAGAAGCGGGAGGGATTATTCCAGTTTCGGCTGGTAACAACAGGGAAACACACATCATATTTGTCGATGATATATTAATATTCTCTCGAGCGGATATAATGGCAGAAGAAGCAATTAAAGAAATATTGAAATGTCTATATGATAGTTTAGAGTTACAATTGAACTGCAAAAAATATCATGTCTTTTTTGGAAAAGAAGTGGCAAATAAGGATGAAAGTGTTGCCGATGAATTACATGTTGGAATTCCTTAACAAATAAAATGAATGAAATATACAAAGTCCCACATCGCCTAATATACTAAGAAAGCCAAGTATATTAATAGCTTTCTCAAGTGGAGGTTGGAGGCCTGGGGCTCCCAAATGTATGCTTCGTTGTGAGGAGGGAGATCATGCATCTCCACCATACACGCGCGCGCGCCGCCATCCGTCCGACCGAACCGGGCCGGGCCGGGCTCGGATACGGGTCTAAAATGACTATTCTTTTTGCTAGGCCATTTTTTAACGGTTTTGGGCTTTAGCTGAAACTGGGCTGGGCCAGGAATTTGAAGAGAAGCGGGCGGGTGAAGACAGACGCGACTGTTCATAAACCGGACTGAAGAGGCGCGACCCGTTAGATGCGAACAGAAGCGGGTGCGACCCGTTAGAGGCGAAATAAAGCGGGTGTGACCCGCTAGAGGTGAACAGGTGCGGCCCGACTGAAGAGACGCGGCCGAACATAAGCAGACACACGAACAGTAGCGATTAAAGGAAACGGGCGCGACCGTTTGGACAAACAGGTGTAGACGCTACCGTTCGAAGGGATACGAACAAACTATAAATAAGGAGGAAAACTGATCACTTTCCTCACTGAATTTTCTTATCTCTTCTCTTCTAATAACTGCTATTCTTATAATCAAAATCACAGAGTGATATACTCATTACAATCTCGAGCAGAATACGTCTGTTGTATCTTGGAAGAATTTTGAAATAAAATTCTTAAGGAAATCGTTACGACGAGCCTCAGACATAATCCGAGATGGCAACAGTAGAATTTTCAAAGAATACTACTCACAACAGACCTGAACTGTTCAAGGAAGATGGTGATGATTTCTTAACATAGCAGAATCAGATATTGTTTTATCTCACCACACTCGGTCTGCAAAAGCACCTCGAGGAGGAGGAACCGATTCCTGCACCAGGAAAGGAAGCAGAGGTGAATACGTGGAAGCATTCCGATTTTTTATGCAGAAACTATATTCTGAATTGTCTCGACAAGGTGCTATACAAAGTATATCAGCCTATGAGTTATGGAAATATGTCTAATCACATATTAAACAAAGTCTCTCACAATAAAACAGGAACAATTCCATATGAGTTATGGAAAGGACACAAATCAAGTTTAAATACCTCAAAGTGTAGGGGTGCTTGGCAAAAGTTTTAGTTCCGCCTCCCAAGAGAGTCAAACTTGGACCAAAAACAGTAGATTGTTATTATCTTAGGCCAGTCCAAAATAGTAGTGCCTACAGATTCTTGGTATTCAAGTCCGATATAATTGATATTCATGTAAATACAATCATGGAATCAAGAGATGCCTCATTCTTTGAAGATGTGTTTCCGCACAAAAGGAATAAAGGAAATAAGGTCCAAAAAGGACAAGGGAAGAATCAAACGATTCGCATGAACATGAAACTCATCATGAAATTGAGGATGCTGAACCAAGAAGAAGCGTAAGGGCTAGAACTTCCAAAACATTTGGTTCGGACTTTTTTACATATGTATTAGAGCACGAACCTCAAACGTACAAGGAAGCAATGTCATCTTCTGAGTCCTCATGTTGTAAAGAAGCAATCCAAAGTGAGATTGATTCAATTCAAGTAATAAAACTTGGGAAATTGTTGATATTCCACCAGGAATAAAACCAATTGGCTGCAAATGGATTTTCAAGAAGAAAATGAAAGCAGATGGCTCTATCGACAAGTATAAAGCCAGATTAGTAGCCAAAGGATATCGTCAAAAAGAAAGAGTAGACTTTTTTGATACATATTCGTCGGTAACACGAATAACCTCTATAAGAATGCTAATAGCAATTGCATCCATCTATAATCTAGAGATTCATCAGATGGATGTAAAAACAGCATTCTTAAATGGAAATCTCGATGAGGAGATTTACATGGAGGAACCTGAGGGATTTATTTTCAAAGGAAATGAAAACAAAGTCTGTAGATTAGTCAAATCATTATACGGACTAAAACAAGCTCCAAAGCAATGGCAAGCAAAATTTGATAGTGTCATGATGAGAAATGGTTTTCGTATAAATGAATGTGACAAATGTGTTTATTATAAACAACTTGGACAATCATATGTGATGATCTGTCTATATGTGGACGATATGCTAATATTCGGTCCAAATACTCAGATAATTGAGACCATAAAGAAAATGTTGATCAACAATTTCGACATGAAAGACTTGGGTGTTGCAGATGTTATTTTGGGAATAAAAATAATAAGAACACCTAATGGAATTGAGTTATCAATCACATTATGTAGAAAAAGTGATTGAAAGATTTCAAAATTTTGGAATTAAAGGAGTAAATACACCTTTTAATCCATCAGAAGTACTGCATAAAAACATTAATGAGAGTGTAATGCAACTGGAATATTCTCGTGTAATAGGATGTCTCATGTATCTCATGAATTGCACAAGACCAGATATAGCTTATGCAGTAAGTCGATTGAGCACGTATACAAGCAATACAGGGAAGGAACACTGAAAAGCACTAATGAGAGTGCTTGGATATTTAAAAAATACCACTAAGTATTCCTTGCACTATGGAAAATATCCTACTGTCTTAGAAGGATATAGTGATGCAAACTGCATTGCAGATTCAGAGGAATCAAAATCAACAAGTGGTTATGTCTTTACCCTAGCAGGGGCGGCAATGTCATGGAAATCTACTAAACAAACATGCATAGCTCGATCCACTATGGAATCAGAGTTCATTGCATTAGATAAAGCAAGCGAAGAAGCAGAATGGCTTCGTCACTTTTTAGAAGATATTTCATTTTGGCCTAAACCTGTACCGGCCATATGTATACACTGTGATAACCAAGCTGCGCTAAGTAGAGCGCACAACTTTGTGTATAATGGAAAGTCACGACATATTCGTCGACGTCATAATACAGTTACGCAGTTACTCTCAAACATAACAATTTCCATAGACTATGTGAGAACAAATGATAACCTAGCGGATCCATTTACTAAACGTTTATCAAGAGAGAAAATTGACTACGCATCGAGGAGAATGAGTTTAAAAGCCTAAACCATAAAGAGTTATCTTATACGGAAACCTATCCTAGCGACTGGAGATCCCACGGACTAGGATCAATAGGCAAACCAGTTCTGAGTAACTCAAGACGTAATGCATTTGCGTGGACATAGTCCAACTCCATTCATATGGTGCATAATATAAATGCATGCCTACAGAAGTATTTAAAGGTTAAAACTATGTTTTTTAATGATGACCATATCTTGAAAATAACAAGTAGGGTATATGTAGGATACTCTTAATGGTTGCGATCACCTATGTTAGTGTGAGCTAGGTCGGCTCTATGAGAATATTAAAAGGCTTTTATTCTCTAAAATACTCGCAGAATCAAAAATTGTTCAGAACCAAAATGAACACAACCAAGAGATTGGATGAGAAGGAAATCAATGCTTCGTAAAGCTTATTGTCTGGATATACAAGAAAGACCGACGGTTCAAGATGAAATAATTCACCGATTAGCCAAGTAGATCCGATAAGTTTTAACTAGAGAAAGTTCAAAGTGAAATATCTACTTATCCACGTTAAAGCATTATTTCATATATACTCTGTGATATTTCACTTTGTGTGGGGGATATGTATATTATCATTCATGTGGGGGATTGTTGAAATTCCTTAACAAATAAAATGAATGAAATATACAAAGTCCCACATCGTCTAATATACTAAGAAAGCCAAGTATATTAATAGCTTTCTCAAGTGGAGGTTGGGGGCTTGGGGCTCCCAAATGTATGCTTCGTTGTGAGGAGGGAGATCATGCATCTCCACCACACACGCGTGCGCGCCGCCGTCCGTCCGACCGAACCGGGTCAGGCTCGGGTACGGGTCTAAAATGACTATTCTTTTTGCTAGGCCATTTTTTAACGATTTCGGGCTTCGGCTGAAACTGGGATGGGCCTGGAATTTGAAGAGAAGCGGGCGGGTGAAGACAGACGCGACTGTTCATATAGCGGACTGAAGAGGCGCGACCCGTTAGATGCGTAGAAGCGGGTGCGACCCGTTAGAGGCGAAAAGAAGCGGGTGTGACCCGTTAGAGGCGAACAGGTGCGGCCCAACTGAAGAGACGCGGTTGAACATAAGCAGACACACGAATAGTAGCGATTAAAGAAAACGGGCGCGACCGTTCGAAGGGATACGAACAAACTATAAATAAGGAGGAAAACTGATCACTTTGCTCACTGAATTTTCTTATCTCTTCTCTTCTAATAACTGTTGTTCTTACAATCAAAATCACAGAGTGATATGCTCATTACAATCTCGAGCAGAATACGTCTGTTTTATCTTGAGAGAATTTTGAAATAAATTTTTTAAGGAAATCGTTACGACGAGCCTCAGGCATAATCCGTTAGAATTCTAGTCTGATTGTATATTTATATACACTATTGTATATTCTATCCGTTATTCTGGTTATACTATTTATTCAAAATAGTATAACGATGTTGTTGTAATTTATTTACAACATTCATATTGTTATAATAGTTACTACAGAATTTCAGTGTAGTGGAAATCTGAGTTATAAACTTGTGCGACGAGTTTATAATTGATTATTCTCTGTTTTGGTATACTAGACGTGTACATAGGGATTCCACTCATGAATGTCAACTTACGAGGAAAAGACTGTGGGGTTTATCTTGATAAGATAAAATAGAGGGTTGAAGGCTGGGAAGCAAAAATACTTAGCATTGCTGGACATTTAAAATTATTAAAATCAAATGTATACCCTATTATAGGGTATTGAATGCAACACTTTAAATTGCCAAGCGGCACATTAAATAAAATAAAGGATGTTTGCTTAAACTTTCTGTGGAAGGGTTAGTCAAGTTAGATAAGGAGGTATGTGACTTCAAAATTTGAAAGATACAAACAATGCATTGGGTAACATTGGTAGGAGAGTCATTAACAAAGAGGGAATTTGGGCAAATTGGATGCATGAGAAGTGCATAAAAAATAAATTGTTTTGGGAACTATAATTCAAAAATGACTAGTCTGGTGTATGTAAGATTGCATTAGGGGTTCATCGCTTAGCATAACAATGGATGAAGAAGCGAATAGTTGATGGGATAACAACATCGCTGCGGTTGGAACCATGGCTCCTAGATGGTAGGATTGTAAACAAATTAGATGGTAATTTAATCTACATCACAAGTAGTCAAAGGGAACTGGCAGGGGACATAATGGAAAACCTATAATGAAGACTAAGCAGATAAAGTTTTTCAGATCATTGAGACAAGAAATTGAAGCTCAACAGATTTATAATGAGCGAGACTACTGGATATGGTAATGCACCATAAACGGAAAGTACATGTTTAAAAATGTGTGGAATATAATCAGAACAGCCTCGGATAACAAAACGCGGACAAGTTTGATGTGGCAAGAAACCATATACCAAAAATGGTGGTGTGCTTGTACATAATATTAAACGACTACATACAGCCTAAACAAAATCTCATACAACATCATATCAATGTTAGCCTAGTGTATGTCTTATGTTGTGAATAATATGAAAACACTGAGCACTTATTTTTTGAATGCAAATTTGCAGCTTTCATATGAAAATGATGCCGAATCAATCTTAAATTGCATGCTGCTCATACAGAACAATTGGTGCTAAACAATGAAATCGAACATATAAAAAAACATATCTAATGCAAACAACAAAAGTTCCAACATAGCTACACTTATTCTATCAACATCAGTGTGGTCTATTTGAAGGGAAATAAATAATAAAGTATTGAATTATATTCACAACATAGAGCACATGATATGCAAGAAAATATGTGAATTTACCAACATTAGATAACCTAAATTGAAACATATTGAGAACAAAAATGACATCGCAGACTGGGAGACTTGTAATGATTGGGTTATGTGAATTTTAGCGGATGTCGTAGATGGTTGTGCATGAACTAACCACCCACCGGATATGACTCGAAGCATGCTGAAGATTTGGAATTTCCCAGTTTTAGTTTACTTTTATTATTACAAAAATATTATTACAGGAAAAAATCGTCTAGAATGTCTATTTGGGTTGTGGGATCTATAACATTGAAAAGCACAACCTATCAAGTTAATCGAGGGTACTAATTCAAATCTAAACAAGTGGAAGGTTTAAGAAATATCTGATGAAGTGTAGAGGACCAGATATGGAAAGTAACTTAAGCTTGGAATATATTTGAAACAATTTATGAGCTAGATGACGTAGCTTTTACAACTAAGAAGGCCCCTTTACAGTAAGCGGTGGCATGCACCTGATTGTAGACAAACGATGATGAGAGTTGCTATGGAGTTATTAAGAAGAACTATGAAGTATTAAAAATGCCATGGCACCTGAAGATGAAGAGAGATTGTGTTTTTGGTATGTTTGAGTTATAATGAACGAACGAAAATACCACTCGAGAATGCGTGTTTGGGCGTGGTCAAGTATTGGGCTTGTTAGTTACTCTGAGTATTTTATATTTGAGAAGATACTTGGTTTGGTTATAAATATTTTTACTTATATATATAAATAATATTCCAAAAATAAAAGGAAATACAATCTTGTTAAAAATACGTTCATTTCTATTTTCTCTCTTCCCCTAAAAATAGCGCGCTTCCTTCTCTCTTTTCTTCTTAACAGATTTGTCAAAAGAGGAATCAGTTTCATTAATTAAAATTATACATCTTTAAGAATGTCATTTGGTAATTGATTTACCTATTGTAATTCATTCATGATTTGTCTTGCCGCTGCTATTCGATCTGATTTAGCTATTGTAATTTTATTCTAAAGTTGAGTACGATTTAGCTAATAATTTCAGCATTAATGATTTTCTTTGTATTTCCTTCCAAAATTGTTATTTTGATCTAATTTATTAGCCTAGGTTGTTGTTTCTTGCTTGTGGATTTCAGGTCTTATTGCTTGGATATTTGCTTTCAACAAACTTGACTTGTCGCCACACATCAAATTGTCATTCGAGGGCTCAATCCAGGAAAGCCATGTTTAAGCTTAGCACACGAAAATTTTGCTTTAAACTTCGTACATGAAAGTTGTGATTAGGCTCTACACATGATAGATTTGCTTTAAACTCTATACATGAAAGCTATGTTTAAGCTTAACACATGAAAGCTTTGTTTTCAACTCCTTACACAAAAGCTATGTTCAGGCTCAATAAACGATAGCTTTATTTTAAACTCTATGCACGAAGGCTATGCTTAAGCTTATCAAATGAAAGCTTTGTTTAGATTTATGCATGAAATCTATGTTTAGGCTTAACGCATGAAAGCTTTGTTTACTACTGTTATCGTTTCCTATGATACTCTAATTCGCAACCTATTGTCCCTCACAGGACAATTTGAGTTTATATGGGTCGGTATTCTCGCGGTAACCCTTTATTCGATGGCTTAAGGCTTGAAAACTAACTTTTTTGATTCATGGCCATTTATTACTCAATGACCCTTTGTTTGAAAAGCAAATTCCTTTTCTATTATTAGTACATGATAATTTATCACAGAATCACTGACCATTCAATGGATGGCTTTATAAATGTCTTGATTTGCGACGGTTTATCATTCAACAGTAAAGTAGCTTATTATGCTTAGTTTATTATCTAGAGGTTACTATTTATATATAAATTTCCATATACGGTTTATTACTTTAGAAGCTAGTTTTATGATCAATGTAACATACAATAGCTTTTGATGATTTTTTTATACATTCATATTTCATAGCTTAACGTTTACTTTATGACAATCTAATATTATAGGCTGTCTTCTTTGGCTATTGTTGATTCATACATACAGGCATATGCGTATGGTTTATTGGTCTATATATTTGAACACATGGATATGGTTTTCACATATTAGAGAAGTAAACATATGTGTGTGTGTTGACTTAGTGACATACACGAAGAAAAGATAGACATATATTGTTATAGTTTAATATTCCTATAAACGAACTAACTGGACTTTACAAATACTTTTATAGTATTATATATACATATTCATATTACTTATTTTCAATTTTTATCGCTTTTCATTGATTTATTGAGTGGTTTTATTTTCTTAAATTTTTTATTTTTCATAGAATTAAGGGTTTGCAATGTTCCCTCTTTGTTAATGAAGTTCAACTTTTATAGTTGAAATTTCGCTATTGCGGGTACTATTGCCAAAGGTAAGAAAGAAGCTCCAAAAGGAATGTCTAAATCTTTATCTCCTAAGCTTAAAGATTATTCTGAAAAAAAGTTCTACATCTCTCACCAATGTTACTTTATGAAACAAGAAGATGTCGACTTTGTTTTGCATTACTTTGCATATCACAAATTAAAGCTAAGGCTTAAGGCCCCAACGACAGAATAAATTCCAATCTAAAAGGGTTTTTCGTTTTCACTCTCTTCATATCAATCATTCTTGCTACTTACCTTTCAATCCAATCATATCCATTGTACTATCTTACATTAAGATCGCTTTTGTCCAATCAAATCCTAATTCCTACAGCTATATCAACTCTCTATTCATACTATTTAAGAAGCTTAAGTTGGAAGATCTCCTAAAGTTGCAGATTTCATGTAATTATTAATTAGTACTCTCCATTCTTCTATTTTGGTTTCATCGAGCTCTCTAAAGGCTTCTCCTTCTCTAGGCAACCTTGGTTGTGGGAAATGCGAAATACGGATCTTAAGGCTAGGATTAACACTAGAGGGGGGTGAATAGTGTTTTGAGAAATTACTAAATCTTTTTGAGTTTTTGTTAATTTGAACACAAATGTATGCAATATTCAGACACATATATGATAACAGAAACAAACACAGATGCAGAAATAAAGTAAAAGCAATAAAGGAAAGAACATACCGGATTTTATACTGGTTCGGAGTTACCCTACATCCGGTCCCGCACACAAGTACGGATTTCCTTTCAAAAGCAATTGTACAATTACACCCTCGATTTCAAGACCACGAGGTACACCACTCCAGATTCACAATCATCTGGGTAGAGATACTTGATTTCACGGGCAACAAGTTCATCCAATTGATTTCCAAGGCTATAATCATATCTTTTCTCACTTGATTGTTTTCACAGACTACAATCACACCTTTTCTCGCTTAGTTTATTACAAAGAAGCCCATAACTCTGAATAGCACTGAGATCTTATTGAGATAATGATAGAGAATCAAACCAGAGATGATCTAGTTAGATTCAATGTTGATTTCGGCAGAGTAAGGGTAAAAATGTATATAAAGAAATGTGGAAGAAGAAGATGAGTGAAATCAGAGAAAATATGAATAAATTCGTTCAAAACTACCCCTATTTATAGTAGAACAACAGTCATGTCCATTCATGAAAGGTTATGACGAATAGACACTTCCTTTGAAATTCAAATTTTTGAAATAAACTGCTACCATGTCGACAAGGGGTACTTGAGGATGTCGACATGCCTAAGATATTTTTGGTAATTTGCTTTTCTTTGAAAATAACTTCTATCTTGTATTAAAACTATTTTAAACTTTATAAATATACTTAACTATAGCTAAAATACATAAGTAAATATAGAGAATAATATATATATATATATATATATATAATTTTACTATAATTTTATATTTAAATCTAAGTAAAAATATTAAAAGTTAAATATATTATTATTAAAAGATAGTTTAAAACCAAGGATAATTTGATTTTGAAAATAAAGATTATTTTGAGGCTAAAAATATTTAAAACTAGGATAGATATTTTTGATTATTTTAAAAGGAAGGTTTTGAAATCATTTTGAAAACAAGATATAATTTTGTAAAAAATATTTGAATAAAAGTTAGTGGATATAAAACAATGTTCCACTAGATTTTTCGTAGGTTCCATCCTACTTAGGGTTTCATCCTTTTAACACGCTCGAAGTGGATTCCATTCCACGAATAAATTGGATTTTAAGATGCCAGTGCTCTTCTAGGAGTTTTAACAAAATTCCTAATTAAATTACTTATTTTTGGAATCTTGAACTCTTGATATTCTTGATACTCATGAGTCTTCAATCTTGATATCTTGAATCTCTATACTATACAGTCTTCATTCTTGGTACCTACATGGTTAAATCCTGCATATACATATATATCTAAACTATAATGTTAGTATTTATATTTTATAATCTTATTCTAAGGTTGTTGTCATCAAAACCATCATCTCAAGGACAAACAATCTCTCCCTTTTTGATGATGACAACCTTTGTTTATAAAATATTACTTATATCCTAATAACTCCCCCTAAAACTAATAACTCCCCCTTAATCTATGCCTAACTATCCTATTTCATAATTCTCCCCCTTTGTCATCAACAAAAACCATCCTAAAACCGTAAAAAAAAATCTCCCCCTTAAACTAATACTAGAACAAAGTATAGTGAATGAAATGTGAAAGACATTAACATAATTATATTATAATTATTCAATACATAAATATTTATAAGTATATTTCAAACAATCCAATCATCACGCACATCAAATCCAATCATGTCAAACAATTCAAACAAATCAATCAAATCAAACAAGTCAATTAAGTCCAACAAGTCAATCAAGTCAAACAAGTCACTCAAAAAATACCAAACAAATCAAAAACTAATAATCATATACTATAAGACAATACTGCAAACTCTCCCTAAATAAAATACACTCGTTATGTATACATGTATGCAATATGTAGTTTGTAATGCATTATGAAATGTATGACATATGCAATGTAGCATGAGATGATATGCAGAATGAAATGCAACTTGTGATTCAATGATTATGATATTTCATGCATTGTAATTTATGATGTAATATGCAATGAAATGTGATATAAAATAGGATGCATAATGATATATAATATGAAACAAAATGATAATGAAGTAAAAATAATAATAACGTGTAGAATGATATGATGATATACATATTATGGTAAGAGATATCCAGATTATAAGATAAACATGAGTGATAAGTAACATCTAATTGACAAGCATATATATATCTGTGTGTGTGTATGTATATGTATATGTATGTATGTATACATATATCAAACAATTTATTATAACTCGCTTCAACAAAACAAAGGTAATACACACCAATTACTAAACTTAGGTTAAGAGAACTAATGAATGAGACTAAAAGAGTAGTGAAGACAAGAGTTTAAAGGTAATTAATGATATTAAAACTATAACATATTCATGAAAGTAGTAATCAAACTCAATATCAAAATCAAATTGCTATGAAATATGGATTTAAAAATTTTAATACCCTTCTTGTTTTTAATTTTTTTTTTCAAGAATCCAAACTTCTATGTTTATAAAATACTTAACTTACTAGTCAAAAATTATATATTAAATTATTATTGATTAAAATATTTAGAAACATGTTTAAACACCTTAAGAAAAATATCATACTGAAATATTCAATAAAATAATAAAGGTTTAAAAACTAAAATTAACATGTGTAATATTAAGGTCTCTTTCATTTTAAAATTTTAATCAATTACTAAAAAATATCTAAACATTAATTTTAAAATATTCTAATATGAGTTAGAAAATAACTTCTAAAAAGAGTAGAGAAAAATACTGAATTTAAAAATTATTTTTACATAGTTTAAAGTTTTAAATAGAAAATGCAGCATTCACAGAATGCTGTAAAAAGTTTTTGTAGCAAAATATATTCAAAACATTATAAACAGAAACTGTAGTATTTACCAAATGCTGTGAAAAATTTCTAAAACATTACAGTGTTTCAAAGCACAGAGATGCTATAAAAACAAATTTGCAGCACTTAAGAAACGTTCCAGAAGAAAAGGCAGCATTTTAGATATACTATCTATTGTTCTAGGCCTGATTTTAACATGATTTTGCACTAATTTTAGGACTAGATATCAACATGTAAATAATTGATTTTTTACCCAATTTTTTATAGTATTTAATTAACATAAAAATAATAATGAGAAAACATATGTAAAGACACTTGACATTATACATGTAAAAATGCTTTTCTACTTAATATAGTTGTAATAAATTAGTAGTAAGATTTTATTTGAAAGAAAACACATTTTTAAAGAAACTTTAAAAAAAAATTAGATTGGTATATCGAAATTTATACCATGATGTGTCGATATATGGACCTAAATATCAAAACTTATAAAAGAGATAAATTTCTATGCCTAACTAAATGCATAAGTATATATATTCCTAAATACAACAATAAAGATGAAATAATAGTAAAGCGTACCAATTTTTGCACTCCATCTTTCTAACTTTTTTGTTCTTCCATTGTCGTCAACCACACATTTATATCTTTCAGAATTTAATGACGAGATCTGTTTTATTGCGACGGACTCGTTTTTCTGATCAACGTAGTATGTTCATTTGCTGAATTTGAAGATCGTATGAGAAAGATACAGATGATCTATTAGATTGACCAACTTAGCGCCAAAACTTTGAATTTGAATTTTTAATGAATGGACACTTCAACCACTATAAATAGGCCCAAATTCACCAATTTTCATAAAAATTTATATTCTTCTTCTTCTTCTTCCCATTTTTCTATTTACCATCAAACTTCTAGAAGGCATATCTCCTTCGTTTCTTAACGGAATTGGATAAAACCAGCAGCAAATCGAAGAGGAAGGCAAGGGCTACGATCCAGTGATTGTTTGCTGACAAATTTGGACTGTATTGTGGTGCAACAGGCCGAACATTAAGAAAAATGTAGAAAATCTCGTACACAGTTTTTCAGTTTTGGAAAGCCAACTTCAAACTGTCATATCTCACTCAATTTTGATCGGAATTTGATGATCCACCCATCAAAACTACCGTGAGAATATGAATTACAATCTGGAAAAGGAGTGGGAAGAAAATACCTAAATTTTTGGATGCAATTTGAAGAATATCATTGACAGTTTTGGTTTCTTTCTCTCTTTGTTCACCAAAACTTCATTTGACCATAACTTGGTCATTTCTTGACGAATTCGCACGAAACCAGTGACATTGCAAAGTAGATGAAGAGAAGTACAGTATCATATCAAGTCGTAAATGAGAATCAAAAGCTTTATATTGATCCGGTACTCATTTCGTTGTCGATTGCCATTATATATCCATTTGTTCTTCTTGATTGTTGAATGATTATCTGGTATCTTTTAACCAATAGTCATTAGACATAATTCTTCTCCTGCAAAACAACATAACCTTTTAAAGAATCAAGTGGCTTTTCAAAATAACTAAACAACAATATCATGATGATTATGTGACATATTCATATGAAAATAGTGTTAATTATTTTATAAAAAAATTGCCATTTTAAAAAATTTCAAAATTCAGACTATGAAAACTTTGAAAACCTTGCTTTGATACCAAATGTGAGAAATGCGGAATACGGATCTTAAGGCTAGGATTAACACTAGGGGGGTGAATAGTGTTTTAAGGAATTACTAAATCGTTTTGAGTTTTTATTAATTTGAATACAAATGTATGCAATATTCAGACACAAATGTGATCACTGAAACAAACACGGATGCAGAAATAAAGTAAAAGAAATAAAGGAAAGAACACACCGGATTTTATACTGGTTCGGAGTTACCCTACATCCAGTCCCGCACACAAGTACGGATTTCCTTTCAAAAGCAATTGTACAATTACACCCTCGATTTCAAGGCCACGAGGTACACTACTCCAGATTCACAATCCTCTGGGTAGAGATACTTGATTTCACGGGCAACAAGTTCACCCAATTGATTTCCAAGACTACAATCACACATTTTCTCACTTGATTGATTTCATAGGCTACAATCACACCTTTTCCCGCTTAATTTATTACAAAAAAGCCTATAACTCTGAATAGCACTAAGATCTTGTTGAGATGGTGATAGAGAATCAAACCAAAGATGATCTAGTTAGATTCAATGTTGATTTCGGCAAAGTAATGGTAAAAATGTGTATAAAAAATGCGGAAGAAGAAGAGGAGTAAAATCAGAGAAAGTGTAACGACCCATAAATTTCAGGGATTTATTTTGGTTAAGTTGATGAGTTTTGTAATTAAATTTAGTAGGAAAAAAAACTATATAAACTAATATTGAAACGAACGCTAAAATAAAATATATAAATGGTGAATTAAAAACTATTTACTAGCAATTTGAATAAATTTCAATAAATTCAATGGGGTAAGTATTATACCTGCATATAATATTCATTTTAAGGGAATTTATTAATATGTTAATGTAAAGTTAGAAATATTAGAATAAATGATAATTCCATCTGTACTTGTAAGCAGTTACTATAGGTTGCGTGTTGAAAGGGTTGATTGAATTGGAATTCATATTTAATTTAAATGGAAATATTTAAGGTTTACAATAACGGAAATTTAGGCAATAAAGTAGAACTAGTTGATAAATAATAACCAGATAAGGGAATAACATTAATATAAATAAAGTTGGAACAAATTGGATATAGGGAAATAAATGTAAGCATTTAATATATTAATTAATGTTGGTTGATGATTACGTTACTTGGTGATTAATTATATAGTAACGGAAGTGCGAATGTAAAGTATTTGAAGACCGTAATTAATGTGTTCAATATATAGGAATACACATTTAAAAACATAGTATTCATTTAAAATTTAAAATGTAAATAGGTGTATATTTAGGTAATGAAACAAATCAGCATTTAAGAAACATCTAAATTTATTTGTAATAACGTTCGTTTAAATGTTGAGTAATTATAGGGTCGTATTTATTTTAAGCGTTACTTTAATAATTTTGATTAATTGAGAAATTAATACGAGAAGTATGTAAAGTAATAACTAAAAAGGAAATATGTTATAAATTTATTATAACCTAAACTTATATGTAGGTTGAAATTGAATCTAATCCGTTTAATTGGAGACTTATTTAAATAAATTGGATTCAAAGTGTAATAAAGGGATTATTTTAAGAAATTGAAATAAATACTATAATTGATGAAATAATTTACATTTAAAATTTGAGATGGAAATATGATAGTCAATAAATAAAGGATTTGTTTGAAATTTAAATATAATGAATGGGTTTTATTGCAACTGTAATTAAATGTAGGAATTATTTTAACATATAGATATTGGGTTTAACATGGAAAATATGATTTCAAAGAAAAACAATTTAAAAGTTTATCACTAATCGATTGAACATTTGAAAAAGAATAAAATGAATGTTTATCTCTAATCGAACAACAAATGTTGAAGTTAAATAAACGAATTAAATGAAAGTTTTAATGAAAGAATAACATAAGTTGTTATTTGAAATGTATCGTGGAGAAGTTGATTTTCAATAAGATAAAACATTTACATTTTAAATTTTGTATAAATTTTATTGTATATGAAATTCTATAAAATATGTTTGAATTGGTATAAATGAAAAGAAAACAGTGTTATATAATTTGAATTCGTTGAAATTAGTAATGAAATGAACTGGAATTAGATTAATTTAAATGTTTCAATTTGAAGGAAACATAAATTAAATTGTAAGTAATGAGTTAATATAAGAACTTGCATTTTTTTGTCAAAATGGAATGAACATTTCAATTAAAATAATTGCCTATTTTGAGATGTATAAAGAAAAAAAAATTCATTTTGAATAAGTATAACTTTATATAACGGAAAAATTGAATTTTCGAATAATGTATACAAACGCACTTATTAGTATTCATATTTTAAAATATATCATAGGGTTCATGGTTGTGTAAATGTTTTGGAATCAAATAGAAATTACCTTGTATTAAAAGTTGTACATTAATAAAATTGGTTTGAGTAATATAAATAAATATATAGGTAGATTGGTTTGGTAATTGATTGATTGATTGTATAATTGATTGATTTTTTTAGCGATTGAGTAATATCATTAATTGATTGTTAAATTGATTGCGTTAATGGAGGATGCATATATTACCATAAAATGAATGTGTTAATAAAGAATTTAATGATATAAATATGTGCATATTTGGATTTATGGGAATGAATTAACCGAAGTAAGATTCAAAATTTGGACCCCAAAGGTTTGTTTATAGTATATAAGTGGTCCTTCATTTGCTTAATATTTATTATCATATCCGCATTCCTTTTCTTTCTTTTTTTCTTTCGTTCCAAGTCATCCATGTAGGTTCCACTTGAGCATCCATTTGTTAAACTACTCATTCTTATTAATTTATAGTAACCTCGTATGATTGATTTCTAATTAATAACTGCCTCATTCTTTTCATTTGTTTCTTTTTTGTTTGCTCCATTACAAGTAGTTTTCCTGAAGTTTTTTTTTAATGACATCCAAATTACTATTCATGCCACGTCATTAGCATTTAATATTCTTTATTTCTAAACTTCATTTTGTTTACACATTATAAGTTCTTGTAGCTTTCTTTTATTGGCAATTCATTCTCCTGAAGCTTCATATTTGAAAACGGAAGATTTATTTTTATCTTCATTTATATACTTATTCCTTTACTTTACCTCTTTCAACACTACCGTTTTCTAAGGCAGTTCATATTTTTACTTATATTTCAATTCTTACTTGGTTTATATATACTTTGTTAGCTTTTCATTTATTTCTATCTTCATTCCTGCAGCCTTAATTTATTCTTCAAATCTCCTTATTATCTCTCATTTTAATTTTTCCTTCCTCTTAAAATATTCTTCTTCTTCAAATTTTATTCTAGTTCAAACTTTCTTCTTTCTTTTCAACTTTCTCTATAAATATCCTGCTATAAACCCTAGCCTCCCTAATTCTCATTTGTCCTGTACGTACATCTCAACTCTCTCCTCCTCAATGGTAGACAAACAGATCTTAGATCCAAATAAAAATTCCAAACCAAATCAAAAGCTAAAATTCAAACTCCTCATAAAAATCTAGAAGCAAAACGCGTGAGGGAGAGAGGGAAAGAAAAGGGGATGACGTGGCGCTTGAAGGTGTTCTTTTATTTCTATTCTTTTTTTTTGAAATTTCAATCACCATTAATGCGTATAACTTTCTCCTACGAACTCCGTTTCACGCGAGAATTTTTTTGTTAGGATCTTATTGAAATTTCTGAGGTTTTGGTGGTGGTTTGGACGGATTTGGAGACTGACCAATTTTTGAGTTTAAATTGGATTTAAATTCAATTTAAATTCAAAAGGTGAGTGTTTTAACCCACTCGCAGTTTCTAAAATTTTGTATGTCTGTTAATTTGACTTAAGATATGAGTAGAAATTTATTTATGACTGTTTGGCATGTTTTATTCATCATCTTTGTTAAATCGCATTTATTTAATTTAAATATTAATTAATTTTATTATTGCATATAAATTGACAGTTAAAATTTATTTATTTGCATATAAACTGATAGTTAAACAGTTAATAAATTTATTTTTGAATATAAAATGTTAGTTAATAACTGTTATATTTTATATGCTATATATTGATGTTTGTTTAAATTGATGATGATTGAAATAAATTGGTTGATGATTGATATTGGGTGAATAGATAATGTGTTCTATCTTATATAAACTGCAAGTTATCATGCATTTTCATTTCATTTGGGATTGCGGTTTGAAATGATATACAACCGCATTTTTATTTTTAAATTGCGGATTGAAATGATAAATATCCGTATCACTTTACCATAGGATAGAAAATTATATACAGGCACCGCGGTATATATATAAAAAAATTGAAATGATTTTTATGGTTTGGATATGATACGGTTTAATAAATAGTAAATTTGGATATGATAAATATATTTTATATATACATATATAGTTAAATTGTTGAATTTAAGCTATGCATAAATCTGTTAAATAAAAATGAATAAGTTGAAAAATGGAATTTGATAATTTATATTATATGATTAAGTACAGGTTTATGATCTTGTATATATATATAGAGTTTTAAATGATTCAAATCAATTAAGATTGAAAGATAAATCGGAAATTTAATTGGAATTGAGCTTATTTGAAAAATTAACTCCATAAGTTGATGTTAACTTATTAAAATTGGAAATTTTAAGGTATGATATTTATAACTAGATTTAATGAATAATTCTAGTATAAATAAATGGAAGGAAATAATTAGTGTTAATAAATTTAGTTTATTTTAAATGGTTATGGATTTATCATGTAAACCTTTCAAACTAAATAATAGGAAAATGAATTGTTGGTTTGAAATTCTCAATCTTAGTTTTTAAATTCATTAAATACTTAAAGTTTGAAAATATTGAAATCGGAGTGCTTTATTCAAACAGAAAATGAATCTAAAAGTTATGGGTTTAGACTGAATTTAAAGTAAATAAAAATTGTGAAGGTGTGGAAATTATTTATTTTTAAAGAAATTTTAAATTCAACTGTTTTATTTTATATATTGTTGAATATCCAAACCATTTAAGCTCTGAAAGTTATGGTTTTAAAACTATGGATTTCGAAGTATTATATTGAAAGTTAAAATTCAAATATTTGGTTTTGTGGTATTTTAAATTTTAAAAGTGGCATGATTTTGGAAAAGAAATATATTTGAAATAAAATGATATCATATTTATTTGGGTTTTAAAAGGAAATGATATCGTATTTATGGGTTTTGAAATGGATAATTATATTCTGGTTTTGAAAGTATAATTATTTTTAAATGACCGCAGTGTTATAATAACGTTTGGTTGTTGAAGAGACCGGGATCGAAAGTTGTCATACTCTCTGCCAACTTCGAACACAACTTTAACAACCGTGTACGCGGTGGGGATTCCAGAATGAAGTAGGTTGGTGGCGGCATTTCCTTTGAGGTAAATACGTGGACCCGACTCCCGTGAGTTGGCACAAAGTGGCTAAAACAGGAGCAATTCTCGGGCCAATGAGGTCATTCCTCTGATCGAACGCACTCCTTCGATATTATACTCTGACTTTTGGATTGATTCGGTGGCCACTTTTGATTTTGATTTTGGGGGTGTTGTTCGAGGTGGGCGGTAGCTGCGCGCTGCGCGTTTCCACCAGCTCGGATGCGTAATTGGTATATCTACCCTGGCATTGCCTAGTTGTGCCGTGTCACCTACCATACCGAGCCTATACTACAAGTTTCAATTTGTGTCGTACCTATGGAGTATCCTCTGGAACCTCCCGATCAGGAGGTATTACGGTACTGTATAGACTATTGGCATTATTTGTGTTAAGGGATATATGGGTAACCCCTTAACGCTATTAAAAAGTAAGTTTATTTTACAATTAGACACTATTATAATAGCGAAATATACTACATAGTAAATAGTTTAACGGATTCTTAAGAGATATAAATCGCGAGCATCTTTTGAGTTACTGCACTCATATTTATTTCATTTAATTTAACTTACATAAGATCTTTTAGTTCTGACTCGAGTGTTTTGTCTTTCAATTCACTCGGGTCAGTCCGAGCGTTTCAGGATCGAAGACTTTAGCTCTGGAGGACGAAGATGGAGATTTCCATTATTATTATTAATTATATTTCACTACACTTTTTAATTCCGCTGCATTGATTATTATTGGTATGTAAACTCTGATATTTATTGTATAAAGAAGAATCAAATGTTTGTAAACAGTTTATGAATTGTATATTTATTTTTATATTTTATCCTTCAGCTGTGAGATTCTATTTTGTTTTTTTTCTTTCCCTATTTTTCTTATTTACCCCATAACAATCCGCCCTTCCGTATGGTTTGAATTGGCACGTGTGTCGATTTAAAGCGTGCGAAAAGGCGGGATGTTACAGTTGGTATCAGAGCTTTGATTTAGCGATAAACCTTAGCTTTGTGGGGTCTGACTCTTTATTAATAGGGTAGTAATACCCTATGGGAGTCGCTGAGTGTATATATGAGAGAGCGTATTTGTTAGTGTTATAAAAGGTTTTAATATTGTGTTAATTTGTTCCGTTTTGTATTTATAAATTCTGGTTGGTGCATGGGACGCTATGACATCAATAGGGATTTCTAAACACTTAATAGGACAGACCGACATAATATTTGTTTCTAATATAGGTAAATGAAATAATTTTGCCTATTATATTTTCTATATATAATATAAATTTTTTCAAATGATATCTATATTTAGCTACAATAGATTGGTAGTTAGGTAATAAAGTGTATAAATAATAATAGAAATAAGATTGAAATATAAAATAAATGAAATTTGTAAATTTAGGACTTAAGATCCGGGGTTTTGAAATTTCTTTCGAATAAATTTTGGAATATAATAATATTGTTTATAAGTACTTTCTGATATAAATATTTATTATAATTCGGAAGAATTGTTTTAAAGAAGATTTTGGAGAAATAAGTTTGTACTTTCCTCTCTGTCGCTGGAAAATAATTTTGATTATGGCGGCCGCATCATCGACTTTCATTTTTGAGTTTCGAAGGGGAAAGGCCACTGTAGTAGTTTACTGTAGATTCATTTTTGAAAAAAATATATAAAGTTTGAATTGTTTTAAATATAATTAGAGATATATAAGTTGTAAGAATATATTTATCGATTATTTTAAAATAATTTGAAATTTAATCCGGTATTAAATTCTTAAATTTCCATTAATTAATTGTTCAATTATTGTAGTGAAATGAAAGGTAAGTAATTAATAATTGAAACCTCTAATGTAGGTAAGAGATTTAAGACTAAGTTATAAAGGAAATAAAAAGGAAGTTGAAATTGTAACTTATAAGGAAAAGGTAAAAATTTATTGAACAATGAATTAATTAAAAAAGAAATGGGAAAACTTGTATAACTTTCAATTACATTCTTAAAGGCATATATATAACTTACCAAAAAATATAAAAGGTTGAAAATGTTAATAAGAAAATGTAACAGATATTATACAAGTAATTAACTTGAGGTAATGAAAATAATTAATGGAATTCCTTAATAAATCAGAATTGATGTGTAGTGTATAAACTTAAGTATAATTGAACCCTACTAATTAAATATAATGGGAAGTAGGTATTGTAAGTAAGAAATTATAAACTTAAGTGAATAGGTTGAGGTTAATTCTGAATAAAATAAGAAAATTTTGACTAAAAATTAGTTTAATGAATTTGCCTACTAAGAATTCAATTGAAAGGAATAAAATAAATAAATGAATAAAAGAAGAAACTTACATGACACTAAAATGAAAAAAAATTGAATATTGTAAGTTATAAATGAAAATTTTAAGTAATCACTAAATGAATGAAAAGGAAATCAAACAACTAATGTATGAAATAAAATTAATAATAGTTAATTTGATTGTTAGTAGGAATTGTTGTTGTTTGGTTATGGCTGTTTGGGTAAGATACTTTAAAATTTGGATTTGGGTGAATGAATAATCTATTTAGGTTATCTAAGACTGTTGAGTAAATGATGCGCTAGTAGTTTATTCTTCATTCCTTACAATTTAAAAGTTTTGAACCCGAACAACTATTTGTTTGTTTGATTGAATGGTTGTTTGTATTTGTTGTGTATGTTGTTTGTTGAAATTGATGGTTGTTGTATTGATTCGTTGTTAGTAATTGAAACCACTTAAATATTTCACTTTACATAAATTGTTAACCCTTCGGATTTTATAAGTGAAATGCAGGTTATGGAAACAATTGCTACTGCCTTTGGTTCCATAAATTAAGCGCAAATTGCCCGACAAATAGGTATGTTTCGGATTACGGTTTATAGTGCTATTTTATATATTTTCCCGGGTTGGGATATAATATTTTGGATAGTATATGTAATATAATTGTTATATTTTGATATTATATTTTATCCCGAGCCTCTCCATACAAAGGAGACTCTGTCGAATTTTTTTTGAATTTTTGGACTTAGAAATTATTTTGAAATTTTTTTCCAAACTTTATTTATTTAAGTATAAAAAGATATAATGATTATAAAATGGGTATATTTTATATAAAGTAATAAATTTTGTAAATTATGGTGTGTAAAGTTAATATTTTAAATAAGATTTATTGTTTATTCGATTCTTCTTTCTCCCTTCTTTTCCCTTTTCGGGGACGAAAAGTTTTGAGAGGAGGAGAGTGTAACGACCCATAAATTTCGGGGATTTATTTTGGTTAAGTTAATGAGTTTTGTAATTAAATTTAGTAGAAAAAAACTGTATAAACTAATATTGAAACGAACACTAAAATAAAATATATAAATGGTGACTTAAAAACTATTTACTAGCAATTTGAATAAATTTCAGTAAATGGAATGGGGTAAGTATTATACCTGGATATATTATTCATTTTAAGGGAATTTATTAATATGTTAATGTAAAGTTAGAAATATTAGAATAAATGATAATTCCATCCGTACTTGTAAACAGTTACTATAGGTTGCGTGTTGAAAGGGTTGATTGAATTGGAATTCATAATTAATTTAAATGGAAATATTTAAGGTTTACAATAACGAAAATTTAGGCAATAAAGTAGAACTAGTTGATAAATAATAACCAGATAAGGGAATAACATTAATATAAATAAAGTTGGAACAAATTGGATATAGAGAAATAAATGTAAGCATTTAATATATTAATTAATGTTGGTTGATGATAACGTTACTTGGTGATTAATTATATAGTAACGGAAGTGTGAATGTAAAGTATTTGAAGACCGTAATTAATGTGTTCAATATATAGGAATACACATTTAAAAACATGGTATTCATTTAAAATTTAAAATGTAAATAGGTGTATATTTAGGTAAGGAAATAAATCAGCATTTAAGAAACATCTAAATTTATTTGTAATAACGTTCGTTTAAATGTTGAGTAATCATAGGGTCGTATTTATTTTAAGCGTTACTTTAATAATTTTGATTAATTGAGAAATTAATACGAGAAATATGTAAAGTAATAACTAAAAAGGAAATACGTTATAAATTTATTATAACCTAAACTTATGTGTAGGTTGAAATTGAATCTAATCCGTTTAATTGGAGACTTATTTAAATAAATTGGATTCAAAGTGTAATAAAGGGATTATTTTAAGAAATTGAAATAAATAATATAATTGGTGAAATAATTTACATTTAAAATTTGAGATGGAAATATGATAGTCAATAAATAAAGGATTTGTTTGAAATTTAAATATATAATGAATGTGTTTTATTACAATTGTAATTAAATGTTGGAATTATTTTAGCATATAGATATTGGGTTTAACATGGAAAATATGATTTCAAAGAAAAACAATTTAAAAGTTTATCACTAATCGATTGAACATTTGAAAAAGAATAAAATGAATGTTTATCTCTAATCGAACAACAAATGTTGAAGTTAAATAAACGAATTAAATGAAAGTTTTAATGAAAGAATAACATAAGTTGTTATTTGAAATGTATCTTGGAGAAGTTGATTTTCAATAAGATAAAACATTTACATTGTAAATATTGTATAAATTTTGTTGTATATGAAATTCTATAAAATATGTTTGAATTGGTACAAATGAAAAGAAAACAGTGTTATATAATTTGAATTCGTTGAAATTAGTAATGAAATGAACTGGAATTAGATTAATTTAAATGTTTCAATTTGAAGGAAACATAAATTAAATTGTAATCAATGAGTTAATATAAGAACTTGCATTTTTTGTCAAAATGGAATGAACATTTCAATTAAAATAATTGCCTATTTTGAGATGTATAAAGAAAAAATTTCATTTTGAATAAGTATAATTTTATATAACGGAAAAATTGAATTTTCGAATAATGTATACAAACGCACTTATTAGTATTCATATTTTAAAATATATCATAGGGTTCATGGTTGTGTAAATGTTTTGGAATCAATTAGAAATTACCTTGTATTAAAAGTTGTACATTAATAAAATTGGTTTGAGTAATATAAATAAATATATAGGTAGATTGGTTTGGTAATTGATCGATTGATTGTATAATTGATTGATTTTTTTATCGATTGAGTAATATCATTAATTGATTGTTTAATTGATTGCGTTAATGGAGGATGCATATATTACCATAAAATGAATGTGTTAATAAAGAATTTAATGATATAAACATGTGCATATTTGGATTTATGGGAATGAATTAACCGAAGTAAGATTCAAAATTTGGACCCCAAAGGTTTGTTTATAGTATATAAGTGGCCCTTCATTTGCTTAATATTTATTATCATATCCGCATTCTTTTTCTTTCTTTTTTTCTTTCGTTCCAAGTCATCCATGTAGGTTCCACTTGAGCATCCATTTGTTAAACTACTCATTCTTATTAATTTATAGTTACCTCGTATGATTGATTTCTAATTAATAACCGCCTCATTCTTTTCATTTGTTTCTTTTTTGTTTGCTCCACTACAAGTAGTTTTCCTGAAGTTTTTTTTAATGACATCCAAATTACTATTCATGCCACGTCATTAGCATTTAATATTCTTTATTTCTAAACTTCATTTTGTTTACATATTATAAGTTCTTGTAGCTTTCCTTTATTGGCAATTCATTCTCCTGAAGCTTCATATTTGAAAACGGAAGATTTATTTTTATCTTCATTTATATACTTATTCCTTTACTTTACCTCTTTCAACACTACCGTTTTCTAAGGCAGTTCATATTTTTACTTATATTTCAATTCTTACTTGGTTTATATATACTTTGTTAGCTTTTCATTTATTTCTATCTTCATTCCTGCAGCCTTAATTTATTCTTCAAATCTCCTTATTATCTCTCATTTTAATTTTTCCTTCCTCTTAAAATATTCTTCTTCTTCAAATTTTATTCTAGTTCAAACTTTCTTCTTTCTTTTCAACTTTCTCTATAAATATCCTGCTATAAACCCTAGCCTCCCTAATTCTCATTTGTTCTGTACGTACATCTCAACTCTCTCCTCCTCAATGGCAGACAAACAAATCTTAGATCCAAATAAAAATTCCAAACCAAATCAAAAGCTAAAATTCAAACTCCTCATAAAAATCTAGAAGAAAAACGCGTGAGGGAGAGAGGGAAAGAAAGGGGGATGACGTGGCGCTTGAAGGTGTTCTTTTATTTCTATTCTTTTTTTTTAAATTTCAATCACCATTAATGCGTATAACTTTCTCCTACGAACTCCGTTTCACACGAGAATTTTTTTTGTTAGGATCTTATTGAAAGTTCTGACGTTTTGGTGGTGGTTTGGACGGATTTGGAGACTGTCCAATTTTTGAGTTTAAATTAGATTTAAATTCAATTTAGATTCAAAAGGTGAGTCTTTTAACCCACTCACAACTTCTAAAATTTCCTGTGTCTATTAATTTGACTTAAGATATGAGTAGAAATTTATTTATGACTGTTTGGCATGTTTTATTCTTCATCTCTGTTAAATCGCATTTATTTAATTTAACTGTTAATTAATTTTATTATTGCATATAAATTGACAGTTAAAATTTATTTATTTACATATAAACTGATAGTTAAACAGTTAATAAATTTATTTTTGAATATAAACTGCTAGTTAATAACTATTATCTATTACCTGTTATATTTTATATGCTATATATTGATGTTTATTTAAATTGATGATGATTGATACTGGGTGAATAGATGATGTGTTCTATCTTATATAAACTGCAAGTTATCATGCATTTTCATTTCATTCGGGATTGCGGTTTGAAATGATATATAACCGCATTTTTATTTTTAAATTGCGGATTGAAATGATAAATATCCGTATCACTTGGCCATAGGATAGAAAATTATATACAGGCACCGTGGTATATATATAAAAAAAATTGAAATGATTTTTATAGTTTGGATATGATACGGTTTAATAATTAGTAAATTTGGATATGATAAATATATTTTATATATACATATATAGTTAAATTGTTGAATTTAAGCTATGCATAAATCTGTTAAATAAAAATGAATAAGTTGAAAAATGGAATTTGATAATTTATATTATATGATTAAGTACAGGTTTAAGATCTTGTATATATATAGAGTTTTAAATGATTCAAATCAATTAAGATTGAAAGATAAATTGGAAATTTAATTGGAATTGAGCTTATTTGAAAAATTAACTCCATAAGTTAATGTTAACTTATTAAAATTGGAAATTTTAAGGTATGATATTTATAACTGGATTTAATGAATAATTCTAGTATAAATAAATGGAAGGAAATAATTAGTGTTAATAAATTTAGTTTATTTTAAATGGTTATGGATTTATCATGTAAACCTTTCAAACTAAATAATAGGAAAATGGATTGTTGGTTTGAAATTCTCAATCTTAGTTTTGAAATTCATTAAATACTTAAAGTTTGAAAATATTGAAATCGAAGTGTTTTATTCAAACTAAAAGTGAATCTAAAAGTTATGGATTTAGACTGAATTTACAGTAAATAAAAATTGTGAAGGTGTGGAAATTATTTATTTTTAAAGAAATTTTAAATTCAACTGTTTTATTTATATACTATTGAATATCCAAACCATTTAAGTTTTGAAAGTTATGGTTTTAAAACTATGGATTTCGAAGTATTACGTTGAAAGTTAAAATTCAAATATTTGGTTTCGTGGTATTATAAATTTTAAAAGTGGCATGATTTTGAAAAAGAAATATATTTGAAATAAATGATATCATATTTATTTGGGTTTTAAAAGGAAATGATATCGTATTTATGGGTTTTGAAATGGATAATTATATTCTGGCTTTGAAAGTATAATTATTTTTAAATGACCGTGGTGTTATAATAACGTTTGGTTGTTGAAGAGACCGGGATCGGAAGTTGTCATACTCTCTGCCAACTCCGAAAACCACTTTAACAACCGTGTACGCGGTGGGGATTCCAGAATGAAGTAGGTTGGTGGCGGCGTTTCCTTTAAGGTGAATACGTGGACCCGACTCCCTTGAGTTGGCACAAGGTGACTAAAACAGGACCGATTCTCGGGCCAGTGAGGTCATTCCTCTGATCGAACACACTCCTTCGATATTATACTCTGACTTTTGGATTGATTCGGTGACCACTTTTGATTTTGATTTTGGGGGTGTTGTTCAAGGTGGGCGGTAGCTGCGCGCTGTGCGTTTCCACCATCCCGGATACGTAATTGGTATATCTACCCTGGCATTGCCTAGTTGTGCCGTGTCACCTACCATACCGAGCCTTTACTACGAGTTTCTATTTGTGTCGTACCTATGGAGTATCCTCTGGTAGCCTCCCGATTAGGAGGTATTACGGTACTGTATAGACTATTGGCATTATTTGTGTTAAGGGCTACATGGGTAACCCCTTAACGCTATTAAAAAGTAAGTTTATTTTACAATTAGACACTATTATAATAGCGAAATATACTACATAGTAAATAGTTTAACGGATCCTTAAGAGATGTAAATCCTAAGCATCTTTTGAGTTGCTGCACTCATATTTATTTCAGTTAATTTAACTTACATAAGATCTTTTCGTTCTGACTCGAGTGTTTTGTCTTTCAATTCGCTCGGGTCAGTCCGAGCGTTTCAGGATCGAAGACTTTAGCTCTGGAGGACGAAGACGGAGATTTCTATTATCATTATTAATTATATTCCACTACACTTTTTAATTCCGCTGCATTGATTATTATTGGTATGTGAACTCTGATATTTATTGTATAAAGAAGAATCAAATGTTTGCAAACAGTTTATGAACTGCATATTTATTTTTATATTTTATCCTTCCGCTGTGAGATTCTATTTTGTTTTTTTTCTTTCCCTGTTTTTCTTTTTTACCCCATAACAATTCGCCTTTCCATATGGTTTGAATTGGCACGTGTGTCTATTTAAAGCGTGCGAAAAGGCGGGATGTTACAAAAAATATGAATACAAATTCGTTCAAAACTACCCCTATTTATAGTAGAACAACGGCCATGTCCATTCGTGAAAGGATATGATGAATAGACACTTCCTTTGAAATTCAAAATTTTGAAATAAACTACTACCATGTCGACAAGGGGTACTTGAGGATGTCGACATGCCTAAGGTATTTTTGGTAATTAGCTTTTCTTTGAAAATAACTTCTATCTTGTGTTAAAACTATTTTAAACTTTATAAATATACTTAACTATAGTTAAAATACATAAGTAAATATAGAGAATAATATTTTGATATATATATATATATATATATAAAATTTTACTATAATTTTATACTTAAATCTATGTAAAAATATTAAAAGTTAAATATATTATTATTAAAAGATAGTTTAAAACCAAGGATAATTTGATTTTGAAAATAAATATTATTTTGAGGCTAAAAATATTTAAAACAGGATAAATGTTTTTGATTCTTTTAAAAGGAAGGTTTTGAAATCATTTTGAAAACAAGATATAATTTTGTAAAAAACAATTAAATAAAAGTTTGTGGATACAAAACAATGTTCCACTAGATTTTTCGTAGGTTCCATCCTACTTAGGGTTCCAACCCTTTAACAGGCTCGAAGTGGATTCGATTCCACGAATAAATTGGATTTTAAGATGCCAGTGCTTTTCTAGGAGTTTTAACAAAATTCCTAATTAAATTACTTATTATTGAAATCTTGAACTCTTGATGTTCTTGATACTCATGAGTCTTCAATTTTGATATCTTGAATCTCTATACTGTACAGTCTTCATTCTTGGTACCTCCATGGTTAAATCCTGCATATACATATATATCTAAACTATAATGTTAGTATTTATATTTTATAATCTTATTCTAAGGTTGTTGTCATCAAAACCATCATCTCAAGGACTAACATTGGTTTGCCTTTTGCAACATCTCACTCAAGTATGGTTTCTCTCTCTCTTTCTTATACCGAAAACAGCTTCTCCTTTATTAATTTTTTCTTTGTTTCTTTTAATATTGGGTGAGACTTATTTAATTTTAAGCATTATCCCCACTTTCTTCTTAAAGCATATCCTCGTTATAAGAAGTAAACTCCTCACTGTGTAGGAAGGTGCTAGCTCTTAAGACTCGGCTCCACGATCTCTAGTCCGACAACTGTTAGAACCTAATTATTTGATATTTTGATAATGAACTCTGCACAAAAATGTACTGTGCATTTAATCAACTTTTGTAGGACATTACAACTATCGAAGAGGTCTACATGACAGAGACAAGACGAAGATGATATATAATGTATTATTAGTCATAAAATGTCATGTCTAGAGTATAAATATGTTAAAATCTCTTCAGTGTGACTTACATACACAAGTCATTAATAGTAGCATTTATTTTTAAGAAAAAGAGTTACACAGAACCATTTGACTGCTAATGTCAGTTGAATAGACAAATATCATGTACACTATATGATGATTTCATGTGCATTAATATTGCTTTGAAAAAGTTTTCAGAAATATCGTGTTTTAAATTATTTATTTAAACAAGAAATTATGATTTCTAAAAATCTCCTATAAACATGAAAGTAAGATTTTCAAAAAGAAATTATTACAACACGTGGGAATCGCAGCGGGTTCATAAAGCACAAATTTGCACATCTTACCATTAAACTATAAATGCTTTTGCTATAGGGTTTCAAACTTTGAATTTATAATTCAGATGTCTGAATATCAAAAAAATATAAACAAAGAACACTTTTAAGGCAATTTGGCTGTTAGAATTTATAATTCAAAAATTCAGTCGTCTAAATTATAATTTCAAACGTCTAAATAATCTATTTTTCAACTATTTTGTTTATATTTTTTTCTATAAAATTTCAGTTGTTTGATTTTTATTTTTAGCCTGTTGATCTGTACGAACAGAAGCATCTCTTCATAGAAATTTAAATTCTTGAGAGTCACCTTCTTCCCCAAAGGTTGCAATCCTTCTAGTGGTTATAACCATTCATCTATAACTATTCAACACTATAAATAGAGTTGAAATCTATTTATTTTACAACTAATTCTAACTTTATTTCTTCTTTCTATCTCTTGTTGAATTCTCTTATATTCAAAATATTTGTATTGTGAACTATTAATCGCTTGTAATTCAACTTACATTTCTAGAGTGATTATATACTTCCAATTCTTCACAAACACACACTGTACCACTTATGAAGAAGACTATAGGGAGGTTGTACTTTAGCGACTCATCCATGTTATTTAGAGCATATGAAGTCAACTGTTTACTACTTTTGTAGTTGAAATCCTGTTTTGTTGCTCAGGCAAATCTATTGAAATCTCGTTCGGCTACTCGGGGAAGTGTATTGAAATCATATTCTGCTGCTTAGGTGTTTATTCCTCCAGGCGAAGTGAGGGTGTTATTTAAATCCAAAAGGAGCCTAGGAATGGACGTAGAATAGGAAGTTCGGACCAGTATAAAATCTCTAGTGATCGTTTTTACTTTCTTTACTTTACTTATTTCTACTACTTATCTAATAGTGATTAGTTATATAGACTTTATTTAAGCTAATGGTATACAAGTTTGACTTAGAAGAATACTGCATATTACTCGATCCATAACGACTTTTATTTGGTACCAAAGCAAGGCCATCATATAACCATAACAAAGTTTTCAATATTCAAGTAATATGGCGAACACTACTACAACTTTTATTAAAGGACGATCTACTGTATGACCACCATAATTTAACTTACTAAACTACCATATTAGTCAACTAGGATGAGAATATATGTGCAAGCTAATGGTTATGAAACCTAGAACCTTACGCAATAGGAGTACACTGTTCCTATTGCTGACTATGCACAATGGTCAAACACTAAAAACTAGATGCTACTAGTAAAGCTAAAGCTATGAACATGTTATTTTGCTCATTGGACAGAAATGGATTTAATAGAGTTAGTAAGTGTATATCTGCTTATGAAATATGGAGCACCTTAAAAATTTCTCATAAAGGTACAAACAAGGTTAACAAAGCAAGATGCATGCTTAAAAAATAATTTTAAAATTTTAGAATGAAGCAAAATGAGAGTATTAATAACAAGTTCTCTAGATTTCAAGACATATATCATTCACTTCTTGCACTAACTGAAAAATATACATATTCTGATATTGTGCCAAAAATCCTTAACCGTTGGACTGATGACTAGAAACGAAAGGTCTTAGCTATCGAAGAAGCTTACGACATTTCAACCATAAAACTAGAAGAGTTAATAAGAAGTCTCATATCCTATGAAGTGAATTTGCACGCAAAACGAGTACATGCTCAAGATAGAATGACAATTGCATTTCAAGCAAAGAAAGAAGAATCTGGTATAGATGACGATGGTATTGCATTTCTGGCCAAAAAATTTAGGAAAACTTTAAAATATAAGAAAACCAAAAAGTTTGGCAACAGCAATAATGATTCGTCATCTTCATTCCTCAAATGTTACAAATGTAACAAGGTATGTCATATGAAGAAGATTGTCCGAACATCATAAAGGAGAAAAATAGCTTCAAAAACAAATACAAGAAATTTTAAAAAAAGAAGAAGCAAGCATTTACAAACATATGGGATGACTCGAATTCGTATCGTTCCTCGGATAGCAAGAGTGACTCAGAATAGACAAATGTATGCTTCAGGGATACTGATAACGATGTAAGTACATTTTGTTTCGATGATCTAGTGTAAATAAATTCTAAGTTAATAAGCTAAAAGACCTAAAAAGAAAATATAAAGACACTTTATAAAATTTAAATAGAAGCGAATTAGAAGTTGACATGTTAAAGGATGAATAAAAATATCAGAAGAAGAATTACCGAAATCTCAAGATTTTAAGTAAATTTAACATCTCAAATCACTATATTAAGTAGTGAAATAGAAGTTCAGAAAATGAGAATGTTAAATAAACAAAAGAAAATTGTGATTTAAATTCTAGTATTGATATACTAGGTATAGAAGTAATAGACCTTAAAACAGAGTTAGAAAATGTTTCTAAAAGTGTTTCAAATTTTAATAAAGGTAGAGAAAATCTATCTAGAATTGTTAATAATTCACAATCTTCTTTTAATAAGAAAGGTTTAGGTTATAATAAAACTAATAAGGATGTTAAATCTAGATAAAGATATGGGTTCCAAACACTAACAATCATCTCATAAGAAATAAGTATATAGAGACATTTATATCTAGTGTGTATAAAATTCTGATTTTATTTTCAAAGGAACACCAAACTCTCTTGGGTATGGCTTCCTAAGACCTAAACAACGGATCCTAACGTAGGAAGTGGGTACCATAACATGTATGTTATTTTTTGTAGGTACGCTACATATGGAGGGGAAGATATATTCCATATTTTTTTATGCTTGTGGAAATGGAGCTACAAATGGAGGAAAATCAAAAATTTTAGTAATCCTATCTCTAAATATACCCTTTTAAGAATCGTATTTAGAATCCAATTATATTCTCTACAAATTAAAGTATTATATAACTCCTATTTGTATATATTTCCTTTTGTCGATGATAAAAAGGGAGAAAGCTATATGGCCATATCGATTGGGTGAGAATAAAACTTAGCGAAAGTACTAACTTGGTTTTATATAAATCTTAACTTATATAGTTGTCTTCATCAAAAAAGGGAAGAATATTAGAACCTCATTATTTGATATTTTGATAATGACAACCACATAAAAATATATTGTGCATATAATCAACTTTTGCAGGAAATTATACTAACTATCAAAGAGGTATACATGATAGAGACAAGACAAAGATGACGTACAATGTATTATTAGTCATAAAGTGTCATGTCTAGAGTATACATATGTTAAAATATCTTCAAAGTGGTATGCATACACAAGTCATTAACAGTAACATTTATATCATAAAAATAGAGTTACACAGATTCGGTCGACATTATATCATAAAAATAGAGTAACATTTATATCATGCACAATATATGATGATTTCATGCATACAAATATTGCTTTGAAAATTTGTTTTCAAAAAAATTGTATTTTACATTCTTTACATAAACAAGAAATTAAATTTTTTAAAAATCTTCCCATCAATAAGAAAGTATGATTTTTAAAAAGAAATTATTGCAATACGTAGGAATCAAATATGGTCATGAAACACAAATTTGCACGTCTTACCATTGAACTACAAATGCTTTTGCTACTGGGTTTCTATATCTGAATTTATAATTCAAATGTCTGAAAATAAAAAATATAAATAAAACACATTTAAGGTAATTCAGCTGTCTGAAATTATAATTCAGACATCTGAATAAAAATTTAGCCGTTTTGATTAGCTTATCTTTCAATTGTTTTGCTTTTGTATTTTCCTATAAAATTTCGACAATCTAATTCTTATTTTCAGCCAGTTGACCTGTATGAACAGAAGTGTCTCTTCATAGATAGTCACCTTCTTCCCTAAAGGTTTCAATCCTTCTAATGGATGTAAACTTTCAACTAGAACTATTCACTACTATAAATAGAGTTGAAATCTATCCTATTTTACAACCGATTCTTACCTGATTTGTTCTCTCTATCTCTTGTTGAATTCTCTTGCACTCAAAAGATCTATATTGCAAACTATTAATCACTTGTACGTTCAAGTTACATTTCCAGAGTGATCATATACTTTCAATTGTTCACAAATATACGATATACCACTTACGAAGAAGATTATAGGAAGTTTGTACCAGATCTACTCATCCATGTTATTTAGAGAACATGAAGTCGGTCGTTTACTACTTTTGTAGTTGAAGTCCTATTCTGCTGCTCAAGCAAACTATTGAAGCTTCGTTTGGCTGCTCGAGCAAGTGTACTAAAATCTTGTTCTACTGCTCAGGTGCCTATTCCTTCAGATGAAATGAGGGTGTTATTTAAATCTAGAAGGAGTCTGGGGCTAGCCTTACACCGGGAAGTTCGAACCAATATAAAATCTCTAGTGTGATCGTTTTTGCTTACTTTATTTATTTATGATGCTTATCTACTAGTGATTAGTTATATAGACTTTATTTAAGCTATTGGTATACAAATCTTAATTTAGTAGAATACTGCATATTATTTGATCCATAACAACTTTCAATAATGAATTGCTTTCTTTTAAGAAAACCATAACTATAATTCTTCTGAAGTTAGAAAAGTAGAGGTCTCAAAATTTAGAAGAGAAGGTGAAAGCCTTAAAGGATAAAATTTCTCAAACTCGACTGGAGATTTTTGAATTTAAAATGACTTCGGCTCGGGTTTCTATTATAAAGAGGAATCAGGACAAGAGATCCATTAGCAAATTAAAATCATCTTTGCATGCCATAAAGTCTAAGGTTTCTTCCTTTTTGAGCGATACTCTCTCCTGGCGGAAGGAACAGTGTGTGCATCGGTTTTATTCAACACTTATAAGGACGATGCAGATTAATGTCCAAATATGGATTTTCCTTCATTTAGCAATGCAAAGGTAGATTACAAAAGGAAATTTGATTTTCTTCTGGACCACTTTCTTGGGGACTATTCTAAGCCTAAGGGTAGAGCTATTATTTATTTTGCTAAGTCTTTGGCTCTCAACGATATCTCGTCAGATGATGATGATGAAAATCAAAAAGTGTCAAATCAAATAATAGAAATAATGATGATGACACTGATAAGATGATGGCAATGGCGGATCTGCCCAAGGTAACTCGCTAAGAAGAGATAGGAATGATGGTTCTAACCAAGGTGGACCCAG
Source organism: Allium cepa (assembly GCA_030765085.1). NCBI lineage: Eukaryota > Viridiplantae > Streptophyta > Magnoliopsida > Asparagales > Amaryllidaceae > Allium > Allium cepa. The sequence goes on along the minus strand of CM060943.1, from coordinate 603,468,288 downwards.
AACTCCTCAAAGTCCAAGTTGTACTCCTGATTCCCCTCACTTTCAATGCTAACAAAGAGTTTAACAAAAATCCTCTTTTACACATCCTCCTGGCAAGTCATTTCCTACTGAGTCAAGTGGATTAGGCCAGTCTCCTTCTGAAGCTCCTCACGTTCAATCCTTCAAGCCAAGTGGCATAGCGACACCCTCATAGGTATTTTTTTTGTTCGTTTCTTTTATATATATATAACTTAATTATCGGTATAGAAGAGCAAATAGAAATTATGTGGGGATTATATTGGACAAAAAGAAAGAAGAAATTTTAGAACTTAACTGAGATGGAGAAAGGATATGCAAGGATTTAAATGAATCAAACAAAAGATATATATGACTTTTGAAACGTCTCAAGTATCTTGAGGACTTCAAAAATAAAACAATTGTGCCTCTCCTTTGGAAATCACGCTTTTACCAGACAACCTTTCGCAAAGAAAATAAAGAATTAACTACGCTCTTTTGGATTGTTACTAAGGATAGAGCTAGGCTAATGAAGTGTCGATATCTTGTATATGGTCGATTTCCCATGATCGACTTTTATTTTCTTGGTGATGGTTGTAGGGGATTAATCAAATATCTTCATAGGAGGTACTTGTATTTACATAGATCTGACCCTCACCAAGGAGAATGTTGGAATTTTCCTAAGGTCCCTACTGTGCCTTTAATGATTGACTACCTACCTCCTGATAAGGTTAAATTTATTAGGGCTAGATTTGTTGCTCAGTATTATAAAAAGTATGTTCTTTATGAACCACTATGATATTATAAATTAATTGTCTTTTATTTAAGAAGAAATTTTAATGATCTTGTGTAATTTACATTTTATGTCATCATCACTAATGTCAGGCATCTAAATTTGTTCCTTTTTATTTCTCGTCTCCCACGTTAAGAGATAATAAAGTAAATTGGTCAGACTAAAAAGAACTTTTAAAGAAAGTTAGTCCTTCATTAATATGTCCCGTCTATCGAATTAATACTCTCTTCGTGACCTTCATCACATATATACTCTGCTCTCAGATTTAAACTTTAATTTCTTAGAGACCAAAAAGACCAATTCCCACATGATATTCGAATAAGTTATTCCAAGTTATTATGCGGCGAACTTAGCCTTCCTCCTAAAGAATGGGACTATCTGGGTTCCTTTAGTTAACACCCTTCATAGTATTGAGGCACCTTTTAGCACTACATTCTCCATCTTTCCCTCCTTCTTTAAGTAGATTTGGGGTGTTATCTTTTATCCGAAGAATTGGTTACATTGTAATTTTTGTGGTTATTGCTCTTATGAATCTAATGGTCTTTGTTGTCTCTTTATTATCAATGAAAATTTTATAGTCTTTCATATTATCCTTTTTCTTTTGTTAAAAATTCATCATTGTTCATTTTATAATTAGGGTGAAGAATTGCCTCTATCTTTCGGTAATCCTAATTTTAGTCAATGCCTTGAGAATATTTAAGCAGGCTAATGATAAATCTAAAAGATCTCTTTGGTTCAAAATCTATTAATAATCCTGAAGCTAACAAATGGCAAAAAAATGTGTTTATGTGAAATCTATTTTGAAGTATTCCTAAGATATGACTAAGGATCTCGAAAAGAAAATTTCATCAAAGGACAACGAGATCCTGGGATTGATTAAAAGGCTCAGCTCATGCTCCGATCCCTAATGACAATTAAATTACATTGCGAAAATTGCTCAATTTAATTAGTGCATTTTTAATTTAGAAATTGATAAATGAAATATAAGAATGAATGTCAGTAATATGAACTTATACTGACTAAAGGTGAATAAAGGGACCTACCCCTACTCCCGAGCCTCTTAGGAAGGCATCTTCACGTACCTTTTCTTCTTCACCTTAGAGACGTTCGACACATTGCAATGGCATATCTGATCTATCTTAAGAAATCAAATCGGGTGAACTAGTAAGGTTAAGTAGGTCCTTCAAGTTGGAATGCACTTAGAAAGTATGAGATTGTTGGAACAAGAAGTTCATCAAAACATCCTCATAATTAAGATGGAAAGTTGAGATGTTGGAACATCGGAAGAATGAGCTTACATTGAAGATGCAAATGCTTGAAAATTATAAATGCAAACTAACCCATAAAGCTTCTCAACTAAAGAGTTCCATCAAAACTTATGAAAAACACTATGAGTTTAGATAGACTCCATTGATTCCCACAATGCCATTCGCTTCAAGAAGAAGAAATTGAAGAAGTACCTTCTTGTAGTTATTCAAAATATTGTCGACCCTCTTGCTATGCTAGAAACAGCGATGAATAAGGTAAAAGAGCTTAAAGATCAACTATAATTAATGCATTTTATTCTATTAGGGCTTCTCAACTTGACACTCTGGTTGATTATTTAATTGAAGCATGGTGACTTTTGACTTAAAAATTGACTTCACATTTTTAGGCACGGAAAGAAATTGTAGATTGAGAAAGGTGATTATTTCTAGTTATCTATGGTATTAAAACTTTTTTCAGTATGGATGTTCTGAGACCTTAAAAGAAGTTAGAGGAACCCCAATTTTATATAAGGAGGCAAGTTCGACCAGTAAGCAACATCTTTGATTCTTAGATGTTGACGGAAAAGAAAAGGAACTTGTTTACCAACATCACACTCTTCCTCATCCTCTATAACCATGAGTTTGGAAGAAGATATTTTACCATGAAAGGAAACTATTATATGAAATCATTTTGTAATGTGAAACGTTGTGGAATATTATGTAATATCATTGTATAAAATTATGTGATATTAATGTAAGGTATTGTGTAATATAATTGTTTTAATAAATAGAAGTTTATGTGCCTTTCCCTCATAGTGCACTATTTTGAATCGTTTCCTTTTGCTCTTCATCATAGCATTTTGCGCTTTATAAATATTTTGATCGATCTTGGACGATCGATGTTGAATCTGTCTCCCATTTGGTGATTCAAAGGCTTTCCTTAACTATTTTTTTTTTGGGTAGGTGCTCTAAGAAGGCCTGGTGGTGGGACCGAAGGCTTTTCTCTCATCTCTTTTAGATGGGTGCTTTAGTTAGGCCTGATGGTGGGACAAAAGACTTAATCGACCATCACTCTTTGGATGGATGCTCCAGCCAGGCCTAGCGGTAGGATCGAAGGCTTTTCATCCATCTCCCCTCAAGGATGCTTTGGCCAGGCTCGGTATCCAAGTGAAAACTTCCAGATTCGCTCGGAGGAAATCAGCAAGATCCTCGGCCATCGAGGGGTCGAGCTATGATCTAATCTTAAGTACTCGCGATGGATCATCTCGGCTGACTGGAATGTCAATTGTCAGTTCAGCCGGTGCTGCTTTTGCTTCCCTGGGTTCCCCATCATCATCTCTCGGATCTGTATCTCTATAGATCCGAGAATGTTGCCCGAGCCAGGGCTCGGGCGCTACTTGTCAATTGTCAATGTTTCAGATGTGGACGGAGTTGTCCGCAACCTTTCCTTTCTCTCTCCCTGGGCCTCTCTCAGCTCAGCCACATAACATGCATGACCGGTCGCTTGATCGCCATGCACCACACCAACTCCTTTGTCTATCAAAAATTTCAAAGTCAAACACCATGTGGCCAAAGCTGCCATAAACTCTGCCAGGGTCAGTCAACCCAGAAACACATTATATAGGGAATCAACATCCAAAACTATGAAAGGTAGGAGTCGCACCCTCCTACACTCACCTTGTCCCAGTTCAACTGGCAATTCAACATACCCTACTACATTAGTCGCTGCACCATTAAAGCCATGGATACGGGCTTTAGATAGTTTCAAATCCTTCGTATCCATCTTCATTTGGTCGTACGCTTTTTTGAAGATGATGTTAACAAAACTTCCACAATCAATCAAAATTCTCTTCACATATGCTAGCCCGAAAGTCGTGGATATGACCATCGGGTCAACGGTAGGAGCCTCCACCTGGTCAGCATCCTGGCTCTTGAACACAATATCGTCCGTCATCATGCGTTGTTGTTTGGTGGGGGTCCTATCCTCCACATTCGAACAACACTCATAATCTGCATGCCTTAAGGAGTTAGTATACCGCTCCATTTCCTGCCAGTTCTTGTCTATAGGGTGAGGTCCACCGACTATAGTGTTTATGACTAGTTTACCTACAATTCGGGCAGGTTCCTCTGGATGGCGTGGAGCCGGTCCGCGTCCGAGGTCTGACGTTCCTTGTCTTCCTTCCTGCGGGTTCTTGACAAATTCCTGCAACTTTTCTGTCTAATCAGCTTTTCGATGGCATCATGGAGATGTCTACACTCTTCTGTATTGTGCCCGTAAGTCTCATGGAAGTGACAGTACTTCCCCATCCGTTTTTGTTCCTTCGTTGACTACTTTGGGCGTGGCTTTCTGTATTGAAAAGTATTACAAGTTGACAGGTAAATATTCTCCAGAGATGCATTCAGAGGAGTTATTCGTTGTAAGTTGGAATCCTTGGCTTCCATTTTTCTGCTTCTCTTTTCTTTCCGGGATTTCCTCCTCCGGACCCTTTAGATTGCCCAGGCTTGTTTTGGACATTGACTTGAACCTTTCCCAAGTTGTCACCGGATTGTTTTACGGCGACGTTGCTTTTCACAGTCTCCTGAACAAGCCCTGATGCCTTATCTCGCCTTGCCATCTGGCTTCCTCTCTTCTTATGAACTGATGAGCCTTTGAATAAAAATGCTCCAGCATACTTGGAGGTTTTCCTGCCAACCAATCTCCAAACTCTGAATCCAGATCCACTCCTCGCATTACAGCCATCAGAATTGCATGGTCATTAGGGTTGCTAACTTCAGTAGCCGCAACATGAAATCCCTGTAAGTACTCTTTTAATAACTCCCCTGGGGCCTGGATTACACTAAATAGGAACATCACGTCCTTGGGACGAGTGGCATGTATCCTGAACTGTTCTATAAATTTTGTCGCCAATTCGTCAAAACTGGATATAGACTACGGGGGAAGTCGAGTGAACCACATGGTGGTGATTCTGGATAAAATCATTGGAAAGAATCTACACTTGGTTGCATCATTCGCTCTAGCCGAATCCATCATCCACTTATACCTCATCACATGCTGCCTAAGATCAGTCTTCTCTTCGTAGGATGGGTTAGTTGGCATGCTAAACTTCCTGGTGTACTCGGCATGTAGAATAGTATCTGTGAATGGAGTATGACTCCTGGATATCCCCCAATCTTCATTGGTCTAACCTTGATTTTCTCTCATCAGCTGTCTGACCATAGCCGATAGGTCTAGGTTTTGTATGGTAGATGGAAGGTTGGAATCTGTCCTATGGGACCGTTCGAGTTGATGTCCCCTCTGTTGGCGATCTGCCAAACGTGTATCTTGGGGACCAGCTTCATTAGGGTCCTGGTGAGCCGGGCATCCGGTTTCCACATGTGCCCAGATCCCAAGTTTCATGTTCCAGCTTGGGTGTGGTCTACAAGGTGAAAGTGATCTCTAATTGATAGATTGGTAGCATTTGCTTATGTAGTTTTAGTTTTGCGACGTCTACACCTAGGAGGTTCATCGGACGAAGTCGAGCTATCAGATGAGGAATAAGGACCGGGGCTACCTCAAGCATTCTGATGCTGTTGTTGAGCTAGCTGAGTCATGAGATTAGCGTTAGCTTGAATCTGCTCATTAAGTTGTCTTCTTCTTTCCATGAGTTCTCTCATCAACTCGTTGAACTCTGTTCTGGTGACAACTTCCATTTGATTTTGTGTGGTGGTTCCTGCACATAGATTTTCTTGTTGAGTGCTAGGTCCTATTTGTTGTACGCAAGCAGTATCATTGACATCTGCGTTATGAGAGACCGATCTCATACATCGTCTTCCCATAATAGAGTTATTAATAGAAACTTTGAGTAGAATCAACAGACGTCATGTGAGTGACTTGGATCTCCTTCGGGGGATTTATTCAATCCAGTAGCTACAAAGCAGATCCTAACGGCCTGAGAATTCGATTCTCAGTAAAAGCACCAAAATGTTAGCACCAGAATTGGTCACTAATACCCTTGAAAAAGATTAGGTAGAGATATTAATAAAGAAATTAAATTAATACAGAGGACTGTATGCTAATTTAAATGCAAAAACGAGAATACCGAATTTATAGTGGTTCAGCGTAACTGCCTACGTCAACTTTAAGCTTTGATCTTTTCTGCTTTCACAAATGATTGAATACAGATACAATCTGTACAATAATAGCTTGAATACAAGTGCTAAATGAAAAACAATGAGTCTTGAATGCAACAGTGTCTCCCCAGTGTTCTCCAAAAAAGGTCCCTTTCACTGTGCCCCTACCTTCTATTTATAGACGAAGATGGGTTGGACTTTCCTCATGGGCCTAGGAACAAGGTACCTCGGTCCGTGGCAGGTAGCTTCTGCACACCGAGCCAGAGATGCCAAAAGGTAATTGCCGAGCGAGGTTGGTCGAACCAAAGAATGCCGAGCGAGGTCTCCATGCCGAACGGCACTCGTACGCCGAGCCATAAATCCAGGCCGAACGGCATTCGTATGTCGAGCGAGGGATGCATGTCGAATGGCACTCGTATGCCGAATGAGGTGTTGTGCCGATCGAGGTACTTGGGCCGAGCGAGACTCTTATGCCGAACGAGAGGAGGTGTGCCGAACGAGGCCTGTGCCGAACGAGGCCTGTGCCGAATGACTCATCTATGTCGAACGAGGCTTCATGTCGAGCGATTCATCTATGCCGAACAAGGCTCATTACCGAGCGGCTCATCTATGCCGAATAAGGCTTCATGCCGAGCTACTCATCTATGTCGAACGAGGCTTCATGCCGAGCGACTCATCTATGCCGAACAAGGATCGTGTCGAGCGAGGCTTAGTGTCGAACGAGGCTTGTGCCGAGCGAGGGGAGATGCGGAGGTTTCCATGCCGAACGGCAATCGTATGCCGAGCAACGTATCTAGGACAAGTTACCGGGTAACATCTGCCCCCCAAAGCATATCGTGTGAATCAGCACGATGCACTTTGAACCACGAGTAATTCATTTCTTCCTTTAGCCCCTGCTTTGACTTCTCAATAGTGGACCTTTATGATCTCCTGAATGCCGAGCGAGGCATGAATGCCGAGCTAGGCCTTAATGTCGAGCGAGGCGTGAATGCTGAACCATCGAGAAATCTTGATCGGTTCCACTGGTCGATGCCTGTTGACCTTCCCTCTTTCCTAATATAAAATCCAACACTTCTCCTCTTTCTCCCTTTTACTTTTACCTCCGCTCTAACATCCTTCCAAATTCGTCTTCCCCCAGACTCCTGACAACATCTTAACTTCCCTTTTTAATCTCGAGTCTCATACGTTGCCTCTTAATCTCTCTCGACAATGAACCTGAAAAGGTTCAACTCTAAATTCAGTATTTCCCTACGTTTCGATCCATCCCTTTAGGTATGATTTTTACTTGTTCGATTCTCCTGATTAGGGGTCTTGCACGAAGCCCGAATTCATAGCTTTTTTCCATACTACAAATGGTCATCTAGATGAGGAAGATGAGTTTAAGGCTTAAACATACCTTAGGGTTAGATGGAGAAGAGGAAGGAAGAGGGTGTCGGAGGCTCTTAGGAAGTAGGTTCTTGTTGGGTTGCCGAGTGAGGGAATAGGAAGTATGGTTGGCCTAATAGGAATTGGTGAGGTTATGGAGTGTTGGTCGAGTGTGGCGTGCGAGTTGGAGGAGTACGTATGGCTACAGCTCGGTATGACTCTCGCATGCCAAACGATGGAGAAGGAGTGTAGGAAGAAAATAAGAGTTGGGTTCAGTGTGCCGAGCGATGCGCCTCGGCATGATTTGCCGAATGCCAACCGGTGGAGAGGGAGTGTAGGAGAGTGCAGTAAGAGATGAGTTCAGTGTAACGAGCGATGCGGCTGGGCATGACCGTGGCTCGGCATGACTTGCCGAATGCTGAATGATGAAGAGGGAATGCAGGAGTGAAGTACGAAATAATAGTCGAGTCTCTACAGTGTCGTTCAGCATTAAGTCTGGTAGTAGCCTACAACAGTCAGAACCATCCCAACTCGAACATAATGCATGTTGACTTAACTTACTTCCTATGCCTGAACATATGACAGTAAACAAGGATAAGGACTTAAGCAATCAAGCATATCGAACAATCCAAAATGATAACTCCTTTGTCTTGACAACTACAATCCTGGATTTAACTCGATTAAAACAGATAATAACCTCTCACATACAGTTTCGATGCCGAGTTCAAAATAGAAACCATCATACAACAAGCTCTCGGAGACGGTTAGCAATGACGGTCTTCGAAGATGAATGTCCAAAGCTTAACTTTATTTCATCAACTTTATTACTTGTAATTCTTTGGCAATTATACTTGAACGTTTGCACAAGTTCACACACCACACGGGGGGAGTACTTTATTTGTTATGTCTAATGTTGATCGTTTTTCAAGTATTGTTTAAAAACAGGTGTTTCATCAGATCCAACATTCATTAGAGATAGAAAATCCAGCTCTGTCACAGTCTTAGATAGACCCGAGCTAACTTCTCAACAAGAAGTAGTCGGAACTTCGAATCCATCGACTATTCTTGTACAAGATATTCTGAGCCCCACGATCGCATCTGTCGACTTGGCTCCGATTACTTGGATGCAGCGATCTTTATAGACAATCCGGTCGATTCTCAAGCTTCGAGAATTAACAAAAGCGCTCTTCGTCGCATATGCTCAATACACGGGATTCCTTTTGACGATGTGTTGGTTCCATCGGGACAAGATCGTCTTCACTTGCCCCCAATCGGATATATGGCCTACAACAAATTTATGTGCTGGGTTGGTAGCGTACCATCATTCAAATCCTTCCTCTGCAACCTGTTACAGTATATTTAGATCGCTTCATCACAGTTGCATCCAAACAGTCACGCGTTCGTATATGGCACGTGCATTCTCTTCATGAGCGTCCTTTTTAGACTCCCGACTCCTGGCGATATCCGCTATATTTATCATTTCAAGAGACGATCTGACAGCCCATCTTTTATATATCTCGAGCCGCATAACAAATGTCAAATTCTGACTAGGGCATGGAACGAATTTGTCCAGTATAAGCAGGAATGGTTCTACGTACGCTGTCCCCCTAGCTTTGCAAGGAGATGGGTGGAAGGGAGTAAGTCTCTTTTCTGGATCAATACTTGCATTCAGCGGAAATTGCACCTTTTCTAACTCTTTTTTTGCTTTCAGCATCGGCCCACGTCCCAAAGGCTCCGAGTATTATGAAGCTATCCGAGCTATCCCCACGAAAGACCGGGACATACGATCTTTTATTTCAAATGAATCGCTCTTGAAATTTGGGCTGCTGGCGGAAGGTCACTGAATAAGTCTTCCTCACGGCGTCACTATAACCGAATCTGCCTTTGACAAGGACAAAAGGCAAGTTGGGCCTTCAACACGTGATTCTCCTGATACACCCATGGAAGGCGAGATTAGAGAGGCCCATGTGTCAAACACACCTGGTGAGAACGTTAGTCCCGCTCGGGAGCCGGTAGTTGAGGTTCACGATGTCGAAGTAATGCCTCCCCTTGCGAAGGGAAATAAAAATTGATTTACAAGTTGAGGAAGAAGACAGCGGGTGGAACCTCTAAGGGTTACAATCACTACGGTGGAGAGACAGTCTTCTCCTCAACACTTAGAGAGTTCTTTAAAAGGCTTGTCGGACCTTACTATTCCCGACGATTTGCTTAATTATGGTTTTGATGACCCGGAATTCCTAAGATTCCACTCGTCCGTGAAAGGCGATGAAGGCGTTCAAGCCCAAAACCAGGGAGAAAAGTCTCCTATAAGTAATGATAAAGAACTGGTCCGTCGGGGGAAAACACTAGGACACACACGGATACGTGCACTTCACTTTGCACTTAAATTTTAGCCATCACTCACTCTACTCCTTGCTAACTTGGCGTTATTCAAATTCTACGCAGGTGATATAGGACATACTCACGGGCTCGATCATTTTCACGGGTCATCTATTTACCATCATTCTGGCCGGGATTCGGGCTCCGGCAAACGTCGAGACAGAGATGACACTGGCGATTGAGACTACCACCCCCAAGAATCATCTTATCGAAGAAAAACATATGGCAAGTCCTCCTACTCTCATGATCCTCCTTCTCAATCAGAGCATGGCAAAGAGAAGTCTATGCATAACGGATCCCAGCCTGAGACCCACCGAGATCAACATTCTGGTTCATCCAGTACCAGAAAATCTCGAGAACCCCATAAAACATCTGTAGTTTCCAGGCAAACTCCTCCTGCTCTTATACATGACCCGTCGATAGCGAAAAGACTTACTGAGGTTAAGGACACATTCCCGAAAATATGCCTGATGGTTTGAAATTTCTTCCGGCGATCCATCACATTCTAGGACACGTCAAACAAAGCGCCATTGCTTGCAACAACGATGTTTACATTCAACATGATGCGTTTGTCCATTTAGCTGAAAAAGTCTCGGAAGTCTCTATTGAGCGTTAACACGAAATCGATCGTTTGAAGCTCAAAGTTATTCACGATAAGGACATCATTAAAGCTCAGGATGAAGAGCTCTCTTCATAGAAGTCTCAGCTCGAAGCTGTCTAAAAAAGCGCTAAAGACACAGGGGAGGCCGTTAATCGTCTAGAGGCGACACATAAGAAAAAAATTGACAAAGCGGTTCAACACTGTGGGGCCTTAGCTTTAGAGAAAGATTCCATTCGAAGGAGAGAGATTCGTCCAGCGAGTTAAAGAGTTGGAAGAGCTACTCCTCAAAGAGAAAGAGGAAAAAACTGCTTCTTAGGAAGAGTTGCGACGATATTGCGATGAGATTGTTGCTATGCGACTCCTAAAGACAAAGCTCGATGACGAACTCTCTAGAGTTGAGATGCTAAAGGATGACGCTCGTGAGGAGGGCAAATAAATAGCATCCACGGAGATTGATTCTCGCCTTGAGGTGTCTACGGAGGTTGGCAGGGAGGAGATAAAGTGCTTGTTCGACCCGCTCATAGCAGAATACAATGCATGTGTCCTCATGCATCGGGACTTAACTTTTCTTGGCCAGGCTTACCTCGAATCTCTAGCTGAGGCATAGGAAACTTTGATAAAGATTAGAAAAGTTGAGTCAGGCTCCGTGGAGGTTGACGAGGGGGCACTAGTAAAGGAATTTCTCAAAGGGAATGAGCCTTCAGACTTGTCTGCAACAAAGGCTCTCTATAGCAAAGGTCCCTCCTCGTCAATAGGAAAGAATGACATTGCCGGTCTGTCTGGAACCGAGTCTCCAGCTCCTCCCTCAACTCAATCGACTAGTCGGCCAGCACTTGATCCGTTTGAGCAGCATGTTGGTTACGACCTGGAGGACCCTGGCCTTGACATTCATGTTCTGTCTCCTATTCCATAAGGTGACTCCTCGGATAGTGGAGAGTCAACAAGAAACCGGTATTTAACTTTTCTTCTTAAAGTTAAAAGAGCCGTCATTTTCGGCGAGAGGTTATTACATTCTAACGCTTATCTCTTGTGTTTTTACGTAGGCCGCACTGATCTTGAGCCAACTTCGAGGAGCGACAATGCCAAGAAGGAGAAGGAAAAGGCTAGCGAGGTATGCAAGCGGGAGAGACTCCCAGTCCCGATGCTCAAATGATATAGGCGCTTGACGAGGATAAATCTAAAACTTCGTCGCCCGTTGAAGAGAATTACGAAATTTAGATTACAAGCGCCTCTAGACATACTTCAAAAGTGAGCATAAAGGAGCAACTTGCGAAGGAGAAGAAAAAGAAAGTTGAAATCAAAGTTGATCCTAATGTTGTAGAGCTAGACGATCTGTTGAACAGACCTTTGAAGGTCATTCTCCCTAGTGGGTCCAGGCCAATGGAAGTTCCTCTTCCTTCTTCGGATGTTACTTCCCTAGAAAGCAAAGTGTCCAAACTAAAATGCGTGGGGGAGGAGTCATCCGAGAAAACAAGGAAGGAGAAGAAACCAAAGAAGTAGTTATCACTCTTGCTCAACACGAATTAGCATGGATTATGTAATGATTTTTATTTATTTTCATAGTCAATGTAGATAGAATTTTGACTCCGAGTTTTGGAGGAGTCGTAGTAGGACCTCATTTTGAATCGATAAATAAAATTCAATTTCTTTGTCTCTCGAACGACTTTTATTGTTCAGCTTATTGTCTTACTTGTTACTATGACTTGACATTCGGCGAGTTACCCGAAGTCCAGTTCACCTCCATGTGGCTCGGAAATTTTTTTGAGAATCGTAAATCCTCTATTTCATGCTTTGGGTACTTAAGAATATTCTTTAGTCCACACTATGGGGACTTAGAGTATTCTAGTCCGCACTCCGAGGACTTGGTGGTTTTAAGTCGTTTATACCTTATTCCGCACTCTGGGGACTTAGAGTACTCTAGTCTGCACTCCAGGGACTTTGAAATTTTAAATCGTTTTTACTCTAGTTTACACTAAGGGGACTCAGAGTACTCCAGTCTGAACTCCGAGGACTTGGAGATTTTAAGTAGTTTATACTCTAGTCCGCACTCTAGGGACTTAGAGTACTCCAGTACGCACTCCGAGGACTTGGAGATTTTGAGTCGTTTATACTCTAGTCCGCACTTTGGGGACTTAGAGTACTCCAGTCCGCAATCCGAGGACTTGGATATTTTGAGTCGTTTATCCTTTAGTCCGCACTCTGGGAACTTAGAGTACTCCAGTCCGCACTCCGGAGACTTGGAGATTTAAAGTCATTTATACTCTAGTCCGCACTCTAGGGACTTAGAGTACCCTAGTCCGCACTCTGGGAACTTGGAGATTTTGAGTCGTTTATACTCTAGTCCGCACTCTAAGGACTTAGTGTACTCCAGTCCGCACTCCGAGGACTTGGAGATTTTAAATCTTTTATACTCTAGTCCACACTTTGGGGACTTAGAGTACTCCAGTATGCACTTTGGGGGCTTGGAGATTTTAAACATTCGTGCATCAGACAGAATAATGTAACTCTAGTTTTTTGTCATAGAATTATCATACACGGAAACATCAATAATTCATGGAAAAGATGGCTTCAAGCCTTTATTAATGAAAACAAACTAAATTTTCTTATTACATGCCAAAAACTAAGAATCAACGAAATAAAAACATATTGGAAGTAATTGCAACAAAGATACAAAAGGAATAGACTAAGTATAATAATGTCGTAGATGTTCGTTACTCCATGCTCAGGGGAGTGTCGCGCCATCAACAGTCGCTAGCTTGAAAGTTCCCTCTCCAAGCCTCCATTCAATGACCTATGGACCTTCCTATGTGGGATTCATATGCGATGGAACCAGGAAAACTCGTTTCAAAATGAGATCGCCCATATCAAAGGTTCTCAATCAGACCTTTTCATTATAATATCGAGTGACTCGGTGTCTATATGTTGCCGCCTTTAAATCAGCTTCTTCACGGTTTTCATCAACAAATTCCAATGATTCCAGTAAAAGATCCCGATTCGTCTTAGGGTCATAATAAGTTACTCGATGCGAAGGAACTTCAAGTTCCACAGGTATAATATCGTGCCATATGCCAATGCGAATGGAGTGTGGCCAGTCGCGGACTTGTGGGTGATTTTGTAAGCCCAAAGTGCTGTTGGAAGTTCATCCACCCACTTGCCTCTAGCCTTTTCCAAACACTTTTTCAATATGGACTTGATTATTTTGTTCACGGCTTCTACTTGTCCATTGGCTTTTGGATGAGCAACTGCTGTGACCTTTTTTAATGCCATACTTTTGACAAAATTCTTTGAACTCCCTACTTTCGAATTGGGTTCCGTTGTTTGTAATGGTAGTCCATGGGATGCAAAAACAGCGTATAATGTTTCGTACAACGAAATTAATGACCTTCTTGGTGGTGATCATAGCTAAGGGCTCTGCTTTCGCCCACCTGGTAAAGTAATCAACCGCAACTATCGCGTATTTCGCACCACCTTTGGATATGGATAAAGAACCGATATATCGATCCCCCACATTGGAAACAGCCAGGGACTAACCATTTATGTGAGTTCCGTCGGCAGAGCCTTAGGCATTTTTGCATACTTCTGGCATTTGTCACATCTCCTTACGTTGTCTGTAGCATCTCTATTTACAGTTGGCCAATAATATCCATAGCGGAGAATCTTCTTTGCTAACGTCTGCCCCCAGTATGGTCACCACATTCTCCTTCATGGACTTCCTTCAGGCTCATTTTATTTCATTGTGGGCAATGCACCGAAGTAAGGGGGCCAAGAATCCCCTTCGATGCATTATTCCGGCCTTCATTACATATCACGAAGCCTTACGAATGACTTGTCATCTTTCGCTCTTTCTTTTGGGCAAGATCCCATGTAGCAAGCATTGCTTGAATAGGGTCATGCATGATTCCTTCTCGATTTCTGTTTCTAACACGAAATCTATCTCCATCATATTTATACTCATAGCATGTAAGGTTTCGACAGGAACCAACCCCATTTGTTGTACATCGCCAGTACTTGCAAATTTTGCCAATGAATTGACAAGCGGGACATGTGAAATATCATAATATTCTAGATTTGCTAGCTGCTCTTGAACCCGTGAAAGGTATGGGGCAAGTCTCTGTCCCTTTGCTTGATAGTCCCCCCGCACCTGGTATACCACCATGGTGAGTCACAAAATATTTCAATCAAATTTACTCCCAGTTCTCTAATAAGTTTCAAGCCAGCAATCAATGCTTCATACTCGGCTTCGTTATTTGTTGCTGGGAATTTGAGCTTCGAAGCGTAACAAATTGATCGGTTTTCAAGAGTTACAAGAACTATACCAACTCTAGAGCAAAGGTCGTTAGATGCCCCATCGATGTACAGCTTCCATCGAACGGAGGTATGAAATTATGACTGTTTGATTCGTCTAACACGGTGAATTCAGCAATGAAGTCTGCTAGCGCTTGCCCTTGTATTTCCCTTCATGGCAGATAGGTAATATCGAACCGACTCAACTCGGTATTCCATTTTAACATCCTTCCAGAGGTTTCTGGTCGTTGGAGTACCTGTCGTAAGGGTTGATTGGTATAAACACTGATTGAGTGTACTTGAAAGTACGGACAAAACTTGCGTGATGCAATCACCAAGCAGTAGACTAGTTTCTCGATCTTGGGATAATTTCTTTCTGCCCTCGTTAAACGTTTACCGACATAGTACACACGCTTTTGAACACGATCCTCCTCGTGAACCAAAGCCATACTGAGAGCATGCTGGGATATAGCCAAGTAGACATACAATATTTCATGGTCTACTGGTTTCGATAGCACCGGGGGACTTTCTAAATGCTTTACCAGAACTCGGAGTGCTTCCACACAGTTGGATGTCCATTCAAAACTTCTCTTTCCCTTCTTTATGACATCAAAGAAGGGAACACATTTATTTGTGGCTTTGGATATGAATCGACTTAGCGCGGCTACTTTTCCACTCAGGCTTTGTACTTGCTTTATTGTTTTGGGCAGTTGTATGTCCCGGATAGCTTGAATCTTTTCCGGGTAAGCTTTAATTCCCCGCACATTAATAATGAAACCCAAAAACTTTCCTGACGCAACGCCAAAGGAACACTTCAAAGGGTTAATTTTCATTCCATAATATCTGAGTATATTAAACATCTCTGTTAAGTCTCGAATGTGGTCGTTTGACTGTCGTGACTTCACAAGCATGTCACCACATAGACTTTCATTGTTTTACCTATCTGGTCTTTAAACATTCGATTCACCAGACGCTGATAAGTCGCTTTCATATTTTTTAATCCCAAAGGCATCACTACATAGCAATATAGCCTAACATCTGTGACAAAACTGGTATTTTCTTGGTCTGAAATGTGCATCGGGATTTGATTTACCCCGAGTATGCATCCATAAATGACAGTAACTAGTGTCCCACTATTGAGTCAGCCGGCTGGTCAATCCTGGGAAAAGGAAAACTATCCTTGGGACATGCTTTGTTCAGATCAGAGTAATCTATGCAAGTTCTTCATTTTCCATTTTCTTTCCTCACTAGTACAGGGTTAGGCACCCATTCAGGGTAGAGGGTATCGTGGACGAATCCATTGGCTTTGAGTTTGTCCACCTCCTTTCTAAGAGCAGTGGACCTCTCCGGGTCCATCCTCTCCTTTTCAGCTTTACCGGTACGTACGTTGAGTCAATGTTCAACATATGACTCGTTATAGCGAAGAAATCTCGCACATCAGAATGTGTCTAAGCGAAAACATCCAGATTCGCTCGGAGGAAATTAGCAAGATCCTCGGCCATCGAGGGGTCGACCTGTGATCCAATCTTAAGTACTCGCAATGGATTATCTCGGCTGACTGGAATGTCAATCGCAAGTTCAGCCGATGCTGGTTTTGCTTCCCTGGGTTCCTATCATCATCTCTTGGATCTATGTCTCTATAGATCCGAGAATGTTGCCCAAGAAAGGGCTCTGGCACTACTTGTCAATTTTCAGTGTTCCAGATGCGGATGGAGTTGTCCGCAACCTTTCCTTTCTCTCTCCGCTTGGCCTCTCTCAGCTCAGCCACTTAACATACACAAATGGTCGCCTGATCGCCATGCACCACACCAACTCCTTTGTCTATCAAAAATTTCAAAGTCAAACACCACGGGGACAAAGCTGCCCTAAACTCTTCCAGGACTGGTCAACCCAGAAACACATTATATGGAGAATCAAAATCCAAAACTATGAAAGGTAGGATTCGCACCCTCCTATGCTCACCTTGTCCCAGTTCAACTGGCAATTCAACATACCCCACTGCATCAGTCGATGCACCATTAAAGCCATGGATACGGGCTTTAGATGGTTTCAAATCCTTCGTTTCCCTCTTCATTTGGTCGTATGCCTTTTTGAAGATAATGTTAATAGAACTTCCACAATCAATCAAAATTCTCTTCAAATATGCTGGCCCGATTGTCGTGGATATGACCATCAGGTCAACAGAAGGAGCCTCCACCTGGTTAGCATCTCGGCTCCTGAACACTATATCGTCCGTCATCATGCGCTGCTGTTTGGCGGGGGTCCCATCCTCCACATTCGAACAACACTCATGATCTGCATGCCTTAAGGAGTTAGCATACTGCTCCATTTCTTGCCGGTTCTTGTCTACAGGGTGAGGTCCACCGATTATAGTGTTTATGACTAGTCTACCTACAGTTCGAGTAGGTTCCTCTGGATGGCGTGGAGCCGGCCCGCGTCCGGGGTCTAACGTTCCTTGACTTCCTACCTACGGGTTCTTGACAAACTCCTGCAACTTTTTCTGCCTAATCAGCTTTTCTATGGAATCGTGGATGTGTCTACACTCTTCTGTATTGTGCCCGTAAGTCTCATGGAAGCGACGGTACTTCCCCATCCGCTTTTGTTCCTTTGTTGACTCCATTGGGCGTGGATTTCTACATTGAAAAGTATTACAAGTTAATGGGTAAATATTCTCTAGAGATGCATTCAGAGAAGTATATTCATTGTAAGTTGGAATCCTTGGCTTATGTTTTCCTGCTTCCCTTTTCTTTCCGGGATTTCCTCCTCCAGACCCTTTAGATTGCCCAGGCTTGTTATGGAAATTGACTTGAACCTTTCCCGAGTTGTCACCGGATTGTTTTACGGCGACATTGCTTTTCACAGTCTTCTGAACATGCCCTGATGCCTTATCTCACCTTGTCCATCTGGATTCCTCTCTTCTTATGAACTGATGAGCCTTTGAATAAAAATGCTCCATCGTAGTTGGAGGTTTTGCTGCCAACCAATCTCCAAACTCCGAATCTGGATCCTTTCTTCACATTACAGCCATCAGAATTGCATGGTCATTAGGGTTGCTAGCTTCAGTAGCCGCAATATGAAATCTCTGTAAGTACTCTTTCAATGACTCCCTTGGGGCCTGGATTACACTAGATAGGGACATCATGTCCTTAGGACGAGTGGCATGTATCCTGAACTGTTCTACAAATTTCGTCGCCAATTCGTCAAAGCTGGATTTAGACTATGGGGGAAGTCGAGTGAATCACATAGTGGCAATTCCAGATAAAGTGATTGGGAAGCATCTACACTTGGTTGCATCATTCGCTCTAGCCGAATCCATCATCCACTCATACCTCATCACATGTTGCCTGGGATCGGTCTTCCTTTCGTAGGGTAGGAGAGTTGGCATGCTAAACTTCCTGGGGCACTCGGCCTATAGAATAGTATCTGTGAATGGAGTATGACTCCTGGATATTCCTAATCTTCATTGGTCAAGCCCTGATTTTCTCTCATCAGCTGTCTAACCATAGCCGATAGGTCCGAGGTTTGTATGGAAGATGGAAGGTTGGAATCTGTCATATGGGACAGTTCGGGTTCATGCCCCCTATGTTGGCGATCTTCCAAACGTGTATCTTGGGGACCAGCTTCATTAGGGTCTTGGTGAGACGGGCGTCTAGTTTCCACACATGCTCCAGGTCCCATGTTTCCTATTCCAGCTTGGGTGTGGTTTCCAAGGTGTAAGTGATCTCTAGTTGATCGATTAGTAGCACCTGCTTGTGTAATTTCAGTTTTACGGCGTCTATGCCTGGAAGGTTCATCGGACGAAGTCGAGCTATCAAATGAGGAATAAGAAGCGGGGATACCTCCAGCATTCTGATGCTGTTTCTGAGCTAGCTGAGTCATGAGATTAGCGTTAGCTTGAATCTGCTCATTAAGTTGTCTTCTGCTTTCTATAAGTTCTCTTATCAACTCGTTGAACTCTGTTCTGGTGAAAGCTTCCATTTGATTTTGTGTGGTGGTTCCTACACCTAGATTTATTTGTTGAGTGCTAGGTCCTATTTGTTGTACGCTAGCAGTCTCGTTGACATCCGTGTTATGAGAGGCTGATCTCGTACGTGGTCTTTCCATAATAGAGTTATTGATAGGAACTCTGAGTAGAATCAGCAGACGTCCTGTGAGTGACTTGGATCTCCTTCTGGGGATTTATTTAATCCAATAGCTACAAAGTAGATCCTAGCGGCCTGAGAATTCGATTCTCAGTGAAAGCACCAAAATGTTAGCACCAGAATTGGTTACGAACACCCTTGAGAAAGATTAGGTAGAGAGATTAATGAAGAAAGTAGATTAAAACAAAAGGTTGTATGCTAATTTAACTGCAAAAACAAGAACACCGGATTTATAGTGGTTCAGCGTAACTGCCTACGTCCACTTTAAGTTTTGATCTTTATTTATTTCAAAAATGATTGAATATAGATACAATCTCAATAATGGCTTGAATACAAGTGCTAAGTGAAAAAGAATGAGTCAAAAATGCAGCAGTGTCTCCTCGGTGTTCTTCAAAAAAGGTCCCTTTCACTGTGCCCCTGCCTTTCTATTTATAGACGAAGATGGATTAGACTTCCCTCATGGGCCTAGGAACAAGGTACCTTGGCTCGTGGTAAGTAGCTTCTGCACACCGAGCCATAGATGCTGAACGGCAATTGCCGAGCAAGGTTGGTCAAACCAGAGAATGCCGAGCGAGGTCTCCATGCCGAACGGCACTCGTATGCCAAGCCACACATCCAGGCCGAACGGCATTCGTATGTCTAGTGAGGGATGCATGTCTAATGACATTTGTATGCCGAGCGAGGTGTTGTGTCGATCGAGCTACTTGGGCCGAGTGAGGCTCATGTGCCGAACGAGGGGAGGTGTGCCGAACGAGGCCTGTGCCGAACGAGGCCAATGCCGAACGACTCATCTATGCCGAACGAGGCTTCATGCCGAGCGACTCATCTATGCCAAACGAGGCTCATTGCAGCGACTCATCTATGCTGAACGAGGCTTCATGCCAAGCGACTCATTTATGCCAAATGAGGCTTGTGCCGAGCGAGGCTTTGTGCCAAATGAGGCTTGTGCCAAGCGAGGGGAGATGCCGAGGTTTTAATGCCGAACGGCAATCTATGCCGAGCTACGTATCCAGGACAAGTCAGTGGGTAAGACAATGGATCTTTGGAATCAACCCGCAATAGCTTTCACCATTACCACACGATGGCTCTTAGGCATCAACCCATAATAGATCCCTCTTTTGCAATATTTCTTCATTATTGAAATGTGATGGCTAACATATTTGGATCATAACAAGGGCTATGGTAAGATCTACATGAATTCTATCACACTGAGTACGGCTTGAAGTCTATGGTACGATATAGCATTGACTTTATATATTTTGGACCCTCAAAGGGAATTATTAAATCACGATAATATATGTACGGTGAGATTCATATATGTTTCAAATATATAAAGTATGCTACTTATCACTTATGCTCAATATGGGGTACGGTGAGATCTGCATGAGTTCAATCATATTAGATGTGTCTTACGATCTATGGTACACTATGGTACCAACTCTATTTATTTTAGACCCTCAACAGAAATCATTTGAACCAAGAGAGACGCCCATAGCGGATTACACTCGTTAACAATGATGAATATCAATTTATACACTATTTGGGGTATATCATTGTGTTATAAGTCGTATATTAGTTGGTTGATAGTGTTATTGTATATTCTACGGTAGGCTTATATTATGATATTTATATTGCCCATGCATTTGTGTATTGGTTTACCTTTTATCATGGTATAGTTATATGTCAATCACATTACATTAGTTGTGCTAACTCGTTAATTATATGAGAAAATAAGTTATGGTATGATACATGTTACCCCATCTTTTGGTCAAGGCTGGAATATCAACAAATTGGCTAGAAAGGATGGATATCAGGATTGGAGATCGATTGGAAACAAGACTGCAATCGATGTCGTCAAAATTTGGTTGAGCTCCGATCAAGACGGAATCGATTAGGGACGATGATCAAGGCTAGGAGAGGCCGCATTTCAAATTTCAGGTTAATCGGAGTCCGTATGACCAAGATATGATCGATACAAGTTAGGGAAAAGATGTTGTTCGAATCCATTCTAGAGCTTTATTCGAATCGATGCCGTTCGACTCCATCTGGTGTTGGACTCCTCGCATCGATCCAGAAGTGGCAGCATCGTATCGGTGTAGTTCGTATCCATCGTGATCGAACTACTTCGTATCGATCACAAGAGGCTAGTTCGTATCCATGTGGTTCGGGGTTATTCGAATCGATGGTGTACGAGTACTTGTTCGTATCCATCACACTCAAGTAAGGTCGCTTCGTGTCGATGGTACATACAGCGATCGATACGAAGTACACAGATATCTATCGATACGAGCAAGGGCTACGACGAATCGATAATCGATCCGAATGAAGGCTGAAGCAAATGGATATGAATAAATGGTTGACACAAATGAAGTTTCGGTGTTGGATGCAAATAACTCGGTCAACTCGGCATATGAAGCGGATCGACCCAAGGATTTCGCAACACTTTATCACATTCGCACGTGCTTTGATCGAATCGAACAGGTCGATTCGAATCAATCGATTCGAACCACATCGCCTGCCGAAAACTTCTATCTCGTATCGATCATATCTCCTAAACCACATGTCCAAATGCTATGAAATTTTCACAGGATCTTACGTACAAGCTAAAGAACATTCCTGCCAAGTTTCAGCTCGATTGGATCATTTTTTGATCGATACGAAATTGGTTCGTATCGATCACGAATCGAGCCGAAACTTTCCGAGATTGATCGCGTGGGCCCACTCACATGCCAGAAGGAGTCTCCCGAAGTTTGAGCGCGATATCAGCCTCCTATACCTATAAATAGCCCCCTTGAACCTACAGAAAGGGATCTTTTGGGCTATTCGACGAGAGACTCTGTTGGATTCAAATTTGCACTTCACCATTGCTGTTATACTAGAAATCCTTCATTGTAATCCGCTGTTATCAACTGTAACCAGCGAAGTACATCAATAAAAGATAATTACTTGAAGTGGAAGTAGGCCAGAGATAGCCGAACCACTATAAATCATGTGTTTCTGTCTGTTTCTTCCTACTTAAAGTTTATTATTAGCTTAGATCTGAGATTTGTGTTTGAATATTGCTGATCTGTATTCATACACCGGTGCTTTCACGATACTTAGGGGTTGTGGCCAATTTCGGTGCAAACACTTTGGTGCTTTCACTGAGAAAACTAGCACCCGCTATACCAGATTTGGAATCCAAATTTGAAGGCTTGAAGGAATTAGATTTGAAAGACAATGACTCGACAAACAAGCAGAAGACAAAGAGCTAAGAGAAGCCAACAAGGAGGAAGTCAAGAGGCATCCTCCGAAGCTGGAGAAGGACAACCTTCCATCTACATGACTAAGGACGAGATTGAAGCTATGGCAAATTCATTGCATGAGAGATTGTTGAAGAGTCAATAGGATATGATGCAGACTTTCTTTGAGCAGATGAGAGCTCCAGGGACACAAAACCATTGACCAACTACAGCGACCGCGAATGCAGAACAAGGAGCTAGGATTGCAGAAACCAACGGAGATCGGACTCAAGGACGGAATACAGAGCCAGAGGGCAATCAACAAGGACCTTGGGGCAGACCCTCGGGATCTGACACTGGAAGACCTATGAATGGAGCTCAACAGGCTAGAGATGAGCCACACGAAGAGTATGTACCAGAATTCCCTCGGGGACTCAGGGGACAACCTTTAACAGACAATGCTGGATTGGCTGAGATCATTAGGAGAACTATGCATGAAGGTTTTACCAATTGAGATTTGGAAGGAGTGAACAAGAGTCCGTTTACTCGGGAAATCATGACAGCTCAAAATCCACCTGATTTCAAGCTACCTAGCGTGGAAGTCTATAATGGCAAGGCTGACCCAACCGATCACCTGATGAGATATACCAGACACATGGAAGTGCTGGGGGCATCGGAGGAAGTTATAGCCTGATGTTTCCCTCTGTACTTGACGGATATAGCTGCGATGTGGTTCAGACAGCTGGAAGAAGGATCTATTAGGACGTGGACAGAGTTGGTGGACAAGTTCTTGAGGCAATTTCGGGTTCATATCAAGAGGCCAAAGAACATGATGATGCTAACATCAATAAAGAAAAGGACAGATGAATCGCTCAGAGCTTTCTTAACTCGGTTGAATCCGGCGGTTGCTTCGGTGGATCGGCCGGATCCATCGATGGTTTTGATGGCAGGAGTATCGGAAGTCAGAGAGGATTCGGATTTCAAAGTATCTCTAATACGAGACCCACCGCTGGATCTTGGGGAATTCTTTTACGAAGCTGAAAGATTCTTTCGGCAAGAGGACGCGTGCATAGATTTGAAGTTAAAGGAGGTGAATGCAACTGAGGGTGGAGGACCATCCAACGGAGGCTTGGATAGAGACAAAGGAAAGGGAAAAAGGAAGCTTAATGACGATTCGGAAAAGGCCAAGAAATGATGGAGGGAGCCGAAGTTCTCCACCTACACTGGATTGAATGAAACATTGAACGTGAAAGGGCATCAGGAAGGCACTGTCTCTTCCATGATTTGGATGGAAAAGATACCAATAGCTGCGGGCATTTAAAGGACATAATTGAGGAGCATGTGAGGAATGGACAATTGAGGCAGTATATTGGGGCTCGGAATGTAGCGGTGGAGCAGGAGCAACCACTGTCTACCTCAAACCATGATGGTGTGAGGCCCAGGGATGATGGTCGATTGGTTATCAATTGACTGGGATGTTATGAAATAAGTAGCAAGCCACTGGCAAACGGCAAAATCATTTACACATGTACGGGGACGGAGATGGCCCCTAGGCATGCTCTGCATGGTGATAGACCGCGATGCTATGGTTTGTGAAGCCTGTTTTCCATTTGTGGGTTAGATACTCGTTTTTTCTGGTTTGGTTTTAGAGTTTGGTTTGAACTCTTGTTTTGTTTGCTTTCTGGCTTGGATTCTCGTTTAGATGATTGTTTTCTGTTTTGGATGTTGGTTCGGATTTCTGATTTTCTGATTTGATTTGGATTTTGGATTGGATTTTGATTGGATTTTTGTCTGGTTTTTGGTAAACGGTTGTTGGGTATGGATTATACCTGGCAAGGGGTGAGTCGCTTTGCCCGAACGTGGTAAGTCGGCTTACTCAGGTTGTTGAGTATGGACTATGCTCAACAAGGGTCCGGAGAGACCAGGATTCATCCTAGGACTTAGGCCATGTATTATTAATTGTTATTTTCAGGTCGTTGAGTATGGACTATGCTCAACATGGATCCGAAGTGACCAGGATTTGGCCTAGAACTTAGGCCCCATATTATCGATTATTATTTCAGGTCGTCAGGTATGGACTATACTCGACAAGGGTCCAGAATGACCAGAATTCGGCTTAGGACTTAAACCATGGCATTACTCAACGTCCAGGGATACTGGACCATGGTCCTCAAGTGTGGATTGCGCTTAGCACGAACCCGGAGAGGTTAATTCAACGTCCAGGGACATTAGACCAAGGCCGTCGAGTGTAGATTGCACTTGGCATGAACCTGGAGAGGTTATGGATTCGGATATTGACCCAGAGAGGTCATGGATTCGGTTACTGGTTATTGGATAAGGATGGATAAAGACTCGGTTATCGAGTGCGGATGGATATGGAGTTGGCCGTGGACTTCGGATATCGGATTCGGAGTTATTCAAAATACACCTTCTTACCACAAGGCATGTTTTGAGGGGCAAATATTACCCCACCTTTTGGTCAAGGCTAGAATATCAACAAATTGGCTAGAAAGGATGGATATTAGGATTGGAGATCAACTGGAAACAAGGCTGCAATCGATGTCGTTAAAATTTGGTTGAGCTTCGATCAAGACGGAATCGATTAGGCACGATGATCAAGGCTAGGAGAGGCCGCATTTCAAATTTCAGGTTAATCGGAGTCCATATGACCAAGATATGATCGATACAAGTTAGGGAAAAGATGTTCGAATCCATTCTGGAGCTTTGTTTGAATCAATGTCGTTCGACTCCATCCGATATTGGATTCCTCACATCGATCCAGAAGCGGCAGCATCATATCGGTGTAGTTCGTATCCATCGTGATTGAACTACTTTGAATCGATCACAAGAGGCTAGTTCGTATCCATGTGGTTCGGGGTTATTCGAATCGATGGCATACGAGTCCTTGTTCGTATCCATCACACTCAAGTGAGGTCGCTTCGTGTCGATGGTACATGCAGCGATCGATACGAAGTACACCGATATCTATCGATACGAGCAAGGGCTACGACGAACCGATAGTCGATTTGAATGAAGGCTGAAGCAAATGGATACGAATAAATGGTTGACACGAACAAAGCTTCGGTGTTGGATGCAAATAACTCGGTCAACTCGGCATACAAAGCAGATGGACCCAAGGATTTCGCAACACGTCATCACATGCGCACGTGCTCTGATCGACTCGAATAGATCGATTCGAATCTATCGATTCGAACCACATCGCCTGCCGAAAACTTCTATCTTTTATCGATCATATCTCCTAAACCATAGGTCCAAATGCTACGAAATTTTCACATGATCTTACGTACAAGCTAAAGAACATTCCTGCCAAGTTTCAGCTCAATTGGATCATTTTTTGATCGATACGAAATTGGTTCGTATCGATCACGAATCGAGTCGAAACTTTTCGAGATCGATCGCGTGGGCCCACCTATGTGCCAGAAAGAGTCTCCCGAAGTTTGAGCGTGATATCAGCCTCCTACACCTATAAATAGCCCTCTGGAACCTACAGAAAAGGGATATTTTGGGCTATTCGACCTCCAGACTCTGTCGGATTCAACTTTGCACTTCACCATTGCTGTTACACTAGAAATCCTTCATTGTAATCCACTATAATCAACTGTAACCAGCGAAGTACATCAATAAAAGATAATTACTTGAAGTGGACATAGGCCAGAGATAGCCGAACCACTATAAATCCTGTGTTTCTGTCTATTTCTTCCTACTTAAAGTTTATTATTAGCTTAGATTTGAAATTTGTGTTTGAATATTGCTGATTTGTATTCATACACTGGTGCTTTCACAATACTTGGGGTTTGTGACCAATTTTGGCGCAAACAATTCCCTATCTTTGGGTTGAGTTTGCTTTACTTATTTTGGATAGTTAGGATTATCCTTGAGCCATGTATATGGAAAGGACCGACTATGCTTCGTAATTTCTTATTTATTTATATGTTGTTTTGATATATAATATTATATGACAGTCACCCTCACACTAGGATTTATGTCTGACCTGCGGTTTATCTTTATCTGTTTATGTCATGACAACTCTCAAGTACTCGATGGAGGTAGGTACTTTTGGGGATATGCTTTCAGGATAGTTGGAGTACTTTGGAGGTGAAATTAATATGGTGGATATGTACACTTGATATTGTAGTAGTACATGACAAATACGCTATTTATATATGGCATTGGTTGTATCATATACTCTATGTCTGACTCCACCTATATAGGGTTATTTTATTCTGACTTTATATACTGATATTTATTTATCAATTGCTTCTGCCATGTGTTTCTTATATATTGTTCATCCTATTCTGTTCATGTATATTTTGTATAGTATATGTCATCATTTCGTTGTAAGATTCTATCGACATGCCTTGGTATAATGCTTCGTCTTAAATTTTATCCTAAAAACCGTCTTTTGCGGTATTCAGGAGTCAAACATTGTCATTCAACATTGATTTAGGATATTATGAAGGGCGAGCGGTGGCATTTGGTATTAGAGCTTAGGCTCAACCCTTAGGACCGAGTGGACCAATTTGAGTTAAGCATCCTGATAGAAGGAGATACATTAAGATAGCGGGCATGTATTTTTTTCTACTATATGGTACTGCACACACTACTTGTCTTCTGAGCTTTCATTTATTTCTATTGTGGGTTAATGAGATATCTTTGTTCAGGCTATCAATATGTGTAAACAGGATACATGAGCAACTTGGGATAAGTTGTCTGAGATGCCTGATTTGTTCAGAGGCTAATTATTACCACACAAGATGTTTTGCCACCTGCCGACATTCCAGTAGCTACAGTAGGTGTTGGAGGTGGTGTATAGCTCTTAGGTTACTAGTAGTTCCTGCTCCACTAGCTTTAGACTTTCAGAAGTTAAACCGGGATTTCCTTAGCCAGGGTAGAAAGCCATATCGAGGTTTTGAGAATGTTGTAGAGGTACAGGATTGGACATATACAAGTGAGAGGCTTTCACCAACCTTTTTTAAGGGATTGCATCCCAACCTCTTGAGCGGGAAGTTTTGGCTTAGTGGGACAAAATAGTGGAGGAGGTAGATGAGTAGGCATTATCGGGTCCTAGCAGACCTACTACTTAAAGGTATGGAAAGAAATTCATGTAGCAAGGTATGCTTTAATGGTGAGTTGCCTGCTTGTATTCTTTCTGATATCAGAGCTGTATATTCACATGTTGTTGGTGACTTGGTGGTTAAGCTAAAACTTAACATCTAACATCATAGGTATATTCTTCAGCAATGATAAACCTTATATGGGTAACCCTGGTTGTTAAGCTAAGGTATAGTGAATGGTAGTACTACCATTAAAACATGATTCATAAGCTTTAAAGTAGATAGTGTTGGTCGGTAAAGTGTGACTTTGATTTTGAATCCAAGTAGGATTCAATACTTGCCTAGAATGAGCCAGGACCAAGCGGATGACTTATACATTCTATGTTGAGTCATTTGTGCTAGAAGTGTTTGTCCTTGTGTTAATAAACCTTAGGCGGTGGAGTTAATCCCATGCGTCGAAGAGGTGTTTTCTAGGATTAGTCCATTCACATACCAGTCCTTAATCCCTAGTTCAAGTATGTGATTTCTACATGATTTAGACCAGTTAGGCAATGGTTTTTCACTCGATTCTTAAAGACGAACACTTGTGCGGATTCCTGAAATAACTTAGAGATTTTTATTGCTTAACTCTAGTTGTGTAATAAAATTTCAATGGTAGGACCAAGGAATCGGATTAGAATTTGCATGAAAGGAGTCAAGTGATCGACCATAGCATAATAAAGAAACTATGTGAGCGAACAAAGGTTTGTCTTGGGAATAATATATTATTTTGGATGGTCTTTACACATTGACTAAATAATTATATATATGGTATAGTTAGGATAGCTTGTGATAGCTTGGGGAAGGACTTCTCGACTAGTTTTATAACAATTCGGATAATCTTTTAAGTGGCGAAATGATACTTGCATAGGTGAGTGTCGTGGTATACTTAGTATATTATCCTTATTATCATTGTGTAGTTGTGGTGAGTTTGAACCCAAGTGAGCTCAAGTATTTGTAGACTGTCGTTTAATGATGGTTTAATTAGTAAAGTTTTCTCCTAAGGAGAATGTTGGAACTAGGTCAGCATGCAGCGGAGTTAAAGGGTAAATTTCAGAAAAAATCATTTATTAATTCATTTAGATCTTATCCAAATTTCATTTTAAATAAAATCTTTATTTCATTTAACTTTTAGATAAAAAAATTATTTTGTTATTATATTTAAATTATATAATATGACCATGTGTATTGTATATACATGTGAGTGTGTACCTGCACATGCAACATATACAATGTACATAGTTTAACATGATCGTATATAAATTCTAGGTTTTACACCATAATAGACATATTTGACCCTCCATATACATATGTATTGTCGTATATATACATATACATATAAATACATACATACACATAATTTAATGTGATATGAAATTATACTTGTAATAGTATAAATATATATATAATATATACATATATATAATATAAATATGAGTGTGACATTATAAAGAAGTTATATTTACGAATGCAAATATAAATGATTTCAAAAATAATTTTAAATTTAATAAATATATATAGTTTACTTATGTTTATATATATATAGTTATTTTGCTAATCAAAGGTTTATTCGTATTCAAGTAGCAATCAATTGGTTTAAACATGCAATTAATAGAAAGAGGAAAGAGTGCAGGTTCAATGAAATAATTAGGATTTAAGAAAGTTATAAAAGAGAATCAATGAAGAGTGTGTATGTGTATATATATGTATGTGAAATCTTATAAAGTTACTTTTGACTAATCGAAGATTATTTGTAATCAAGTAGCATTTAAATAGGTTCAAATAGGCAATTAATAAGAAGAGGAAAGAATGGAGGTTTAATTAAATTAACTAGAATTTAAGAAAGTAATAAAGGAGAATCAATGGAGAGATCTTTCTCCTTCCTTTACCACTCTCTTATCTTTTCAAATTGGAAAAAAATCTTTCATGTCTTAATCTTAAAAAATTTGTTTCATATTCACCTTTTAATTAACTATAAACAAAACAAACATTTACATATATAAATGTATACAAAATAATTTTATGATATACATACATATATATATATATAATTATAATTTTATGCTTATTAAATATGCATACA
This sequence comes from Allium cepa, assembly GCA_030765085.1. Taxonomy (NCBI): domain Eukaryota; kingdom Viridiplantae; phylum Streptophyta; class Magnoliopsida; order Asparagales; family Amaryllidaceae; genus Allium; species Allium cepa. Next base: position 603,438,955 of record CM060943.1, on the reverse strand, counting down.
AATATATATATACAAATATGTTTTTTATTTAAAATACATATTAGAACAATTATACGTGTGTGTGTGTGTGTGTGTAGATTTAAAATTTAGACATATACATAATGAAATAAGGTTCTAATTCCTTTTATTCAAAAATAATAACATATATTAAGGTAAATACATGATCTAACACTTTGTATATACAATCAGATGCTTTGCTCTTGTATGTTTAAAATTAATTTATTCAAAGTTTCATTCAAACATTGTCAATTTTGAAAAGAAAAAAAGAAGAGAAATTTACCTTTGATTCAATATCCAAATTCATATGTCCAAACATGTATATGTGCAACAGAAATTTGTAATGACATATATATACACAATCGCGTATTTACATCTCATGTTGACAACATATACAAATAGGGATTTGTGATAAAACCTAATCTATTTAAATATAAAGCATATGATGATCAAGTATACAATTATATCAATTTGCAAAATATAGATGGTAACTTGCAATTGTTCAAGAATGCACCTTGAATGTTGAAACTAAATAACTCAACTTAAATCTCTATTCAACACTTCCAAGAGTTATAACCCGATTGGCAAAACAACATAATGCTCTTTTGATTTTGATTAAATTTCTATTTGGACTTTTTTTGCTTGAATTTTGAGAAAATGATAGAGGAAATTTTGGTCATTTTTAATGGAGTGTAGTGGAGGCACAAACCTTAGAAAAGAATTACGTGAAAAGAATGGCAAGAGACGTTTAAATAGCAAAAGAATGAAGAGGTTTAAAAAGGTAAACATATATTTTCTTTCATACGCAATTTCACACCTTTTTGGAATAAAATTCCAAGCTTTTTCCCACCCATCATGGCCAGTCATCCACACCCTACTATTGAATCTCAAAACACTTCAAGCTTGATCAGATGTTTGCCATTTAAATCGAATTTAAACATACACCGATATCGTATGCTGAAAAATTTGTATACAACTTATACATACTATTTTTAGTATCAATCAATACAAATCATATAAAATTTAATAATTAATATTACATAAATATTAATTAATTTAATCAATTGCAACAATTATAATTAATTACATTAGGTGGTAGACGGAGGATTCAACATTGTGGTTGTGTTGACGCTTTAGGTGCAAATTCGATTAGTGATTAATATCAAACGATTCAAATATTAACCATCACACTTCATCTTAGCTAGTGGTGTGACATTATGTCTAAGTTTATAGCTTACAAAGCTTTGGTAAAATACAATTTCAAGCCCTACCTAACAGTGACAAGTATTTACACCATTTCTCTTCTTCAAAACTATATCCTTTTGGACTTATGGAATTCGGTAATGGTCAAAATTCCATTATCGTTCATATTCAACTTTATAGCCCACACACATATAACTGAGAAGACAAATCCTCTCTTGAATTGTATTTCACTTCTTATGTTTCCACTAGACTTAACTATAGTCGTTCAATGGACTTCGTGCCATGATTTAACTATAATTAAAATAGAGCTTGCACATTAAAGATCAACAATATTCCAAAGTCAAGAGAACTGTATAAATTAGTCACATCAGTATTTTCTGTTTGACCGTAGATATATTAACCAATAAGAACTGTCAAGTGAGTCATTCCATAGTTATCTAATAACTATCAGTACGTAACCCCTTGTTATCACCAGTAGCCATGAGCAATATATTGCCCAACATTTGGAGAGTGTTACATAATGTAGTCTCAATAGATATATCGATATCTAGTCTCGATACATCTTGACTAGGAATATTCAAATGATATATTTATTTTCATTGTAATAAATTACTTTGGTTACAACGCTTTGTAACTATTATCACAAAATATACCATTTATGGATCTTTTGTTAAATATACTTTTAATTAAATTAATAAATTAATATGTAACAAATTATATCATGTATATAATAGAAAGAGAATGCCTTATATTTTGAACAAGATTAGTTATCGAATTAGATATATGTAACAAATTAAATAAGTACCCTTAGGACATACCTTAACTCTATCGGTCTTCCACTTGCACTTGAGGCAAATTATCCAATCGGTTTTCTTAAAACCAATTGGATCAGTCCCTTAGTGAATGGGTATACTATTATGTTTCAATTTTTTACTCTGTCAATCAACTCTCTTTGATGCTGATAAACCATCTTTATCATGTGGAACAATTCAGAGCATGTCTCTTGACTTTTAGTGAGCTAGCTCTAAGTTCTATTATGAACTGCGTCATGAAATTGTTATCATATACTAATATTATGAGATTCTCAACATTAGGAATCACCCTCGGCTCAGTTATAAATTTGTGCATTTATATTTATAAGCATTGATTTTATTATAGTGCTATTTAAGACTATGTACTTAGCCCTTTTAATAGAATCGGCCACAATCTTTCGTTTGGAACATTTCTAACTTAAGGAATCTTAACTTGAATTTATTGTTGGCATATTATACTCAATATCACTTATGAAAATTTGAGTTCAAACACTCCTTCGTAAGGAGTTTGATGTTTCTGTAAACTATTCTCTAGTATTTCATAAATACACAAGAAAACCTAAAAATGTCCATTTAATGATATCAATTTGGATTTGATATTTGCTTCATGTATCAAATATACAAACAAATCATGATATCATAGATAACATAACATATATGATAATTCCTATTGTCAATACATAAGGAATCCTTCTTCCATGTTCCATATTAAACATTTTAATAAGATGTCCTTGCATATCGTTTGGGACGTTCCCAATATATTTTATACTTACTATAAAAACATAATTTATAGATCCCGTATCGAGTATTAAAACAGCTAAAGCTAATTTCAACTTAAGTACATCGTTAACAAATTAGCAACATATTGTATACTTATAGTTTAGAAATATCAATGTTCCTTGTAACCATCTTTCTTATGAACACATGCTTCCTCGGCATTTTGTTTGATAATCAAAATATTTTATATTTCTATCAAAACATCTATTCAATTTTGATGCTTTTCTGAATGATACTAATTTTGTATTCATTCTCGAATCATATATGAAAAATCACAAACTTAATATCGCTTCTACTGACTTTGAGATACTTTGGTTATTATGTGTAAACAATTTACAATTAATCATTATTTAGAATTTTCCATTTCAGCACATATTTACCAAAATAAAAAGTCATATTAAGCGATAATTTTGTGAGTAAATCCGAATTAATTAAGCATGTTGAATAACAAATCTATTATGATAATTTCAATAATTGAAATTTACAAGAATATTCTTATCAATGCTGCTCTTTAAATTCCAACTGCGTTGGTCTAGCTCTTAAAGACACAATCATTGTTGATGGATCACATTCCTTTGGGCACGACTATCAAAGTCGTATCTTGATAGCCTACTTGGAATCCTTCTAAGATTTGTGCATCATATCATATCATAGAGTCAACACTCTTAATGGTTTAATTGACAAGTAAGAATTATATACTCTAAATATTGATAAGAAACTCATAGTCTCTCTTCAATATGCGAGAATATTTATTCGACATTCTAATATATTGTGTCCATTCAGGTTTGGTTGATATCACTTCATTCCTCGAAATCAGCTCTATCTTTTGATCATATCCAAATCCATTTCACTACCAATAATTTCTCAAAGAAATTCCTTAGCTATGAAGTTAGCATTTTGAGATAACAGTTATTTCTCATTGTAATGGAACAGATATTCATAAACATTTTATTAATTGCCTTATATATAAAACTAATTTGGTTTTAGTTTATAAAAAGTTATTTTCAAAGCATAAATAGGTCAACCAATGACAATCATTTATAAACTCATTTTAGGGAGATTCGTACAAGATCATTCACGAACAATTGTTACATGTAAACTTTTGACTCGTACAACCTGTCAACTCCTTGGCCTAGGATATATTGGGATTTCTTATAAAACCTTTATCTTGTATGGTTCTTTAAACTATTTTTTAAATGATATTAATTTTAACCATATGTACTACTATTAAGTACACCCCTTATAGAAAGAATTTAATTCAAGTTCACTCATTATTAATCGTGTTTTGTCCAACAAAGTTCGATTATTCCATATCAACACATCATTATGTATTACAAGGAGGAGTGGTCTTTGAGACCGAATCTTTATTCATATATGGAACTCTTTCCAATATACTTACTCATTCGATCAAATCGAATCATTTTTGTTGCATGTTATATTATTTACTTCTGTTTTATATTCTACGAGCTTATTATAGACTTATACATGCATATAAAATACACATGTCGGTGTCTGTAATAATTCATCGGTGACCTACTCTAGACTGGCATTCTTTACCCTTGCTTCGGAACCGCTTCTGCAGGTCATGTGCCTCAATGGTACAATGGATTCCTTTTTCAAAGCAGATATCATCCAATTGTCTATGGATAGAAAATCAAAATTCAAGCTACCCTACGTACACCCTTCCCACACGTATACACTGTGCCAAAGTATTATCATCCCGTTGTAGATCATGATTCGATTCTGAAGTGCCTTGCACTACCTATATGCCCCAAGTCAGGCACACCAGACCAATATATATATATATATATATATATATATATATATACCATATATCTATATATCTGCATAATATATTTCATCAACTATTCAGTAACCCCAAGTCAGGCATACCGAACTATACAGATGCTTAGATTAACCGTTTTGAATTACCATTAGCTACTAAAGAGACCTATCGAGAGCCACAAGTATATTGTGTACTCTCCTAAAAATCAACACCTTAAAAGAAGTTGGCATGTAGGTCATGCCACAGTACCCGTCCATATAATGCAACAGTAGATGACCTATTGTAGACTAGCATCCCAGCCTCTCTCTACCCTGCTCTGAAATCGCATGCAATAATCGGTAGCCCCAAGTTGGACATACCAATATCAGATATATAAATGCTTTAAACCATATTAATGAATACATACACACATATACATATACATATTCCGTGTATCTCCTAGTAGCCCCAAGTCGAACGCCAGAACTATGTATAAATATAGACATATACAACTCACACAAACTATGTGCAGGTGTGTGTGTGTGTGTATAATCCGTCCAATTATATGGAACAAATAAACACATATCGTGCACATTTACAAACACGAAGGAAATACACAACCAAAGTAGTAAATCTATCATCTTAATATCAATAATAATTAACACATACAATCATACACACAATTAAAAAGATGCATCATGCTTAAGTAACCAATCTAACAATTATATCTTCTTTGTATTATTTTATAGAAGTCTCAGACTGTAACTTATTTTCACTTAATTCTTTTATTTAGATCAAGTTTAACTATCAATTGGGTCTCAAAATATTATATAACTCATTTATATAATTCCAATATATATGTATACGTATATGTCTCAAACCATTTCTTAGAGTCTAAAGTTAATAAATCATGTTATTACAATATTTAGGATTTTTTAACCTTAATCAAACCCTAATAAATAATATAATACTTCTTTCATAAGATCTAACTCTTCAAATCACCTTTATAAAATCCACTAGTTAGTTAATTATTGATTTACCTCATAATAAACCAATGTCATGGCCAGATTAACTTCAAAGCCATTTAAATATAAGTTTAACCTAGCTAAATAATTATTTTAGCCCTATAGCTTATTTTAATGGTCGCGCTTCTAACTTCCAGTTGGTAATAAAATATACAACAATGTTGTTTAGCTAATATAACTACAAGTAAAAGTTAAGCGACAAACACAACTTAATCCCCCATTGGAGTTGGTCGTTCCACCGTCCCTCCTAAAGATCCTCTGTATAAGAGAGTTTTTTTAAAAAAATAAAATAATAACTATAAATTATAGTTAAATTAATTTATAACCATGTTATATATTAATATCAACTCCATCTAACTCAATGCAATATGAATGGAACTCATATATAAAATATTTATATATGTAGGATTTTTAATCAATTATCCTGAATATCATTAATAAGACTATATAATAATATTTCAACCACTAGTATAAGTACAAATTAGAGTTAAACTAATTTATAACCATGTTATAAATTAATATCACTTTATCTATCTCGATTTAATACGATAAAGTACAATATTTATATATGCGGGATTTTAATCAATTATTTCGAATATCAACTAACCAATCCAATCAAACATGAAAAATAATCACTTATATATATATATTATTCTACCTCTTCTTAGTAATATTTTTCAATATGTAAAGTTACGATAATTCATATTAAAATATAAATTCAGAGTTATAATTCCGCTTACCTAAACGTAAATCTCGAACTATCTGATTCCTACAAGGTCGTAGATAATATCCATATGAGTGCAATGGTGAATACTATGTTTCGATTGGATCTCGTATGCAAAAGATACGAATTTTATAAGAAGACGAATTTTATAAATATATTAAGATGAATTATATAAATATATTAAATAACTAATTAACAATTTAACCATTCCTGTAAATGTCATGCACTAAACGTTCACACCAAACCCAAGCATGCACATCACTACTCCTTAGATTTCTCACTTCATAGATCACTAATTGATGAACCATCGTCTCCATCGTGCAACACTACGCATGCTCCTAGCAATGGTCCCAACTTTCTCAGGCTCGGCTCACCAAAGCAAAATGCATCCCCCTCCTCCCCATCACGGCTCCAAAAATCGCGATTCACTTTGGGTGGTCAGAGCTCCAACGGTCGCCACCATTATCCACCTCTTCGCAACCCGAACCCAATGACACTAAATCATCACGTCTGCACCCTTCTAATAGGATCTGACACTTAGCTGTGCCCTAGAAATGTCAATGACGTGTTTTGCCTCAGTCCATCGGAGCTCCTCCGACCAACACCAATCAAATCCTCTTCGAGCCAATTTAGCAATAGTACCATCTGTTTCACCAGTTATATCCCCAGTCTTCACCACCTCATCACCCCATTCATGTAAGAAATAAGCAAGCTCGGTCAACCATCACCAGATGTGCCAACGTCCACATGGATGTGAAGCTCTCCTCACCATGATCCCGACGGATCTGACATCGGCCTCCATCGTCGATCGTAGCTCTCTCTTAAATTAAATGAAGGTGGCGGCTATTTCTTTTAAGGAGCGGGATACGTAAAAGTGAAGAGATAAATATCTTCTTATGGCTAAATACACACACACACATATATATATACATGTATATACGCATATACATACATAGATATATATATAATAAATTTCTCAAATAAATAGCCATATGTTTTGAGCTCCTACGATCACATGGAACATCGGATCGCTAACGAAACTCGTCGGTGCACATCATTTCATTTTTTCGGTCTTGATGGTATAAAGTTCGTCGAAAGTTCGAGGCCGTTTTGGCTATCCGATAACCCAATTTCAAAAAAATTTCAACTGTACCTCTCATAATAAAGTCTTCATCCCAAAAATCTAGGTCATTAGTCGAGAACTTATTGGACTCAACTACGTGCTTATTTTTATAAAATACGTATAACAATATGTAAATCGTAAAAATAGCGTGATTGCAAATATATTGATGTTTATACTCATTCTAATTTGCAACGTCAATTCAGATTCAACGGAAGAGGTCTCAAGACCTTATTTACTCGTATGCGAAAAGTTAGATTTTAGATCTTTAATTAATTAATGATCTAATATTTAAATTGATTATTTAGACATTCAGTTGTGAAAACCGATGGTTGTTACAGATCTAATGCTAGTTAACGGATTTTGTATGTTTATTAAGTTTCGAATAATGATTTTTTATTTTTTATTTTTAAATTTACTCATTTCATCTGCCGCGGAACTGATCAGTTTACGGCACAAATTAAATCCGATTATATAACATTAGTAGTCGACTTGACTGTTGAAAGCTGATTTGATGTTTGGATTGTGTGATGTCCAAACTCGCTGGTTTAGAAGCTCTTAAGAGGTATATAATAAAACACGATTGCAACTGAAAAAGAGAGTATGAGAACAGAAAAAAGCGGACACTCCAAATTCCAGTTATTTTCCTTTTCCATGGACCGCTTCCTGTAATCCATTTTCGAAGACTGCAGTTACTTTTTAATATCAACACTATAACTAATAACTAAATAAAATATTGCATTTATACCCGATTAATCACATAATATAAGCAAGAAATTTGTTTCTATTATTACATTTTTCCAACATCTAGACAACAATAAGCTAACAAGTCCCACTACATATATTAAAAAAAATGACGTTATACACACATGTTCTTTCAGTATGTAGGCCAATACCCTTCCAAGTCTACACACTCAACGTTCTGAAACCTCGCTGCATTATTGCCTACATTGCCGCTGTCGTTGCCACTGCCCATTTCTCCACTGTACCCTCCAAACAACACCTGTTGCTGCTGCTGCTGTGATCCAACGTTCAAATTCAGTCCAGAAAGCGTGTAGTTATTTGGAAAGCTAGGCTGTGGCTGGATAGGTATGTTGTATCCCTGCTGCCCTTTGGCGAACCTTGCCAACTCAACCAGATCCGCATGCGTCAGGTGGTGAGACCTACTTACGCCGAAATGGCTGTATGGATCCGTTGCATGCATCAGCCCGTTTGGCATCATTGCTGCGTTCGTCGACATGTCGATCGAGTACGGGTTCGTCGCTCGCGGCTGAGTGGTGTATTTTTTGGCTCCTGGCCTCTTCATGAACACTCGACATACCACCCACTCATCCTATTATGAGTTCACAAGATATCGGTTAAAAAGCTCATTCAGGTAGCTTTGAAATCAAACTACATGTTAGCAGTTTTGAACCAAAGTGGGTGATCTACTTTTCATATTCGTCATACCTTGTTTGGTTTGTATGTAGGCCTGGATTGGAGTCTGTATTCATGCATAACCCAGTTGCTCTTTTCTCCTCTAGGAGCTCTTCCTTTGTAGAAAACCAATGTCTTCTTCATTCCAACCAGCTCTGAAGTTTCGCTATTGTATATCTCCTTATCTTTGCCGGTCGTTTTCCAGTATCCAGCAGTCGTTGCTCTATTTGTCCTAACTCCAGTTGGGTACTTTCGATCTCTTAGGCTAAAGAAATACCATTCTTTTTCCCCCATTTTGGCCTTTCCTGGTCATTTATTAATTTGTTTGCATAAACCCAAGTTAATATCTTCATTTTTTTTCTGTGCGTGTGTGGGTGCGTGTGTAACACAAAATATAAACGAATCTACTGACATAATCAAATGCGCTGAGTCTTGCTCTTCAGTATTTTAAAATGTCTTTAAAGTTTAAACATAACATATGCATGTGATAATGAACAAGATAATTTTATGGTTGGTACAACAAAAGACAATACGATGAATTTGCGTGCTGAATATTGGTGAAAAGAATAACTTTCATGGACAAAACACGAGAGATAGTCAATACAAACATGTTCTAATAGCCTAGGCATGTACGCTAACATACCAAAAATGAAAAGAAACTAAAGATGAAATATGCAATTGATGGTTTGACAATATGAGAAAAGAATGATACCAGGAAGATCCCAAGGCTCACACTTATTGAGGTCAACATCTGCAACAGCTCTTGCATCGAAATTAGGCTCCGAAATTCTATGAGTCAAGTAATAAGTAATCAATTCTTCATCGGTTGGGTGAAATCGAAATCCTGGAGGCAAACTCTCCCCTTCTTTTTTCGCTCCTACTCCTTCCATCTATGATATGAAAACTCAAGCTTAATCAACGCAATATATCAGGATCTATGAGTTTATATGGATATACAAACGAGAAGATAATTTTTGGCTAGAATACCTTTACGAAGAGGTAAAGCTTGATTATGTATGCGGTGCTGCTATATATAAATATAGGGAGAAAAGTTTGGCAATTATGATATGAATGTATGTTTCTTGTTGTGAGCAAAATACATGCACGAGTATTGCAATTTAAGCTATTTGGATTGAGAAAGAGACAAAAAAGATGAGTGTAACTGAAGCTTTTAATTACTAGTTTAATTAATAGTGACATTTTAATTTTATTCTAGTAAAACATAGAGATGTTGGCTCTTCTATGCTGCTGCTATTATGAATAGGAGATCGTTAGTAAAAATGCATTTACATGAGACGCGCATCCGGGGAAGCCCAACCTTTTGGTTGCCGAGGCAAGAACTTTTAACTTTAATGCAACCAAGAATTGAACTTGGGTTTACTTAGATCGAAATTGAACAAACAACCATCACATTAGATCTCAACCCGTGAATTATTGTGAATATTATTTTAGAAAACATCATCAAAATATAATCTAAACACATAAAATTGTAGCTTGTTGCTCTTTCTTGATCGGTTGCACTAAACGGTCTTATTTCTCGTCTTGCCTTAGGATTAATCCTGTGCTTTATAATAAATGATGCTAAAATATACAACGAGTGCAAATTATGATTAATCAATCATATGAGAAAGCAAAATCTTATCAAAAACTACGATTTCAATTGTTTTAATCTATGAGTATATGTAATAGAAAGATATTAAAATTTAAGACCATGGAGGATCCTACCAATTCTCAAGATGGTTCTCGAACACAGAAGAAACACTTAAAAAAAGGTGTTTAAAACATTCCTTCCAATGTAAAGGCAGTTACATCAAAGTAAGACAATGAGGGTTGTTCACTCAAAACGAAAAAGTTTACCCGATGTAAGTTTACAAAGTTATTACTCTTTAGCTTGTTTGTAAACTTATTACAAACCTTGACCACTTTTCGTCAGCTTAACGTTGAGCTGTCAAAAGTGTACTGACGGCATTTAAAATGCCGTCAGCATAATTTTTTTTAAACATAGTTGGCGTCTTTTAAAAAACCACCAACTATATTTTAACACAAAAAACATATGGACGGCTTTTCAAAGATCGTCGCTTTTCTAACCTGTAAAATACAACAGCTCCTTCTTTTCTCTTCATTATTAACTTTAACAAACTCTAAACAAAAAACTCAAAACCCTCTCTATTATATATTTCTGAAATCTCTTACATTTGCATCAAATACAATGGAAACTTGTGCTTTAAAAGATCTACTTTAAGAATAAAAGAACTACTACAAATGGTAAGAGATTTCAAAAAAAAAAAAAAAAGATAACAGAGAGGGTTTTGAATTTTTTGTTTAGAGTTTGGTAAACTTAAGAAGGAAGAGAAGGGAAGGGGACAACTGTATTTTATAAGTTAGGAAAGTGGATGATTTTTGAAAAATCGTCAACTGGCGATTTTTCAAAAGTCGTCCATATGTTTTAATATTAAAATGTAGTTTGCAGCTTTTTTAAAGTCGTCAACTACGTTCATAAATAAAAATACTAATGGCATTTGAAATGCTGCCGGTACACTTTTACCAACTCAATGCTGATGAGCTAGCCAAAAGTGGTCAATATTTGCAATAAGTTTACAAACCGGTCTATAAGTGTAATATGTTTATAAAAGTGGTCAAAATCGAAAAAACGTCCTTTATGTAAATATATTTTTAAATTAATGGTAGCCAATTAATTAATAAAATACACAAAATCTTTACATCTTAGCCTGGCCCACCTCTACATAAACTCTAGCAATCCACTTTGTTCAAGAATGCAAATTCACCAAATGTGGTCGATCTCTAAAGGTTGACATTCACTCGTCCGAAAACCTAGAGTCAATATTTTATATACACAACATCTGGCTTTGAACGTGATAAAAATCGATAATGCAGATTCCTGCTTAACAAGTGGAAAGTACTTAACGGACATTTGACGTGTTGTACCACCAACTTTAATTAATAAAGTCCAGTTTTATAAAAGCGGCGCAGGCTTTTTCTTCTACACCGTTAAAAAAATGATTTAAGATCGAAAATTTCAATCAAAATAACAAAGAAAACAATTTTAAATTCAAATTTGTGACCAAGTTTTGAATTTTGAAATTGAATTTTTCGTTTTTAAAGACATTGGTTTGAAAATAAATTTGTGGCACACTAAGCATACGAGTTTGGAGTAACGAAATTGGATGTGGAGCTACCTACATTATTTAAGATCGAATCCGATCACAATTCCGTTTTATAAATAAAATAAAATTTGTAATCAAAATTAAGTCTCAAATATTTAAGACCATAATTCCATCACCAATGCAGTATAAAAATAAAACAAAGTTTATGACTAATATTAAATTTTCAATATTTGAAACCTGATATTGGTCAAAAATTTGGTCTCAAGCAAATGCTATTATGTAACCAAGTTCTTGTCTTAGATATATGATTTACATCATTTAATTGTTGAATAACATCTAAGAAACATTAAAAAGTGCATAGTCCCTCTTTTTAAATCAAATTGTATAGAAGGAGCTACATAATTCAAAAGTAGGGCGGAATGGCCTCTTTTATGACAACATAGTCGACATCTCTTCAAACCATAGAGTGTAAAGTTTTAAGCCTTAAAATCACCAAAATGATGTAAAATTTATATTCTTATGTTAATTTATTGTTGATGGTTTGTTATTATGCATGTTACTTTTTACTTTTGGAAATTTGTAAAGGTTTTACTTGTTCCAAAAAAGGTTCAATTGTATTTTGTTTTGTAAAATATTTGTTTCAAATTGTGTATTATGGTGACTTTCTCGATTGCATTTGATCTATACTTTTATTTTTACCGTTTACATTTGGTTTTCTAAAAAGAGTGGCTTATTTAAAATGAAAAGGTTGGGGAAATTTTGTTAATCAAGGACACCGCCTCAAAAGTTTAGTCTGAAGAAAAAAATATTAACATAATGCTATATTAATATAACATCATCTGTATAAATTCTAAATTAAATTAGCGCTGTGTTTACAGCAATAATAATACTACATTTATAGTAAATGCTATGCACATACACCATTACTTTATTCTCTAGCCTAAATTTTTTGATCTATGTCATCGGTTTGAAAATGCCTGAAATATTTCCTATGCTTATTTTCTTGTTTAAAAATATATGTTATGCGCATTTTCTTCTAAAATATTTTCTTAATTTATATTTTTTCAATACATTTTATGTTTGTTTTTCTTGTTATAAAAAAGGTGTGTATATCTGTATTTTCAAATTTGGCATCTTCTCAACAACTAATTAATATATTGGTATAATATATAATTTTTCAAATGCAAAATGAATGAATTTCTATGTTTCAAAAATTTATAAAGAACCACAACACTTTCCAGATTTTAATTTGTGTATTTTGTATATTTGGATTTCTAAACATGGATTTTGGTGAGTTTTTACAGAGAAAATGTAGAAGTACATGTGATGTTTGACTCTAAAATGAGTTATATGTTTTGCGTTTTTAATATATGCTTCAAAAGACACGCGAAAGGAGGGGATTGTGGAAAATAGTCAATTAGATAAATTGTTCTAACCTTTAAATTTGAAAACAAAATTTTTGATTTCAAATTATGGGAAATACCAAAAACTAACCTTCACTTCTTGTTATCACCTTGTTGTAATGATTAAGATTTTTCATTTCCTTCTCGTCTCTTACTCTTTTGGAGTGCATATTGAAATTGCTACACAAAACATATTTTGAAGCCAAATAGCCCCTTATTTTTGCATTTTAGGATTTTGACAAATATGTTGAGATTTGGTTTTGATTCTTGACACAAAGCTATCACTACAACATACAGATTTGACGACTATTACGACAAAAAGAGAATATATACTACATGGAGAAGACATCAAAATCGGTGCATCAATATTTATATTATATTGTTTTGAATCTTAAGTCAACTTTGTTAAGATCTCTCCTCGTTTACGTATATATTAGCTTATATATAATTTTGTTATTTTCAAATGATTTATACATATATAAGTATATAAAACATATATATATATATATTATTAAAGTTTTTCTTTAGAATCATATATATATATATATATATATATATATAAAAACCTGTGAAAACCGTGCAAATTGCACAGAAATTACCAGGTCATTCGACTGACCTGACAATTTCTGTGCAACACGCACAGATGCATAAATAAACAAATATATATTTAAAATTCGTTTGAATATCCAGTCGACTGACCCAGAAGTTCAGTTGACTAAATTTTTATAACAGCTATATTCTCTGACAAGACATGACCATTTGTGAAGAGTTACGAATCTCTACAAAGAGATTTGGACGCAACACTTTAACCGGAACTCTTCGTCAATGGTCGTTGCTTTTTAACATCTATAAAACATATTCTAACCTGATTCCAAATCACTGAATTTTCTTATCTTTCTTATCTAACTCTCTTGAATATACTTGTGACCATACTCTCAAATATTCTGCATTAACATATTATAAGCAATATTAATACTTTCTATTCTTCATAAACTTCAAATATATACATTTATACTCGAGGAGAAGATCATAGGAAGGGTGTACTATAAACAGACTTATCTGTGCTATCAGAACACAAAAAGACAAACAATCTTTTGTATTTGTTGAAGTCTTGTTCTGCTACTCGGGCGTGTGAAGTCCTCTTCGACCGCCAAGGCGAAATCTTATTCCGCTGCATAGGTCTTTGTTCGGCTGCTCAGGGGTTGTATAGACTTGTACCTCCGGATTAAGTGAGAGTTGTTGTTTTAGTGAAATTCCAGAAGGAGTCTGGGACTGGACGTAGGACGAAGCTCCAAACCAATATAAAAATCTCTGGTGTCATTTTTATTATACTGCTTTTGTATTCCGCACTATTTACTGTGTAGTTATCATCACTACACTCTGTATTATCATATATTCATATTACACAATCCATAACACACTTTCAAAATATGCCTTATCATGAAACAAAAGTAGTGGTTGTGCTCCCGTTCTACGATCTTGAAAATATGGAACTATTTCTAAAGTCGTTGTAATCACATGATCAAATTCCATCGTAAAGCTATCAATGGCACATCAAATGCTCCACCAACTGATCTATAAAACAAATATCTTGGTGTTAATCTCATAGCCAGTCATGCAATTATCCTGGTTATTTTTACTTTATTTATATGTGTGTGTGTGTGTGTGTTGCAAATATGGTGTTAATAAATCTAATAGTTACGAAGATATTAAAAACATGGTCATTTAATGCACACTTTATTTCAGAGTAAGAATGCTAAAATTTCTAGAATGGCTGAAATATGACTAACATCAACATGAAATTGTGTAGCTTTGTTCGTAACTCTAATGGAGTTAGAAGGGGTTCTCGGCTCCTTAGAAGAGGAAGAGAGTTCGAGCCTTGGTAACTTCTCTTTAATAGTTCGTTATTCGTAGAGTCATGCAATAATCGCTACTAGAAGGACCAAAATCGAAGGGATCGAAATGTACTACCGTGAAGACTTAAGCAGAAAGGGGTCGGGTTGGGCGGATCCTCCTAAATCCCCAATCGAAGAAAGTAGGTTTTAAAAAATTAAAAAAATTGTGTAACTTGTTTTGTAATTAATAATGATAGAAAATCAATGAATATGACTTGATTATCTTTACATCTTTTATGCATTCTTGTAAGATTAAGGCAGAGATTGAGTTTCACATATTTGTTACCCAGTGTAATATTACATGTAAAAAAATGATTATAGAAAGCATTCACAGACTGAAACTATGGTTTTACAAGTAGATGTAACGAAAGAAATAAATGTTCAAATCATGGAAGTTAGAGACAAAGCCAGGAGGTTTAATCACTATCAACTCTCAAACCAAACACGAGGTGCTTCCTTAAGCCCACACAATGCTTTCTTAAGAACAAATTCCATCACATAACTCCAACATAAATAGTTTTTTTCAAACATTTTTGCACTTATACATCGAGATGCCCTCACTGGCCATAATCTACTCACAACTCAATAAATATTAAAGCACTAAATTGAAATAATTTGTAGGTTCTAGGACTAAATTGAAGTTAATTTGCAGGCCCCTTCTTTCTTGTTCACACAATGAAATCAAACTCACTTTATAAAATTATCTCCTTTCAAAAATCACCAAATTGAACTATTATCTAGATTATTGAAGTTGATATTACTCGTCTTCCTAACTTGAAGCTGGAGATCCCGAATTTGAAAGCACCACCGCCTCCTTAGTGCCTTAGTGAATGCTACTCTCGAGAAAATTGGTTATTCTAATTTGAACGTTTTGTTTAGTCCAAGATTCGAATCGAAAAGTGCAACCGATCATGAGGTGAGCTTTTGGAGGAGACCGTGAGGGGTTTTATTGAGGTGGAGTTATTTGGAGATGTCACGACCTACTTTGAACTCCACAATGGAGACCAAAGCTTTGTTGATAGAGATTTATTCTTGAGAATGATGCACATGCCTCAGCTCAAATAAATAACATATGTATTTTATTTATTTGAAATAGTACTTTATATACAACATGTCACTAGAACAATATATCATGTGTCAATAAACGTTCGAATCACGCTATGCAAGTTTCAAACTTGTGACCTCTCGCACTAAAACCAAATCACTTAACCACTAGGATAATGGTACTTGTCAATGAATAAATAACATATTACATATCAAATTGAATATTTTCAAGTGTAGTAAATCTGTTGGTGAAACCGATCTTCCAGATTAAGTTTATATGTTAGCCTTCGTTATTTTTACTATGATCTTGCAATTTGATTGTAATTCTTTCTCTTGTAAACTAGTTGAAAGAATAAATGGTATGGGTTTGAGGATGTTGGCTAATTTGGTCGAACCACGTTAATTTTAATGTTCTTTACTTTTATCATTGGTTGATTGCGGTGATTGATATTATTGAGATTACTCTTTGTGAAATTAGTGATAATTAATCGATATGATATATCTTGCATGTCCATGATATTTTTCACAAAAATTGTATATGTTAACCATTGCGGTTGTAGGAGATGAACATGACCACGTATGATTTAAATTGTAAAAGGAACTATGTAAGCTTGGTCCCGTAATTGATGTACGTGGGTGTGTCAATGGTCACAGTAGTAGTTACAAAATCTCTTTAGTTATTTTGCTCTTTTCCCCATTTATTTGTATACGTATGTGTATATGTATTATCCAATTTCCGTAGGCCACAAATAACGCGTTGGGACAATTTATGCACATAGGTAGCCAACCTTGAGCATTATTGTGTAGTTAATTATTACCAAGTATTTGTAAATGAGAAATACATGTATAATATGTATGTAAGCATTAGGATTAATATGTTATTCTGCTTTATATTAATATTATACAATATAAGATATTATATTTTGTTTATTCCATGACGAGGTTAACTGAATGCATAAAATCTTTGTTTTAAATTGATCAACCAATGAACCACATTTTTTAATGATTGAAATTAACGTGCAAATGTTGATTGATGCATTTGATGTTGGCTTTAAGCATTAAAAATAGTGGATAATCACAACCAGCATCATAAATTACAATATAATGGAAAGAAATCAAAAGCTTTGCAATATGAATAATATACAGTTTGAATCAACGTGATAATATAAATCGAATAATATAAAAAAATTTAAACATTTTTTTTCAAAATTCTTTGTTTGCTTGAAAAGGATGCCTCATGATATATTAAATAAACCTGAATTTTCAAAAGAAAATGCATCAATTTTTCTTTTGGTATCGCCGGTATGCAGAACACATGAATAATATTTTAGATTTAATACTAATAGCCCATTTATGGTATTCTAAAAATTCCATACTATTTTTTTATCCCTCTTGTAAGAAAACAATAAAGACAATAGTTTTAGATACTGAACCACTAACTAAACTGCGACAGTTTGTGATTCAATGTTTCAATGTTCTAACCATATGGATCATGAGAACCGTCACACGGTTTACTTCGAAGTCAGTCAAATTATTTCACATAAATATTGATATATACTGCGCCAAATCATATTAATGTAATGCACTAAGTCTCGGCTTAGTTGATTGGTAGTTCAGACTACGAAATTAAAGGTCAAAAATTTGATCCTGATATAAACATTTGTTGGTATCAGTGAACCATGTTCAAAAAAAAAAAGCAATGCACCAAGTCACAATTTAATACTACATATGATTTACCAAATCACAAGGGTCTTTACCTCAAACCATGTAACACTAGACATAGGTGAAAAATTAAATCCGATCCATACTTTACTGTGAGGAATTTTTTTGAATCAAATGGCATATAAATGGTGAATTGCTTCATTATGAATTAATTACTTCATCAAAATATCTAACAACTACAAAATACTTCAGTAAATTTAACATTTAGGTTCATAATTTACATTTTGAACATTTGATATGCATAGATGGTAGAGTTCAATATTCTTATGTGGCGATGCTCGATTGAATTTGGTGTGGTAATCATTGCAATCGTTTGGTGACTCGGAATTTTCAAATAAATTACTTAAGTGTAAATAATAACTGAAGATGGAGTACCGATACATACTTTGTATTTAAATTTGAAGACGATAACTCAAATAATTACTTCAAAATTTTCTGTTATGCTTTGATGAAAACAAAGACACGTACATGTTGAAGCAAAACTTTTACTTCTTTACTAGAATTGAGTTCTTCCCTTCTATCATAAGGTTTTCACCCACCAACTTTATGCTTAAATCACATCTTCAATGAGGTTGGTTCAAAGAGTTAATCACAATTTTGAGATTGAACTATCAGTTATATAGGTGCAAAATTATTGAATTTTCAAACCAACATGCCTTAAGTTTAAGGTTAATCATAATCGAACCAACATTTGGATCATTTTAACATATAAACATTAATATAACTTTTTCATTAACCATAAAAGCGAAGCATTACTATTCACATCAAAAATAACTAAAAATTACCTAATTTTCAATCAGTGGCTAAAACAATTTTGTTTTTCATTGCAATCCACAATTTTGGATTACAATGAAAAACATACATATTTCACATCATTATTTGATAATGCATTCGAATTTTTTGAATTAGATACGCTTTGTGTCATCGAATGAACCAAAGACCGTTAAACCTTTGTTTCTTAGACTAAAATGGGGTATTTTTTGTTTTTTTTGGTGATTTCGTTTTTAGTCGCAAATAATAGTAACCTAAGAATGTTCTACCTAACATAAGGAGGGCTTTGCGGCCAATTTGCAAACTACTATGCTAAGTCAGCAGCGACACACGTGCAGTGGGGTCTACTGTTATGCACATACACAGCTGCGGCACCTAATTATCCTCCGCCACGTGACCGATTGGCTCCACTCAACTTTGACCAGGAAGCACTGACTCAGTTGATGAGGGCTAGGGTTCCCCCTTACACAACCATGCTTAATTTTTTTGGGGCTATTTTTTCCTCAATTATTATTAATAATTGTTTTTAACCATGTTTGTCAATATCCGGGTAATTTCTTGGTTTATTCGGATTCTTTTTTGAAGCTAGGATTTATCAATTATCATGACCCACAAAGCAACAGCGACTTACTGTGAGGTATGAACTGTTAATCTTCTAGTTTTAAGCATATTTATGTTGTTTTGCATATTTTCATTGACTGCTTTGTTGCATAGCTGTGATGAATGAAAAACTGAAAACCAGGGTTTAAGTTCATAATTTGGTACACTGCAAGAACTTAGTCAAAATAGTGGGGTAGAAAAACTTTTGCTAGTGGTTTTTCTTACCTTAACCACTTTCATAAGAGGAAAAGAAAGACAAAAAAAAAAAAAAAAAATCATTTGGTAGTGTAATTTAGTTTAATAAGACTTGTTAACGTTTTGCATCATGGTTGACATAAACTAGATTAATTCATGATTGTTCTCTGCCTGTTTTTGCCAAGTATATGTATTTCCCATTTCCACAAGGGTTTTTGTGTGACATAGAGCATGCATTTGGATTCAAGTACCAATGCACAGTCAAAATTTATAGTCTTATGTCTGTTGCAATAAAACTCTTATCTTTTGGTAATGTTGTCTTTTTGAAGTGTTTATTTGCTTTCAGAAGCTTTATCCTATTGGGCGTTTGAAGTGTCTTTCTCAGGAAATCACAATTCTCTCTTTCTAATATCCGGTTTTATTTTTTTAAACATATGATGATTTTACATGTCCAAATAGGTAGTTCATTTGGCAATATAGTGTCAAACAACTTAATGCTCGGTTGACATACAGTATGAAATGTAATAAAATATCCTTGTTCGGAGCTTTATCTTGTGGAACATTGGCAAACAAGTTTTGACTGATACGAGGCAGGAGTTGGTAGACCTAGAGTGTTATTACTGAAACATTTATATATTTTTAACCATGGATCAAAAGAGTATAAATTTTCAAAGCAAAGGTGGTAGCTAGTTTTTTTCCCCTTTCTTTTTTCTTTTCTTTAAATAAAATAAAAATAATAATCATAAAATCTTTAATAACCAAAATATATACTTAAAGTTGATTCGTGTAAAGGTTCTCTAAATCACTTGTATGAATAAGAAGTCATGTGACCTTTTCATTAAACATTGAACAATTAAAATTTCTTCAAACAAATAGTACCTAGTCATTCTCATATATAGATGATTAAATTCATTGATTTAACACGATGCAGGTATTTTCCAGTCTTAACGTACATTATTTTAGCCCAAAAAAAGTTCATACTTCATAGTACTAGGGGGATCGGAGGATTAGGTAACACTTGATTGTTCCATATTGATCAGCATTTGGTCCAAGTTGTGTTGTATTTATATATTAATTTAACGGTAATAGTTATTAATTTTGCTTGGTCTATGATTATATACATATACACATGCATATATCAATGACTATATACTGCTTGGTATTGCTGTTTATCGTTCTGAACGAGGAGGAATCCTGGAATGCTTGATATCATAATTATATTAATTTTATGGACAGGTACCCGAAACTTAATGAATACGCTGTGAAATATTCAATGAATCTACACAGTCACAAATCCTTATCTTTGTTTAACTTATGATACACTTCTATTGAAAGAAAACAAAAATCCTGATTTATGTCCTCTCCTCGTGCATTCCCCACTGTCTGACCTTAATTTAATAGCACATTCAGTTGATATAGGTATTGAGCTATATGATCGTAATTGCTCACCTAAAAGGAGTAAGTTCATTTACAAAATGTTGACTGCTGCTTTTGATAGTTATATCTATTGTTTGTTTAAGTTTTATCATAACAAATTGAGATTTTTAATAGCTTTAGTTGGATTATATCTATCA
This sequence comes from Allium cepa, assembly GCA_030765085.1. Classification (NCBI taxonomy): domain Eukaryota; kingdom Viridiplantae; phylum Streptophyta; class Magnoliopsida; order Asparagales; family Amaryllidaceae; genus Allium; species Allium cepa. The sequence continues at coordinate 603,417,787 of CM060943.1, read as the reverse complement.
ATATACCTGATTACTTGTGATGATACATTAGCAATCACAGAGTAAGTAGCAGTCATTTTAGTTTCTCCTAGAAGTTTCTATCATTTCTTATTATTATATATCACACTACTAGTAAACAATTAGTTTATAATTTAATAGAGTACGTTGTTTTGTGTTGATACGAAAATTCTTGTAAATTATTCTGCGATTCAAGTGCATTATTTTTCAAAGTTGTATGAATGTAGGATATTCCTTTATCTTCTTATTGCTTCCTCAATTTGTTTTTAATTGCCTATTTCACCGTGTTACTTTGCCACCTGATCACTGATCGGTAAAATTTGTCTTTTAAAAATAACCAGATGACCCAAATTGTAATCAGCTTGATTTTTGTTTTGGATGAATGGCTATTGATAAAATCCATTTAATTATTATAATACACACTTCAAATCAGTTATCTGAACTTGTCGCATACTCCAGCAATTGAAGATAATATTTGATGGCAAGTTCAATCACTATTTTTTTTGTACAATAATTTGTTGAGTGTTTTAATTCTATCGAAGTTACATATAATTGATGTTTTTGAATATTGATTTGCATATTTTTAGGCATTCAGCTGTGTATATTAACTGAATTAGAAAAACGAAATAATTATATGAAAAATTGCAAATTGTCATCTATATTGTTATTTCCAGTTTAAACTTTGAAATTATAACTTTCAGAAGCAATATAAAGTGAACTTTTATTAGATTGTGTTAGAAAAGCGTGTGGTTTTCTTTCGAAAAATGGTTCAAGGATTTCTGTCATATAAAAATTTATGTTCAAAATATTTAAGTTGGCCAAATAATATAAACTCGTAGCATTATTACACGTCAGCTCATGTGCCACATGTTTTTTGACACTGAATTGGCGTTCACATTGAATAATTTTATATTAGCTGATATAGATATCGATCCAAGATATTGGATAGTTTGGAGTCTTTAGACGTTAAAATTGCATAACCGCGTAATTTTCTTTTCAATTATGAATCTGAGTGCACTTGTTTTGGTGTGTGAATGTATACGAACATATTGTCTTGTATTGGCGTATACGTTATCATTAACACACAAGCTGTAAATTCCACTTCCAATACTATTATTTGGTCCTAAATTGACGCTTTCAAGATTTGCACGAGACGTGTCATGGATGATGGCAACGCCGGTAAGTGAAAGCAAACCTTTTTATTCTAAATTTTTCTCGAAAGCACTTCAAAATAATAAAAAGAATCAAAAGGGGGGTAGGTTTGATCATTTTCACCACCTAATATAAGTTAAATTCTGGCTCTTTGAAGTGCAAAACGTGTATTAGTCTTCCATCTTTTCTGGTTAGTGTTATGATCAGAAGAAATCAAATTGAACACTTGTTTCTAGTCTGTAGTCGCGTCCAATTGCTGTGTCAAAGTTGGTAGTTATCAGAACTTTATATAACTAATTATCATGGTGAAAATTAATATGTTTTATACGCAATTATGAAAAGTTTTTAACAAATGTTGTTTAGATATAAAATCTAATAACTACCAATTTAACATCATGTTTTCATAAAAGTACTTTCAATACAAGTTAAATTCTGGCTCTTTGAAGTGCAAAACGTGTATTAGTCTTCCATCTTTTCTGGTTAGTGTTATGATCAGAAGAAATCAAATTGAACACTTGTTTCTAGTCTGTAGTCGCGTCCAATTGCTGTGTCAAAGTTGGTAGTTATCAGAACTTTATATAACTAATTATCATGGTGAAAATTAATATGTTTTATACGCAATTATGAAAAGTTTTTAACAAATGTTGTTTAAATATAAAATCTAATAACTACCCAATTTAACATCATGTTTTCATAAAAGTACTTTCAATACAAAAAAGGACACTCCACCTTTGTTTAACACGGTTGCTAACCTATATATATTTAAGTATGCAATAATCTTTTCTCAATCGTGCTTAACCGTTATTGATAATTTGATATATGTCCTAAAAATTGCTCCTCTGTTCCAAGAAAAAGTGCATGTGTGATCCCTCACGATTTTACATTGATATTTCATATTATTATTTTCTTTTTATGCATCGTAAAATCTCGAAAATACACTGTGTTTGTATATTAGATTCTACGAGTTGGATGTTAGCATATATTTGTTAATTCTAATGTCAATTATGAATTGCTTCTTATGTGGTTACTATCTATGTTTTTCTCCTTGATACATTGTTGTCAAAACAAGATACTTGTATGGATTGGTATTAGTTTGCTCAACAGAGTTAGAAGAAGTTATGCATCAATAGGCTTAACCTACTACATGAATGTAAATTCATCAAGGCGTAAAAAGCATCTTATTTTAGTTGAAGAGCATGATTTGAACATTGTTCTTTATATCTACTACAAATGTACTATTCTAGTTTGGTTATGCATATTGCAAACACAAGCAAAAATCATGGGACGAACTCGTGCTTATTTTCTCACAAACTAGGGGACAAGTTTATTACTTGATCACACAACTTAGATCTCCTCAGTGTTCAGCTATATTAATGTTCTTTGAAGGGTTTTGAAAAACATGTGTTTTTTTATCGCAACGTAAGTTGGCTGGATGATTTCCATTCAACAGAAGCTCATTTGTTTTTTTACTTGCTGACAATCTTATTTGTAAAAATTTGCAAGGGTAATATTAGTTCTCTCAATATTAAGTGAACTGTGCCTACTGCTAGTATATTTTTTCAGTTTCATACAGCATTTAAACTATGTGCACGTATGATTATTGCATGCGAGTTTATAGAATTAAGTCCAAATTATAATCCACGAGCTATGTCAGCCTCAGTTACGAATTTACCTGCGTTAACAGTATAACTGGTACAGTTATCCATCTAGATCTGATAAGTTGCAACATTGCAGTTGTATACCAGCCATTCATTTGCAACTGCAACTTTGTTCTTGTAATATTTTTATTCAATAATAAATCAAATATATGATGGATTTTCTTATATCTGTATGCAATTAATTATTTTCAAAACGAGTGCTGAATTAAATTTTCAACATCTGATATATTGTCAAGATTTGCAAAATAAACGTGTCACAACTGAAAGTAACAGAGAGAACTAAAAGAAGTTATGTTGTTTTCTTGCTATGTACTTCAAAGTAAGAAATATCATAGAAGGTTTCGATCACTTTCACCACTTCATCAAAGTAGACTTTCTGGTTCCCCGAAAGTGTGAAACGTTGGTTAGTTATGCTTCTATGCTGGTGAATGTTAGGTGAGGAAGAAATCAATTTGAAAACTACTTTCAACTAAATTTTGAGGCGATGAATAATATTTCTTAAATTGTCGTGTAGAAAGTGTGCAATGGTGTTTAACGTTTGAATATTCAATCTTTATAACTAACTTTAAACAAGAGGAAATATTTATCATTTTTAAAATGTCCTGTACCATAATGATTTTTAGTATATGATTCACCGGTCGATTGTTATTATTCATATTTTTGTCGAAGACTAGCAACTCACCTGCGTTTATGAATAGTGCAGACTTCAGTGGACAGATAACCTACTGAAGAAAATTAAAATAGAATAGAATTTATTAATTTGTATCATTCCTATTGAAAACTTGTTAGACACTTAAAATTATGTTAACTGTGTTAAGTATGGTGTTTTCTTTTCTTTCCATTTTTGTTTTTGTTTTTGTTTTTGCCTAGTCAGGCAGTTTTTCTTTTTGTGGTGCCATTTTTTAGCGTCTGAAATTTTAATTAGTCTGATGGTTTTGTACATTTGAAACGTTTATTTTACATGAATGCATGCAAAATAACATCAATTTAGTCTGAAGAGACTAAATCAAGACAACATACCAAAAATACTGTTTTTCCCGTTTGACTAAAAAGGGTATTGCTCATTGTCCTAAGAAATGAAGTGAAATATATTTGGTGTACTTAAACTAGTAAGCATATATTTGCATGTTTGTCTTTTGTATTGGTTGGCATACAGTTAGATGAGCTTAATTTTGTAAAAAATCACATTTTTTATAGTAGTCATCTCTGAATTCTTTCTTATGCACAATATTTGAAGCTTGCAATATTACTAAATAATTTACACCATTTTGATGATTTGGTATACAATGTTATCCTGTTGTGGTTAAATCTTAATGTGATGACATGTACAACTTGTATGCGTTAGTTTTTAGGTATGTGAAGTAGAATAGTTTAGCACTTCACGTAGAGCTATTTTTTGACACGGCTTAAGCGTTAGTAGAAGAACAGGGGAATGCAATTTGCAACTGATTTTTTTTATAACCTCTTCTTCTAAGTTTGCATAAAAAAAGGTATTCATGGAAGTAATACTAATGTGAGGAAGAAGCTGCATTTTTTTATGGCTTCTTTCCAAGCATTTCAAATTAAGATATTTCGTAGGAGTTTTCGATCATTTTCATTATGTTAGCTAGGTGGATTTTTTGGCTGCTTAGATCTACAAGACGTGAATTATTTGATATCTATTTATGTATTATTTAACTTATATCTTGCAACATAATTGTTTGAAGATTAATATGGAAGGTATTAAACTTTCTATTGTAAGATTAAAATATAACATCCATATAACTACTATTTTTAGGTAAGAAGGCTACAGCCTAAATGTTTTATACTTTGATCTTTAAACAATTCTCTGATCTCTTAAATTAGAGTTATTAACTAACTACTGGAGTTATGATACTGTAATTACTGCCGTTTTTCTTTTTCCTTAGAAACTAAAAATTAATGCCATGCAGGATTTTCTGTATTTACAGACCGTGTAACTACCATTGTGTGTGTGTGTGTGATGCTATGGGGTGTGATGTGTTTTTGTAGTTTTGAATGTTTGGTAATATCAGACAATGAAAGTCATGCATGTTAAATTTGATTACCAAATAAACTTGGGCTTCGCTCTATGCTTGCTTGAATCATATAGCAAACATAGTTTTTTTCCTCCTCCTTGTGGACCCGACCTTAGTTTTTCTTTTCTTTTTCTGAATAGAATTGTAATCATAATCTTTTTACTCCTGAAACACTTTCAAAGTGCTTACCTTAAATGTTAAGAACTAACAATATTTAATTTATGTTTTTTAATCTCTGTTATCCTGTGTTTTTCACATTTTATTTCCCACTTCCAGCTGCCTTTTGCTAAAAAACATTGGTGATGTATATTTCCTTCAATCAGCGATGATCGTGCATTGGATTTTTCACATATCAATAATAAGTTAACTCACCATGATTATGACTGTCAATGAATACTCGAAAAATCCAAAATCCGTCGAAAAACAAATAAATATCCGATATCTGAAAAAACCGATGCGGATACAAAGACATTCGCATTCGAAAATTATCCGTCCGGTTTATGTCAAGATTATAGTTCAAATTATGTGTATTTTAATGTAGTAAATGATATTCGTTTATTATTTTATTAACTTACTAGTTTATATTATATGCATTTAATGCTTATTAACCGCTCGAAACCATTTATTATCATAATATTTGTTAATTTTTGACACTTCTATAATCAATGAGATTGAAAAATATTTATGTTAAACTAAAATTTTCTTTTTGTAATGCTTGATTTATTGGTCGTTAACGGATATGATAATTATTCGATATCCATCCGTATCCGCGGATGCGGATATCCGATATCCAAAAATGATTTCGGATGTGGATGCGGATATTGCACTATCCACCTCCGAAAGCATCCGTTGACAGGCCTATCCATGATGTTCGTTTTATTTGGTTACCTCCTTGTACCTCAATGCCAAAATTTATCAGAACCAAATCAGAACAGTCCAAAAAAAAAAAGCATTGCCGGTGTTAGAAAATATGGTAAGTCTACTAAAATGAACATTGAACAGTAAGTCTAAGATTTCAAATAACCTGATGGTTATATCAAATGTTCCTTGAAAATTCAGCTAATAACCTTTTATCCTGATGTTAATTTATTATGGGATCAGCGACAAACTTTTTGCTGAATTCTGATTTTATTCTTTGCAGTTTTCTGGTTATGTATTTGTAATTTATATGCTAATGCTAGGCATGAGTATGGTCTAAATCTTAAAGTGACCTGGCCTCTGGCCATGTTAAATTGGTTTAAGAATCAGGCTAATATTGTAATCCAGTAAATGGTGGATTGCTTCAGTAGTTTCATTGAAGAAAAAACAAGTATAACATAGAAACAGTTTGTCTGGAACTCTGGATCATATATGGATTTATGAACTAACAGTTCAATGCAATTGCCTTGCATTGTTTTTGATGAATGAATCTGGAATGTCTTCGTATATGATAATCTGTAGTTAAGTGCAGTAGTTTCCTTCATTTGCGAATAAGAAAAGGAGAAAAATGTATCTTATGTTCAATTTTTTGTTAGAAGGATCCTTTGGAACAATGAGAGCAAAGAATTTTTTCTATAAATGCAGCGACCATAAGTGTCTGTTACAGTGACAGCAGTGTCAATGGTTTTGATATATTTAAGCCAATGCAGCAGGATGTAGAATTATTATCCTGTAGACTGATGTTGTAAGTAGTGTCTGCAAATCAATCAAAACCTGAAAGTTATTAATAGAAATGATTTACAACTTTTCAGTTAACTTACCTGCATCGGTTTGATGTCAAGTTTCGATGAAGTTGCAATTTGTCTTAATAATAAAATAGATCGTGCATTTACCATCCATTATTTATCGATGCAGTGATTTTCGGTCCAAAGGCAACTTGAACTGCACAAATGCAAACTATATTGTAAGTTACTCAGTTTTCATTCTTATTTGTGCTGTTCTCTGTGCGTGAATCATTTCTTTTTTTTTTCCTCGCACTTTTCACAGCCCTTTTGTTTTTAGTACTCAAAATCCACAAAATGTATTAGTGTAAAGAAAAGAATGCCAGATTTTAGCATTCTTGATCTTTTACAAAGAACTCGTTGCATTAACTGAATGTATTAACATCCAACTGTATGTACAATATCATAGCCAGGTATTCAACTATTCAAGACTGCTGCAATTGCCATGTTAATGAACATTATCTGCCAAATGGTTTTGAATGTTAGTGCAGACATTTTTATTTTAAATTCAACCGCAGTGGATAACATGAATACTTATGGCCCGTTTGGCAAACAAAAGCAAAAGGACTTTTGCTTATTTCAAAAGTCCTTTTGCTTTTAGAAAGTTAAAAAGTTAAAAAGCATATTTGGAAACTTTTGACTTATAAGTCAAAATTGAAAAAAAAAGTTCAAAATTCAAATTTGAAATTTTTAAAATTTAAATTGTAATATTTCGAATTTCAAAATTTCAAATTTCAAAGTTCAAAATTTGAAAATTTTAACTTTTAAAAATTCGATATTTTAGAGTTCAAAGTTTTGAAATTTCAAATTTAAAGTTCGAAATTCGAAAATTTGAAATTTGAAATTTTAAAATTCGAAATTTTGAAATTTGATATTTTGAAAATTGATATTTTGAATTTTGAAATTCGAAAATTTGAATTTTGAAATTGTGAGATTTGAAATTTTAAATTATCAAAATTTCGAAATTTGAAAATTTGAATTTGTGAAAATTTGGAATTTGAAATTGGAAGTGTTAGTTTGAAAATTCAAATTTGAAATTTGGAATTTGAATTTTTAAAGTTCAAATTTTTGAAATTTCAAATTTTTAAATTCAAAATTTTGAAATTTGATGTTTTGAAATTATGAAATTCGAATTCTGAAAATTTGAATTTTTGAAATTTCAAAATTTCAATTTTGAAATTTTAAATTTGTAAAATTTTGAAATTTGAACAAAATTTTGAAATTTGAAAATTTAACTTTGAAATTTTGAATTTTGAAATTAAATTTTTGAAATTTGGAAGTTTGAAATTTGAGATTTGAAATTTGAGATTTGAAATTTGGAATTTGGAATTTTTGAATTTTTGAAATTGAAATTTGAAATTGAAAATTTTGAAATGTGAAAATTTTGAAATTTGAATTTGAAATTTATAAATTTTGAAATATTGAAATTTTGGAAATTTGAAATTTGAAAATACATTTTTTTAGTATTTTTTCATATAAAAAATCGACTTATGTAAGTCGAAAAGCAAAAAAAAATTGCTTTTGCAATAAGTTGAAAAGTGACTTTTAAAAGTCGGTAGATTTTGTTTATCCATATTGACTTTTTAACTTTTGCATTATATAAGCAAAAAAGCAACTTATTTTTTGCCATCCAAACGGCCCTTTAATGTCAATGATTAGTTATTGCCTACTATTACATATGCTCTGCTATGAAATTTTTGTTGAGTGACAGTGTAAATATATAACAAACTTTGGCCTAGCTGTTAATTTTACAGAATATGCAGGCCAGATCTAAAACATCGTTTGCATTAGTTATGTAAATAATGGACCTTAGTGGTATTTCCTTTGTCCAGAGATTGACCCTGATGTAATTGCATATTGGTCAAATACTATTCGTGCAGATTGGGCTGGAGGCAAATGGCATTTTAAAGCATATAAAGGTCGATGTATTACTTTTGAGCTCATTAGATACATCTCTTGTTCTCACACAAGACGCAATGCAGTGAGTTAATTTATAACATTACAGTCAATTTGTAGGCAGGGGCCATCATAGTCAAAGATACGAGCAATGCTAATAGAGAATTGAATCCATGTTATAACATATGGAGTTTTCTACGGTATTGCTCGGATTTATTTTACTCTGTTTGTGAAATTGAATTAAGAGTCAAAAAGTTATATATTGCTAGAATGGGGTACTATATTAATAGCACAAGAAATCTTCTGTGTCATACAGCTTCATATAGCTCTTTAAATTTAAAGTGATTTGTGTTTCCACTGTTATTGACCTTTATAAGTAATGATGGAATAACCTATGCTCTATGCCTTCTACAAAAATTACATTGGTGTTAATAGTATGTATACGTTATTATTATTATTATTATTTTTTGAAATGGTACTTTATGTACAACATGTCACTGGGACAATCGATCATACGTCTATAAACGTTTGAAGTACGCTACGCAAGTTTCGAACTTGCGATCTCTCGCATCAAAGCCTAACCATTTAAACACTTGAACAATGGTGCTTTGTTTAAAATCTCCAAAATCTTGTTTGAAATCTCACCCTAGGTTCACCTTTTGAAGTTGGTCGAAATGAGATTTCTAACATAATTTTTATTTTTGTATGAAATCACAAATCAACAGCCACATATGAATCTCACTCGAGAACTCATCGAGATAGAGATATAGATTCTGCATGAAAATTTGAGATTTGAAAGCTTCCGTTATTGATAAATTTTTCTGAATTTTGATTTGTGATTTTTGAGACAACTAAATATTACACTAAACTTGCAAGTAGCTAATTCGCCGAGTTCAATGTCATATTACCATCTCCACTGCTAATAACGAGAACTCCATGAATAGGATTGCACGGTCTATTTTGAATTTTTCAAAATATCATTTACATCTCTATAGATTCCAATATTTGTATCCTTGACTGCTCAAAACTATTTAAACCATTTTTCAATTGGTATGACATGCTCATAGGTCTAATTATACTTCAATGCATCATCCCAACTTTGTTAAATATTATTGGAAAAACATATTTTTTCACCTATTAGCACTTATATACAACAACGGTTAATATATTTTGAACGATGTTGAGACTACTTAAAACAATTAGTTTTAAAATGCAATTACTTTAATGTGTTTACTGTTAATGCAGCTCTCCTATACACATCAATATATGTGTTCATGTGCTAATAAGTACACCTTTGCATCAAAGAAGTGTCATCACACACATGAAAAATATAACACACTTTGCAAAAGGAAGTAACGGATCACGAAGGACAATTATAAAATAAAACATGTGCGTCAAACATGTTGCACACGTGTGTGTGTATATGTGTTTGTGTTGGAACCTTCGAAATATGAAACACGAATGCAAGTAGGTGAACGGGTTGAATGAAAGTGTGTGTGTGTATAGAATACCACGAGAGAAAAGTTAACACATGAAGGGCCTGAGATGCTTTTGATTTCATGCAAAAATGAATGCATGTGAAATATATTTATAGGGCGAAGTCTATGCAAACAAATAGCACGCGAGGACATTAATAAAATTTACATGATGGCCTTTAATAGTGGAATCAAATTATACGCGACGAGCCCTGTAAATTTAAAACGAAGGCTCTGACTTTTTTTAAAGGCGACAATCTATATTTTAACGCATGACGACTCTGTAAATTTTTCACGCGATGACCTATATTTCAACGCGCGATAACTAAATTTTAACACGCGACGGCTTATATTTTAACTTGTGATAACTAAGTAAAATTTCAACGTGCAACGGCTTGTATTTTAACGCGCGATAACTGAGTAAATTTTTAACGTGCGATGACCTATATTTTAACGTGTGAAAAATAAGTTAAATTTTAAGAAACGATAGCCTATAGTTCTAAAAATTGTGGGATAACTTTTTTATAACACTTGGAAGATTTTACTCTATTCTGGGGCTAAATTTTACTTAAACAAAAAGGTGATTTTCAATAGTGAGTGTGGTCAGACTTAAACTCCTAAGTGAGTAGAGCTGCATCCATGAGATCGTGAAAATCAAAATAGTGTTAAAATGTCCGAACTAATCAAAAGACATGGCTCGTTGACATTTTATAAACCAAATTTAAGATTTAAGGGTGGAGACTCGGGAAGGATCGTGCCATATCCTTTTATTGCTTAGCCCATGGTTGGTCAGATCCGCGATTCCATTGCATAGGGCTTAGCCGAAGGACATGTGAAATTGAGATTATGCAAAGAAAGAAATTGTCTTATGTAATAAAATACATGAAAAAAACATTTAAATTGCTTTTAGCATCAGCGTTACTCTTTGCTAATTGCATGATAGTATTTTCATGGAGTTGCTATATCCATAATCCTTCCTGTTTTCAACTGAGAGTAACATTTCATTTATTGAATATAATATATCTAATTAATTATGAATTTGGGTACATATTCATTAAGGAAGCGTCTACTATGTCTATAAATAAAACTTTGTACGTGCTTCAAAAAATGATACAAAGTGCATTGTTGAATTAATACATGCATATTGTGATTAGATGCAGACCCACCTAGACGTACTTATATACTTGTTTCACATAATTAAAATTAAAATGAATTGAATATCTTGCTCTTGAATCCTATAGGCGATTCAAAGTTGAGTTTTATAATGTTCATGTTTTTCTGTTATTAGTATATGACAAATTTTTTATAGTGGAAATTAGGTAGTGGAAATTAGGAATACATCATTTTTTTTAAAATTATTTGTATTGCCAATTGATTATTTTTAATTATGGGTGTTGAATAATGGTAAAAGTAAGTGCGATTGGGTATAGACCTGTCAACGGATGCTTTTGGATGCAAACAGTGCCATATCCGTATCTGAAATCATTTTCGGATATCCGCATTCGCGGATACGGACGGATATCAGGTAATTATCCTATCCGCCAACGACTAATAAATCAAGAATTACAAAAAGAAAATTTTATTTTAACATAAATATTTTTCAATCCATTAATTATAAAAGTGTTAAAAATTAAGAAATATGATGATAATAAATAGTTTCAAGTAGTTAATAAACATCAAGTGCATATAATATGAACTACTAACTTAATAAAATAATAAACGAATATCATTTACCGTATTAAAATACACATAATTTGAACTATAATCTTGACATAAACCGAATGAATAATTTTCGGATGCGGATGTCTTCGTATTTGCATTCGTTTTTCCGAATATCGGATATTTATCCGCTTTTCGGATGCGAATGCAGACGGATTTTGGATTTTTCGAGTATTCATTGACAGCCTAGCGGGATAATATTAAGATGTGGGTAATAATCAATATAAAATGTGGGGTGAATAGCAACATTCAATTTTATGTACTACTTTTCTGACAAAAGCTGGCTAACCGTTGCGACAACATATTTTGAAAATAGAAATGCACACATCCAAGTATCTAACAACATACGATCACCTTTAAAAAGATGTATGCATGCACATTTAGATATATCAACTTATACGAATCAACCGGCTTGGAACGTGCATTTTAAGTGCGGATCAATGCTGAACCATTACCTTGTAGTTTAATGTACATGATAATCGTGTTTATATAGTATATAGACCTAGAGATATAGGTTTAGAATAGTTAACATATTAAAACAAGTGTTGTGCTATTATTATTTTTTCTAAAAAAACAAAAATAATAATGCACCACATCAATGGAAGCGAAGGAAAGGTAAGGTAAAAAGTTGGACACAAAGAAGTGTGTATATATATACATATGTGCATGTGAACACACACATATTTGTTTGTGTATAAAATTAATCTAATACCTCTGTAGAAGTTAAGATGGACCTACATTACTATAATCGTTAATTGTTGTTACTATTGATTTTCACAACAAAGAGATTTACAACAATAAACTCGAAATATACTTTGGATTTGAGTTTAGAGTTTGGCATGGTCATTATATTTGGCTTCGAAACTATGTTTTTGTCATGCAAAGTGTGCTTTGTTAAGAGACAAACAATCAAATCCTTAATACTTATTCGTTATTCAGACCGTTTCCATGGTAAGGCATGTCTTTAAAAGCTCACTCTAACTCAACCAAGGTTGTAAAAATGCTAGGCGGACGCTAAACGGTAAGCATGAACTAGCGGTTAATCGTCTAGACGGATATTAATCGAGGATTAATCGTAGTTAGACATTTTCTATAAACTCATGCATTTTGGTTAATGTTTTAATATTTTGTTTAGTATTAACTGATCCACAATAGTATATCATGGATTTTGATGGGTATGGAAGCAACCATGAAGATAAACATTTTTTAAACAAATATTTGATGCTTATAAGAAGCATCAAGCCTAAATTGGTGTATAAATGGTGTCTATAAACCTGGTTATATGCTTAGGTAATATAGCAAGTCTTATCTAGACGGACTAGACAAATACCTAGATGGTAAGGGCGCCTAGCGCCTTGGCGATGCCTAGGTGGGAGCTAGAAAGATTTTTATAATAGAGAACTCAACAGAGTCTTTGGGTTACGTCTATCTAGTTGGTATAGCTTCTATATCATCACTATTAGAAGAATTCACCATTTCCGCGCAAAATTTTTATCCATCCATGGGTAGACTTTGATCCATAATTCGCCAAAATTCAATCGTAAACTTCGCAACACGAAATTACTCAAAGAAAATAACACGATCATTGATTTTTGATCGATCGATACTGATCGACAAGGTATCTATAACAACCCTTTATTTACAACCTTTTAATTCTACTCCTAATTGATGCACAAATCCCGATAGCCGTTAACAATGTATCGTTAGGGTGAGGTAATATAAAATAGGACACGTGGCTATCAACTTCATTTACACTCTTTCAAAACCCACAATGGAAGGAATACAATATGATATTACACATTCAATAGAGAGATCTGAATAATACTAGACAATAATCATAAATGGCGTTACATCAAATCAGAAATAACAATAGACACTGTCTTACGCTAGCAGTTCAACATAGATGCATAATACTAAAGAATAGCTAAATGAAATAAAATAATTCCATTGAGTCGCCACCACCATCATCTTACACCAAACATTCCCCTACATCCTATCAACCTATTGAAGATAGTACAAAAAAGGAAATATAGAGAGCGTCAGCCATATGCCAACGTGAGTGAGAAATATGTAACAAATCTAGATTTTTAACATCCAAAATTAGCATCAAGCTCGAAGAAAATAAACCTAATACTAATATCAAATGTTAAAAACCTCAAGTAATTAAGTGAATAATTTAAAATTCTATTTTTAATATAGTCATTTTACCTCATTGCCAAATTAAACAAATATAGTTTAATTCACCCGTTTATAACATATAAAAACAAGCATGACAAATAAAATAACTCTAATCATCCATACCCAATTGCATAAGTATTTACTACATCTATAAATACAGTTTAAAGAAATGTATTAAACGATCGGCCTTAGCTACAGCTTTCTACTAGGCTTTTATTCCCTTTCTTTCACTCAAACCTATAAAATTAATAAGACATAGGGATATAAAATAAAAGAGAAATGCGGTATCGACTAGTTTGGGCTTGTGTTAAACTGCATACACCTCAACTTAACTCAAGTGATCCATACTCTATTGCATAGAAAAGGCTGCCTACGTATTCTTTTGGATCAAACCACATAGTTCTATTTCTCGTACTTGAACTTGCTCTTCTCATGCAACCATAAATGTTAGTACATGACATTATCACTAACACATCAACACAATCATGTATGTGCATTCGTCGTATCATCTACAACATGGATATATATATATATATATATATATATATATATATATATATATATATAGACAATAATAGTACCTTAACATCCATACACATGCAATGACCATCAAATCCATAATCCTACTATCCAATCAAATGCTAACTAAACACAATCATACAAGTGGCTATACATATTCTCAAGCAATAATTCCTATATTCAATCGTCAATCAATAATAAAAAATATCGGTGATACCAACAGCCATGCATGTTGATAAATGAAAAATATCAATAATCACATATATACATCCTCAAATAAATATTAGTAAATAGCGATTACCCATTCAAATGCTAACAATGGTTACATCTCCCAAACGACATGTCCATAACAAAAAACATTGAATCACATGAACAACGACCCATAATAAGTGTTATCACTTCATTGATCATATAGTAAGTCATTATAATACAATTGATAACTTCTTCCTAACAATATCGTTACTGCCTTCTTAGTAGTGTAATAACGACCATAATGCTTTATGTTACATTTTTAGAGTTTACATTATTATTAATATCTTTTTAAAAGGTATTATTTCTCTTCAGTTATTACCCCTAAAACTCATTTATTAATTAATAAATAATTTTTTCAATAATATAATCCATTTAACCCACTTGAACGTATTTTACTATTATATATTTAATACATCTAATCTCTTTACTTATATAAACCATTTTTTATTATTATTCTACCATTTGATTCTAGCCACTTTTAGTTTAAAACATTAATTTATACTTAATAAACATTTATTTTTATCATTTATTTATTATCATAGTTTGTACTTAGTAAATAAATAATTTTTTCAATAATATAGTCCATTTAGCCTACTTGAATGTACTTTACTACTATATTTTAGTATATACCATCTCTTTATTTACATGAAGATAAAATCTTCCTAGACTCTAAGTCGACGACTAGTTCCTAAACCTTAGATGACCTACATATCTTTTCCCGGTCCCTTTATTGTGAGCAAAGCATTCAATAATACCTACCATGTTCATTATAGTATAAACATAACAAAACTTGTCACCATCGACTATCAAGCCATATAATATTACATACAACCAACAATGTCTTAGTGCTATCACTGGAGCGATGAAAAAGGCCTTCAATCATTCAATTAGGTAATTTCGACATCTAGGTTTAATATGGTCTCATCATAAGTACCTAAACATCAAACCTACTAATTCAACCTTCTTGCTAAACATTCAAACGTCTTATAGCACCTTGGAAATTCAAATAACGAATTTAATTAATAAAAAAGGGTAAATGGTAATTTTATATTAAAGGACCGAACAGTAAGTTTTTGTAGACACTGCAATTAGGCCACGAAACCTATCTCATTGCGTCCAAAGCCCCTTTTACAATTAGAAAAAATATGAGGCTTATCGAATTTGGAAAAATAGGCTAAAATCGGCGAAAAATAGAACCAATTGTATTTTGATAAATAATTAGTGCAACCCAAAATTTGAAAACCCTAATTTTTCACTTATAAATAGGTTGTTAAGGCTTAAACTCTTTATTAGAAACCCTAGCCACCATTAACATTTTAGAAACCCTAGATCTAAGCATCTTTCTTATAATCTCTTCTTAAAATTTCTAAATCAAAACCAAACAAACTAAATTAAAGAGGAAGAAAGAGAGTAACAAACAAATCAAAGATGGAGGCCTAGAAAGAGACTTATAAGAGGATTCTCAAAGCTTAAAGAAAAAGAAAAACCTAATTGGCGAGCGAGTATTTATCTTCTACCTATATGATTCTACATATGCTTTTATTTCGTTTCTATAGCCTATATTGGATCTAAACAAATAAATATATATTGAATTACAATAAGAAATTAATAATTGAATTAGAATTGAGTTATTGTCCATGGAGGCTACACGATATCTCTAGTTGTAATTGGGTCAATGATGAAATATTTGGTGTTGAAACGATACTCCAAATATTAAGAATAAATCATAATTTTATTTAATTACACCAAGAAATCTAGGACGAATCATATCGAAATAAATTGAAATTGATACAAAACAAATATATTATTAATTAAACTGGTGATTGGTTGTTTAGGGTTAAAAAGACACTCCAATTGTTAATAACAATCAATTAACTTGTTGAAATACAGTTCTAAAATAATAGTAGACCAATTATGTGTATGTATATAATACTATATATAACAAACGTGGTTATAATTAACTTAGTAAATCGGTGTTGTGGAGGACATGAATAGGATTATTGTTAAACCACATCAGTCAATAATGTAAAAATGCCAAAGAAATGAAAAAGGATACTATGAAAATAGGACATGCATAGTAAATGATAAAAATAAGATAACACAAGCCATTTGAAGCCTAGAATGAACCTAGGGATAATAGGTGGTGAAAACCCATTAAAACACTTAAAAACACAAATCTATAATATTTCAGATGCTTGAATTAGGAGGTCAGACGTCTAGAAATCTTACAGAGACATCTGAAAGAAACACATTACAAATTGACTAGTTTCAGACGTTTGAAATTCATAAACATTTGAAATCAAATTCAGACATCTAAATGTTTGCTCAGACATCTGATTAGCCAGGTCAAACGTCTGAATAGTTGATGCAGGCACAAGTTGGCCCCAATACTAATGGTTAGACCAATTCCATATTTTTTGATAACATGAATGATATTTTATTCAAGCAGAACACTCTTTTTGATATAAGGCCTCGAATCCATGACTTTTAGAACCTCTGTCTAAAGCATCACACTCCCAACCACTTAAGCTAAAGGTGCTTGATGAAATTCCATATTGATTGTTTAGGAATGTGATGAAGTAGAACGATGTGTATACACTAATATAGTGGGCGTATTATAGTGCACTATTTAATTTGATTATTTGGAAAAAGAATCGATGCAGTATAACTTGAACTGGCCAGCAAGTTGTGTTTAGCACATCAATAGGAATGATGTACGTAATTAAGTACGATATATAATTTGGTTGGTTATGCCCGAGGAACGTGTTGACATGAAACATGTGCAAGAACGATATGTCTATAACATGTTGAAACGAGACACATGGCAGGAATGTTATGACTGTGAACTATGTTGAAATAGTATACGTAGCAAAACTAAGGTATGCTAAAATTTCAGGCATATCAGTTTATATTGATGTTTACATAGGGATTTGAGTTACAAAGGATGATATAGTTGGAATGCTATGATAAATAGACTAGAAAGAATAATGGTAAATTGACCCTTAAGTTAACACCATAGGAGTAGTCTATAAAGATGTTTTATTAGCTTGTTAGTATCATGTATTTAGAGATATGCTCACTCACCCGGATTACGTCCGACCCTCTCTATATTTCTCTATTATTTCTATATAATAGGTCAACAAGATTAGTAAGAGCCGCACGTAAAGTAGAGATGATGAAGGCTATTGGTAGTAAATATGATCGTTTTCCCATGGGTTATCCATTTATTTGGTTGTTATGTTTAACTGAATTATGTAGTCTTTGGGATCGCTTTTAACATACAACTATAATAACTTATGAGATTTATAGACCACGTTAGATATTTATATTACGTTCTATTATATTTTATTTCCTTCCATTGCGAGTTTTGAAAGTGTAGTTGAAAATAGATAGCTCTGTATACTGTTATACTTTATTTTACCCTAACGATCTATCGTTTACTAGCCCAGGGGTTTAAGCGTCGATTGGGACGTGTGATCAAAGGGTTAATGAAAGCCGAGCTGTTACACTTGATATCAGAGCCTAAATTACTTGATTCCTTTAGGTTAAAAACAAATGAAAGAATGTACTTTTATTTTATTTTATTTTTAATAAGCATAGATATGAATGAGAAATTAGAAGTACATATGCAATCACTGCTTTAAAATTTTGGTTACTACTCTCTTGTGAAGTTGTTAATAAACCCCGCTTATAAATACTTGAGATGGAAAAAACACCAGGGTGGTTATAAGAGATGTAGCCATGGATTTTATGGGCATGAACCTTCCATTTTGGTTTCACCTGAATCTGCAGGCTAGAGCACAAGCTAATGTTAACCCAAAATGGGTCGTGGTATAATCAAAGGGTGCAGTTTCTGTTAATCCAGATGTTATGGATTTTACCAAACTTTATAGAGACTTCTTGAGCTTAGGTAGAAAGCCGTATGTATGGACTGAATCTTTTGTTGATACAAAGGCATGGTTACACACATGCGAGAGGATTTTTGGGATGTTGGGTGATGCCGTTAAAAGGCCGCTTGTTTCTTTGCACGTATTAGGAGAAGCTCTAAACTAGTGGGAAATTATGGTAGCGGAGACCAATGAGGAAGATATAACTTGGAGAGATTTTAGAAGGCGTTTTAATGTTGAATTTCTATTTAAGGCCAAGCAAGGAATATGTGAATTAAGTCAATAAGCTAAACTTATACATTTGCAACAAGGAGACATTTCGATGAAGGAGCATGTGAATTAATTCAATAAGCTAGAAAGATATGGATTTGATTGTATAAATACTCCAAATAAGAAGGTTTCAAAGTTTGCTAAAGAGCTAAAGCGACATTCCTATGGGATATACTTATGAGAGTTTAGTGGAAATAACCTTGGTAAATACTGTTTCCAAAGCTAAGGGTGAATTAAAGAAGGAAGGCAAACAAGAAAGTCAAGTGGAAAGAGTTGGGAATCAAAGGAGAATAAGGGAAGTTCATAAGGTAAAAGATGATATGTGAGAAATCCAATAAGAGAGGCCACATAGAAAAAATTGCAGAGTAGGCATGGAAAGATAAAGTGCTATCACTACAACCAATTTGGACATATGAGGCATCAATGCCCAACTTTAGGTCAAAGTGGATTGGTTTTGCAAGCTTACACATTAGAATTGGTCCTAAGTTCGAGCAGACTGTCAGTAGCAACTGACAAGGAGAGGAAGGCCATCATGGAAGATACACTACTTATATCTGATTTTCCTATTCGTACTCGTATTGATATGAGAGCATCGCATGCCTTCTTATTTATTAGGCTAGCAGATGATCCATAATTAGAAACTCACACTATGCATGATTTTATAACAGTGTTGAACCTTGTTTGGGGATTGGCCTATTTGTCGATGATTTGTGAAAACCTAAAATTAGTTATACATGGCATGGAATTCCTTTGTGATGCATGTGTACTTGGTTACTCATTGAATGGAATGATTTTGGTAATGGACTAGATGTCACAACATGAGGCAGTATTAGACCACAATAGCACGGTGGTTAGGATGAGGAGCAACAAAGGGCTAGAGTTAGATGAATACAGTAATCCCGATTGCTCTATGATGTTGAGTGACCTATTTCTATTGGATTTATCACATGATGAATTAGTATTAGTTCTGATAGTTCAGGAATTACCAGTTGTTTTTACAGAAGTTTCTCGTTTACCATCTTGAATGGAATTGAATTTAGGATTGATCTCGAGAAGGACGCAAGGCCTGTTGTTAAGCCACTAAGATATATATGGCTACGAATGAAAGAAAGGAGTTAAAGAAGCAAATTTTCAAGTTATGGCAAAAGGGCTTTACTTGTAGAAGTATTTATGAGTAGGGTGTACCGGTAGTGTTCGCCACTAAGGCAGATGATTATTTAAGGCAATGCACTGATTATCGAGAATTGAACAAGCTGTCAAAGAAAAATCGCTACATGTTGCTTTGCAACGATTATCTTATTTGATCAAGTAGTAGGAGCAAAAATATTTTCGCAGTTCGACTTGGCCACTTTTTTTCCATCAATTAAGTGTGGCAAGTGATAGTATTGCTATGATTGCTTTTCATACACTAAACATACTATTTGAATGGTTAATCATGCTATTTGGACCAACAAATGCTCCAGCCTATTTTGTTTATTTGATGAGTAGAGTATTTAGGGAGTAGATAAATAAGTTTGTGGTAGTCTTTATTGATGATATTCTTATCTATTCAAAAAGCGAAGAAGAGTATTTGGGTTCTCAATGTGATGATGAGGTATCAATTAAAGACAAATTTTTCCAAGTGTCATTTTTAGAGAAAAGATGTTCTCGCTCTTTAGGCTATGTTGTTTCTGAGCATGGGTTAGCTATAGATCCGAGTAAAGTAGCAGCGGTTCAGGAGTGGAGCATTCCAAAGAATCCTACAAAAGTCCAGAGTATCCTTGGTTTAGCAGTTTATTACATAAATATTTTCAAGGACTTTGCTATAATCTTAATTCCATTGACTAAGCTCACCAAGAAGAACCAAATCTTCTCATGGAATGTGAAGAGCGAATATGCATTTGTTAGATTAAAGGAGATGTTGACTAGAGCACATACGTTGACTATTTCACATAGCACCGAGTCTTTTACCATAGGTACCGATGCTCACGGTACAGGGTCTGAGGCGGTGTTGATGCAAGAAGGTAGGATAGTGGCGTATGCTAGTAGATAGTTAAAGACCCTTGAGAGGATATATCCTATTCATGACCTCGAATTGGCAGCTATTGTCTTTGCACTTAAGGGTTGGAAGCATTATTTACTAAGGGAGAGATTTGAATTGTATATGGATCATAAATCTCTCTAAGTACCCATTTTACCTATTTTCCACAAAGGATATAAATCTAAGGCACCAAAGGTAGTTGGAGTTCCTAGCTTCATATGATTTTGGGATTGCATATACTCCTGGAAAAGGGAACGTAGTGATAGATGTTTTGAGTAGAACGCATGGTACTTTAAATTCCATGCTATTGGAAGGAGGCAATTTGAGTTTATCTTAGCATTTGATTTTAGACCATCATCAGAAGTAGTTCCTGGATTGTTGCGGCTTTTGAGATTCAACCAGCACTTGTAGACTGTATTGGTTCTAGTCAGAGGATGGATGAGACGTTGGTGGACATTATGGATTAGTTGGAGAAAGGAGAGAGATGTTCTCATTTAAATAGATACTCTACTGACTCAAAAGGGTATATGAGGGGAGGTGGTAAATTGTGTGTACTGGTGATTGGATAGTTGATTGATGAAGTTTTATAAGAATATCACTGTTCTAGAATGACTATTCATCCCGGTCGTTACAAGATGTACAAGGACAAGAAAAGAGTATTCTATTGACCGAGGATGAAGAGGCAAGTGGCGTATACGTTAGATTTTTGACTTATCAAAAAGTCAAAGATTAGCAGAAGAAGCCAAGTGGATTGTTACTTCCTCTAGAAGTCCTATAGTAGAAGTGAGAGCATATATTAATGGATTTTATTGATGACTTACCAAGAAGTAGAAAAGAAAATGAGAGTATATGGGACATCATAGATCGATTGACCAAATAAGCTCACTTCATTCCAGTAAAATGAAAGCAGATAGTAGTGACTTTAGCTACCATTTAAATTAAGGAAGCAATCATATTACTTGGGATTCCAGTTAGCATAGTTAGTGACAGAGATCCACTTTTCACCAATGAGTTTTGGAGGAGTCTTCAGGATGCTTTAGGGATTGAGCTGAACCATAGTACTGCATATCACCAGCATACAGATAGATAAACTAAGAGGGTGAATAGAGTATTGGAGGACTTGTTGAGAGCTTGTAAGCATGGAAAGATTATTAACCACCAGTGAAGTTTACTTATAACAATAGCTACTAGGCAAACCTTGTATAGACGTCTATGTAAATCCTCTTCTAGTTGATGGAAGGCGGCTGATAAAACTATACCTGGACCCGACATGATTAAGGACACTTCTAAAAAGATAGAGTTGATACGTAAGAGGATGAAGACTGCTCAAGATAGACAAATATTATATGCTGATAGGAGGTATACACATTTATAATTTTCGATAAGTGATATGGTGTTTGTGAAAGTATTATTGCATAAACATGTTATAATATTTGGCAAATTGAGTAAGTTGGTACCTCGATTTATTTGGCCTTTTCCGATATTATAAAAAGCGGGAAAGTTAGCATATAATATCAAGCTTTCAAAGACGTTTGCGAGGGTTTACAATGTCTTTTATATGTCACTTCTATGAAAGTATATTCATGATTTAGCGATCGTAGTGGAGCTGAACTGACTAGAAAATGTGGAAGTGGAACCGAAGTCTACTTCATCCCGTGGGCCTACACGTATAATGGAGCATGTAGCGAGGAGGCTTCAGAATAAAGAAGTAAAATTGGTTTGAGTACAATAGGGAATGGATCCAACAAAGGGTGCTTAGGATATTTTTTGTATGATGTTTTCTAATAGATATATTTTATTTGTAAGCATTGCACATATGGACTGATATGTTCATGTTACCCTACAAGGCACATCAACTAGCTTATTTTATTATATTTGTTTAGATGCATAACTATTTTAGCATTTTGCATACGTATTGAATGGTTTTTCATTCATATAGAATTACAACTATATATATAGGACATTGCATATATTTTGGATACATGGCATAAGCACTTTCATTTTGGGAGAGTCGACTAGTTTAGGAGGCCGCCTACTTTTGCACCATATATATATATATATATATATATTCCATATGCATATAATTATATGTATATGTTGCATTAGAAATTTTGAAATTAAGAACAATATTTGCAAGTGGTTGATGATTCGGTAGATGGTTGAGTGAGTTGCATTTTTCCTTCCTTGGAGATTTTGAGGACGAAATTTTTTTAAGAAGGAGAGAATGTAACACCCTAGAAATTATACAATGAAATAAAATAATAAAAAAAGGTAAGATGATAATTTTACATAAAAAGGACAAAATAGCAAATTTTATACATATTGGAATTGGGCCACGGAAGCTATCCTATTGCGTTTGGAATGCCGTTATAAGCGTTTGGAATGCCGTTATAAGGCTTATCAAATTTGACAAAAATGGCTAAAATCTATGAAAAATGGGACCAACGATATTTTGGTAAATAATTAGTACAACCAAACTTAGGAAAAACCTAGTTTTTCACCTAAGTTATTAAGGCCTAATTTCTTTATTAGAAACCCTAGACACCATTCACATATCAGAAATCCTAGATCTAAGTATCCTTGCTCTAATCTTTTCTCAAAATTTCTAATTCAAAATGAAAAAACCAAATTAAAGAGGGAGAAAGAGTAGAGCAAAAAATCAAAAGATAGAGGTCTAAAAAACATATTTACAAGGAGGATCTTCAAAGCTTAAAGAGAAGAAAAAGAATCTAAACATGAGTAGGAGTTTAACTTCTATCTATATGATTCTATATATCATTCCTATAGCCTATATTAGATTAAAACGAAGAAATATAGATTGAAATATAACAATAAAATTAATAACTGAATTGGGATTGAGTTATTGATTGTGGAGGTTGAAGTGATATCTCTAGTTGTAATCTTGTCAATGATGAAATATTTGGAGTTGAAACAATACTCCAATTGTTACAAATAAATCATAATTTTATTAAATTGCACCTAAAAATCTAGAACAAATCTTATAAAAATAAATTGAAACAAAACAAACATGTTATTAAATGGAACGATGTTTGGTTGTTTGCGGTTGAAACTGATAGAGTTAAGAGTATGCCCTGTGGGTAATTATGTAATCTGTTACATGTATCTAACTTGGTAACTAATCTTGTTCAAACTAAAAAGTGTTTCTTTTTATTACATACTTGATATAATGTGTTATATTATTTGATAATTTAATGCAAAGTATATTTAATAGAAAATCTATAAATTGTATGTTTTGTGGCAGTACATACAAAGTGTTGTAACCGTGAGTAATTTATCACAATGAAAATAAATATACATTTTAAATATTCCTAGTCAAGATGTATCAAGACCGGATATCGCTACATCCGTTGAAACTAGAATATGTAACACTCTCTAAATGTTGAGCAGTGTATTATTCATGATTATTGGGGGGCACCAAGGGGTTACGTATTGATAGTTATAGGATAACTATGGAATGACTCACTCGATAGTTTTTTGTTGGTTAACATAACTAAGGCCAAAAAGATAATATCAATGTGACTAATTTACACAATTCTTCCGACTTGAGAATACTGTTAATCTTCAATGTGGAAGCTATGATTTGATTATAATTAAATCGCTGCGCGACGTCCATCGAATGATAATAGTTGGGTCGAGTGAAAGCATTAGAAATGAAACACTATTCAAGAGAGGATTCGTCTCCTCGGTTATATGGGGACAGTATCACGGTCAACTGATGTCAAGTCAAAGTTAAAGTTTTTGAGCAGAGCGGTTTGGTTAATAACAATTGTTATTATTGAACAGAATTCTTTGTATTTGGATTATAAAGTTGAATGTGGGCGATATTGGAATCTTAACCATTGCCAAATTCCATAAGTCCTAATGTGATATAGTTTTGACAAAGAGAATTGATGTAAATAATTGTCACTATCGGATACCGCTTATAATAAGTAAAATTGGATTTTACCAAAAAAATGTGTAAGTGATAAATTCAGTCAAAATATCACAGCGCTTACTAAGTGATATATGAACGTTAATATTCGAATAGTTTGACATTAATCGCTTACTGAATTCACACCTTTGAGTCGCATAACCGCAATGTTGAATTCTCTGAAAAACCACAAGATTTAATTAATTTATAAAATGTTGTAAATTAATTGATATTTAAGAAATATTAATCGTTATTTATTTGATATTTGAAAATTGTTTGTAATTATTTTAATGCATAAAAGTTATATTTGCGCATTGATTTACGATATCGATATAATTTAAAGATAATTGCATGAAGTGATTTATGGAAATTTTATGTCATTTGATGACATGATTTGCGGAAATTTTATGTCATTCGATGACATAAGGTATGAAAATAAAGGATTGAAGAGGGAGAAACAATCATGGGAATTAATTAGGGAAATTTTAATTCAATAATAAAAAAGGTTTCAATCTTTCAAATAAAACATATTTTCTAGTTCATATGCACGGACAATCCATTCTTTCTCATTCTTTCTTTTTCTTTCTCTCCTCCTAACTTTTTATGAAAAAAAAATCGAATTCACAAAATCTTTCAACTCCAAATAAAAACATTAAACAAAACAAAATAAAACTGGTTCATCCATCTCTTGCAAGCTAGGACG
This sequence comes from Allium cepa, assembly GCA_030765085.1. Taxonomy (NCBI): domain Eukaryota; kingdom Viridiplantae; phylum Streptophyta; class Magnoliopsida; order Asparagales; family Amaryllidaceae; genus Allium; species Allium cepa. The sequence goes on along the minus strand of CM060943.1, from coordinate 603,392,394 downwards.
TGGATCTTGAAGATCTGAGGAGATATCATCATTCAAGGTTTGGATATGAATAGTTCATTACGTGCTTAATAGATTAATTGTAAACATGTGAATCAAAACCCTTTTTACCTCAATTAATAATTTTTTTATTATTTGATTCAATTCAGATCCGCACATCTTTTTCATCCTTTGTTTATTAATTATTGTTAATATTGTTTATGATTAATTTCCCTTTTTATTGCATCTTCTTTAATAATATATGTTTATAATATCAATTGATTTACATCTATTTTGTGATATTCCATTTTTGATTGTATATCGATATTCTTAGCATTCGAGTTGTGAAATATTACATCTCATTTAATTTGTTGGTTATGTTGTTCTTATTGTTCAGATCTGAAATATTTCTATTACGTGCCTAAATTGTCCCATTTGTTCCTGTTCGAAACCATTTATTTATATGATTTATTTTGTTTTAACATATATAAATTATATATGCTGTAACGACCTGGCATTTCGAACCATTCAAATCAACAATCATCCGTTCATGTCAGACTTGAATTTCTCAAAACAACAGATTGTTAATTTATATTTGGCAAAACTTACCATATTCAGTAAATAAACCAATCACTGAATCATAGACACGGTAATATAACAATAAGCAGCGGAATAGATAAATAGTAGTTCATAGTGCTACTACAGAACATCATAGTTTAAAACAAAATGCAACAGAAATCTCAAATACAAAGTAGTTTCAGATACATAAGCATATGACAAGTCTGAACATAAATAACCGGAATAACTGAAATAACAGGAAAGCTGGATAGATAAATCCAAGCAGAACTCCAAGCTTCAAAGGTGAGTCTCAAATGCTATGATACTCAGTCTGACCCGAGCATAAAGTAAAACACAAAACGCTCGAGTCAGGATTAACATTCTTATACCAGTAAATTCAACTCAAGTGAAATTTCAAGTGAAATACAAGTAACTCAAAGAATGTTTGAGATTTTCATCCTTTAAGAATCCATTAAACTATCTACATACGTAGTACAATACAATACTTATATGATGTCTATAGTAAAGTAAAGTATTAAAATAGCGTTAAGGCGTTACCCATATCCCCCTCAATACATTTTTATATATTCCCATAGTCTATACAGTGTCATGATTCCTCCATAAACCGGAGGGCTATCAGAGGGCACTCCATAGGTACGGTACAAATCAAACTCGCAGAAGGCACGATAAGGCATGTAACAAGGCACATGAAGCAGTGACTAGGGTAAGATACTACTGTTTTACGAATCCAGACTGGTGGTAACGCATAGCAGCTCTACCGTCCATCTCGAGACACACTCCCAAGTCAAAGGTGCACCCAATCAAATCACAAAGTAACATAATGGTATCAAAGAAATGTGCCCGGTAGGGGGAGTGACCCCACTTGGCCCGGCATGGCTCCTGTTTTAGCCACATCAAGTTGACTCGCGGGATCCAGGGCTATGTTAATACCTCATGCAGAATCATCGCCAAACCATCCTACTTCATTCTGGAATCTCCACCACATGCACAGTTGTTAAAGTGGATTTCGATATTGGCAGAGAGTATGACAATATCCGATCCTGGTCTTTTTAACAACCAAACGCTTATTTCACACCGTAGTTATTTTCATTTCAAACAATTTATACTTCTTATCAAAATATCATATTCATTTCAAAATCATATTACTTTAGAAATCATATCCACTTTCAAAATCATATTAACTTCCAAAATCATAACCACAGAATAGTTTAAACCATCATATCCAAATGTTCGTATTTAAATCCATTAAACCTAAATTATAACAATTCCAACTTAAAAAGCTTAAACATTGAAAACAGATTATATATATTGAAATAGTTATAAATTAAAATAGTTTATTTAAAAATAGGTTATAGACTAAAAATAGTTTATATATTAAAAGAGTTTATATCGAAATAGTTTCAAATTAGAATTGTTTCTTCCAATTTCACAAATCAATTCAGATTCTCATTAAACCATTTTTTGTTTATATCAATTTCAAATCCAGGTTTGGACTTAAATTTAAACCACTTCCAATGCAATAGGTTTCAAAGTTTAAATATTCAAACAATTCACAATAACTCAATATGATAAATTTCATTTATTTCAAAATTCAACTTTAACTTTATTTAAATTTAAAAATATTCATTTTATCATTTTCATAAGTATTTAAATAAAATCCCGGATTTCAATTTAAATCAAAATTAAAATATTAATTATCTAACTTCAATTTATTTAATTCTGAAATATTCACTTAATCACCTTTTATGTACATTTGAATAAAATCTCAAATTCAAACTTAAATCAAATTTAAATATTCAGTTTCAATTATTATCTAAATTTTAATATATTCATTTAATCAGCTTGCTTAAAATAAAGTTTTAAAGTTTTAAGTTCATATTCTTAGAATCTCAAAAAACAATAAGTTCAAATCAATTCTTATCTATATCAAATTCTTAAACGAATAATATTTCAAATCAATTTCGATTTATCTTTCCAACCATACTTTATTAAAGTTATTACAAAATCTATTTTTTGTAAATATTAATATAATTTTATATAAACTACCTAAACATATTATATATAAATATATACTGATTAAATTAAATTTTGTTAAATTAAATCTTATTATTAAATTTTATTTTATATTAAATCTTATATATGATTAAAATAACAAAATTATAAGTAAAATCTTAAAATCTATATTTTTAAAACTAACAAATATTCAAATTAAAATCTTTTTATAATATTCAAAAATAAATATTTATTAAACCCATATATTTCTTTTCAAACTATGGAAATCATTTCGAAAATTGATCATTGGTGTCCGTATATAATTTTCTATCCTATGGTAAAGTGGTACAAATATTTATCATTTTCGCAATTTAAATTTAATATTTACGGGTATATATCATTTCAACCCGCAATCCTAAAATTTCAAAATCAATGAAAATCGCTTGGGTTTACCATTTCAACCCATAACGGTTTTCGCCTGATTTATAAGACCGTTCAGGTATGTATCATTTCAACCCATAAGGAATTTCTAAACTAACTAGGAACTTGTAGAGTGAGAAAAAATATGATAATAATACACATATCAACAACATGCAATATATCATCAGTAACAAATGTAAATATAATATATAGAACATGTTATGTTGTCATATGTCATAGGTAAACAACTGCAGAAAATGACTTATCATATTTAACAATTAAATAACCCACAATTCAAATTCAACAACATATTTCAATCGTCATTTCATGTCAATTAAATTTACTAAGTATAAGAATGTTAATCGTGAGTGATTGCTCACCTTTCGAGTCTAGAGAAATAACAAGAACAAGATGCGACGAATCCAAGCACAAATTCCAAAGCAAAGCACGACGGACCCGAGTTGAAGAATTCAAAGTCAAAGCTACCTTGATATAAATGGAAAATATATATTATATTAATTTTTTTCTTAAAATCAACATTTAATTAAAACACATATTTAAATAAATAAATAAATACATATACATACATATACATACATACATACATATATATATTAAAATCAATGTTTAACTTAAACACATATCAAAATAAAAAAATAAAACCTTTAAACTATATTTGAAAAATCAAAACACATATAATAAAATCAAAATCTTCATATTATGTTGAAAATCAATATTTACTAAAATACATATATTTTCCTTTCAAAATTCTTAAATAAATATTTATAACATAATATACATATATTATGCTATAACAAGATCTAATTTAAATTATAAATTGTAAATAAATATTTAAACATATTATATACCATAACATGTTAAATATATTATAAATACTTTAAACAAGATCAATAAATATATAATTACACACATATATATAAAAAATTAATTATTTTTATATATAAATAAAAGAAGCTGTATGTCACGACCCGTCTTCCACTAACCAGAAAGACGTATCATGAATTAAGAAAGAAAGAGATAGAAAGAGAAAGAAAGAGAAGAAAGAAGAACAACAACAGAATCTCAACAGCGGAACGAATAAATCATATTAATAACAAAAGTATTACATAGATATACAACAACTATCAGAGTTACACAGATTATATAACACATACTAGACAGTTAAAAACACATGTCTAGTTATTACAACACAGTACAAAACTACTCAAAACAGGCGACTCAGAGATACCAACACAGCGGAAAACTAGATAACTACAACGCAGAAGCCTCCTGCTCCATTTGCTCTTCCATAATTCGTCAAAGCTAAACTGAATCCCTTGGCTACTCGTAAAAATTTGAGTACCCAAGAGTTTAAGAAAAACAGAAATAAACTCCGGGTCAGACATGGGTCTGGTGTGAGTAGTATATTAAAGTTGCTTAACTTTTGAAACCTTTAAAAAGAAAGGTATCACGTAAGACTTCCCACAAATAAATACGGCTAAGTTTTTACATTACGCTAACCAAAACATTTGATAGGAAATCCGGTGATATTATAATAGTGTCTAGGGTTTTCAGGTAAAATACAGAAATAGCTGGAATGCTTACATCTCACGTTCCAACATAGTTGGGCACAACTAATACGTACGACACTTATTGGATTATGGATTCCATACAATGACAGGGCTATTGGGGTACCGCCCGTCACAGTACGTGGCATAGATCACCGTACCGAGGAGTACGCCCGCTCCCCTGCAACACAAGGCCGGAACCATCCCTTACTGGACAGTCCCGAACAAGACAACCCCGGTAGTTGTCGCGAATCAACCGCCCCACACAGCCGAATAAAAAGGGACTTCTAGACGTGGGAAAATCTTGTCCTACTTGGGTATGACCCACTTAGCCTTGCTGCACCTCCCATGTTTTAGCCATTCCCGGTTGATGAGGCTTGAGGCTATGATTACCTTTAGAGAACACATCTCTAAAATGCTCATCGTCCACCTGACGATGTTCTGAAAGCATTCAATCCATACAAGTTCGTTACGGGTTCGAACGAAACCGAAGGCATTATCTCGTTACACTCATTTTGGAATCACCCTCAGAGTTAACGACGATAACCCTTGCACTCTGAATCTTCATCTTCACCTCAGATTCACAACCTATCGTTAATTTGGATCGATGTGGTTTTCAAATATCCAAATATGGAAACCCGATCCCGGTCTCATCAAATCCAAAACGCCATCTTTTAGGTCCAAGTTGTCTTAAGTTTAAAACAATTCAATTTAAACTATCTATATATACACAGATAGATAATTCACATCATCACAATAGATAATCATCACCATAGATAATCCATATTATCATTATCAGAAGATAATCCAAATCATCATCACAATGCAACCAATGCATCCATATCATACAACATTACTAATCTCATATATGAGATTCAAACCATTCAAGGAAATCTATATCATCCATATATAAACAAGGATTAATAATCACACCATATATAATTAATTTAAAATGAATTAAATTAATTACATCATCTCTAATTAATTTAAAGTTAATTAAATTAATTACCTCAATTTATAAATCTTGCTTATATAACTATGGATTACAACCCAGTCAAATAATTAATTAATCACTAATTAATTCCCTTGATTAATCATTCTTTAATTACATTCAAGTAATTAATTTCACAAATTCATCATCCTTAACCAAATACAGTAATTAACCTTTAATTACTTCACTAATTAATTAATTATAATTAATCACATTAATCCTTAATTAATTACATTAACTAATTACTTTAGTCACTTATCATTGATTAATTAATCTTAATTAATTAATCCTTAATCATATCATTAATTATATTAATGATTCCTAATTACATTAAATAAATTAACTTCATTAAGTAATTAACCTTAATTATTAATCACTTTGATTAATTAACTTCAGTAATTAACTATTCTTAATTACTGCATTGAGTAAATTGGTTACCCCTAAATTAATTATATTTAATAATTAATTAATTATTAACCATCCCTGATTAATCTCATTAGTAATTAATTACCCTTAATTAATTACATTACTTAATTATTTTCCAAACAACTTAATCAATCAATGCTTAAATTAATTACTCCATGTAATTAATTATTAATTACTTTCACAAAGTAATTATCCTCCATAATAATTACACAAGTAATTAATCCCAACTCTTCCATACTTCCATGATTTACATTCAGTAATTACTCATCTTAATTACTTCTCTAGTAATTATCCTCCATTAATCACTATCAACCCATCAAATGATTATTCTAAATTAATTAAACTTAATTAATTAATTTAAATTAATCAAATTAATCAATTAATTACAATGAGTAATTAATAGCTTTAATTACTTTTATCAAGTAATTATACTTAACCAAGTACCATAATGATTATCTAATTTAATTAATCTAATTAATTATCAAAATTAATCACTTTAATTAATTAATAAATGATCCCAAGTTAATGACCTTCATTAACTTATCAACAATTTCCTTAATTACCTTACTTAAGTAATTAACTTAAATTAATCATTATTAATCACAAATTTATTAATCTTTAATAAATCATTTAATCAATCACTAATTATTTCATTAATTAAGTTTTTAACTTAATTAATCTTAACCTCTGGATAAATTAATTTCTAATCATTAATTAAAATCTTAACTTATTTAATTAATGATCTTATTTCCAAATTAACTAATCTTAATTAACTAACTCAACCTTAATTAATTAATTCAAAATCCTTATTTAATTAATTAAATTAATTAATTATCCATCTAGTTACCTTATTAATTTAATAAACCAAAATCATTAAATCTTTGATTTATTTTTAAAATATAAACATTTCTTATTTATGATTTCATTACCATTAACAAAGTAATATTCAAACAACTAACTTTAAAATTTGTTTCCAAATTTCATTTTAAATTTAAAATTTAAAATGAAAACCAAACTCAACTTTAACAAAGTTTTAAAAACATTTTAAAACCTTTTTAAAACTTATGCAAAAGAATTTCCTATTTTATAAAGAAGTTCAAAGGAATTTAAACCCATATTAAATTTTAAGATACAAATCATATTTAAAATATGTTACAACATCAAAAGTTGTTTAAACATTTAAAATATTTAAATCTTCCCTTATTTTCAAATCATGATTCAAATTGGATTTGATTTTCAGATTTAAAACTTATATTTAAATCTTCCACTCCAATTTTTGAAATCTTATCTTTAAATTCAATTTATTTAAACTCCTTTAAAGTTGTTTAAACATTTTAATTTATAAGGTTTAAATTAAATTTAAAAAAAACTGGAATTCAAACTCAGATTGAAAACCATACTTTTTTCAAGTGGAAATTAGCCACAAGGGCCTCTTTAGCAAGTTGAATTAGTTTCTAGGACACACAACTGAAATAATTACTTTCAAGGACAAAGCACAAAATATTTAGTTTCTAAGGCCTAAAAACTTATGAAATTATGTCCTTGAAAGTAACTGGACTACTAATTTTGTCCTTGAAAGTAATTTTTTTGAATGTGTGTCCTAGAAACTAATTGGAATGCAAAGTTTGTCCTTATAGTGAAATGCCCCTTTTTTAATTTAAGTTTTAAATTCTGTTTTAAAACCCTGCTCCATATTTTTAAAACTAATTTTCTTTTGAGTAGGAAATATACAGGTTTCCCTGAAACCTGTAACTTCAAAATACCCGAGTCTCCCTCTTTATTACTTCGAGTAAAACCATTAACTTCCTCGAGCAGAAACTCTAATTACTCGAGTATGACCCAAGTACAACAAAACTGCAAAACCCAAACATCACCTCTGACACCATTTATTCACCGTGCATATGCACGGTGGTCTTGGCCACCTCCGGCCTCCACCAAGGCATCGAACATGTCGACCTTCAACTCTGAATCACCTTACGTTCATAAAAAATTCACCATATACTCGAATTCAAATTCGAGTACCCCAATTCAAACCTGAAACAAATACTGTAACAGGTTCACCTTCAAACCCCAAACCTGGAAAACCCCCGTTCCCTCTTTTCCGGCCATCGGAGGCTATGGGACTTCGACCATCTCCTCTTCAATACTCTAGCATCCATGTCCCAAAAATAGAAGCACTCGATACCCTGTAGCCTTCATGCTGATCAAATTACCGCTCTACCCCAAAAACTAGGTTTAGAAACTTATGACAGCCGCCGCCGCCACCACCGAGCACTATTCATCCTCCTGCCATTTTTGCCACACCCTCTGATCACTCCACCACCACCACCAAGAACCCCAAACATTCCGATCAACTCGATCACCATAGATTTACTAAAACCCATTTTCAGTTCAAACATGCGCTGCACTCACAATTCCAAACTAAACACTATGATTTTAATTTTAAAAATCATCTTTTTGTTTAAGTTTTCAGTTTATAATACTGAATTTACTAATTATCATGTTTGAGATTTTTCCTTTATTGAACATGCTCTGATGTTTTAATTACAGGTACAACACCTAATTTATTTTTTTACTTAATAAGTTTTAAACTAAAACTATAGTATAATTAACATGTTTGTCTCAGGATTTAAGCCTTAACAAAAATATTGAACAAGAGCAAGAGGATTTCAGAGGAAGTACAATCAGAGGAAGTACAAATATATGCACAACAACATTTCATATATACACAAGGCTCACTGATAGATTCATTCATAACATACTAATTTTATAGATGATCAGGCAACCATAAATATTTACTTAAATCTTAAAACTGTGATGTTAGTCACAATTATACTTATTTCAATCACAAATCAAGCAACAAAATTTTATTTAAGTAAAAAAAAAACAGGAGTTACTCACCTGATATTGTATGAAACAGAGCACAAAATTGAAGTTGCTTTTACTCCTTTGATTTAAACCGAGTTAGAGATTTTTACTTGAAATTGAGTTGCATGCTAATAAAACTTTGTTGAAGACATATGACTTGTTTTAAAACTTTCATGCAGGCCATTTGAAACTTGAACTTGCTTCAGATTCACTTTATATTCCCAGATTTAAAAGAATGCAGAGTTTAGTTGTTTGTTGATTAAATTTGCATGCAAGCAATCTTTCGCATTTGAAAATGGTTTACAGTGGACTGCAGGCTAGCTTTGCTTTTGCTTTTGAATGGAATTACAGGTTTGAGAGGTGTTTTTAATTTACTGATTAACAAATTTTGTTTGAATAAATTATCAGTTGAGATTTTCTTCTTATTTTGAAAAAAAAATGAAGATTAGAAAAGGAAAGATTGAGAAAACATGTTTTTATAAGTGTAATTGATTTATTAAAAATTAAAATAAAAAATAAAAGGCACTTGTTACATTAGTCTCTTAACTTAAGTACACTTGTCATTATACCACTTAGTTTAATAACATGTGTCTTAAGTAATTTTACTTGTTTTTTTATTTTAAAGTAAATGAAACCCTCTTTCTTTATTTATTAAATACATATAAATAAATTATTTTCATAAATAAATGTATATGCATTCCTTTTTAAAGAAAATGAAATATAACAATTTATATAAAAAAAATGAAAGCTTACTTACAAGATTTAGATATGTTTATTCATTTGAATTTCAAAATTAAAATTCAAATTCAAATTCTAATACTCCTAAAATTTAAAAATCCAATTTAAAGCTAATTTATATTAACATATTTAATTTAACAATAATAATATTGTCTTTTAAAATCTATCTATATTAATACATTTATTACTATTTGAAACTAACATATTTATTAATATAAATAATTTATAAAAGAAATTATAAATTAATGTTCAATATATAAATGGTATTTTAATTTTTCATATATAATTCCAAACTATATTTATTAAGCTATATTTAAAAAGAAAAGAAAAGAAACCTTTGTTTATCTTATTTAAAATTTAAACTATGCTTTAAAATACATTTAAACAATTTAAAACATTTTCTTTAAGTATCTTAAAACCAAATAGTTATTTATTAAATAGTTTTCAATAGTTATTTATTAAATAAAATAATAATTTCCAAATTATCAAAATGAATATTAGAATTTAAAACAAGATTTTATTTGTTTATTAAATTTCAAATCAAAACTTATCTATCTACCATTTATATACATTATATATACATTATAAATAGAAAGCAATTTATTAGTTTTTAAAAGATAAAATTCACCAATTACATATTCATTTAATTGGATTATTAAATCAAGTTAAATTTTATTAACAAAATTTATTAAATCAATTTAATTTTAAATACAGATTGTTAAATTGATATTGCCAAAATTTCCGGATATCACATTCCTCCCCCCTTAAAAGAATTTCGTCCCCGAAATTTAAAAGCAAATGTAATTTAATAATCTCGTTAAAGATTTTAAATTTAAACACAGGCATATATCAATCATATGCTAACAACCAAAGCAACCAATTTATCTAATCAAACAAATTTAATTATCCAGACAAAATTCTGGATAAAATCTTCTCGAGTTTCCCCAAATATATATATACCGGGATACTCGCTCTACAAAATCCAAACAATCAAAACTACGAAGCTACAGAGCTTCAACTCATCTAGATATATAGAACTAAACAGGATATCAGACTACAGACGAGTCTGACTCAACCACCAAACCTACCTGAAAAACTGGTTCCAACACCAGAAATAACTCATACACGTACTCCCTCAGAGATAAGTGAATCTCATTAAATCCTAGTTATCCAAACTGGCGATTCAACTTTTGAAAACCAAACACCAATCCAACCAAAACACAGAAGAGATCCAAAACAAATCTCTGACTCCGGATTCCAAATTCCTTCGTCTCTTATCCACAAAAAGTCTTTGGTCGATCCTGGGCTGCCTACATCCAAACTGATCAGCTTAACCTTAGCCGATGTCCCCAAAAAGAAACAAGCTGGACCAAAAACAATCCAACCCAATGATCTCCTCAAGATCAATCCAAAACCAAATACACAACTCTACTCTCCAAACCTCAGAAGAACAAACTCACTTCTTCTATCTGAAAAAGACAAAACAGATGCACTCCTAAACTGCTTCCGCTGCACAACTCTGATCTGGAAAAGAAGAAAAATGCCAATGATGAACACGAGCACAATTTGGACAACATATCACAGAATATGGTTCAACAGATCCATAAAAGAAAACTTAGAAGTTCCACCAATCCTGAGCTGCTTCACCAAATCCTATCTCAAGGAACCATCCTCCTACTAGCTACTCCACCGGTAGCACTTCTGGAATTCAGTCGATAAGAAAACTCAATTTCCCGATACAGACAAACCTCTGACTTCTCAGAAGACATCCAGAAAATGTCTGGTAACCCAAGAGATCACTCAAACAATCACAAGTCACTTTTGCAATCAATCCCAACCAATTCCCAAAGAAAACTGTTCTCTCTTTACCAAACAGAACAGCTTACCCTTAATTAGTCAATCCACCGAAGAAACGGATCTACTCTGCTGCTTCTGAACTCCACCTCAGAAAAACTGCCAAGCCGGAGGACCTCCTGCTGGAACACAGAACACTCCGAGCTGAACTGGTGACACCAAAGACAAAGACTTCCTAATCCAAAGCTCTTCGAGAAACTCGGACCTCAAAGCAAACAGAAACACCGGCTGAACACAGCCACAACACCGAAGCAGACTCACTTCCTAAATCTTGTTCCAAAGAAAACTTCTTCGGAGACATCCATATTCACTGCATCTCATCACGCAGCTACTACTTCCTGAGGTATCAAAATACCATTACACACTTCTGCCAAACCGACAGATCCAAACTCAACTCATCCAACTTCAAAGATAGACTCCGAACCTTTACAGGTTACCTTCAGAGATCGATGAAATCCTTTTACCAAGCTGCTTCACTCGAGACGGTATTAGGTCTATAGTCTCGACAGATACACTTCCAACCTCATTTAAACTCCAACCAATGGTAGTAGTCGTGTTACACACACCACTACCTTATCTACCTTTATAATCTATATTGGAAAACCCGAACAGGTAACCCAACAAATAGGTAGAAATAATATATATATATATATATATATATATATATATATATATATACATATATATAAAATTATAAGTACGTTCTCTCAAGATAGACACCACTCCAGAGCCTAGTTATTCACTCAACCTAATGCTTTGATACCAACTGTCAAGACCCGTCTTCCACTAACCAGAAAGACGTATCATGAATTAAGAAAGAAAGAGATAGAAAGAGATGAAAGAAGAACAACAACAGAATCTCAACAGCGGAACGAATAAATTATATAAATAACAAAAGTATTACATAGATATACAACAATTATCAGAGTTACACAGATTATACAACACATACTAGACAGTTATAAACACCTGTCTAGTTATTACAACACAGTACAAAACAACTCAAAACAGACGACTCAGAGATACCAACACAGCGGAAAACTAGATAACTACAACGCAGAAGCCTCCTGCTCCATTTGCTCCTCTATAATTCGTCAAAGCTAACCTGAATCCCTTGGCCACTCGTAAAAATTTGAGTACCCAAGAGTTTAAGAAAAACAGAAATAAACTCTGGGTCAAACATGGGTCTGCTGTGAGTAACAAGTTAAAGTTGCTTAACTTTTGAAACCTTTAAAAAGAAAGGTATCACATAAGACTTCCCACAAATAAACACGGGTAAGTTTTTACCTTACGCTAACCAAAACATTTGATAGGAAATCCGGTGATATTATAATAGTGTATAGGGTTTTCAGGTAAAATACATAAGTAGTTGGAATGCTTACATCTCACGTTCTAACATAGTTGGCCACAACTAATACGTACGACACTTATTGGATTTTGGATCCATACAATGGCAGAGCTACTGGGGTACCGCCCGTCACAGTACGTGGCCTAGATCACCGTATAGAGGAGTACGCCCGCTCCCCTGCAACACAAGGCCGGAACCATCCCTTACTGGACAGTCCCGAACAAGACAACCCCATCAGTTGTCGCGAATCAACCGCCCTACACAGCCGAATAAAAAGGGACTTCTAGACAGGGGAAATCTTGTCCTACTTGGGTATGACCCACTTAGCCTTGCTGCAACTCCCCTGTTTTAGCCATTCCCGGTTGATGAGGCTTGAGGCTATGATTACCTTTAGAGAACACATCTCTTAGAATGCTCATCGTCCACCTGACGATGTTCTGAAAGCATTCAATCCATACAAGTTCGTTCCGGGTTCGAACGAAACCGAAGGCATTATCTCGTTACACTCATTTTGGAATCACCCTCAGAGTTAACGACGATAACCCTTGCACTCTGAATCTTCATCTTCACCTGAGATTCACGACCTATCGTTAATTTGGATCGATGTGGTTTTCGGATATCCAAATATGGAAACCCGATCCCGGTCTCATCAAATCCAAAACGCCATCTTTTAGGTCCAAGTTGTTTTAAGCTTAAAACAATTCAATTTAAACTATCTATATACACACAAATAGATAATTCACATCATCACAATAGATAATCATCACCATAGATAATCCATATTATCATTATCAGAAGATAATCCAAATCATCATCACAATGCAACCAATGCATCCATATCACACAGCATTACTAATCTCATATCTGAGATTCAAACCATTCAAGGAAATCTTTATCATCCATATATAAACAAGGATTAATAATCACACCATATATAATTAATTTAAAATGAATTAAACTAATTACATCATCTCTAATTAATTTAAGTAAATTAAATTAATTACCTTAATTTATAAATCCTGCTTATATAACCATGGATTACAACCCAATCAACTAATTAATTAACTACTAATTAATTCCCTTGATTAATCATTCTTTAATTACATTCAAGTAATTAATTTCACAAATTCATCATCCTTAACCAAATACAGTAATTAACCTTTAATTACTTCACTGATTAATTAATTATAATTAATCACATTAATCCTTAATTAATTAATTACATTAATTAATTATTTTAGTCACTTATCATTGATTAATTAATCTCAATTAATTAATCCTTAATCATATCATTAATTATATTAATGATTCCTAATTACATTAAATAAATTAACTTCATTAAGTAATTAACCTTAATTATTAATCACTTCGATTAATTAACTTCAGTAATTAACTATTCTTAATTACTGCATTGAGTAAATTGATTACCCTTAATTAATTATATTTAATAATTAATTAATTATTAATCATCCCTGATTAATCTCATTAGTAATTAATTATCCTTAATTAATTACATTACTTAATTATTTTCCAAATAATTTAATCAATCAATGCTTAAATTAATTACACCAAGTAATTAATTATTAATTACTTTCACAAAGTAATTATCCTCCATAATAATTACACAAGTAATTAATCCCAACTCTTCCATACTTCCATAATTTACATTCATTAATTACTCATCTTAATTACTTCTCTAGTAGTTATCCTCCATTAATCACTATCAACCCATCAAATGATTATTCTAAATTAATTAAACTTAATTAATTAATTTAAATTAATCAAATTAATTAATTAATTACAATGTGTAATTAATAGCTTTAATTACTTTTATCAAGTAATTATACTTAACCAAATACCATAATGATTATCTAATTTAATTAATCTAATTAATTATCAAAATAAATCACTTTAATTAATTAATAAATAATCCCAAGTTAACGACCTTCATTAACTTATCAACAATTTCCTTAATTACCTTACTTAAGTAATTAACTTAAATTAATCATTATTAATCATAAATTTATTAATCTTTAATAAATCATTTAATTAATCACTAATTATTTCATTAATTAAGTTTTTAACTTAATTAATCTTAACCTCTGGATAAATTAATTTCTAATCATTAATTAAAATCTTAACTTATTTAATTAATGATCTTGTTTCCAAATTAACTAATCTTAATTAATTAACTCAACCTTAATTAATTAATTCAAAATCCTTATTTAATTAATTAAATAAATTAATTAATTATCCATCTAATTACCTTATTAATTTAATAAACCAAAATCAGTAAATCTTTGATTTATTTTTAAAATATAAACATTTCTTATTTATGGTTTCATTATCATTAATAAAGTAATATTCAAACAACTTACTTTAAAATTTGTTTCCAAATTTCATTTTAAATTTTAAATTTAAAATGAAAACCAAACTTAACTTTAACAAAGTTTTAAAAACATTTTAAAACCTTTTTAAAACTTATGCAAAAGAATTTCCTATTTTATAAAGAAGTTCAAAGGAATTTAAACCCATATTAAATTTTAAGATACAAATCATATTTAAAATAAGTTACAACATCAAAAGTTTTTTAAACATTTAAAATATTTAAATCTTCCCTTATTTTCAAATCATGATTCAAATTGGATTTGATTTCCAGATTTAAAACTTATATTTAAATCTTCTACTCAAAATTTTAAAATCTTATCTTTAAATTCAATTTATTTAAACTCCTTTAAAGTTGTTTAAACATTTTAATTTATAAGGTTTAAATTAAACTTAAAAAAGCTGGAATTCAAACTCAGATAGAAAACCATACTTTTTTTTAGTTTAAGTTTGAAATTCTGTTTTAAAACCCTGCACCAGATTTTTAAAACTAATTTTCTTTTGAGTAGGAAATATACAGGTTTCCCTGAAACCTGTAACTTCAAAATACCCGAGTCTCCCTCTTTATTACTTCGAGCAAAACCATTAACTTCCTCGAGCATAAACTCTAATTACTCGAGTATGATCTGAGTACAACAAAACTGCAAAACCCAAACATCACCCCTGACACCATTTCTTCACCGTGCATATGCACGGTGGTCTTGGCCACCTCCGGCCTCCACTAAGGCATCGAACATGTCGACCTTCAACTCTGAATCACCTTACGTTCATAAAAAATTCACCATATACTCGAATTCAAATTCGAGTACCCCAATTCGAACCTGAAACAAATACTGTAACAGGTTCACCTTCAAACCCCAAACCTGGAAAACCCCCGTTCCCTCTTTTCCGGCCATCGGAGGCTATGGGACTCCGACCATCTCCTCTTCAATACTCTAGCATCCATCTCCCCAAAAATAGAAGCACCCGGTACCCTGTAGCCTTCATGCCGATCAAATTACTGCTCTACCCCAAAAATTAGGTTTAGAAACTTATGACAGGCGCCCCCGCCACCACCGAGTACTATACATCCTCCTGTCATTTTTGCCACACCCTCTGATCACTCCACCACCACCACCAAGAACCCCAAACATTCCGATCAACTCGATCACCATAGATTTACTAAAACCCATTTTCAGTTCAAACATGCGCTGCACTCACAATTCCAAACTAAACACTATGATTTTAATTTTAAAAATCATCTTTTTGTTTAAGTTTTCAGTTTATAATACTGAATTTACTAATTATCATGTTTGAGATTTTACCTTTATTGAACATGCTCTGATGTTTTAATTACAGGTACAACACCTAATTTATTTTTTTACTTAATAAGTTTTAAACTAAAAATATAGTATAATTAACATGTTTGTCTCAGGATTTAAGCCTTAACAAAAATATTGAACAAGAGCAAGAGGATTTCAGAGGAAGTACAATCAGAGGAAGTACAAATATATGCACAACAACATTTCATATATACACAAGGCTCACTGATAGATTCATTCATAACATATAATTTTATAGATGATCAGGCAACCATAAATATTTACTTAAATCTTAAAACTGTGATGTTAGTCACAATCATACTTATTTCAATCACAAATCAAGCAACAAAATTTTATTTAAGTAAAAAAAACCAGGAGTTACTCACCTGATATTGTATGAAACAGAGCACAAAATTGAAGTTGCTTTTATTCCTTTGATTTAAACTGAGTTGGAGATTTTTACTTGAAGTTGAGTTGCATGCTAATAAAACTTTGTTGAAGACATATGACTTGTTTTAAAACTTGCATGCAGGGCATTTGAAAACTTGAACTTGCTTCAGATTTCACTTTATATTTCCAGATTTAAAAGAATGCAGAGTTTACTTGTTTGTTGATTAAATTTGCATCCAAGCAATCTTTTGCATTTGAAAATGGGTTACAGTGGACTGCAAGCTAGCTTTGCTTTTTCTTTTGAATGGAATTATAGGTTTGATTTTCAGGTTTGAGAGGTGTTTTTAATTTACTGATTAACAGATTTTGTTTGGATAAATTATCAGCCGAGATTTTCTTCTTATTTTAAAAAAAATGAAGATTAGAAAAGGAAAGATTGAGAAAACATGTTTTTATAAGTGTAATTGATTTATTAAAAATTAAAAGAAAAAATAAAAAAATAAAAGACACTTGTTACATTAGTCTCTTAACTTAAGTACACTTGTCATTATACCACTTAGTTTAATAACATGTGTCTTAAGTAATTTTATTTGTTTTATTTATTTATTTATTTTAAAAGTAAATGTAATCCTCTTTCTTTATTTACTAAATACATATATATAAATTATTTTCATAAATAAATGTATATGCATTCCTTTTTAAAGAAAATGGAATAAACCAATTTATATAAAAAAATGAAAGCTTACTTACAAGATTTAGATATGTTTATTCACTTGAATTTCAAAATTAAAATTAAAATTCAAATTCTAATACTCCTAAAATTTAAAAATCCAATTTAAAGCTAATTTATATTAACATATTTAATTTAACAATAATAATATTGTCTTTTAAAATCTATCTATATTAATACATTTATTACTATTTGAAAATAACATATTTATTAATATAAATAGTTTATAAAAGAAATTATAAATTAATGTTCAATATATAAATGGTATTTTAAATTTTCATATATAATTCCAAACTATATTTATTAAGCTATATTTAAAAATAAAAGAAAATAAACCTTTGTTTATCTTATTTAAAATTTAAACTATGCTTTGAAATACACTTAAACAATTTAAAACAATTTCTTTAAGTATCTTAAAACCAAATAGTTATTTATTAAATAGTTTCGAATAGTTATTTATTAAATAAAATAATAATTTTCAAATTATCAAAATGAATATTAGAATTTAAAACAAGATTTTATTTGTTTATTAAATTTCAAATCAAAACTTATCTATCTACAATATATATACATTATATATACATTATAAATAGAAAGCAATTTATTAGTTTTTAAAAGATAAAATTCACCAATTACACATTCATTTAATTGGATTATTAAATCAAGTTAAATTTTATTAACAAAATTTATCAAATCAATTTAATTTTAAATGCAGATTATTAAATTGATATTGCCAAAATTTCCGGGATATCACGCTGCTGCTTCACAAAAAAATATGCTCCCTAAATGTCACATTCTTGGATTTTAGCTAAGAATAATTTGATAATTAGTTTAATCTTTGGGATTAAATTTTGAAATATTTGGTAATTAATATAAAATTTTGAATAAAATTGTGAGATTAATTGGTAAATTTATTTGAGTTTCTCCAAAACAATAAAAAATGTGTTTTAT
Source organism: Allium cepa (assembly GCA_030765085.1). Taxonomy (NCBI): domain Eukaryota; kingdom Viridiplantae; phylum Streptophyta; class Magnoliopsida; order Asparagales; family Amaryllidaceae; genus Allium; species Allium cepa. Next base: position 603,373,877 of record CM060943.1, on the reverse strand, counting down.
AAATAGATTTTATAAAATAATTTGAATTTGATTTGAATATATGAAAGATATATTTTGGAATTAATGTATATATATAGATATTTGAAAAAAACTAAATAAGGAAACAAAATAGATTACTAATTAAATAAAGTAAAAGTTTAAAACACTCTTCATTTTGAAGTGAATTTAGTTGTGTATATATTTAAACTAAGTAGAAAATGTAGTACATAAACATATGTAAAGTTATAAAATGAGATATGAAAATATATATGCATAAAGGGTTAAAACAAAAATTTTAAAAAGTTATTCAAAAGAGAGATTTAAACACAATTTTAACAATAATGGACATTTGTAAAATAAGTTACCATATGTATTAACACTTTTGAACTTTGTATAAGCTTACAATTACAAGTGGCACATTTGAAATTTAAATAATATGAAAATGTATGTAAGAAGAAACAAAACCAGATTTTATTCTCATTTTCTCAAACCTGAAATCGGATTAAAAAAAAATTTCTTGATATCAAAATAAAAACAAATCAAAACCTGAGATCATTTCAACCTGAAACCAAAGCTACGAAACAACAAAAAAACCAGATCAGAGCAAAAGGAAAAGGAAAATCAAAACAATGTAGATGAAAATCAAGACCTGGAAATCAAAAACATGAACAACGCTTGCTAGTTAAAATTCAAACCTGATCAAAGGAATTAAGCTTCCAGTTTTTCAAATGCAAAGCAAAGTATTTTGCTTCTCTGTTTCAATTCCAGTCTATGTCTTTCTTCAACTTTCAGGTGAGCAAATTACATCCCAATATCTTTAAATCTGGTTCACATCTTGATTTCATGTGATGATCTGTTAATGTGTGATAAAATTATGCTTGCATGTTGAATATATGTATATATATATCTGTGAATAAGTGTGCATGCCAGTGTTGTGTGTGTGTGTGTGTGTGTGTGTGTGTATGTCTCTGGGTGTCCACAGGCTTAAGAAACAGAAGAAAAAATGCATATCTTCCTATATAAACATATTTAAGCCATGATTTTAAAAGAGAAAATGATTGTAATAGAGTAATATCATTAAAAAAAATGATTTCATACGTTTATATTAAGTATTTGTCCCAAAGTTGATAAGTTACAGAGATGATCTCATAATAACTCAAAATTCGATCATCAAGTTTCCCTGCTCTGATTATAAAATTGAGTTCGTTTATGAAAATGATGAATTGTAATAATAATATGGTGATTTTTAAGATGATGGATATTGAGAATTTTTGGGTTAAACGAAAATCATGTTTTGACCAAATTCCGACGATCAACGTTAAGGGAGTGATCGAGGTCTTGGTCGGAGAAAGCTGGGAAATCATGGTGCACAGGAAAAATAGTTGAAGGGATCAATGTTCATCGCAGTGGCGTCTGGACGGTGATCTAGGGTTTAACCATAGTTTTTGATCAACGATGATCTTCGGTTCGTATGTCACCGGTGAGGCGCTGGAAGTGATCACACTAGGGGGAGGGGGGAAGAAGTATGCGTCATGGCGAAGCAATGGACGAAGTGGCGAGAACTCAGATCATCGGAGTCGGTGAATGGGTGGTGTTTTTGGATGTTGTCTCGTTCCAGGTGGTCGCTGAGTCGTTCGATTTTGGTTCGAGGATGTTTTCGAGATTTTCGGCGTTTGGGAAGGTAGCCTGTGTCGTCGGCGACTCGTCGAGAGGATCAACGTTGGTCGGAGGTGGGCCGGTTGACGGTGCATGTGCACAGTGCACTTTGGTGCATCTGGATGATGTTGGGTTGGAGAAGAAAGAAGTTACTCGAAATTAGGCTCGTGAAACTTTGATGATGGCTCGAAGGAGTATCGGGTTAGGCTCGAGTCTGCGTGAATGTTTCCTGTTGCAACTGTTTTAAAGTTTAAATTAAACAACGTTTAAAAGAAAGTTTGGCCTCAGGGTATAGCTCGAGCATTTTGGTGGCAGGCTCGGATTAAACAATTTTTAACAAAATTTTAAAAAGCATATGTTAATTTAATCAAGTTTTCAAAACACATTAACTATGTTTTAGAAGTTAAAATGAAATGCTTTCAAATTTTAAATTAACTTAAGGAACTTAAGTTGTTTTATTGGTAAATGGTGATTTATTATAAAGGTTTAAGTAATAAAAGTTTTAAATGATAATTAAGATATGTAATGATTTATTTTTTATTCATAAAGGATCATTACTTAATATCAAAGATTGTTAAGCTTTGTTTTTGGAATCGAAGAGGATTCTAAATGGTGTATCTTTTATATATAAAATATTTGAAATGGGAATTGTGTTGAGAGTTATGAATAGATCTTTGGAAATAGTTTTGAAAGCTATAAAATGAATCTTTGACTTAAAGATTTGATGAGTTAATCCAATTTGAAAGGGAAATTGTTTTGAAAGAATATGAATGAATCTTTGTTAAAGATTGGTATAGTTTGTTTTCAAATTAAAAAGGGATCTTAAAAGTTGTGAAATGAATCTTTGTGAAATATGGTGAACTTTGTGAAATGAATCTTTTTGTTCAAAAAGATTTGAAATGGTAATTTTTTTAAACCATTTGTTTTGGGATTTAAGTTGTGACTTAACTGAAATCCATATCCATATGTTTGTAATATTGCGCTCATTATTCGGTTTAGCCGGGAGATGACCTTTGTGTCATATAACCCATTCTGAATAATGATACGACATTATGGATAGCATTTGATGACCGGTGGTGTAGACCGGATACTTTCGAAAACGAAAGGATTTCTTGTCGAATGTCTCTGCATCGGCTGATCCCTGATATAGAGATTTGATTACCCTTTGTGGTGGGGAGTCCGGACGTGATTAGGAATTATCCGGATGTGCAAGGGCTTCTTTATGAAGTGCCTTCGCTTCCGTTCGAACCTGGAACAAACTTGTATGGATGTGTGTCTGACATTACACTTTGAGATGTAAAGCTGGTTTCTATCAAATACATTTATGTTTGGTGGCGGAGATTTATTCTCCTAGCTTAACACCCTTTTCTGAGACGTACAAGCTCAGTGGTTATGTAGTTGATGGTTATTAGTGATACATTCCCAAATTGGTAATGTGGCATACGAAGTGCTGCTGATCATTTGTTGATCAAAGCATGGCTTTGTGAAAAAGCGTAACTTTGTGGGCGTGACTTCGTCGAGCCTCACAACCCGAAAATGGTCAAAATAGGAATATTGCGGCAAGGTTTTTAGGGGTCGCGCCCCTAGGGTATGTCCATTTCCTTCTGGATAATCATGGTATGGAGCCCAGATATATAACCTATGTGGTTACTACAAATTTATTACTTTGTGGTTGTTGGTATCGAGACCTCGGATAAAGGTTGGTAACGACCGAGGATGGCATACTTGTGTGTTAGTTACCTATGTTATAGCTTGGTTAAAGCGTGAGATAGCGTCAGCCTTGTGTTAGCAGGGATTCGGTTAGGTTCTCGGGGCGTCTTTCCAGAGGCATTCCCATCTCGGTAAGGAAGTTCCTTAGCATGACCATTTAATGGAAATCCAATCTCCAATACGCTCTCTTTACGATTTCAATTGTATAACCTGCCATTCTTAAATGGTAGCTATAGTAGGCATACGACGAAATGTGGTTTGCTGGTTAAGATTGATATTATAATTTCAAAATGTTTTCGACACTATGCACTAATAATAATATCAAATGGTTCTCGCGTATCAAGCATTTTTTACCGTCATAAGGAGAAATCTCCTCCAAGTGTGCGCTTGCATTGTGTGTGTGGCGGGAGGCCTTATGGCAGTTTCATTTTCCAAAAAGCATTGTGGATTTCAATGTTTTAAAATTCTTTGTTGTTTGTTTTAAAGATAAAACTGTTTTTGTTTGCTCATACCAGTCTTGTGACTGACCCGGAGTTTATTGTTCCCTTCCTAAACTCTGGGTGCCCACAATTTTCCACACGGGAATTCTTGAGTTAGGTTTTTCAGATAGTCAGGTTTAGTAGATTATCTGGGGCTAGTTTAGTCTTTGGATTCAGACTGACCTGGATTTGCTTAGTACATCCTGATTGGGAGTTCGAGTGACTTCTAGATTGGTGCTTTGGAGATGGATATTTCTGATATTGGAGTTCTCTTCTGAAGACTATTCTTTCTATTTGAGATCATTGTTATTAGTTTCCGCTGTTATTTTTATCGCTCTGATATTGATGTACATCATTGGATATTGTATTCATTGGAGTTGTATATGATATTCATTTCTTTTTCTTCCGCTGTGTTGTTATACTTAATTGTGTTATAAGCTTCGGCGAACCAGATTCGGTGTTTGAATCTGCAGCATTTGAATACGGGTGAAGTATTTGGTGCCGATTTTCGAAGGTCGAGTTAGGGTCGTTACACTATATATATATTATATCTCAAAAGAAAAAACAGATCAAGAAATGATCAAAGCAACAACAGATCAAATAATATGAAATAAAACTTGATTTTTTTTATAAAACAAGAGAAGTAGGCTCACGGCAGGCTATCAGGGTTAAGAGGAGATCAGGTTCGCTGTAACAGCTCGGAGGCAGCAAAGTGGTGGCATGGTAATGGGCTTCGTGTGTGCCGTGGTGCAGAGTTACAGGTGGATGGGCTCAAGTGGGTTGCCTCATGGTGGCTGTCGACTCGGGTTTTGGTGGCGACGTAGAGATGGAAGACGAAGAAAAATGGAAGGGGCGGAGGAAAAAGATAGGGTTTTTTCAGTTGGTTACGGGCGTTGTGTGGTCAGTGGGGCGAGTGGATGGGGAGCTACGAAGTTTGGCTGTCGGAGGGGAGATGTATAGTCGACTGATCTGGTGATCGGCGAGTTTGTGTTGCTTTGAGTTGGAGTCTGGGTCGGATCTGGAGAGGCTGAGGGATGCGTGACTATCGAACGATGGAAGGTGGAGAGAAAAGGGGTGTACGGCTGTCAGGGTGGACATGGGTTCAATGTTGAAGGCTCATGGGTTTCAGCGGTGAGTGGATGAGGGTTGTCTTGCACGTAGCACATGGTGTACATGGTGACAAGCACAAGCTTGTAATTCTGAGACAGAGAATAATGATTTCATATGCAAGTTTGAATATTTCGAGCACCAAAAGGAAATTCTTGAGAAAAAAGAAGAAGGATGCAATCTTGACAACAAAGAAGGGACAAACTGGAAATTATATATATATATATATATATATATATATAAATGTATGTATTTTTTTATAAATTATAGAACGAAATGGGAAGCAAATGAGAGAATGGATGTACCAAATTAAATATGAAAATGAGGAATATCAAAAGGTCAGGCATGATTTAATTTTTGAACAAAAGCTAGTGTCATTGATTTTCACCTGGTAGATATATGAATGGCATAGGAAACTAAAAAAGCTCGAATGCGGAACCGATATGGCTAGTCGTTTCCACGGATTTCGCCGTGCACCGGACACCGAAATACATAAATGATTATACTATAGAGATCAGCACGACGAGACAAACAGAATGGTACATAGATATCAACAATACGATCATCCTATCAAAAGTCGATATTCGCTGCCAAAATGCTACTAATCCATCGAAAATAAGATAAATTATAGCGACCCGCAGTTCCGTACCCTTTGAGTTGATAATAATTCGCTCCTGCTCAACCCAATTTGTATGAAAAAAGCGAAAAACTAGGGTAAAGAAGAAGAAAAAGAGAAAAAAATAGGACAACAATATCATAGAATCTCACAATCGCAGTGGAACAAAATATAATATATGTAATAATAGATTTTTATATACAAAAGAATATGTTACTATTTTATACTTACAATCATCAGAGTATAACAATCCATACATCAATCTGAACAGTTATAGTAACTTGTCCTCATATAGTGGAAATATAAACTAAGTATGGAGATACTTCCGAACTCCTCCTGCTCATCTTCTGAGCTTCATAGCATTCTAACCTGAAACTATAATACTCGGTCAGACCCGAGCATTACAATAAAATAACACCCGAGTCAGTCTGGAAAACCAGCGTGAGAAAACACACTCAATTTGAATTATTAAAGTTATCAAAATTCTTTGAAAAACAAAGGTATCTCGTAAGACCACTGTTGGGCGAATTCTCACCCAGGAGATCTCGAGACCAAGAAGCGTCAGTTCCATCCGGATTCGCAATCATGGGTGGCCGAACCAATGGTCCTTCAAGTGCCTGCCGAACCAACACGAGGAGGAAGCCACCAATGGTTCGGTACCGGACCAACCTATCTCCCCTACGTGCCGAACCAGCTCCTCTACCAACCTCCAAACTTCCATCTCCATGCGACACCATACCACGCAATGCCGAGCCAACACCCTACCGAACCATACTCCATCCATCATCACCGGTCCAAGCAACCACCGGACCAAAAACCCACCAAACCAACCTCGACTAGACACCACCGAATCAAACAACCCCCCAAGCCAAGCCGAACCAATTCACCTCCCATCTACCATCGAATCACCGCATCTCCACGTCCTAACCGGACCTAGGCCATCACCGGACCAAACCTCCACCTAGCTATGACTGGACCAAGATTCGCCGAACCAAAGCTCCGCCGAACCAGATGTGTCAGGCCAGATTGCTTCAACACAGGCCCACCAGCAGCTATATACATCTAGGACCCCTGCCTCCAACCTCACTCTATAAATAGAGGGGCAGGGGTACAATAATGGCAGACAAGTTTGAGAGCTCAAGCAAGGAAGGAACTTTCAAACAACTTTCTTATACTTGTACTTAAAGCTTTGTACTTGTAATCCGAAAGAAAAGAGGGAATAACATATGAAGTGGACGTAGGCACGTTCTGGCCGAACCACTATAAATCTGCGTGTCTTTTACATTTTAGTCCTTGCTTTTTACATATTTGTATAAGTAAACTAAAACCTTGAAAAATAACATATAATCAACTAAATAATACGGATTGGAGGTGTTTGTCCATTTTTTGTGCAAACATTTTGGGTGCTTTCACTGAGAGTTTGGAACTCGAAGCTTCAGCTTCCCTCATTCAACCTTCTTTCCCAATAGCACCCTTCATTTCCTAGGAAACATGACTTCCAGGCCGAGAAAAGACACCAACAAGGGAAAGAACGTTGCAACCAGCAGCGCTCCAGATCCAGTGGATCCAGATCAAGAGAACCATCCCACTACGACAGTAGATCAGGCAAATCCAACAGCCCCTGCCGCGGAACAACCGGCAGCAATCACTAGGGCAGATCTAGACAGAGTTGTGACTGAAGTAACTAACCGCTTCGCATCCCAACAAGAAGCTTTGGTGAACCAACTCATGTCACGCTTGAGGGATGCCGAAGAATCCAACTGCAACACTGAATCATGGGGTGAGTCTCAATCTGGAGGATCTCAGAGACAGCAAAGGTCTTCCCTCTTCGAAGAAGCTATCAACAGGAACAACAGTGATAGGGGCCGCGCCCGGACTCAGCTCGAACTCCGACTCGAGGAAGCGCTTGGAACCGAACCCAATGGAGGAGGCACCAGGCGAGGGTCGGATGTAGCTGAGCCAGTCATGCCACCTAATCATAGAAACCCCGCTGAACGGAGCCGAGCTAGAACCCAGCCCGAAGTTGACCCCATGGAAATGCTCGAAACAGAACCCCGCAGGGGAAGATCAAGGCAGGGGGCAACTGTAGCTGGTCCTAGCATGCATCCGAGTAGCCAAAGACAGCCACAGGATAATGTCAGAAGTGATAGGCTATACCATCCCTACAGGTCATCCGGACGAGATCGATTCCGCAGGGAAGAACCAAGCTCATTCTTGTCCGCTCCAAATTCTGATGAAAGAATGGCACGATTATTCAGGGAATGCGTCCGACGGTAGCAAAGGGAGCGAGGGATAGGCGCTAGGGTAACCAGCCCTTTCACCCGCGACATCGAAACCGCCATCACCCCTCGAGAGTGGAAAATGCCGACGATGGAACCGTATAAGGGAACTTCCGACCCCGTTGTACACTTGCAGAGATACACACAGCATATGCTCATGAGCGGGGCAACGGAAGGAGTATTATGCAAATGCTTTCCACTATTTTTAGCAGACCTAACTACCTCCTGGTTCTGCCATCTACCCCAAGGATCCATCAGTTCATGGGAAATGTTGAAGGAAAAGTTCATTAGCCAGTTCCGCATTCATGTGGAACAACCCAAGGATGCTTATTCTCTATCCAATGTCAAACAGAAATCCGGAGAGACACTGTAACAATATCTAACCCGGTTCAACGCCGCAGCGGCCGCAGTCCAAGATGCCGATGAGAAACTCACCCTAATGGCCCTCTGTAGTGGTGTGCACCTAGATACCAAGTTCGCTAGAAGACTAACTAAAGAAAAACCAGCAATCTTGCCCGATTTCTTTCATGAAGCTGGGAAGTACATGAGACTCGAAGAGGCTGCCACTGAATGGCAGACATGACCACAGGCTAAGACGGCCCATGGAAACGCCCCTGCCGCAGCGAAAGACATTCGGAGAAACGACTCCAGAGACAATGCAGGGGGCAAGAAGGGAGAAAAGCGCTTGTACCGACCAGGACCGAGATTTGACGCTTACACTCCCTTGAATGAAACAGTCGAGAACATCTTCCTGGCCACCCAGGACGAACTCACATACAAGAGCCCCCCGTACAAGAAAGAGTCAGATCGCGCAATCCAGTCCGGAAAATTCTGCCGTTTCCACGAGTCTCATGGGCACGATACCAGTGAATGCCGCCATCTCCGAGACCTAATTGAAGAACACATCAGGAGAAAGAAATTAGAACGCTATGTGAAGGGACAGGACAGGACCCCAGCTCCTACCAAGGAAAACCCAGGGCAGCTCCACCTAGAGACAGGCGGAGGAAATCGCAACACCAGCGGTTCCAGCCAAGAGAAGATAGTGGTCCATACAATATCAGGAGGGCCACACATCGCTGACAAGAGCTGGGCAGAAATGGAAAGATATGGAAACTCACTCAGAAGCGAGGGAGACTGCGTCAATTCTGTTATGGAAGAACGCCACCTTAAGCGGAAGGAAAGTAATGATATCACATTCAGCGGGCGCGACCTAGAAGGAAGGCAATACCCTCATATGGATCCTATGGTCATCTCTGCCTGTTTCGGTTCAGCCAAAGTTTTCCAAATCTTAATAGACACTGGAAGTTCAGTAAATATCCTATTCAAGCATGCTTTCGACAAAATGAAGCTGTCAATGAAGGATGTATCCCCCTGTAACAAACCACTACACGGTTTCACTGGAGAAGCAAAGATGCCTCTCGGACAATTGGATCTCTTTGTTGAATTGGGAAGTCATCCCCGTTCCGCCGTTCGGAAACAAACATTCGTGCTAATAGACAACCACTCGGCCTACAATGCCTTTTTAGGAAGACCAGCCTTGTCCGACTTTCAAATTGTCCTTGCCCCATGGTGCCTGAAGATGAAGTTCCCAACGGATAATGGAGTGGGAGAAGTAGAAGGAGATCAAGACGTCGCTCGGGACTGCTATGTAACCGAGCTTCGCAATAACCGCAAGAAAGATAAAGGGAAGAATGCAGAGACTACTCTCTGCATGAAAAGCTTGGAAGCATAGCAACTAAAGAAATCCCCTCCTCTTCGATATACAAGTGATTCCTTCAACGAACTAGATCCCAGGGACGGAGAGGAGGAGGCCACCGCCGAGCCTGCAGAGGCCATGGAATTCGTATCTGTAGACAAGCACGACCCAAGTAAACTGCTGAGAGTCGGATCTCAGATAAAAAGAGAATTAAAGAATCAACTCATGGATTTTCTTCGCCACAACATGGATGTATTTGCATGGACGCACGCTGATATGACCGGAATCTCCCCGGACATAGCATGCCACGCACTAAACATCGATCCTACCAAGGTACCGGTAAAGCAAAAGAAGAGAAGTATGGGGGCAGAACGATTAGCAGCCCTCGAGGAAGAAGTAAAGAACTTACTTGCCAATGACTTCATACGTGAAGCCATCTACCCGGAGTGGATCGCCAACCCGGTACTGGTAAAGAAAGCTAATGGGAAGTGGCGAACATGCATCGATTTCTCCAACTTAAATGACGCCTGCCCGAAAGACTGCTTCCCACTCCCCCGAATCGACCAACTCATGGACAACACTGCTGGACACGAACTCTTATCCTTTATGGACGCATACTCAGGATATAACCAAATCCCTATGCATGCCCCCGATCAAGACCACACCAGTTTCATCACGGACCGGGGGTTGTACTGCTACAAAGTAATGCCTTTCGGACTTAAGAACGCCGGAGCTACTTACCAGCGCCTCGTCAACAAGATGTTTGCAGAACTGATAGGACGAACCATGGAAGTTTATGTGGACGACATGCTAGTGAAGTCAAGAAAAGCCAACGATCATGTGAGCCACTTGGGTGAGATGTTTCAAGTACTTCGCAAATATGGAATGAAGCTGAACCCTCTAAAGTGCTCCTTCGGAGTGTCATCAGAAAAGTTCTTGGGATTCATCGTCCATGCCAGAGGGATCGAAGCGAACCCCGAACAAGTCCGAGCCTTGCAAGATATCAAAATACCATCCACTCGGAAAGAAATGCAAAGCCTAAACGGGAAGGTGGCCGCCCTAAGCCGGTTCATCTCTAAAGCAACTGACAAATGCATTCCTTTTTTCGAAGCCCTGAAGAAAGACAAAGGAAAATTCGAGTGGACCAACGAATGTTCAGCAGCTTTCCTTAACCTAATCGAGCACCTCCAGCGGCCACCAGTACTCTCAACGCCAAATGAAGGCGAAGAACTATACCTATATCTTGCTGTGTCATCCCATGCCCTAAGCGCCGCTTTGGTAAGAGAAGAAAACCGCACACAACGGCCAGTGTACTTCACAAGCAAGAGGTTCACGGGAGCAGAAACCCGGTATCCCAAACTCGAGAAACTGGCGTACTGTTTACTAATCACATCAAGAAAGCTGCGACACTATTTCCAGTCTCATTCCATCAGAGTTTTAACCGATCAACCGCTAAAACAAGTGCTCCATCGCCCCGACACTTCTGGGCGATTACTTAAGTGGTGCATCGAACTAAGTCAATATGATATCACTTACCATCCTCGCATCGCTATTAAGGGGCAAGCCATAGCTGATTTCATTGCCGAATTCACTACTAGCGAAGGTAGGGACCAATCTGAAATAGCAGAAGATATCAAGTGGAATCTCTTCGTAGATGGAGCGTCGAACGAACAAGGCTCGGGGGCAGGCGTTGTGATCATCACTCCCAGGGGAAGAAAGCTGCGTTATGCATTAAGGCTGGAATTCGCTGCCACCAACAATGATGCCGAATATGAAGCAGTAATAGCCGGATTAGAGCTCGCCCTGGAGATCGGAGTCAGTTCCTTATGTCTTCGCAGTGATTCGCAACTCATCGTAAATCAAATACTAGGGGAATTCCAGACTCGAGGAGAGTGGCTCACGGCATATCTGAAAAAGACCAAGCAGCTGCTCAATCAATTGGATCACTACTCGATCAAACACATTCCCCGAGAAGAAAATCAAGAGGCCGACGAACTGGCAAAGCAAGCTAGCATGGGAGATGATACCACTTCTGGAACGATAACTGTCTCAAGGCTACTAACCCCGAGTTTTGAGCAAGTAAACCTGATAGCTACAACCAAAGAAGAAACATGGATGACCCCTATCCGAGAATACTTACAAAACGGCACCCTACCAGACGGGCGAAATGAAGTTAAGAAAATTCTAAGGAAACCTTCCCGCTACACGATGCAAGAAGGCATCCTCTATCGGCGCGGCTTCTCTAACCCCTTATTGAGGTGCGTTGCTGGAAGAGAAGCCAGGGGAATTCTATCCAACATCCATCAGGGAAGTTGTGGAGACCACACCGGAGGGCAGACTCTGGCAAAAAAGATACTCCGATATGGATATTTCTGGCCCACCTTGAACAAAGACGCCTTAGACTTCGTCAAAAAATGTGACAGATGTCAAAAATTTGCCAAAATCCCTCGACTACCAACCAATGAAATTACTCAGATGACCAGCCCTTGGCCCTTCGCAATATGGGGGATTGACTTAATTGGCGAACTGCCAACGGGCCGAGGCGGAGCCAAATATGCTATAGTGGCAGTCGACTACTTCACCAAATGGGTGGAGGCGGAACCTCTAAATAAAATATCTTCAGCAAAAGTTATCAACTTCTTAATCAAAAATATTCTGTGCAGGTACGGAACACCACTCAAAATCGTATCAGACAATGGACTTCAGTTTGACAGCGAGAAATTCACCGACTGGTGCCGAGAGCACGGGATTCACAAAAGCTTCTCATTCGTGGCTTATCCCCAGGCAAACGGCCAAATAGAAGCTGTCAACAAAATTCTCAAAACCTTAATCAAGAAGAAACTTGAAAAGTCGAAAGGCGCTTGGGTGGACGAACTTCCTACGGCACTTTGGGCCTATCGCACATCTTACAGAACTTTAACAGGGCATACTCCCTTCTCTTTGGCATACGGATCGGAGGCTATGCTCCCAGTTGAAACTATAGTGCCCTCTCACCGTAGGATCCACTACAACCCGGAAGAAAATGAAGAACTCCTCCACATGTCTTTGGATCTAATTGAGGAGAGAAGAAATGATGCAGCACTCAAAGCAGCAGCTCACAGACAAAAAGTGGCAGCACTATACAACTCCAAAGTCAAACATCGCAGCTTACAAGAAGGAGACCTTGTCCTCAAGAGAATCTTTCCGCGCCCCGGGGCACTGGACCCCATCTGGGACGGACCTTATGTAATTCATAAAGATCTCCACAACGGAGCTTATATTTTGTCAACAGTGGACGGAGAGGTGTTCCAGAGGGCATGGAACATCCGACACCTCCGTCGATACTTTTCTTAACTTGTACTGCCCATATGAAGTAAATTAACAAAGAGAATCAGTGGACGTAGGCATTTTCGTGCCGAACCACTTTAAAAAACTTGGCTCTTGTTAACTTGTTCCTTTATATCTTGGCTACTTGTTAAGCTTTATCCTTTGCTGTTGAACAAAATTCTTTGCAGATGACATTTCAATCCAGAACTTCACAACACAACTCCACCTGGACAAAATCTAACAGGTACGCTGCGCTCCTATGCCCTCGCCAATGAGACACTTTGCTCCGGTATGCCTCTACCGCGAGTTAACTCATTGTTTGCCTCGGCCCTTAAAGCCGACTGTAATGAGCCGAGTATAAGTCATCATAAAAAAGGCCGACTATAGCCGATGGCAGCTCATTATAGCGATTCGGCTCGCCGGCGACTGTGAACTGATCATAAGCCCCAACATAAGGTGTGGCCAGCCAGGGGCAGTTCACAGTTGACGATCGGCCCCCACGCTAGCCGGCCACAGTAAATCGAATAATACCCACGATTACGGGCCATAATGGCCCGGGTAGTTACTGTGCGCGATCGGCTCCGATGTGTCTTAAGTGCGGCTGTGGTAAAAAAGAAAACTCCCCGCGGTAGGCGTAAGATGGGTGACAAATGTCTCCAAGACCCACAGCTAGGGAAAGTGACTACAAAACCCGTTTGCCACGAACTTAAGCACATCGACGGCCTTCCGTGACTAGAAGTTTTACTTTTCATATATTTCAATGTCATTTAAAACTTTTCTCCTATTCTCCGTAACGGTGCTTGAAAGTACAGGACATGAAATAGGGAACGTTCGCTAATGGGAATAGAAACTCACAATCGGATAACGAGACACTCAACAGCATTCCATGCTTAGTCTTACAGGGCACACGAAATTGCCGTCTATGGCCAAAACATGAAGGGCGGTACCTTCTACTTTTATACATTAATACGTAGCTGCAGTTCGTATTTACACATCACATTTACATTGCAAAATGAGAAAATTATGCTTTAAGCAAAAAACTTGGCATCAGACACAGTCAAGTCACTAGTAATATGCATAGTTACATCACTTACACAGCACAGCAAAATAGCAATAACATTCCAACATAAAGGAATCAACTTATATTATGAAATTACAAAACGTCATTCATCACAAACAATATTATTACAGTTACGTCAATGTTTTGGACTAACATGAACGGCAGTAAAAAGAAATCAAAAGGTGACCAGCTGCGTTCACGCTTCGCCCTCATCCTACCAACTCTCCAAGCCTACTTAGCTGCAGGGTCGGAGCTTCCGGCATGGTGACCAGAAGTCCCACCTGTCCAATTCAGAAGAAGAATCCATCAGATAAACAGCGAACGATCAAGTTATGAAAAGCTAAAAAGGGAAAACTCACCGACGCCCGCTTCTTGGTCCTCATCCCCCAACTGCACACCGGCTTCCTCCGCAGCAAGAAGCCGCATCCCCTCCTTCACCGCTACCTTCTACTCCTTTGAGAACTGGGCGGTTACCACGTCCATCCTGAATGCCGCTCCACCTTCCTTATTCGCATCGGCCTTGGCCTCCTCCAAAGCCCGGAGATATATCCTAGCCATGATCCGGGGATAGTCATCCATCCAGGATAGATTACCCTGCTTCCAGGTATGGAAGTACATATCCTGCAACATCTCATCCATCATCCCCTCATTCTCCTCAAACTCTCTCACCCGGGCCTCGGAGGACAACAACTTAGCAACGGCAACATCCCTCTCCAATCGATACCTCAAGCGGTCAGCCTGGAGAGACCTCCTCATTCCCTCCATCTCTTCCTTTAGCTTGGCCTGAGCAAGCTCTGCGGCCTCAAGCCTACCAGACAACTCTTCAATCCGCTCAAGATCCGCATTCCGAACCTCGTCCACCGTCGCAATGGCCATATCAATCCGCCCCTTGCGAGCAGCCTCCATTTTTCGCAATTCTGCCCTGCTGGCCTTTTCCAGACTCTCCTTCAACTGCCTGGAGGCTGCCTCGTGCTGAGAAATCTGGATAGCCTGATCGGCAAGCTGCTTGTCCTGATCAGCAACCTGTAGCCGCAGCCGGATGTTAGCACTCTCGATTTCCTCCCCAGCCCTAGCCAGTCGAGCATGATGCTCCATTAACTTCTTGACCTCCTCCGCGACCCGGTCAATGTTGGCATTGGCTTCGTCCCCCATGGAAGCTATCCGAGTAGTGAGCAGGTCCAAATCTAGGGACTTAGCCTCATCAAGAATCCGAACCATGGGATTGCGGGGGAGAAGATGCTCGCCTGTGGCCTCGTCAAATAAAATATCCTGAAGGCTTGGGTCCAAATCCGGGTGGCCGGCAAAGGGATTGCGAGGCACGTCGGGACATTTTATGCGGATCACAGTAGGGTTCTCGGAAGGAGGCGGAGGGGGGACAAACTCTGTGGTCTTCTCCGTAGTATCTCGGGGAGGCTGAATAGGAGACTGAGGACCAGGTGGTGAATCAAATAAGGAACGCCTCCTCTTCCTCTGCTGGATATCTTCTTCAATGACTCCAAGAAGAGGGCGATATTTAACTACGTCCCCGGAACGGCCAGTTGGCGGCTTAGTAGCAGCTCTCATCAATTTGAATTGTTCAAGGCGGTGTCGAACGTCTGAAGTTTTGGCCACCTCGCCTGCCCCTGTAATAAAGAACAAGTGTTACGAGCATACAATGGTCCATAATTGGAGAAATATGTTAAGTTAAAAAAGAATGAGAAAACACATCTATTATACAAACCCTGCGGAGGAATAGGATCCTGCAATAAGTCCTGGATTTCATCCCAGGACGGGAGCGAGCCATAAAATATTCCTAAGTCCCTGTCATAAATAGAGTCTGCAGAAGTCAAAAGTTCACCTTGCACTGCCGGAGTCACCCTAGCTGAGGAGCTCTTAGGGGATGGATCGGCGTCAGCCCCGGCCTTGCCAGTCTTCTTCGCCTTCTCCGCCAAATCCGGTTCTCCCTCCGATTCCCCGAAAGCTTGACGGAGAGCCTCATCCGTCCACTCCTGAAGCTCCCCCACTGGCCCGGAGGTCAAGGCACCAGCACCACTACCACCCTGTCCTTCACCTTCTCCATCTCCTCCGCTCTCCTCTTCGTCTCTTTTCTCCTCTCCACCTTCCTCCTCCGGAATATCTGGACATTTACTGGGAGAGGGTCCATCAGACTTCTTAAGCTTCTTTCCCCCAACGGCTGGAGGCACCGAGAAGGGTCTCTTCTTGCTACTCTTCGCAGTAGCCCCATCCTTAGTTTTAGCAGCCCTCTCCTCGGCTGTATCTCTCTGTTTAACCGCAGATTGATGTGGCAAAATCAAGTTATACTCCAGGAGAGTGGCGTTCCTGATCAGGTAGGAGGCCGACCTATCCCTTTCCGAAATGACCTTTATTTCGGTAGCCATCCGAGCCAAGGAGTCGGTCTCCACGACCGCAAAACCACCTGTCGCTAGCAAGAAATAAAAGCATATAAGAAGAAGCATTGTGATCGAGACAAGGAAAATATAAATGAAGTTCAACTTACAGCCGGAAGTGAAAAGGCAGAAAGAAACAGTGTCATCCCTAATAAAAAACCATTCCTTCTTGAACATGCTGAACTTCGAGTACAAGTCTAGAACAGGCTTGAAGGGCACGGCCGCTTCCAAACTGATATATGGAGACCCCTTCTTGTAGCCTTTCAAGTTGTACAGATACCGGATCTCCTGGTTGGAAGGGGGACGCCCATATTTTCTCTGAAAGATGACGAAAAGACTCACCAGAATGGCATAGGAGTTAGGCTGAAGCTGGAATGGAGCCACCTTCAGATATGTGATAAAGCTAACTATCCAAGCGTTGAGAGGCGGGATAGCACCACACATGCAATGATATCTGCTATACGCAAAGTACCCTTCAGGAGGGTCATATGGCATAACCCCCTCTCCCGGCAACAACATAAGAGCCCTGTCAATCCCGAAGGAACGAGAAATGACATCAAGCCGCTCCTCTTTGAGGGAGCTCGGAAAGCAATCAGGGGGAGAGTTCAGAAGCTCTTGGGGACCATACCCATCCACTAACGACCTCGGGGCAGGTCCATGTCGCGCCGGTCCTGGTTGGGCTGGGGGCACGGAAGAAGACTCCCCCCTATCCTTGGACTTCTTACTGTCCGATCGAGTTTCCGCTTTACGAGACATTTTATCTACATACACAATAGAGAAAGACGTGTTGTTAGAACATGAAGTACAGGAATACAAGCGAGCAAGCATACACAAGTCGGAGATTTCTCTCATGGTCCAAGTATAAAAGACCATTCGGTATCAAAGGTTTAAAGTTCCATTCGGCAAAGTGAACACCCATTCGGCAAAGTGAACACCCATTCGGCATTCAAAAAACCCTGGTTCATTCGGTATTGCCAACACAAGAACTCATTCGATACTTGGAGCCCTCGGTTCCATTCGGTAAAACCCAAATATAATGAAGAAGCCATTCGGCGTATACCTGGTTCGGCAGCAAGGGTTGGATTGGCACAGCGACTGATTCGGTAGGAATTTCTTATCCGGATGACTCGTTCGGTAGGGAACAAAGGAAGCCCTAGGCCCCTACTTATAGGCGAGCATAGATACAACCAGACCAACTGGTTCGGCACTCCCAGGACCGAACGAAGCTATCTCAACTGCAGGGAAACAAAGCGCGACACATGCAAGCACGTGCCCCACTTTGGGGGGCAAATGTTTGGCGAATTCTCACCCAGGAGATCTCGAGACCAAGAAGCGTCAGTTCCATCCGGATTCGCAATCATGGGTGGCCGAACCAATGGTCCTTCGAGTGCCTGCCGAACCAACACGAGGAGGAAGCCACCAAACCATTCGGTACCGAACCATTCGGTACCGGACCAACCTATCTCCCCTACGTGCCGAACCAGCTCCTCTACCAACCTCCAAACTTCCATCTCCATGCGACACCATACCACGCAATGCCGAGCCAACACCCTACCGAACCATACTCCATCCATCATCACCGGTCCAAGCAACCACCGGACCAAAAACCCACCAAACCAACCTCGACTAGACACTACCGAATCAAACAACCCCCCAAGCCAAGCCGAACCAATTCACCTCCCATCTACCACCGAATCACCGCATCTCCACGTCCTAACCGGACTTAGGCCATCACCGGACCAAACCTCCACCTAGCTATGACCGGACCAAGATTCGCCGAACCAAAGCTCCCCCGAACCAGATGTGCCAGGCCAGATTGCTTCAACCCAGGCCCACCAGCAGCTATATACATCCAGGACCCCTGCCTCCAACCTCACTCTATAAATAGAGGGGCAGGGGTACAACAATGGCAGACAAGTTTGAGAGCTCAAGCAAGGAAGGAACTTTCAAACAACTTTCTTATACTTGTACTTAAAGCTTTGTACTTGTAATCCGAAAGAAAAGAGGGAATAACATATGAAGTGGACGTAGGCACGTTCTGGCCGAACCACTATAAATCTGCGTGTCTTTTACATTTTAATCCTTGCTTTTTACATATTTGTATAAGTAAACTAAAACCTTGAAAAATAACATATAATCAACTAAATAATACGGATTGGAGGTGTTTGTCCATTTTTTGTGCAAACAACCACATTACACATAAACACGATGAGTTTTTACCTTACTATAACTAAAACTATTTTATAGAAAAAACCAGTGATATTATAATAGTATCTAAATACAAACACTTATTCAAATAGCTGAAATTGTTACATTAATTAAATTCCAGCAAATTAGGCTCTACAAACAAAACTTTAAAGGCTCGTATTGGAGAATGGATTCCATACAATGACTGTGCCACTGAGGTGCCGGCCATCACAGTACACCTCTAGAACAATGTACCAAGGACCTGCCGGGATCCCCTGCTATACAAGACTGGCCCACCTTAACTTGGATAGAACGAATATGTTATCACCCCAGATGTTCCCACCCTTACAATCGAATGCTCCTTCTTTCATGCACAACCATATCCATAATGTAAAGGTTTCCGAGGATATCTAGAAAAGTGATAACTTACCCTAATTGGGTGCGACCCATTTACTCTTACTGCATGTCCCATGTTTTGGTCATTCCCGGTTGATGAGGCTCGAGGCTAAGCGTTTCCTTTCAGGAAATAATTCTTCTTAGAATGCTCATCGTCCTCCAATAATGATGTTCTGAGAGCATTTGTCCGTACAAGTTGTCTTGGGTCTGGACAAATCAAATCATCGTTTTCATCATCTTCACGGTATTCATTCACAACGTTCAAGCCAGATCGAAGTGGTTTTCGGATAATTAAATCCGATCCCGGTCTCTTCGAAACGATCAACGAACTTGGCCAATATTTGATAGTTGGTTATTTGACTATCAAATAACATCCAAAAGCAAACATTAGGCCATATTTTATAAATCTCCAAAATATTTATTTCAAAACATCTTCACCAAGATATATATTCAATCTCTTTCAATATTTCTATATTTGAAAACAATTTAAACACTTGGATCCATAACAGGATATTTCACTATTTTCAATACTTAGAAATATTTCCAACTTCCATTTTTATAACACTTAGAAAATATTTCTATTCCAAATCATTTCCCACTAAAAATATTTCCAAAACCTCCCTTTCAATACTTAGGAAAATATTTATACGTATAGTTTCCGAAATCATTTTAATATTAACTTGGAAATTATTCATAACTTATCTCATAAGTCTTCAAAATTTTAATAAATTCTCCTTACGATTTCCAAACCGATTATACTTACTGATAATCTTAACCAACCATTTATAACTTCTTTAAATGAATTCAAATTCTTTCCACAGTTATCGCATCTAAATATTGGAAATTTTCTTAAGTCTTTAGAATTCCATTTTTAAGATTTCTTATATAAAATCTCATCCTTAAAATAAAACCTGTCTGCACATCTTGGGAGAATTTTATAAATAAATTTTCAATCATTTCAAAACTATATATAATGAGCATTTTTAAAGAATAGTAATTTATTATTTTTTTAAATATGTTTTAAGTTATTATTATAATATTAAACACTTTTAATAAAACATCAATAACTCATTTAAAATAAAACAAATCAATATACAAATCTAATTGTAAAAATTAAAATTTTATTTTCAATATATATTAATATTTGAAAATCCATTTTCCGATGTATTCCAGTACTAACTAGTTTAAAATTTTCATAAATTAAATAATAAAGTTTTCCCTTTTAGAAAACAAACTTAACTTTTTAAAAATAAAAATATATTTTTAAATCTCAATAACCAATTTAATTTGTAACTTCCTCTCGATTTCACAACATATCGATTCATTATCGATTCCCTAACCATTCTCAGTGCAAAAATAGAATCTATTACTTTTCTCAACCTGTTTCCATATTTTAATATAAATTCACCCTATAAATTTATATTCCCAATCATCATCTGATATCGAATTACTTTATTTATAAACATCGTTTATAAATTTTTATAACCACTTTGGTTTTACCTGTTTATAAAACAAATATTATTTATAAAATTCCATTATATAAATTCATTTCTTATAAATACCATTCATACTTCCAATCTATTTTTAATATTGATTTTAACTCCTTTTCATATTTCAGAATACCATTTACAAACTCCTTTATATAATTACCATTTATGAATAGTAACGTACAATCCAAAATCAATATATATTATCCCTAATTCAATTTTCTTAAAAATAATCGTATTTCCAATAAAAATATTTTTATATCAGAAATCTCCTTTTAAGTACCTTTCAACTAAAAATAATAATTTATGGTATTTAAAATGAAGAATTTAGGGCCCGTCCTGCTATAGCATCCAAAAATTCGAATCATAGCAATAATCTACATTAGATTATTCACACAAATCATATATCATTATATATGAAAAATAAATCAACATTTTTTAGGAATCCAATTAGATCCCTCCAACATGTTTTTCTGCATCCAGAGATGTTAGTCAACAATAAAAATACCAATCCCACTTCGAGGGGGATATCGCAATTCGAGGGGGATATCGCAGTATATAAGGTCATCTGCTATTATGCGAGGCGCATAGTGCCTCATCCGCTAAAATATGCGGGAATATCACTCTGGATACTAGTTTATATATACTGCTATATATAATATAATATGATTTAACATATAATAACTTTTAACTTCAACCAAGCATCCAATAATTAATTTTAACCATTTAAAATTAAATTGGCAATCCAAATGAGTGAGAATTTTTCTCACCTTGATCTTCAAATTATCGGTCATCCAAATAATTTCTATTGCATAGACTTTGCAACTTTGAATCCTATGCGACCCATTCCCATGTGATTTAACCTTGCATAAGCAGATTTTGAATTATATAATTAATGGTTACAATTTTAATTAATCAACTGGATTTTTTTTTCAAACTGGTTACTTCTTAAAGTAAAATTGACTTTAAATTAAAATACTTTATCACCTTCGATTCAAATCCTATGCATTGGAACAAATAGTGCAAATCGTGCGCTTCTCCTCCTTGAGTTCTACAAAATTAGCACAACCTCAACACCACCACATGCCTTCGAAAACGCGTCCATCCCCTTAGGGCTTCGGCTATCCTCACCATCGATCCAATTGATACACTTCTTTATTGACCCACATCAATTTTCCATCGAAGCCATCCATGACCACTGCCACCGCACATTGCCGTCTCTCCCAATTGCTATCAGGAATGTGATAACTTCCTTCACTCGACTCTAAACAAGGCTCGCACTCCATCATCTCTTCACGCGCCTCCCAACCATTTCCACCTAGTGCCGCCTCACCGTCCTATAAATGCCTTCATCACGCGTGCAACCCTCCTCGTCGCATCACCTACTACCTGCCTCCAAACAGCATCGAAGTCGCTCGAGCATCAGAGAAAACAAATCGCGATTCGTTCGCTCTTTTTTTAATAAAGCTCAAACAATGTCGATTGGTTTTGAACAGAAAGGAAGATAAAAAGGGGAAACTCGCTATTTAGAACTGATTTATATTTTTTTTCTTTTCTGAATGATTTCATATTTGAACGGAAAAAAGGGGAAGAGCTCGTGATTTAAAAGGGGAAGGAGGGACGATCTGAATAAAAAGAAAGAGGGAAAGCTTGCGTATGAATTTGAGCTTGCTTCAGAAGGAAGAAACAACTATGACCTTTCAAATTTATAAATTTATTTAATTATAAGCTATCTCGATTTAGGTAACTCAAAATTTGAACCTCTATCGAGGCGTGCTGCTAGGTGTTCATAATATTATACTCCTATTCTATATGCAATGGAAAAAGTTTCGAGTCTTAATTCGATCGTATGGAGAAGATAGCTGCATTGGGTGGTACGTTGTGGATGTCCGAGCACTGGCATAGACTAACGCAGACGCGATTTATGTTTTCATAGTAAGCAGTGGAGCACTTGTATTATAGGCCTTACGAAGCAGTCCTTTACAGATGTGGCTACAGAACGCTATGGAGTAAGACGATGAAGCATCTATATTGTAGGCCTTACGAAGTAGTCCTTTACAGATGTAGTAATGGAACGCTCTCGAAGCAAGACGATATAGCCCTTTTCGAGGAGGATACGAAAGGTACCATGGGTTATACCTAGGACCAATATGGTCATTGGGCATATAGTTGCATATATGTATATATTAGTTATTACGTTTTAATCTACTATGGAGTTGATGGGCATGGCTCACGAACAGAGGCGAGAGTATTATAACCTAATGAACCTAATAAAGAGTAAATGGAAATAAAACAATATATGTAGAATTAAGCCTAGAAGTGTATAATTTATCCATTCACCAGAATTTTAGCTCTGACCTCCTCCTCATAACATCCTACTGGTTAGGTAGATAGCAGAGACTTCCCAACTTTAAGACACTTGTTTAGAAAGTGTTATTATATTGATGAATATTTACTTACTATTATATTTTAGTCAATTCCACTGTGAGATATTTAATTGAGCTCCGATATATTTGTCTTTGCCTGTTTGCAGGATACCAGATTCCCAACTCAGGTTTTAGTGGGCTTGGGTTTTTGCATTTTTACGAAAAATCCGGACCCACTGGAATTTGGGTTATTACAATGTTAGCATAGCGTGTACCATTGATGAAGTATCACGCAACAAACATCTTCTATTACCTTTTCTTTCAAACTAGGTATCCCAAACTGAGACAAATCAACTAAAGGTGGGATTGCTCCTTATTGAGGGCGACTTAGCCAAATTCAAAATTATCTTCTTAAATAAAACAGAAGACATGGTTTGAATGGAGGCATGACTTTACAAAACAACAAAGCATACCCAAAAAATGCAACGTAAAAGGAGGAAACTTGGTTTAAATTGGTAAAAATAATAGATACAATGTGATTAGGGTTAGACATACCTTTAGTTGTTCATAGTACGGACCTTGAATTCAAAATTACAAACCGTTCCCATCTTCTTATCATCATAGACAAATCTGCCAGTTTCCTTTGAAAAATACCGATGAGTAATCCATTCAGGGGCGGATATAGAGCGAAAGACGAGAGCAAAAGCGAAGATGAACATGTGACGATGAATACGAGAGAGATAAAAAAACAAGACAAGGTTTTTCTTCTTGGGTTTTATTTCTTTAGGAGAAGGGGGAAGACGAATGAAAGATTAAAGAAAACAATCGGCCGCCAAAATAAGTTTTGAGCCCGCTTCCTAAAATAAGTCTCCTATAGCGTTTTAATATTTTTTTATATTTATTTTAGTTGTTTTTGGTTCGAATAAATGGCATCTACCATTAAAATGCTATGTTTTTAACATTTTCAATGCTATAAATAATAATTTTTCTTGCAGTGTGTGCATACACACACACTCAAGGAAACCTTACAATATTTTTCAAAGATACATAATACACTAGTATAACCTTACTAATCATAGCATGGTCCATAAGTCTTTGTTTGTCTTCGAGTCTTGATACCTTTGAGCATGACTATCTCTTGTAGTACATACCTATAATCTTGATAAAATATAATATATGCGATTGTATAGTTGTTGTCATTGAAACTATAGAATTGAGATTTTAACATTCTTCATCTTTTTGTTGATGACAACTATACAATTGTTAGTTATAAAAATAACTTTCGCTTAATTTTATCTCCCCTTATGTATATGCATATATTTCTCCCCCTTTTTCATTATCAAAACAAAAGAAAAGAAATTATGCAGACATAAAACAGATATGTTAAAAAAATAGTCCATATTCATTAATGTGGGTTAATTACTGTAGAATTCTTTTAACTGCTCGATAGTGTGACTCCTCAGGTTGTGCTTGCATTCTTGCACATAAACATACGCTCATCATAATATCCGGTCTACTAACCGTTAAATATAACAGAGACCCTATCATACTTGAGAAATTTTCCATTCCAAAGCGTTTTAATAAATCTCGACAGTAGTTTTCTTGATTTATAAAAATTCCATTTTCTAGTTGTCTAATTTGCAAACCTAAAAAATAGTTCAGTTCTCCCATATGTGACATTTCAAATTCCTTTTTCATATATAATGTCAAAAAATTCATTGCATAATTTTTCATTAGTTGGTCCAAAATTAATGTCATCAACATATATTTGTACAACTAATATGTCATTGTTTTCTCATTTTATAAATAAAGTAGAGTCTATTTTACCGATTTGAAAACCAAAATTTTGTAAATGAGTTTTTAGTCTTTCATACCAAGCATGATGTGATTTTTTTTAATCTGTAAGAGTCTTTTTAAGTTTAAATACATGATCAAGATATTTCTCATGAACAAAGAGCAGAGATTGTTCAACATAAACCTTTTTTTAAATCCGGTTAGAAAAGCACTTTTACATCCATTTGAAAAGGTTTAAAATTATGATGACATGCTAAAGCAAGTAATGTTTGTATTGCTTCAAGACGTGCTACGAGAGCAAACGTCTCTTCAAAAATCAATTCCTTCTTCTTAATTATGTTCTTGAGCTACTGATCTTGCTTTATTTCGAATAATGTTTCCAATTTCATTTATTTTTTAAAATCCATTTTGTTCCAATTACAGATTGATCGTTCGGTCTTGGTACAAGTTCCCATACATCATTTCTTTCAAATCGATTAAGTTCTTCTTGCATTGCAATAATCCAAAAATCATCTTTTGATGCTTCTTTATAATTTTAGGTTCAAAATTTGATATAAATACAACTTAACTCATTTGGTTGAACTATTTTCCAGTTGATACTTTTGTATTTAAATCACCGATATTATTATTAATTGGATGGTCCTTTAATATCCTAGGTGGTGAAGTTATCACATTATCATCATTATTATTGATATTATTATTATTATTATTATTATTATTCTCATGTATAGGTATATTAGTTTTATTCATAACTTCTTCATCATCATCTTTTTTATTATCTGTAAAGTTTTCATCAAATTATACATGAAGACTTTCTTCTACAATGTTTGTTCGTTTATTAAATATTTTATATGCTTTATTTCGATTTGGAAAGTCAACAAAAATTCCTTTATCAGATTTAGAATCGAATATTCCTAGATAGTCTTTTGTGTTTAAAATAAATTTTTTTGATCCAAATACTCGAACATACGACACTTTAGGTTTCTTTTTGAAAAATATTTCATAACATGTGTTTTTAGTCATTGGTCTAAGTGTTACATGATTCAATACATAACATGCGGTAGCAACAGCTTCAGCCCATTTTTTTTTTGGGTAGGTTACTACTATTTAGTAAGGGCCATGCACACTCTTGTAAAGTTTGATTTTTCCTTTCTATAACACTATTTCATTGAGGTGCACATGGAAATGAAAAATTACGACTAATTCCCTTTTCGTTACAAAAATTTGTAAATAGTTCATTTTCAAATTCACCTCCATGATCGCTTCATATACTTTTAATTTTTAATTCATTAATTTTGTAATTTATTTAGCAAATTTTTTGAACATTTCATGTCACTTTTATGTTTTAGATATAATGTCCAAGTATAACTTGAAAAATCATTAACAATTGCAAAAACATATTTGTTATGATTTATCGACCGTACTTGAGTCAGTCTGGATAAATCTAGATGAAGTAGTTCGAGAGATTGCTTTATGGAGATTTCCTTTTCAAATTTAAAAGAACGTTTATTTAATTTACCAAATTGACATGTCACATAGGTTTTTAACCTTTTAGTTGATCTTAGGTAATCCTCTAACTAATTCATTTTTAGCTAGTTTTTTGATATTCCTAAAATTATGTAACAAAAACGTTTATGCCTAACCATGAATCATCATGATTTGCGGCTAAGCATAAATTAGTGTTTTTTAGCATTCGTGTTTAAAACATATATGTTTTGATCTCTAAATCCTTCAAAGATTTTTATTTTGGTCAAAGATATTGTATTTATTTTTCTCGAAATCAATTTATATCCTTTATCACATAATTGACTTATACTTAAGTTATGTTTTAAATTTTCTATCAATAAAACATTAGTAACAATAGGAGAGTTAATAATACCAATATTGATGAATTCTACAATGCCAATGACAAATCCTTTTGAATTATCTCCGAATGTCACAGTGCCACCATTGATATATGTTATATTGGATGACGTATGAGCATTTCCAATCATGTGCTTGGAGAAACCATTATCAAATATCCATTTCTCTTTACCTTTAATTTATTTTTAGGTACCTGCAGAATAAGAAGAATTTAATTGGTACCCACATTCTTTGTTTAGGGTCCTACGTGTTAGTGGAAGAAGGTAGCCATATCCATGAGGATTTGGTTCCATTAGAATTGTAATTATTGTTATATGTGACTTTCTTTAAAAATTCATTAGTATACATTTATCTAATTAGTTTATTATTTGTTTTAGGAATCCATATTTTGATCATACTTGTACATAAATTCTTAATCTTTGCTTATAACTTTGGCTTTTTGAATTTTATGTATAATGTGCTATAATTCTTTATCTTTTGTTTGCTTTTAAAACCCAATATTTCAATTTCCAGATGGTTTAGATATTTTAATCAAATTTTATAAATTTTGCTTTCCTTTGTTGAATTTTGTCACATTATTTGTTATTTTATCAAACTTACTTTTAAGATCGCAAATTTCAGTATTGCCAGAATCTAAATTTGTTTGTAGTTCTAGTTTTTCTTTTTATGATTAACTTTTTCTAACTTCTAATTTTATGAATCATGTAATAAGATGTCATTTTGAGATAATAACATTGCATTTTTTGAATAATTTCTAAATTTTCTTCTAATATTATTTTTTCATCTTTTAATAATCCAGTTTCTGTTTATGGTCTAGTTAACTTTCCTCCATAATCCTTGTTTGATTTTTTTGATTCTCTATATTTATCAACTAATTCAATGCTAATTTACATTATCTCCTTTTAAGTAAGTTCAAAACTCACCTCATCAATGTTAGCCATAAACACACTTTGCTTGTTCTGAGTCACTTTCACTATCATTGTCAGATGAAGAAGATGAATCTGAATCGTCCTATGACACTTGGAAAGCTCTTTTCTTTTTATTGAATTTTTCAAACTTGCTTTTCTTTATTATTGAGCTATGGACGGTTCGTCTCCACATGAACAAATTTGTCACCCTCATAATGTTTAATTGATGTTTGATTGAAAGAGTTTGGTTTGCATCATTTTGAAATCTGGTCATCTTCTTGAACTTCTTGAATTTATTGTATTTTTTGACAATAAAAACAATCTCATCTTCGTCTAAGTCCAAATCTTTGCTACTTGCTTGGAAGCTATATTTTCTCTTTCATGATTTTGATCCTTTCGAGCCTGCAATTTAGCTTCATACGACATCAGATTTCTTATTAGCTCTTTCACTTGGAGTTGCGAAAGATTATTAGCATCTATGATGGCTAAATTTTTTATTCCCATTCATTTGTCAAATAGTTTAAAATTTCTACGACTAAATCAAAATCGATGAATTTGACTCCAAGTGCCATCAGGTCGTGTTGAATAGTTTGAAATCTAGTATACATATCAATAATCGATTCATTTGCTTTCATTTTGAAAGATGGAAATTGGTTTTGTAAAATCGAGATTTTTGATTGTTTTACTTAGTCGTGCCTTCATGTGTTCCTTACAAAGTATGCTATATCATATGCAATGGTGCAAAGCATGATGCATGAAAACTCATTTTTGTCAAATTAGCAAAACAGTACATTCATAGCTTTGGCATTGTTAGATGCCAATGCTTTTTGTGCATCTGTCCAAGTACTAATGTCGATGGAGGTTCTTTATTTTTTTTTGAGTAGCTTGTTGAACCGACGGTTTTCTATCGGTTCGAAAATCGTCGAAAAATTGTAATAAAAATAACCGCAGGTGAACGGCGTATAATTTTAGTATGTGGCAAGTACGGGTCGATCCGCAAGGAATTGAATTGATTTAAAATTCTATTCAATCAAATTAACCAAAAGTGTGAAGTCGTTTAAGCTAAAAAATTGTTAAAAAAATAGCGAAAAAAGTGAATAAAAATGTGAGAGTAGAAGACAATTTACAGGCAAATTCCTTCTCATGGTCACATAAATCAACACAATGGAATTATAATCTCTCTTTTTGGTCATTAGTGAATTTAGTAGATGTGTTTATCATAAGTACGGTCTATTTGTGCTATTAATTAGCCCAACATAAACCATTAAATTTTAACACACCCTCTGAAGCACTTGTTAACTCTCATGAAATAATAATGAAATCAAAAATAAAATCTATTCTGAGCATGATCTATTTACTATTGATTACTAATATAGACCATCAAATTTTAATTCTAAAATTCACTTTATTACCATAATCATATATAGATAAAAAGGTAATTTATGTTTGTTTTTTTTAAGCATAGCCTATTTGGTGTCAACAACATAGGCTATCAAATTCAAAGTTAAATAACAAATTTTTACCACATCAAAAATTCCATCAAGCACAAAAAGAGATCAAATGAAATCACTATATTGAATCTACATGATTAAGAGAGCATCATCACCATTACATTGAAGGGGTTTAGCTTCTCATATTTGTTATCATTTCAACAAATGTATATTGCAATATAAACATAAACAAGAGGAAAAAAAGAGCTAAATAATTTACATGAAAGTAAATCTACTCCACTTGCAAGAAATAAAACTATAATAATTGCATAAAGTAAAGAACATGAATTAAAAGAGTATGAAATCAACTTGCATAAATAAAATTACATAAGACAAAAAGGCTAAGAAGCCATTAAAGAGAGAAAGAGAGTTTATATTTACAATTTGTGCCTACAACTAAGCTAATAAAAGAGGAGGTGCTAAGAGCTTCATTATATAAAACATAAGGGGTATTTATATATGCCTAAAACCCTAATGCATATTTTATGGGACTACTCAAATTGCCCTTGAGGAAGTGTGGCCACCAAGTTATCATTAGCATCTAATTAATCTTCCATTAAATGGCATGTACTTTCAATCTCCACTAACATGTACATTAGCTCATAATTGAAGATCATGATAAGTGGGTAGGTGGAGTCCTTCATGTTGCATGGATCGATTTATTTCTTCATTTCTTTGTTCTTCCATCCTTTGTGCATGTGTGTGTGTGTGTGTGTGTATATATATATATATATATAAATCATCTTCTAATATTTACTTAAATACCTACAAAACAACATTAAAATGTCCAAGTAAATTTTTTCAAATTAAATCATATGCAAAAATGACCATTTTACACCGATATGAAGATGAATAAATAATGATTTTAAAATGATTTAAATTGTTGTTTAAACGTGTAAAATATCCAATATGCTAATTTATTAAATAAAAGTAGATTAAATATGGAAATAAAAATATGCACATTTACATGCGCATCGAATACCCCTACGCTTATCTTTTTATTCGTCCTCCAATAAACTAAAACTAAGATAAAATCCATTTTCATTGGAAATGCGATTGCATTGAGCATATGCAACAAGCCATTAAACTCCTAGGTGTCCCTAATAAGACGATAGTTGTCTCGTGAGGGTTTCCAACGGATACTACCCACTAAATCCAAATGCAACATGAAAATTTTCTAAATGCAAGATTTATTTACAAAGAGATGAATGCAAGTTTTTGAAAATATTAGTATAATTCACTGCATCATGTACTCCGGTGCATTTTATTATTCTCCGGTATGTGTAACCCTGATATGTATTTTATAAGTATAATCAAATGTTTTGTAAAACAACTTCATGAACTGTTTATTTGATTATTATATTTTATCGTTCCGCTGCAAGATTCTATTTTGTTTTTTTTTCTTTCTTTGCTTTTCTTATTTACCCCATAACAATCCGCCCTTCTGTATGGTTTGAGTTGCACGTGTGTCTACTTAAACGTACAAAAAGGCGGGATGTTACACGAGTTGACCGGTAAGCATAGTTAGAACTAGTACATAGTGAAGGGCGTGTAATTGATTAACCTTCTTAAAAAGTGCTTGGCATATTATTGATTTTTCAACTACGTGTTACTGTAGATTAAAATGACAATGCTCTAATACCAAATGAAAATGTATAGGATCTTATATAATACAACTTATATACTAATGCAAAAGTATGCACTGATAATTATACTAAGTAGAGTGAATTAACAGAGTATAAATAAGAAAGATAATAAAAGCGAGCACACTCGATATTTAATATTGGTTCGGACCTCATATCCTACATTCAGTCTTAAAGCTCCCCATCGGTATTTCCTTTGACCAAATAACCCTCACTTCGCCTGGAGGAATAGGCTAGTACAAAAGTAATTCTCCGACAATCGCGTGTTCAAAATAACATGGATTTTGACCGATAGTACAAATCTTTCTATGATCTCCTTTGAGTATGTGAATGTGAATGCTTTGAGTTGTAGGAAGTAGTTTAATCAAAATGGTATTTTGAATATGATAGATTGAGATTATGTAAGCAAGAGATGCACGAATTTGTAAATTGAAAGATAATAAGAAATCAAAAGAATAGAATAATAAAATTAATTCCACTTCTCAATCTTTGAAGTGTATATATAGGTTTAAATTGATGCATATGAGAAGTTGTTACTGTTAAACAAGAAATCTGTATGTTTTAATGGCTACAACCATTGAAGAAGAGATATTATTATTTAGTATGAAATGAAGCACCCTTTCAAATTAGAGTAGTTGCCAGACGACAAACATCTATGGATTTTCCATAGACGTCTATTGCTTTAGGGAATGATTTCTCGAAAATATTCATTGATATCTGTGGCTTTCCTACAGATATCTATGGATGGTCTTATTTGATTATCACAGTTTTTAATGCCAAAGTTGAATATATGAATTCGTGTGTGCACATATATACTCAAGGAGACCTTACAATGTTTTTCTAAGATTCTTAATACACTAGTATAACCTTATTAATCATAGTGTGACGACCCGGCTTTCTATGCCCAGAAAGTCGTGTCATCAATAAGAAAGAAAGGGATAGAAATAGAAAAGAAAAGAAAGAAAGAACATCAACATCAGAATCTCACAGCGGAACGGGATAAAATATAATATATCAACATAAATATTACATAGTTATATGTATACATCAGAGTTAAACCATATCATACAACATGACTATCATACACACATCTGTCAGAACATACATCTCAAATATCATAAACTAACTAACACAGCGGAACTATGAAGATATATATATCTACATCGCTGAAGCCTCCTGCTCCATTGCTCCTCTAGAAGTCATCAAAGCTAACCTGAATCCCTTGGCTACCCGTAAAAATTTGGGTACCCGAAAGTTTATAAAAATCAAAAATAAACTTCGGGTCAGACATGGGTCTGGTATGAGTAAACAGGTTAAAGTTGTTTAACTTTGAAAATCATTTAAAAGAAAGGTATCACGTAAGACTCCCCATAAATAAATACGGGTAAGTTTTTACCTTACGCTAACCAAAACATTTCATAGGAAATTCAGTGATATTATAATAGTGTCTAGGGTTTTCAAGTAAAATACAGAAATAGCTGAAATGCTTACATCTCACATTTCAACATAGTTGGGCACAATCAAAACGTACGGCGCTTATTGGAAATTGGATCCCATACAATGGCAGGGCTACTGGGGTACCGCCCGTCACAGTACGTGGTCTAGATCACAGTACCGAGGAGCCACCCTAACTCCCCTGCAACACAAGGCCGGAACCATTCCTTACTGAACAGTCCCGAACAAGATAACCCCGCAGTTGGTGTACATCCAACCACCCACACAGCTGAATAAAGGGACATCTAGACATGGGTATATCTCGTCCTGCTTGGGCATGACCCACCTAATCTTGCTGCACCTCCCCTGTTTTAGCCATTCCCGGTTGATGAGGCTTGAGGCTACGATTACCTTTTTAGAACATATCACTTAGAATGCTCATCGTCCGCCTGACGATGTGCTGAAAGCATTCAATCCATACAAGTTCGTTCCGGGTTCGAACGAAACCGAAGGCATTATCTCGTTACACTCGTTTTGGAATCACCCTCAGAGTTAACGACGATAACCCTTGCATTCTGAAAACACCATCTCGATCTTCACTTGAGATTACACGACCTAACGTTTAATTTGGATCGATGTGGTTTTCGGAATATCAATTGATATCCGATCCCGGTCTCATCGAAATCCAAACGCCATTTTAAAGTCCAAGTTGTCTAATTAACTTAACAGTTTAAATTTAACAATTGAATTCATATAGCAATTTAACACAGATAATTAACATCAGATAAATCATATAACAAGTTAACACAGATAAATTATACACAATCATCACAAATATATCCAGAATATCACAGAACATCACATGATATAAATAATCATCAGAGGCAATCAATATAATCATCGATTTAAATCAACAGTTTTGATTTGTTTTATACTTAATTGCATACTTGAACATAAATTATATTTTATTCATGCTTAATCAATTACGATTAATTAACTTATTTCAATTTATTAATTATTCCTTAATTAATGAAATAAAATCTTAATTACTAA
The DNA here is from genome assembly GCA_030765085.1 of Allium cepa. Lineage (NCBI taxonomy): Eukaryota > Viridiplantae > Streptophyta > Magnoliopsida > Asparagales > Amaryllidaceae > Allium > Allium cepa. The sequence continues at coordinate 603,340,981 of CM060943.1, read as the reverse complement.
TCAATAATCTTAATTATTGATTTATAAAACTTAATTACACAATTAATTATTATTAATTGCTTAATTAATCATTAATTATTAATTAACTTAATCGTTCAATCATTAATTATTTATTTAATCAGTTAGCTACCCCTTTTGTTAATGAATCAGCTTCCAATGATTAATTACATTCTTAATTACAAATGAATTTCCACAAGGTGATTATTAAAATCTTTAATTACTAATTCCACTAAGTTTTAACTACTTATTAAATTACCATTATTAATTTATTACATACATAATTAACATTCACTTTAAATTAATTTCCAATTTGTTTCAGCAAAACTTTCAAGATCATCAGAGTTTAAAAAAAACAAATTGTTTAATACTTAATAACATAGATTATGCTTAACATAATTACTTTACTATCATATTACAGCTAACCAATTTTCTGCAATTACAAACCCGAAGACACCCATGCGCATACCTCGAGTAGAACTCGAATCCACCCAGAAATTTTCACGCAATCCTTCCCTGCCTCTCTTCTTCTCCCCTGTTTCTTAATTTACCTGTTTCTTCTTCTTAAAAAAAACTTAAAGTTTTATGTTGCTGAAACATATTAACACACACGCCTACTAACAAAAACTACTCAGGGAAAACCCGAAGAAACTAGCTCACTATCTCGAGTTACACTCGAGTCGACAGCCACACGCATCACTCCGCCGCCGTGCACGTGCACGGCAGTCCACCACCGCGCCGCCACCTTGCGACGCCACCAACAGGTCGCAAATCCTCCCCTCACTCCAATACAAAACCCAATTCAACTTAGTTGACACGAAATCAAAATTCGACCTAAAAGTCGAACCGGAACTTGAACACAGTAGACAATTTCGCCTCGTCTACACAATTGCGATCACCTGAGACTCTAAGCTTTCGGCCATGGATAGCCAACATCAATTCCTAACTCCTCCCAAAACTGCTCGTCACTCGGTGAAGTCACGACGTCGCGTGAATCACTCAACCGAACCCAATATTTTCAGAACCCAAAACCCTACCTTTGCTTTTCCCCAACAAAACTTGCATTCGAAAATTATTTCAACAATTTTCTGTTAATCTCCTATCCATATACTAGCTACATGCGAATTTTCATCAATAATTATGGGATGAAACACCTGCTATTCACATAAATACAATTTTCTTCACGGACTAATTGTACTGTGAAAAGTTGATTAAAAATAATGATTTCTGTCTTAAAAATCATGATTTTGTATGTAGTTTCAACTTATAAGTTCAACTTTGTAATTCGAGATATTCGAATTTCCACCTTTGTTTCATGTTTACTGTAAATTGTAGTTTACAGTGTTTACAGATACTATACAAAATACTCCAACCAGAATCTTAAACCTAAACTAATTTATTTAGTTAAATAACCAATTGAAGATAAGGATTTTATATAAAAGTTTGATATATTCACTGTTTTGTTTGCCTCAGTACAAAGAAAATTGGAACCTAAAAGAACATGATATGCAGGTCTTACAGTATTTAACAAACATCACAGAACTTAAATCATCCACAAAACAAATCTTCATAAACTACTTAAATAAAGTTAGGTTAGAAATAAGTTTACTCACCCAAGATAGTAGCAACTTGAAACGGAGGCTAACTAGGAGACAGCAGTTTGCACAAAAGGTCTTCCAGTAAATTTCCCTTTTGCTTGAATATGGTTTTAACTTGCAAATATAAAGTTTTATTTATTTTCTTTTCTTACTTCTGCTCAGTTTTTTTTCCTTGAGTTAATGACTGAACTTAGTGTAATGATAAATACAAATATTTATAACTTGCAACAATGGAGTCTTCTTGCACAAGCTTCACTTGATAAAATATCTTACTCTATTTTATTTTTTTATTTATTTGTTTTGTACTAATACCTGAGATGTATTTAAAATTTCGGCTAGGAGATATTTCTCTCTCTTTGCAGTACATAAAAGTAGGCTAATTAAATGGTTGTGTTATCATTTTAGTTAACACACAATTAAATGCTAGCTGACACAAACCCATGGTGCAAAGATACTTACAGATTGTGTTTTGTTTGAACATACTTATGTGAACATATAACAAAAATGTGTGCTGCAGGTTTTGTTTTAATTATTTATACTAGCATATACAGTTTGCAGATTTTTCACTTGTGTTTTGTACTAAATTCTTTCATTTCTATTTATATCTTACACCTATTATATTTGTACTTATGTTTGTAATCCTACCTTTATGTTATATTTATGTTAAATATAAAGAAGCTTATGTTTATAACCATAATTATAAATATTTATATAGGAACTCATGTTAAATAGTTATAAGCTTATGTTATTTTAGTTATAAAAGTTATTGTGTAGAAATATTACTTAAATCTTTTTTTCACTAAAGTTAAATATTACAAATATTTGATTTGAAACTTATATGTGCATTAATGTATTTATATTTAATATAAAAAGAATTGTGTTATTGAACTTGTTACCATTCTTAACTGCATACATACACATTTGATAATAATTGTCATTCATACTTAACTTTTATTTTAAATAAATAAAACAGATTTAATTTTTTTGAATATTGTTAAAAGAGTCTACTTTATATTTTGAAGTTATATTCCTTTATAACCCATATACAACTAATAGTATCCAAATTCTTATTTATTTATAAATGAAAATCTTATATGTTATTTAAATTAGACTAAAAACTTATTATAAAAATAGGGTCAAAATCTCGGGATGTCACATTCCTCCCCCCCTTAAAAGAATTTCGTCCCCGAAATTTAAACAACATTTAATTCAAAAGCTTTATATTAACATTCTAATCATACATTACATCCATACAAAACAAACAATCAAACAGTTAATCCTAACAACATTACTAGCTATCCGGACATAAATCTGGATAAGCTTTCCTAAAACAATCAAGAGTTTCCCAGGTACAGTCTCTGGGATCCTCACTCCATTGCACCTTGACGAGTTTCACCACTTTGTTCCTGAGTTGCTTCTCGTCATGATCTACAATCTGAATAGGATTTCTAACTACAGTCAGGTTGGTTTCTACTTCTAAATCTTCCTGAAAACTGGTTCTACTACTAATGATGGGTCATGAATAAATTTCCTTAAATGAGACACATGAAATACATTGTGAATCCCAGACATCCGTTCTGGCAATTCAATCCTATAGGCTACAGTTCTAATTCTTTCCAATACTCGGAATGGACCAATATATCACGGTGCAAGTTTTCCTGTTTTCCGAATCTTATAGCACCTTGATTGAGGAAACTTTAAAAAAAACTAACTCTCCGATCTCAGATTCCAATGGTCAACGTCTCTTATCTGCATATTCCTTCTGACGATCTTGAGCAGCTTTCATTCTTTTCTTTATAAGCTCACCTTCGCAAAAGCTTCTCGAATTAGATCGGGTCCAAGTACAAGTCGATCATTCGATTCAATCCAACAAGATGGGGATCTACAGGGTCTTCCATACAGAGCTTCATAAGGAGTCATCCTAATACTCGCTTGATAATTATTATTATAAGAAAATTCCACTAAATGAAGATGGTCCTCCCATGATCCACCAAAGTCCAATACACAAGCTCGAAACATTTCTTTCAGAATTCGATTAAGCCTTTCCGTTTGTCCGTCCGTCTGAGGATGATAGGCTGTACTTAATCTCAAACTAGTTTCCAATGCTGATTGCAGAGCTTCCCAAAAGTTTACTAGTGAAAATAGGATCACAGTTACTTACTATGCTGATATTTTCACCATGTACTCTGACAATCTCCTTTAAGAAAATTTCCGCCAAGGAAACTGCAGTACGAGTCGCCTTAACCGAAATAAAATGGGCACTCTTCGTTAAACGATCCATAATAACCCATATTCCTTCATTTCCTTTCCTGGTTCTAGGTAAACCGTCAATAAAATCCATCGAGATCATTTCCTATTTCCAATCTGGAATTTCCAAAGGTTGCAATAGTCCAGCAGACCTTTGTTGCTTTCCCTTCACTTGCTGGCAGATGACACAACTATTTACAAAAGCAGCTACATCCTTCTTCATAATCGGCCACCACAAAACTCTCCTCATATCTTTATACATCTTCGAAATTTTCGGGTGAATATTCAATTTGGAGCGATGACACTCAGCTAAAACTTCTTGTCTCAGTCCATCAATATTAGGCACACACAAACGACTATTAATCCTTAGAACACCTTGAAATCTGAATTCCGATCGTCTTTAGTTCCAAGAATCATTTCCTTAAAAGATTTATCCTCTATTTGCTTACTAATGATCTTTTCTTGGAGAGATGGAACTACTTCCAAAAGAGATAAAACCGCATTTCTACTAAGAGCATCAGCCACGACATTTGCTTTCCCTGGAGTATACAAAATATCAAGATCATAAGATACCAAAATTCGACCCATCTTTGCTGTCTCAAAGTAGAAAATATACTTCAACGGTTTGTGATTCGTGAATAACTCAAACTTTTCTCCTAAAAGATAATGTCTCCAGATCTTCACAGCAAAAACAAAAGCTAACAGTTCTAAATCATGCGTAGCATAGTTCTTCTTATGAGACTTCCATTGTCGACTAGCATACGCAATCACTCTGTCATTCTGAGTCAATACTGCACCCAATCCAACTAAACATGCATCCGTATATACTTCAAATTTGCACTTCCATCCGGAATAGCAAGTACTGGTACACTAGTTAGCCTTGTCTCAATTCCTGAAAAGCTTCTTCACTCTGAGGTGTCCATTTGAGTTTGGTTCCTTTCCTTGCTAGCTTGGTCAGATGCGAAGAAATTTTGGAATAATCTTTAATAATTTTTTTGTAGTAGCCAGCTAAACCCAGAAAATTACGAACTTCCATCAGTTGCTTCCATTCTAGAATAGATTCTCCTTTCGCTGGGCCTACAGAGATATCTACACCCAAAATAATGTGCCCCAAAAAAAATTTAACTTCTGATTTCCAGAAATGGCACTTTGAAAATTTTGCCTTCAACACATGCTCCCTCAGAGCCTCCAATACAACTCCCAAATGCTGTCTGTGCTCCTCTTCAGATTTGGAGTAAACCAAAATATCATCAATGAATACCAGCACAACTTATTCAATACAGAACCTTAGCGAACCATCCGATTTGGTGACAAACACAGCAGCAGAGCCCCAACAAGAAAAACTGGGTCTAATTCAAACCCTTCTCCAAAAGATCTTGCGCCTGCTTAATCAACTCCTCTCTTTCTCTAGGAGGCATTCCCCTACTGGACTGAATCACCGGCACAACTCCTGGAATCAAATCAATACGAAACTCAATCTCTCAATGTGGCGGTAGACACATAACTTCTTCAATAATATCAGGAAAATCTTGAACCACTTCGATTTCCTCAACTTTCTCTTGAGAAGTCTCAACTCCTTGCAAAAGATTACACACATGAATTCCAGAATTGTTGCACAACACTCTGGCAATTCTACCTAAATAAGTTTGTTCTCTCTTCACAATCCAGAACAGCCATATACTGTTCAGGTCAATCCATTGAAGAAATAAATCCACTCTGCTACTTCTGAAATCACCCCAAGAAAACTGCTAATCAATAAACCTTCAGAACACTTCCAGCTATAGGGCTAATCTCAATGTCCAAAGACTTCTATTCAAAGCTCTTCGAGAACTCGAGCCTCAATCAAACAAAAATACCCTATTGAACTTGGTCACAATTCCGAAACGGATATACTTCCTTAATTTTTTTGTTCCAAAGAAACATCTTCGGAGACATCCAAACTCACTGTGCCTCATCACACAGCTACAACTCCTTGAGATATCAAGATATCATGATCTGGTCACGTCCAGTCGATAGATCCAATCTCAAACTCATCCAAAATCACACTCCAACCATCGGTAGTCGTGTTTCACACACACTACCCTATCTACCTTATAACTTACATTGGAATACCCGAACAGGTAATCCAATAAATGGGTAGAAAGAAATATATATATATATATATATATATATATATATATATATATATATATATAAATTACAAATACGCTCTCTCAAGAAAGAAATCACTTAAGAGCCTAGGTATTCACTCAACCTAGCGCTCTGATACCACCTATGACATCCTAGGCTTTTCAACCATCAGCAACGGCTCACGACCGGAAGGGTTTTCAACCATCCCAGCCCCGCTGTGGCTCACAGTGATACCTCGAATTTGCTTTTACGGCCACCCTCTCGAGTCGCAACCAACCCCGCAAGACCTTATACTATCCCCAAGGGCATGTAGGGGTAAGAGTCTCCCGTTCGCCACCTAACGCAAAGCGAGAACCCCCTATCACGCTGTAGTGTAGCAAATCCGATCCCGGTCTCATCGAAATCCAAACGCCATTTTAAAGTCCAAGTTGTCTAATTAACTTAACAGTTTAAATTTAACAATTGAATTCATATAGCAATTTAACACAGATAATTAACATCAGATAAATCATATAACAAGTTAACACAGATAAATTATACACAATCATCACAAATATATCCAGAATATCACAGAACATCACAGGATATAAATAATCATCAGAGGCAATCAATATAATCATCGATTTAAATCAACAGTTTTGATTTGTTTTATACTTAATGGCATACTTGAACATAAATTATATTTTATTCATGCTTAACCAATTACGATTAATTAACTTATTTCAATTTATTAATTATTCCTTAATTAATGAAATAAAATCTTAATTACTAATCAATAATCTTAATTATTGATTTATAAAACTTAATTACACAATTAATTATTATTAATTGCTTAATTAATCATTAATTATTAATTAACTTAATCGTTCAATCATTAATTATTTATTTAATCAGTTAGCTACCCCTTTTGTTAATGAATCAGCTTCCAATGATTAATTACATTCTTAATTACAAATGAATTTCCACAAGGTGATTATTAAAATCTTTAATTACTAATTCCACTAAGTTTTAACTACTTATTAAATTACCATTATTAATTTATTACATACATAATTAACTTCCACTTTAAATTAATTTCCTAATTTGTTTCAGCAAAACTTTCAAGATCATCAGAGTTAGAAAAAACAAATTGTTTAATACTTAATAACATAGATTATGCTTAACATAATTACTTTACTATCATATTACAGCTAACCAATTTTCTGCAATTACAGACCCGAAGACACCCACACGCATACCTCGAGTAGAACTCGAATCCACCCAGAAATTTTCACCCAATCCTTCCCTGCCTCTCTTCTTCTCCCCTGTTTCTTAATTTACCTGTTTCTTCTTCTTAAAAAAAACTTAAAGTTTTATGTTGCTGAAACATATTAACACACACGCCTACTAACAAAAACTACTCAGGGAAAACCCGAAGAAACTAGCTCACTATCTCGAGTTACACTCGAGTCGACAGCCACACGCATCTCTCCGCCGCCATGCACGTGCACGGCGGTCCACCACAGCGCCACCACCTCGCGACGCCACCAACAGGTCGCAAATCCTCCCCTCACTCCAATACAAAACCCAATTCAACTCAGTTAACACGAAATCAAAATTCGACCTAAAAGTCGAACTGGAACTTGAACACAGTAGACAATTTCGCCTCGTCTACACGATTGTATCACCTGAGAATCTAAGCTTTCGGCCATGGATAGCCAACATCAATTCCTAACTCCTCCCAAAACTGCTCGTCACTCGATGAAGTCACGACGTCGCGTGAATCACTCAACCGAACCCAATATTTTCAGAACCCAAAACCCTACCTTTGCTTTTCCCCAACAAAACTTGCATTCGAAAATTATTTCAACAATTTTCTGTTTATCTCCTATCCATATACTAGCTACATGCGAATTTTCATCAATAATTATGGGATGAAACACCTGCTATTCACATAAATACAATTTTGCTTCACTGACTAATTGTACAGTGAAAAGTTGATTAAAAATTATGATTTCTGTCTTAAAAATCATGATTTTGTATGTAGTTTCAACTTATAAGTTCAACTTTGTAATTCGAGATATTCGAATTTCCACCTTTGTTTCATGTTTACTGTAAATTGTAGTTTACAGTGTTTACAGATACTATACAAAATACTCCAACCAGAATCTTAAACCTAAACTAATTTATTTAGTTAAATAACCAATTGAAGATAAGGATTTTATATAAAAGTTTGATATATTCACCGTTTTGTTTGCCTCAGTACAAAGAAAATTGGAACCTGAAAGAACATGATATGCAGGTCTTACAATATTTAACAAACATCACAGAACTTAAATCATCCGCAAAACAAATCTTCATAAACTACTTAAATAAAGTTAGGTTAGAAATAAGTTTACTCACCCAAGACAGTAGCAACTTGAAACAGAGGCTAACTAGGAGACAGCAGTTTGCACAAAAGGTCTTCCAGTAAATTTCCCTTTTGCTTGAATATGGTTTTAACTTGCAAATATAAAGTTTTATTTATTTTCTTTTCTTACTTCTGCTCAGTTTTTTTCCCTTGAGTTAATGACTGAACTTAGTGTAATGATAAATACAAATATTTATAACTTGCAACAATGGAGTCTTCTTGCACAAGCTTCACTTGATAAAATATCTTACTCTATTTTATTTTTTTACTTATTTGTTTTGTACTAATACCTGAGATGTATTTAAAATTTCGGCTAGGAGATATTTCTCTCTCTTTGCAGTACATAAAAGTAGGCTAATTAAATGGTTGTTTATCATTTTAGTTAACACATAATTAAATGCTAGTTGACACAAACCCATGGTGCAAAGATACTTGCAGATTGTGTTTTATTTGAACATACTTATGTGAACATATAACAAAAATGTGTGCTGCAGGTTTTGTTTTAATTATTTATACTAGCATATACAGTTTGCAGATTTTTCACTTGTGTTTTGTACTAAATTCTTTCATTTCTATTTATATCTTACACCTATTATATTTGTACTTATGTTTGTAATCCTACCTTTATGTTATATTTATGTTAAATATAAAGAAGCTTATGTTTATAACCATAATTATAAGTATTTATATAGGAACTCATGTTAAATAGTTATAAGCTTATGTTATTTTAGTTATAAAAGTTATTGTGTAGAAATATTACTTAAATCTTATTTTCACTAAAGTTAAATATTACAAATATTTGATTTGAAACTTATATGTGCATTAATGTATTTATATTTAATATAAAAAGAATTGTGTTATTGAACTTGTTACCATTCTTAACTGCATACATATACATTTGATAATAATTGTCATTCATACTTAACTTTTATTTTAAATAAATAAAATAGATTTAATTTTTTTGAATATTGTTAAAAGAGTCTACTTTATATTTTGAAGTTATATTCCTTTATAACCCATATACAATTAATAGTATCCAAATTCTTATTTATTTATAAATGAAAATCTTATATGTTATTTAAATTAGACTAAAAACTTATTATAAAAATAGGGTCAAAATTCCGGGATGTCACACATAGCATGGTCCATAAGTCTTTGTTTGTCTTTGAGTCTTGATATGTTTGAGCATGACGATCTCTTGTAGTATATACCTGCAACCTTGATAAGATATAATATATGTGATTATATAGTTGTTGTCATTGAAACGATAAAACAGAGGTTTTAACATTCTATACCTATACTACTAAAGAATATTACTAAGTAATACTGTCGAAGTAACATGGAGAATGAAGCAACATGGAGTGCATACGTAAATATTCCCTTAGACCAACACCGGCATATACTCCAAATGTCAATATTACTTACTATCTTCGTACGATATAAACACATATGCCTACAAGATAGAACATGTAACAACCCATTATTTTCCACTATTCAAATCGACAATAATCCACACATGTCGGACTTGAATAGTACAAAATAACAGATTGAAATAAAAATTCGGAGCAAATGAAAATCAAATCACAGAATCACAGATATAGAACATCAGAATATCTCGTAGCGGAAAATAAATACCATAATAGTTCATGAAGCTACTATCACAAAGTCTCAAAACCAAATACGAAATAAATAATATCTGTCTGAAAGTAAATACGACATCAAATCCCAAATACAAAGAAGTCCACTAATACAAAGCTGACAACAGAACAACAGAACTGAAATATAGATAACTAAATAGGCTTATAAATCTCCAGCGATTCCAGATCTCTAGAGAGTGGAAATCCAAATCTGTGAATAAACTCAGGCTAACCCGAGCGTAAATAAAACATAAACACTCGAGTCAGGACATATACTTATCCAATGTTAACCAACTTAAGTGAACTGTAGTAAATGTACAAATAACTTAGAAGATGCTTGGGACCGCCAGTCCTCTAAGGATCCGTTAAACTATTTACTATATAGTATATTGCGCTATTATAATAATGACCAACATTAAAATAAACATACTTTTAAGTAGCATTAAGGCTTTACATTTTCCACCTTAACACAAATAATGCCAGTAGTCTATACAGTACCTGCATATCTCCTAATCAGGAGGCTACGAGAAGATACTGCATAGGCACGACACAAATCGAAACTCGTAGTAAAGGCTCGATATGGTAGGTGACACGGCACACAAGGCAATGCCAGGGTAGATATACCAATTACGACACTCGGGCTGGTGGTAACGCGGCAGCTACATACGCCCACCTCGGAACACATTCCCAAATCAGAGGGTGGCCACCAAACAATTACAAGTAATAGAATGGTATCGAAGAAATGCGTACGACCAAAGGAGCTACCCCTTTTGGCCTGAGACCGCTTCTGTTTCTGCCACCTTATGCCAATTCACGGGAGTCGGGTCCACGTAATATACCTCAAGAATGTCGCCACCATCCTACTTCATTCTAGAATCTCCACCGCATACACGGTTGTCAAAGTGGTTTTCGGTATCGACAGAGTGTATGTCCATATCCGATCCCGGTCTCTTTGCCAACCCATCGTTATTATAACCCGTGGTTATAACTTTTAAAATAATACTTAATTCTTCAAAATAAAATATCATTTCAAAACCCAATTCTTTATCGAATAAAGAATAAATCATTTCCAAATCATTTCAATATTTCAAAATATCATATCCTTTCAAAACTTCTCTTTTAAATCATTATTCAAATTCAAATTCAAATATCAAACTTGATACCCTTTTAAAGTTCAAAGATAACATTCATTTATTTCAGTTCAAATCATCTTTTAAAATGATTCATTTTCCAATTTATTTCATTCATTTAAATCATTTAAAAGTGAAGTTATTATTCTTTCAAGTCAAGTATTCAAATTCAAAGTTTCAAGTCATTTTCATTCATTTAAATCATTTAAAAGTGAAGTTATTATTCTTTCAAGTCAAGTATTCAAATTCAAAGTTTCAAGTCATTCGGCGTTCGTTTACTAAGTCAAAACCCATAATTATTAAAATTTCAGCCTTACACAACATTTAGAAAAAAACTGTTATAAGTTATACTTGAAAACATTTTGATTCAGCAAAGACAACACTTAAAAACTGCTGTTAAAACTCAGTTTTAGTTAAATTTTAGTTTAAAACAGTAAAGACAGCATTTCCAGAAATGCTGCGGTAGCTCAGATTTCAAATCAAAGATTTTATTTGATTTCAGCAAAGACTGTAGACCACTACAGCATTTTACAGAAATGCTATAGTAGATCTGAATTCAATTTTAGCTTATAAGTTCAACTACAACAACTACAAGATTTCAGAAATGCTGTAGTAGCTCTTTTTACTCAATTTTTGTTCAATTCAGAAACCATAGCATTTCTGAATGCTATTAAAAGTGATTTTCAGATTTTTAGTGTATTTCCAGCAAATAATAAACTTCATTTAAAACTTTTTAAACATGTTAAAAATCATAATTTAACATTAAAAATGTTCATTAACATATCATTAAACATATTGTTTTTATCAAAATAAATTCCTTATAATTAAATCAAATCTCAACAAATTCCTTTAATAAATTCAAGTGTAAAATTTCCAGTTCTTCACATTTTTAAATAAACAACTTAACACTTATCCCATTTTCAAATAAAATTAAATTCCATTTTCATTTATATAACTTAATTTATTTAACTAAAATTCCAATTTTGCCACTTAAGTTATTTTTCAAAATTCAATGTAACTATTCATTTTTCCAACATTTTAACTTATAGAAAATTCCAAATTTCTATATTTAATATTAAGAAAATCCAATTTAAGTCAAATTTTCATATATATACACTTTTAAAATTACTTAAAAATTCTAGAAAATTCATAAAATAACCACGGGCCTGTATATAGTTTTCTAACCTAGGTCAAGTGATACGGATATATATCATTTCAACCCCCAGTTTACAAATAAAAATCTGGATTCTATCATTTCAAACCCGCAGTCCCAAGTCGAAAATAAATAACTAAAAACCATTGAGGCCTATCATTTCAGCCAATAACGATTTTTCTTTATTCTAAAGTCCGTTCGGTTATGTATCATTTCAACCCATAGTGAACCTAATCTACAAGGAACTTGCAGTGTGATAAACAGATATAAATGAACAGTTTACAATATACAACAGTAACAGGTGATATGACATGTAACAAGTGAGATGATATGTAATTTAACAGGTTTAACAACATATATATAAATATTCACAAGAAGTTATAGCATCATATATTTTCCTACACATTCAGTTGTTGTTGTTTCACAACTGCATAAGTATAAATGTCGTGTGAGCTTTACTCACCTCTAAATGCTGGAGATTACAAAACCAATAACACATGGAATCAAAAGCAAACTGACAAGGCTACGAACTTGGGCGGAGAGTGAGATCCAAGCTATAGATCTTGTGTTACAACCCAAAACAAAACCAAATAAATTTAAAATTCAATACAACATTCAATTTAAACAACTTTGAAATAAAAGGAGATATGAATACACAGTCTTTTGCTTTGCCTTCTCTACTATTTCGCACGGCCTAGGGATGTGTTTGGCTCTGGTTTGAACAAGTTTTGGCTCGGGTGCAAACCTAGGAATGCATGGCCTAAGGTAAAAATGTAGTGGAGGTTACAAAGCATGAAGGTGAAGAGTTTAAAGGCAAATAGTGTAATTTTTGGTCAAAACAAAGGCTCGACTTTGGGGTTATGGTTCGGCCTGGGTGCACCATGACTAGTTAGTGGCGGAAATGGGCGTGTGGTGGTCAGGTAAGAGGAGTGGTGGCGACCTATGGTGGTGGTTAGGGTGGTCGTTGAAGTGGATGAGCAAGTAGTGGTCAAATAACATGTTTTATAGGCCTTTGGTTGCATTTTTTAGGGATTTGGTCACCATGGCGGGCTCGGCTATGGTCATGGCCTAGCGAATACGTGGTGGTGATGGCAGGAAAGATATGTAGGAGTTTGTGGTTGCGGCTATGGAGGAGAGGCCTATCAAATAGCATGAGAAAACAAGGCAATATGACATAAAAATGAGAAGAAAAAGCATAAAAGGAGTGGAGCCATTACCCAATTTTCCTTCTAGCCGTGAAGAAAGATGAAGATGGATATTTTTTTTACGTGAAATACAAATGAGATACATGGCTAAACAAGAAAAATTACATGGCCAAAGAATAATAAATGAGGAGTTAAAGAAAATGAAGAGTTTGGAAAATAAAAAGGCTTAAGTTTAAAAGCTTTTAAAACTTTTCATATTTCTTTTCTTTAATTCAAGTAAAACCAAATTAAAATCAAAAATTTACTTTTATAAACCGAAACCAAGTAAAAAAATATGAAAATAAATAATTAATTTTAAACAAAATATAAAAATAATAAAAGAAATTGCTTAAAAATCCAAACAGTGTCCAGAAATTACAAATAAATCACCATTGACTTTGGAAAATTGTTTACTTCATTTTAAAAAAATAATAAAACAAAATTTAAAATAAAATTATTTTTAAGCATTTTAAAAGTGAAATAAATAATTAAATTCAGAGAAAATAGCAAAAGAATTGAAGAAATAGTTTAAAAATAGCAGACAGGACATGAAAATTCCAAATAAATTACCATTGACTCTAGAAAAACTCCTACTTCACTTTAAAAATATTTTAAAACAAAATTTTATGTAAAATGACTTCTAAAACATTTTTAAAGTGAAATATATTCAATAAAAATAATTGTCAAAATATTGGGTTGTTACACTCTCCCCCACTCAAACCTTTTCCTCCTTGAAAAGAACGGAAACAAGGAAATAAGAAAAACAAGAGAGGAAAACAAAATAGTACCTGGAATAAACAATTTCGGATTCGAAGCACGAATGCTCTCCTCCGTCTTCCATGTACAATCACGATCATCAGTACTCCACTATACTTTGACCAGACTAACAAATTTCCTTCTGAGCTGCTTCGTACCTCTATCGACAATATGAAGTGGCTTCCTCTTGACAGTTAGATTAGGCTCAATATCCAAGCTGTCAAGAGCAGACGGTTGAACAAACAAAGATGGGTCATGGAGATACCGACGAAGATTTGAGACGTGGAATACATCATGCACTCCAGCAAGCTTCTTGGGTAACTCCAGACAATAAGCCAAGGAACCAACTCTTTCCACAATACGGAAAGGACCAATGAACCTAGGAGAAAGCTTCCCTCTACGACCAAAGCGAAGAACATTCCTTAAGGAAGAGACCCTAAGGAAAACCAGATTACTAACATCAAACTCAAGCTTCCGCCTACGCCTATCAGCATACTTCTTCTGGCTATCCTGAGCAACCCTCAACCTTCTCTTAATCTCCTCAACTCTCTCAGAAGATTCCAAAATCATATCAGGACCAAGAACCAAACGTTTATCGGATTTAATCCAGTAAGATGGGGATCGACAAGGTCGTCCATACAAAGCAGCAAGTGGAGACGTCTTGATACTGGCGTGAATTCAAAGATTGAAAGAGATAGATAAAAGTTGAGATAAGCTTATAAAAGAAGATAAGATTATACCTGATAACTATTGTTGTTGGTGAATTCGACAAGATGCAAATGATCTTCCCAAGATCCACCATAATCAAGCACACAAGCACGAAGAAGATCTTCGAGTATCTGATTCACTCTTTCCGTTTGACCGTCGGTCTGCGGATGATAAGCAGTGCTCAGATTCAGATGAGTACCCAAAGATTCCTGAAAAGCTTTCCAGAACTGGCTGGTAAAGATAGGATCACGATCACAAAGCAATACTGAGAGGAACACCATGGAGACGAACAATCTCCCTCATGTAGATCTCAGACAAGCTAGAAGTAGAACGTGTAGACTTGACCAGTATAAAATGAGCAGATTTGGTCAGCCTATCCACAATAAACCAGATACTCTCATTGCCTTTCCTAGACCTCGGCAATCCATCAATGAAATCCATGGAAACCTGTTCCCACTTCCAGTTGGGAATATCTAGGGGCTGCAACAAACCAGGGGTCTGCTGATGATCGGCCTTGACTTGCTGACAAGTCGCACACCGACTAACAAAGATAGAGACATCCCGCTTCATCCCTCTCCACCAATAAAGCCTCTTCATATCTTGATACATCTTCAACACACCAGGATGAATAGAAAGTCTGGATCGATGATTCTCCCGAAGCAACTCCTGCCTCAACCCATCTACATTCGGGACACAAATCCTGCCATTAATCCTCAAAATACCACTATCATCAATCTGAGCTCCACTACTACCACTACTACCACCAACCCTGCTCCGAACATTCTCCTTAATAAGCCTAAGCATCCTATCCTCATCTTGCTTAGCCTTGATACGATCCAGTAGAGGAGAAGAAACAACAAGCTGACACAACAAAGCCTTCTTCCGACTTAGAGCATCGGCCACAATATTAGCTTTACCGGGAGTATAGCTAATATCGAGGTCGTAAGAAGCCAAAAACTCAAGCCAACGAACTTGCCTCTGATTCAAATCCTTCTGGGTGAAGATATATCTCAGAGACTGATGATCGGTGAAAAGCCCAAACTTGGTTCCAAGCAGATGATGCCTCCCAAGCTTTAAAGCAAAGCAACAACAAGCAACTCTAAATCATGGGCAGCATAATTAGATTCATGGGTTTCCAACTGACGACTGGCATAGGCTATAACCTTACCATCCTGCATGAGAACAACACCCAATCCCTCACGACAAGCATCAGTATATACCGTCAATCCTTCACTTCCGTTCGGAACGGTAAGAACTGGTGCAGAAGTTAGCTTGCTCTTTAACTCAGCCAATGCAGCTTCACACTTCTTATCTCAGATAAACTTTGCATTCTTACGAGTCAAAGCAGTGAGCGGTGCAGCATTTTGAGCAAAATTCTCAATGAATCTCCAATAATAACCGGCAAGGCCCAGAAAACCACGAATCTCAGAAGGAGTCTTAGGAGTTTTCCAATCCTGTAACAGAAATAGGGAAAATAAAAACCACAGAAGAGATAGAATGATTAAATGATAAAGGAAAAGAGAAAGAAGGAAAGACTTACATTGATCTTGGCGATCTTGGCTGGATAAACAGAAACTCCATTACCAGAAATAATATGTCCAAGGAATCAGACTTCATCTTTTCAGAAATGGAATTTAGAAAATTTAGCCTTCAATTGATGACTTCTAAGAATCTCTAGAACAGATTTCAAGTGCGACTCGTGCTCTGCCTTGGTCTTAGAAAAGACAAGGATATCATCAACAAAGACTAGAACAAATTTATTAAGCACAACATGAAAAACACGATTCATAAGATCCACAAAGAAAGCAACAGCATTAGTCAAACCAAAAGGCATGACTAACCATTCAAAGAACCCATTCTCAGTCCGAAAAGCAGTCTTGGGAATGCTTTCCTCAACAACTTTGAGCTGGTGAAAACCTGTGGTAAGATCAAGTTGAGAGAAACAAGTAGCACCATAAAGCTGACCAAACATATCATTGATGCAAAGCATTGGATATCTGTTTTTCATAGTGAGCTTGTTCAACTCCTTATAGTCAACACACATCCTTAAAGAACCATTCGACTTGGTGACTAAAACCACCGCTGCACCCCATTCTGAATAGCTAGGTCTGATCAGACCTTTAGAGAACAAGTCCTCAATTTGCTTTGCTAACTCAACCTTCTCACGAGGTGCCATTCTTCTATGAGGAAGAACAACAGGTCAAGCTCCAGGAATAAGGTCAATGCGGAAATCAATCTCCTTCTTAGGAGGCAAAGTAGTGACTTCACCAAAAACGTCAGGAAAGAGTTTGACCACACGGGTCGAATGTAGATCCCCAGGAGCAGAATCCAGAGAATAAATAAAACTGTCAGCAAAATCCCGAGGCATGCGGCACTGAATAACAAAGGAATTACCAATATCATTCTTAAGATAAACAGACCGGGCTTTACAAGAGATATGAGCATCATGCCTACCAAGCCAATCACCACCAAGCAACAAATCAAAAGCATCGAAGCCCAAAACATAAAAATCTCCACTGAAGTAATGATCAGAATAAAGAAGCTTCACTTGTTACACATGAGGATTCAGAAACATACTCAGAAGAAAGAAGATGCTCAAACTTATCACACAAATCAGCAGATATAAAACTATGGGATGCACCAGTATCAAATAGAACATGAACAGGATGCTGAAATAAAGAAAAAGAACCTTGGAGAGTACCTTGGTCATCACTAGGAGCTGGAGGAGCAGGTGCTGGAGAAGCGGCAGAGGTGACAGCAAATAAACCAGAAGGGTTACCCTTCTGTTGGGTAGGGCAATCCTTCCTAAAATGGCCAGGCTGGGGACAGATGTGACAAAGATCACGCCTAGCTGCCTGAGCAGGTGGAGAAATGGCACTACCAACAATAGTAGGACAACTATTCGCGTAGTGTCCTTTCTGGTCACACTTGAAGCAGGTAATGGAAGAAAGGTCAACTGGATGCCTATGAGATGGAGCAAATGATGAAGATCCCAAACCAGGATTCTTGAGCCAATTCTTCTTCTGCTGCTGGAAATTGAGCTTTCTCTTCTTAGAATTTGCAGAAGAAGTCTGAGATGAAGGAGCACCAACTGAAGTAGGACCCTTAGAAGTAGGGTTCTCATTACGAAGAGCCATATCCATAAGCTGGGTGAAAGTTCCATGAACATGAGAAATGAGCCGACTATAGTACTCAGGACGAGCACCGGCAATAAACTTCTCGTTCTTCTTCAGAGGAGTATCTATCAAACCAGGTCCGAACTTAGAAAGTTCGTTAAACTTCCTCTCGTACTCTGAAAAAGACATGCTTCCCTGCTTGAGGTCCATGAACTCCCTATAAAGCTGGGATTTCCCAGCTTCGGTCATCCACTTAACAATGAAAGCCTCCCTGAGAAGAATGATAGATAGCTTAGAAAAGGCATGAAAAGATAGAAAAACAGAATTCAAAGAAACACAAGAAGATACCTGAACTGTACCCAAGTAAGATCAACCTCAATGGTGTTAGCCATAACCGACTTGCACCAATCTTGGGCAGCCTCCTGCAATTGTCATGCGGCTAACTGGCGCTTCTGGGCATCAGTAATCTCAAGACCACTAAATATCCTCTCGATACTCCTCAGCCATTGTTGAGCCTCAATGATAGACTCAGAACTAGTGAACTTGGTTCCACCAAGATGAGTAAATTCTTTGCAACGAACAGTGAAATGGACAAGAGCTGGGGCTGGAACTGGGGCAGCACCACGGCCCTGACCGCTAGCATTTCTATGATTCATCCCGAAAATTCAAGAATGAATATTAGGACAAAGGTAGAGATAAGATAAAGATAAGACAAGATAAATTCACTTGGATGTACATCCTAGTTACAGAGATTTCTAACAAGGTAGATACGAAAAGAAAGAAGTTTAGAAAAATTGCTTTTAAAACAAGAAAACTTTTATATCAAAATAATCTTTGAAAAACCTTTAAAAATCATTTTAAAATCATTTTATACTTGAAAATACGTTCTCTCACAAAGAAATGATTCTGAAGTTGATTTCACTCATTCTAGGGTATTTCTACACTATCTCTAATGAGTTTTTGCTCCACATGCTAAGGTTTGCCTAAAAACCAAAGCTCTGATACCAACTGCAACATCCCATTATTTTCCACTATTCAAATCGACAATAATCCACACATGTCGGACTTGAATAGTATAAAATAACAGATTGAAATAAAATTCGGAGCAAATGAAAATCAAATCACAGAATCACAGATACAGAACATCAGAATATCTCGCAGCGGAAAATAAATACCATAGTAGTTCATGAAGCTACTATCACAAAGTCTTAAAACCAAATACAAAATACATAATATCTGTCTGAAAGTAAATACGACATCAAATCCCAAATACAAAGAATTCCACTAATACAAAGCTGACAACAGAACAACAGAACTGAAATATAGATTACTAGATAGACTGATAAATCTCCAGCGATTCCAGACCTCCAGAGAGTGGAAATCCAAATCTGTGAATAAACTCAGGCTGACCCGAGCGTAAATAAAACACAAACACTTGAGTCAGGACATATACTTATCCAATGTAAACCAACTCAAGTGAACTGTAGTAAAGGTACAAATAACTTAGAAGATGCTTGGGACCGCCCATCCTCTAAGAATCCGTTAAACTATTTACTATATAGTATATTGCGCTATTATAATAATGTCTAACAGTAAAATAAACATACTTTTAAATAGCGTTAAGGCTTTACATTTTCCACATTAACACAAATAATGCCAGTAGTCTATACAGTACCTGCATATCTCGTGATCGGGAGACTACGAGAAGATACTGCATAGGTACGACACAAATAGAAACTCGTAGCAAAGGCTCGATATGGTAGGTGATACGGCACACAAGGCAATGCCAGAGTAGATATACCAATTACGACACTCGTGCTGGTGGTAACGCAGCAGCCACATACGCCCACCTCGGAACACATTTCCAAATCGGAGGGTGGCCACCAAAAAATCACAAGTAATAGAATGGTATCGAAGAAATGCGTCCGACCAGTGGAGCTACCCCTTTTGGCCCGAGACCGCTCTTGTTTCTGCCACCTTATGCCAACTCACGGGAGTCGGGTCCACGTAATATACCTCAAGAACGTCGCCACCATCCTACTATATTCTGGAATCTCCACCGCGTACATGGTTGTCAAAGTGGTTTTCGGTATCGACAGAGAGTATGTCCATATCCGATCCCGGTCTCTTTGCCGACCCATCGTTATTATAACCCATGGTTATAAGTTTTAAAAATAATACTTTATTCAAAATGAAATATCATTTCAAAACCCAATTCTTTATCGAATAAAGATTAAATCATTTCCAAATCATTTCAATATTTCAAAATATTATATCCTTTCAAAACTTCTCTTTTAAATCATTATTTAAATTCAAATTCAAATAACAAACTTAATACCCTTTTAAAGTTCAAAGATAACATTCATTTATTTCAATTCAAATCATCTTTTAAAATGATTCATTTTCTAATTTATTTCATTCATTTAAATAATTTAAAAGTGAAGTTATTTTTCTTTCAAGTCAAGTATTCAAATTTCAAAGTTTCAAGTCATTCGGGGTTCGTTTACTAAGTCAAAACCGATAATTATTAAAATTTCATCCTTTCACAGCATTTAGAAAAAAACTGTTATAAGTTATACTTGAAAACATTTTGATTCAGCAAAGACGGCACTTAAAAACTGCTGTTAAAACTCAGTTTTAGTTAAATTTTAGTTTAAAACAGCAAAGACAGCATTTCCAGAAATGCTGCGGTAGCTCAGATTTCAAATCAAAGGTTTTATTTGATTTCAGCAAAGACTGCAGACCACTACAACATTTTGTAGAAATGCTATAATAGATCTGAGTTCAATTTTAGCTTATAAGTTCAACTACAGCATTTCAGAAATGCTGTAATAGCTCTTTTTACTCAATTTTTTTTTTCAATTTAGAAACCATAGCATTTCTGAATGCTACTAAAAGTGATTTTCATATTTTAGTGTATTTCCGCAAATAGTAAAATTCATTTTAAACTTTTTAAACATTTTAAAAATCTTAATTTAACATTAAAAATGTTCATTAACATATCATTAAACATATTGTTTTTATCAAAATAAATTCCTTATAATTAAATCAAATTTCAACAAATTCCTTTAATAAATTCAAGTGTAAAATTTCCAATTCTTCACATTTTTAAATAAACAACTTAACACTTAAATTTTTCCCATTTTCAAATAAAATTAAATTCCATTTTCATTTATGCAACTTAATTTATTTAACTAAAATACCAATTTTTCCACTTAAGTTATATTTCAAAATTCAATGTTACTATTCATTTTTCCAACATTTTAACTTACAGGAAATTCCAAATTTCTATATTTAATATTAAGAAAATCCAATTTAAATCAAATTTTCATATATATACACTTTTAAAATTACTTAAAAATTCCAAAAAATTTATAAAAATAACCACGGGCCTGTATATAGTTCTCTAACCCAGGTCAAGTGATACAGATATATATGATTTCAACCCGCAGTTTATAAATAAAAATTCGGGTTCTATCATTTCAAACCCACAGTCCCAAGTCAAAAATAAATAATTAAAGACCGTTGAGGCCTATCATTTCAGCCCATAACGATTTTTCCTTATTCTAAAGTCCGTTCGGGTATGTATCATTTCAACCCATAGTGAACCTAATCTACAGGGAACTTGCGGTGTGATAAACAAATATAATGAACAGTTTACAATATACAACAGTAACAGGTGATATGACATGTAACAGGTGAGATGATATGTAATTTAGTAGGTTTAACAACATATATATAAATATTCACAGGCAGTTATAGCATCATATATTTTTCTACACATTCAGTTGTTGTTGTTTCACAACTGCATAAGTATAAATTTTGTGTGAGCTTTACTCACCTCTAAATGCTGGAGATTGCAAAACCTATAACACACGGAATCAAAAGCAAACTAACAAGGCTACGGACTTGGATGGAGAGCGAGATCCAAGCTATAGATCTTGTGTTACAACCCCAAACAAAACCAAATAAATTTAAAATTCAATACAACATTCAATTTAAACAGCTTTGAAATAAAAGGAGATATGAATACACAGTCTTTTGCCTTGCCTTCTCTACTATTTGGCACGGTCTAGGGATGTGTTTGGCTCTGGTTTGAACAATTTTTGGATCGAGCACAAGCCTAGGAATGCACGCCTAAGGTCAAAATGTAGTGGAGGTTACAAAGCATGAAGGTGAAGAGTTTAAAGGCAAATAGTGTAATTTTTTGTCAAAACAAAAGCTCGACTTTGGGGTTACGATTCGGCCTTGGTGCACCATGACTGGTTAGTGGCGGAAATGGGTGTGTGGTGGTCAGGTCAGAGGAGTGGTGGCGGCTTATGGTGGTGGTTGAAGTGGATGAGCAAGTAATGGTCAAATAACATGTTTTTTAGGCCTTTGGTTGCATTTTTGAGGGGTTTGGTCACCATGGAGGGCACGGCTATGGTCATGGCCTGGAGTACAGGTGGTGGTGATGGCAGGGAAGAGATGTAGGAGTTTGTGGCTACGGCTATGGAGGAGAGGCCTATCAAATAGCATGAGAAAATAAGGCAATATGACATAAAAATGAGAAGAAAAAGCATAAAAGGAGTGGAGCCATTACCCAATTTTCCTTCTAGCCGTGAAGAAAGATGAAGACGGATATTTTGTAGAAAGAAAAATGAGATACATGGCTAAACAATAAAAATTACACGGCCAAGGAATAATAAATGAGGAGTTAAAGAAAATGAAGAATTTGGAAAATAAAAAGGCTTAAGTTTCAAAGCTTTTAAAACTTTTCATATTTCTTTTCTTTAATTCAAGTAAAACCACATTAAAATCAAAAATTTACTTTTATAAACCGAAACCAAGTAAAAAATATATATGAAAATGAATAATTAATTTTAAAGAAAATACAAAAAGAATAAAAGAATTTGCTTAAAAATCCAAAACAGTGTCCAGAAATTATAAATATATCACCATTAACTTTGGAAAATTGTTTACTTCATTTTAAAAATATTATAAAATAAAATTTGAAATAAAATTATTTGTTAAACATTTTCAAAGTGAAATAAACAATTAAATTAAGAGAAAATAGCAAAAGAATTGAAGAAATAGTTTAAAATGGCAGACATGACATGAAAATTCCAAATAAATTACCATTGACTCTAGAAAAACTCCTACTTCACTTTAAAAATATTTTAAAACAAAATTTTAAGTAAAATGACTTCTAAATTTTTTTTTCAAAGTGAAATATATTCAATAAAAAAAAGTCAAAATATTGGGTTGTTACAGAACAATACACAATATATTAATAATAGTTAGTGAACAAAGAGTCAATAAATTCAGCAATCATATATAATAGAAGAAATATATATACTACCTCTTAATCATACAATACCTGAATTAGAATATATTTCAATCGTGTGTTATTACGTAACAAAGTCATAATCTCCCTTTATTCCCAGGCATACACAATCGGATAACTTGTCTCTGAATCTGAAATGTCTCAAAATGACCCGGGGATTATAAATAACACACAGTTAGACTATGTCTATATCGAAGGTTAATATATACATAATTCAGTATGTGTTGGTATAATAGAATAATGTAAAACATCCATCCCATTATTAAATACGTGATGGAATATGTCCAACTATTTAATCACAATATCATAGACAACCTCAAATATATTTATAAATTCTAAATATCACTAATCATATACACATATGTGTACACACATGTCATCACCCGCATTAAAGAAAATCAAACAAACAAATCATAGAATCAACTACAAACCGAAGGATCATTCAAGTCCAAATATTTTGATCAAAACCAAGAAATCACCGATACTGAGCTATCATCAAATTATCTTACAATCATACCTAAAAATATATCATCATTTAATTATAAAAGTATCATCATTATTATTTAAAAATAAGATAGGTTTCCTATCAATACATAATAAAAATATGGAGATCTACCAAACTCTAGACACCTACCTAGATATAATCTCATCTCCTCATATATGAATAAATCAGAATAGTATGGATGTATGGGGACTGACTACACTTTAGACACATAGTCTCTAGTATAGTCATATCATGGGATAGTGAATAATTTATGTCAATCCACAACTCACACTTAACCCTGAACCAGAATGGAAGACTGATAGCAATAAAACATACTCCAGGAACCCAAGGTCTACTGGCCTCCCGCTAATAGTCGGGTTTGTTCCTATAGTCATCGATTATCCTTAACTCTCCCCTCTCGGTATCATGACAATGGTCCATCATATGCTCGACAATGTGTAGCCTCTTCGGACAAGACTACCAATATTGTGCCCTAAGGGTAACTGACTACTGACCTATGTGACTCAGGGGCATCACACAACAATAACACACAACTAAACATAAAAGGCTGCCATGGATTGGGAGTGCAAACCCTTAATCAAGCCGCTAGGCTGGATATTGGGCAATCTGGCTCACTCTAAAACATAAAAGGAGCTGGACATAAATGGACGGCATATAGTACTCATATCCTATATCCATGAACAGCTTAAGACAAAAGAAGTCACACGGCTCCGTAAAAGTCAACACAGGACCATGATACACCAAAGCTCTAATCCTTCGCCGACAGATGGCTCTACACATTACCCAACATATGGTTATAATATACTTACCACAACGATTATCATTACATATATGAGTAATCCCTAATTAAGTGACATTTACTTACAAAGAATAGTCAAAAAATAACAAAACGACATCCCATACTACCACATGTTATTTGAATAATTATTCAATGCTCATTAACTACACTCGATCTACATGAGGTATTTATATATGACAAGTCCAATGAATAATCAAAAAAGTGTTATCGAAAGCCCCATACTGGATGGTGTCACTCATCCATTTATTCAGAATTCTCGTCACACAAAAATAAGAAATACGCTAATAAAAGAAATCATATATAAAATATTTGCAATATATTTAAAGACTCAAATAATATTATATAAGAAAAATGATACAAAAATTATATCCAAACAAATATTTAAACATCACTATATAATAATTTCATAAGTATATTATATAATTTAGAATCATCATTAAACATCATTAACCATTTGATAACTCAAAATAGGAATTTAATTAATCTTTAGAATTTTCTACGTGAATCATAATATTATTAAACTACCTCATGTAGTTAATGAACATCTCAAATAACTTGTAAAGTCAAATATAACTCACGATAATATATTTTTATAAATTTTTATAAGCAAATACTAAAATTAACTTCTAAAATAAATTTCAATATATTTAAAAAAATTAGAATATAGATACTTCAAAGCCTATTCCATATAATCAAGATCGTTAATAACATATAAATACCATATAATAACATTTAATGGCCATTTCAATTTTATGATTCTGAACTATTCTCCAATAATATTTTTATTAAACAAAATAAATTTCAAGAGTGAAGAGAAAATATTAAATTATAATAACTTATATACATTTTTACAAATTACTAAAAATTATAAATAGCTCTTGAAAAGATTATAATATAATATAGTATAAATATCTATAATCATGAATTAAATATAATAAAATAAATAAATAACATATACAAATGAATATTTCAGTAAACTCAGAGTTACACTATTCGGTTGACTGGTAATTCCATCTAGTTGACTGGTAAAGTCAAGGAGTTGACTGGTAAAGTCAAGGAGTCGACTGGATATCTGTAGGCATAAAGCTTCTTTCTGGTTTTGTTCACTTAGATTTAATCCGATATTTCACTCTCGTTCACGTTATTCTCCCTTATACTCTAGTGTTTCTACTTTACTTTAATAATTTATAATCAATTGTGTTAATAAAGCTCAATTTATATGTATAGAAAAGTGATCACTATACTTCCAAAGTGCAACATGATCATCCATTTATATTCACTTCATTAATTCAAAAACAAAGTTTTAAGTACAGAACTCACCTTAGCAACACACATATCTTCTTCTCCCTCTTAAAGATTCTTCTCCTACAACATACACAAGTGCACAAACCCATCATCAACGTGCATAACAGCATGGTGATATGGATCCATGGTCCATGAAATCACCTCTCGTCTTCGCCAACAACACTCTCATCTCCAACCCGACTCCCTACCTTATTGCAAACATTCTCGAACCATCCACTAAATATTCGACCTCCAAATTTTGGCTATAGGCAATGGAAAAACATCATGACCCAACCCACGATCGATCCTTCTCAAACATGCATTGGAGATGCTCCTCTCGATCACGAGTCCAATGCTACAACTGCTTTAACCTAACACCATCAGAATTTTCACCAACGTCTAACCGTAGCTTGGAACCCACAGCTTTGACCACCACTGCACAATCCTAAATTCACACCGAAAATTTTCCATCACTTCATGAAACTAATACCATAGACGACATTGATTAATTCTTTGCAAATTAGAGGAATTAATTTTTATATATTTAGGCCATCTCCACTCAAAAAAGAAGAAAACCTACAAATCAATCTTTGTCCTTTCTCTTTCAATTCCAATCAATTCTTCCATTGCTTGCTTATAATATAGAGCATAGCTTACTAAAAAGCTTAGATTTCAGTTTGGAGATTTATGGGAATTTATTAACATTTATTTTGATTTAAATTGCAAAGAGGATTTTTAAAGTAAATCGAGATTTTTGGTTTTTCTCCTTGTCAGTAGTTGAAAACGTATGTGTTATATTTATAGAAGAGGATGAAGTGCCAAGAAATGGAATATTCAGAAGATTGGAAAAATCAAGAAAATTAAGTTCTTGGGTTTGGTCTTGGGCAAGTTGGCCTTTGTGTTATGAAATAACTTGTGTTCTTTCTTCCTTTTCTTTTGCATTCATCACACATATCATAGCATTTCAAGACCATTACATAACATAACCTCAACACTATATTTCTTACTTATGAATCGTATTTTTTGTCTAAAGATTATTTTCCATAATTTATTTATTTATTTTCATCTTTTATTTTATTTATTTATTTTCATCTTTTATTTATATATTATCTCACTAATTAAATTATAACTTCATTAATAAAATCTCTATTATCAAATAAATTTTAACATTTTATTTCAGATAATTAATTTACATCATTATATTCAAAATATCCAATTTAATTACCCAAATATTATTCCTTCCATTTCAAGTCCATATCATTTAAATCAACACTCTTCACTAAATTCTAAAAGTAATCCCATAATTCCCTATTTGTATTGCTAAACACATTTAATTAATCTATTAGGTCAAAATGTAAAGCCTATTTATCAAATAATTTTTGAAATATACTTTTATTTCGCAATTCTTAAAACATACATTTATTCCCAAAACTGCTTAATTGCATTATTAATTACCTTGTAATAAAATTTCGATAGTTTAAAATAAATTCAAATTATTCATTTAAATTCCTAAACTCCATTTATGATTAAATAATATTTATTATTAATTAACCCTATAAGCTGGGTGGTTACATAATATTATCATCTTATTGGCATTAATATGTTTTAGAATTCTATAACTATTTTAGTGTTAAACATATCCATCTTTGGTAAGTGTGTATTTACTTGAAAATACAATTCTAAATAAAATATATCCCAGAAGGTTTGAAACATTATCACTTTGTTGACAATAATGAATTTATTGAAACAGAAGAAATAATGAATGAGTTATGCGTTACAAAATAGTGATGGTACAATATACACAAAAGTTATATAATATCACTTTATGACATGAGTTTGTTTTTGGAATAAAACAAAATAATGGATATTAAAAGAAAGGAGAAGTATATTTACGAAGGATATTCACAAATCAAAGGGAATAGGTAAGTAATTGTTTTAGTTTATGATATAGAATGAAATGAGATATTTATACTTATAAACAAATATACTCATATGATTTTTGGGCCTAAGGAAAATTACATGTTTGGGAAATATTTGTTTGGATTACCAATATAAACTAGTGGATAAAAGGTTTACGAATACAACAACAACAACTACTACTACTACAAAGCCATTATTCCCAAACAAGTTGGGGTCGGCTAGAGATGGAACCTGAAACTAAATGAAAAAAGTGATTTAAAGGTTATAGTAATAACAATAACAATAGAAATAATAAAATAAAGTCAAATAAGTAAATTAATAATAATAGTAACTAAGTAAAAAAAATAAAGACAGAAATACATATGTATGTACAAAAAATTTAAAATAAATAAATAAATGACGATAACAGTACAAAAGTAATAATGACATTGATAGTAATATTGATCAAAGGCCAAACACTACGTCTTTGGCTCTATTTCCCTAATCCTATAATCTAAAACTTATAAAACTCATGTGTTTTATAAGTTTTACAAATATGGGAAAATATTTATGAACGTGGAATTCTAATTGGTATTAAAAATATTTTTATTTAATATATGCAAAAAAGAAGATTCATGTGTTTTACATTGATATGTTTTCCCCTTAACAAGAACTTGGTTATAAAACCCTATGTTTGGTTGTAAACACATACTTTAACAATTTATGTATGCATGATATAAAAATGATACAAGTCGAATTTATTATTGTGTTAATTCTTGATGGTTTTATTTGGTCATTGTTTTTACATGTATTGTGTTGATATTTGTATGAAAATAAAAAACATGTCAAAATTATATTGAATGTAGCCAATAATAAAATGGAATATATTAATCTTCGTAAGTTAAATTATATATTGGGAAACAAATTTGTTAGGTTGTTTTGTACTCAACATGGTTCGTAGAGAAAAGATAGAAGGAACTATTTGTTGATTATGTAATGGTGCTCGTCGAAACTAGAATTTTTTGAATTGTAGGGTATCTAGCTGAAATTTTTGTACCGTAGCTTATAAAAGTCAATAGTTAACATTTGACATTTGATTATGATTTCTTCTTATCCTCCTAATTTGAGGTGGTTGGCTTATAAGAGGCCAATGTGAGGAAATTTGAGTGGTTAATTTTAAAGTTGATATTTCGGCATTGAGAAAATTTGGAAAGATTTAATCATTTATGTGTGGAATCTATATTATTTCTCCATGGTTCTTGCATATACATATGAATAAGTGGAAATTAGTCACAAGGTTCTCTGTAGCTAGTGCAATTAGTTTCTAGGACACACAACTGAAATAATTACTTTTAAGGAAAAAATGCAAAATAATTAATTTCTAAGGCCTAAAAACCTATGAAATTATGTCTTTGAAAGTAATTGGACTGCTGATTTTGTCCTTAAAAGTAATTATTCTACCGACTTTGGCCTTGAAATTAATTTCTGTGGAAGTTTGTCTTAGAAACTAATTGGACTGCAAAGTTTGTCCTTCTAGTGAAATGTTATAATTTGCCAAAGGATGAGTGCGGTAAAATTGGAGGAAGCATACGTTTCTCTTGAATCGTTAAACATACTATTACTTATGAGCACGTACACTCATAACCTTATCGATGAACACCAGAATTTTTATAAGAGTGTATAATTGAAAGAGATACGTATTTTGAAAGTGGCTGTGCCATAGGACTGTGTAATATGGATAAATGCTTGTGCGGAATAAGTAAGTAAATAGTAAAAGCAGTAAAGTAAATGACACCAGAGGTTGTTATACTGGTTCGAACTCCCGTTCTACGTCCAGTCCCAGACCCCTTCTAGAATTAAACTAGCAACCCTTAATTAACCCAGAGGAATAGGTTTACACCGCCCGAGCAACCGAACAAAGCTTCTACTGCCTAAGCAACCAAGTAGGACTTCTACTGCCTGAGCAACCGAACATGACTTCTTTACAAATAACAAAAGTATTCGACTGAAGTATGCTCTTTAAATAGCACTGATAAGTCGATTAAGTACATTCTTCCTATAATCTTCTCCTTTATGACATATAGTGAAATGTGCTTGAGAATTGTAGAACATAGTGTGATCAAAGATCAGATAATGCAAGCAATTTAAGTGCAGTTTGAAAACTAGAGAATAAGAATTCAAGAATATTAAAATTAGTTTCGGTGAATTGTTTGTTGAATTCTAAAATCTATTTATAGAGATTAAAAGGTTGCAACCATTGATGAAATAATAAGATGAAAAGAAATAGGCGCAATTGTTAATTTTGAAGACATTTCTCTTCGATGAAGAGAAGTGACTTTTCATAAAAATAGCCGTTGAAAATATTCAGTCGGCTGAATTTATTAATTGTGCCTTTTGAAATAAACAAAATCATAAACAACAAGAAAATAGGCTATTTTTGGCCTTATTCAGCCGGCTGAATAAAATCATTCAGCCGGTTGAATATTATGAAACAATAAATTTGTTTCAACATTAAGCCGGCTGAACGAATGCATTCAGCTGGCTGTTTTCAGCTTGCTGTGCATAGTTGTGCATGTGTGTATATAATTTTACATATATATCAATTCAAGAGAGATTTTAACATATTACTAAATGATATAAAAACTCTAGACAAGGGACTATCAACTTCAGAGACTCTGAATATGAATCTGCAACAAATCTCCCGCATAAATGATTAGTACACACACAATATTTTATATAGCTTGTCATAACCAAAACGATGTAAAATCGAGATTCCAACATTCTCCCCCTTTTGATGATGACAACTATATAAATATACTTACAATAATATTGTTACTCCCCCTATCAATATGCACAACTATTTAATTAACTTTCTCCTCTTTTTTCATCGACAAAAAGGAAGATAAGAATGAATGCAGAGAATCATTGTTAAGCAAAAATTACAATATATAAGTCTTACTCGAGATGTGATCACAAAAGAAGAACAGAAATATTCATACAACATAACATAAATAACTAGATAGATATATAATAGAAGTTTGAAACAAAACATCATAAATTGAAATAAAAAAAGGATAATTAAAACTAGCTAGAGAGAGAAGGCTCATCATCACCAGAATCCAAACTCGAAGAAGATCATTGAAAGGGAGATGGGTTGTAAGCTTCGGTGGATGTAGAATCGGAACAAGAAATTTTATCCCATATCTTATTAAGAAAGCCTTTTATCGAGTTGAATTTTCTTTCCGTCTTCTTTTCAAGAGACTTAATTTCTCGATGAAGTTTCGGTTGATTTTGGGAGAGAGTGAAAATAGCTTGTTTGGAATAAGTGTGCACGCCAACAACTTAAATGGAATCATCGTCCTCTTCTTCTTCAAGTTGTGTATGAGAAGAGGAGGCAATACTAGTGTGACGAGGTTGCGGAATGCCTTTTTGAACATTTTGAGGCCATTGTTGAAAGGAGACAATTTGTTGTGGAGGAGGCCAATGAGGAAGACCCATCAATCCTAAGGTTTTTGCGCCTAACTCACTAATGTTTGAAAACTCATAGTTGAGCATTGGAATGCTGAAATTGATAAGGATACGCATATGTGACGACTTTTGCAAATCCTACCCTTTGAATCGACAATAATGCACACATGTACGACCCAAAAAGCACAAACTGACAGAAAGTCAAGAGAAATAAAAGAAGAGAGAAGAAGAGAAGAGAAGAAAGAGAGAAGATAGAACCAAACAGAACAATATAGAATCTCACATCGCAGCGGAAAATATATAATATCATATCAATGATCTTTACAAAACAAAAACTGTACATATATACACATCAATCAGAGTTCAAAAATCAATCAATAGTTATCAGCTTGAACAGTTATAATAACCCTCCTTACAAATGCCGATAATTTAAACAACTAACAAAGCAACAATGCACAACGGATAATCAATAATCAAAACAGATACGCATATACGAAATGAAGATCTCCAGCTCTCCTACTGAAGCTCCAAAAACACCAAAGCATAACCTGTAGATATACTCGGTCTGACCCGAGCATTGAAATGGAAGAACGCCTGGATCAGTCTGGTAAACCAGCGTGAGAAACACACTCAACTGAATTTATTAGGCTACCAAAACTTTTCCTTTATCAAAACAAAAGTATCTCGCAAGACATGCCCATACATAAACACGGATATGTTTTTACCTTACAATAACTAAAACATTTCTTTCATATCAAATCCTCTTATATTATACTAGTGTCTAGTATATACAAATAATATTAATCATAGTCGAAATGGTTACCCATAGAGCATTTCGAGGCTATTCATTACGCCTTTACAAACAAAATCGTAGCTCGTAGTGGGTTTTGGATTTTTGTACAAATGACAAGGTGAAGGGACTACCTTCCGACAGTACATCTCTAGAAAAATGTACCGAGGACCATCACTAAAGATCCTCTACCAACATAAGACCGGCCCATCTCTATAACTAGATGGTACCGAATATA
This sequence comes from Allium cepa, assembly GCA_030765085.1. Classification (NCBI taxonomy): domain Eukaryota; kingdom Viridiplantae; phylum Streptophyta; class Magnoliopsida; order Asparagales; family Amaryllidaceae; genus Allium; species Allium cepa. Next base: position 603,308,627 of record CM060943.1, on the reverse strand, counting down.
TCATCCTCCGATCGTTACCGACCATTGCCGAGGGCCCTCATGGCATGCAAACCACAATAATCAAATACACGACGTCATAGCGTGTAAAGATATATCTAGAAGAGGATGATCGTATCCTAATGGGAATGACCCACTTAGCCTTGCCACATCTAACCCTGTTTTGGTCATTTCCGGTTGATGAGGCTAGAGGTAACGATTACCTTTCACAATCATAATCACATCACTTAGAATGCCACACGACCATTTCCATTGACTACTTATTGCCTTCCAAAAAAATACAACCCTTAAGCTCATACGTCTCAAGGAGGGTGTTAAGCTAAGAGAAGTTGCCTTCTTCGCCACCACTGATATACGTTTGTAAAAACCAATGTACGTAATATGTAGAAATGCAATGTCAGACAAACATCCATACAAGTTATCCAGGAACAGGACAAACCGAAGGTACTTTCCTACCACATCCTGTCGGAAAATTATTAGGATTAGTAGCGAATAGTCCTCGCATTGGATATTTCATAATAAAGAGACCACTGTTACTGGATGTATATTGGGATTTTAACCGCAAACGATCAACAAGCAGTCCCCCACTATGAAATCCAGAATATCAATATCATTACAAGCAACCTGCACAATCGTCGCATATACGTTGGTCCGAAGTGGTTTTCGGGTAAACCGATCCCGGTCTCTTCGCACCAACAATGCAAAAGCGTTTCTCAACCTCACACAGAAACTAAGTCTCATAGACTTATCATGTTTCCAACTTTTCAACTTCCTATCCTTCGAGCCAAGAAGGAAGCTCGATAGATTGGAGTAATACTCCGCACTATACAAATCAACATCCTCGACCCAAACGATAATCAAGCCTACACAGAAGGCTACGTACTAAGTGTACGACTAAATAGTTCCCACATCAAGTCGAGGAACTAAAATTTTGGCCAAGTTTGATAGTCGGTTATTTAACTATCAAAACAAATAAACAAACATTCAGCACCATAATAATCACTAGGCCCTTTTAATTAATCTTTTATTAATTAAATCATTGCCAAATATTCACTTCAATTTATCTTTTAAAGATATAATCTCAAAACATTTCACTTCATATTGGAAAACATATTCATACTTATTTAATAATAAGCAATTCACAATTCTATTTATTTTTATCACTTAGAAAATATCAAATATACTTAAATTAGGATTAAGTATATATTTATTCTTTTAAGGAAAGTATTCTCTTAAACACATTCATTTGGGTCAAAACGAATGTTGCGTAAAGCATCGTTACGACAACCCAAAATCAATAGTATAGGGATTCGACAATAAGATAGATATATAAATCCCAATACTATACAAAATATTTCCTTTGGGAAATCATTTACTATAACAACAGTGTTATAGTCCATCATTTCCTTATTTCTCGAAAACGTCTATTTCAACAATGAATGTTGAAATCTATGGTTTCGATCCTTAACACATTTTAAAACAACTTCAAATCGTTTAACTCCATTTAAAATACTACTTCCCAAAACACCTATTTTATTTAATATATTATTCACTGTCCAAAATCGTGAATATAAATTTCTAACCAATTTCAACACTTCTACATATTTAATTAAGGATTATCCACTGTCGAAAATCGTGAATATATCTCCTTTAATAAGCTTTCGTATTTACTTATCAAATTCAACAGATTTCATTCACGGCATTCATATTTAAAGTCGCAGCATTCATTCACGGTTTTCGAGGGATAGGCACGACCGAGCTTTAAGTGCCTCCGGCCGAGGGTGGTGCTAGCGTAGACGAGTGGAACGACATGCTCTGATACCAAATGTGACGGGATGCAACCAATGGGTAATACCCACCGTAGCTCACACTGATACCTCGCGCTTTGCTTTTATGGCCAGGCTCTTGACTACAACCAACCCTTTCACTCTAGAGACATGTAGGGGGCAAGAGTCATCCGTTCGCTACCTAACAAGAAGCAAGAACCCCCTTTCAGGCTGAACATAATCAAGCAAAACCGATGTACGAAGATCATTTAGCAAATCTGATCCCAATTCAGCTCCATTTTCGATCACAGCCATTGAAGTTATAGAACTCGTTGGCCTCTTCAACTTTGTAGTCCATACTTTTTTAAATCGATCGGTGTATTTGAAGATAATAGAAGAGAAAGAATTGAAATTCTCGGCCATTGATTCAATAGAGTGGCGCCTGTGAAACAAAACCCTAGGGTTTGTGTAAATTAGAAATTCTGAGGCCTTTTGTTAGAAAATTACGCGACACTGTTCATCCGATTTTTTCCGGAACTCGAAACGAAGCGTGCCGCCTAGCGTTTATATTGTTTTACCCCTATTTCGAACGCAATGGAATATATATCGGAAGCCAATTCAATCGTATTTGAAAGATAAGTTTTCAGATCGACTTATTTAAATTTAAAATTCACTTAAACGATTTTCTATGCGTTTTAGCTTGTCCCGGACAAACCATACATTCGATTGATACGAAATTTAAAATCTTACAATAATACAACATTACGGATCCAATGAAACTAGTTTCATTGAAATCCGAGATAGTTTGAAAAATGTCTATTTTTACTCGTCAATTAAATATTAAAATATTCAATTTCTACAATTTAACTTTTAATTCAGTTTCAAAAGTTCTCTAACATCATTCTAATTCAAATAGAATTTAATACAACTTTATAAATCATTTTTATTCACTTTAAATCCCAATTCTAATTATTTCCTCAATTTCAAATTTTCAATTATCAATTATCAATTTAATTATTCAATTAAATCATAATATTTGAAATAAAATCTATTAAGCTTATAAATTTAACTTGTGCATATTTAAAATCAATTAAATATACGAATTTCAGATGACAGAAATTCTGGGTCGTTACACATAATATAAGCACCATAATGAATGGTCTTATATTCTCTTCGGATTGTGATGTCATGAAATTCTTCTAAAATGTTTATGCCCCAATTCACTTGTTGGTTGGAGTAGATTGAATAGAGAGCTTGAAAGTCTCTTTTATAAACTTTTTCATAATTTGCTGTTCATGGTTAAGGAGAGCAAATGAATGCACGGTGAATAAGGCAAGCTTGAGGCCTTAAGATGCTCGATTTTAAAGCACTCAAATTTGTGAGTTGATTGGACAAGAAACGATGTGAAACCTCATCTCTATGTTCTATATCAACTTCAATATCGTTAATATCAATACCTTGATAGGGAAAATTTAAAATATTGCCTAATCTTTGTAAAGGCAAGAAAATTTTAATGCCACAAACTATTAACCAAACACAATCTTATCGATTTTAGGGATTATGGTGGTCTAAATTTAGATTGACAAGAAAGAGTTTGATCAAAAGATGATTAATTTTGACATTATTTGGAGCATACCCTATTAGATTATCAAAATGGAATTGCTCCGCCAATTCTCTAATTCTGTAAGCAAAATCCAAAAATTTCATGAAATCCCCTTCAAAGTTGTTGGAATTTTTCATAGGATTGAATCGGAAGATTGCAATATCATTCCAAAGCCATTGACGAATCTGATCTTCGGGAAGACCAGAGGTGGATTCCCTTGTGCGTTTGGATCTTGGAGCCATTAGAGAGTAAAAATGAGGAGTAAAAGTTGAAAAATTGGAAAAGAAGGCTAGGGTTCTGAAGTGAATGGGTAAGAAATGAAAAGGATGAATATATAGTAGGTAAAAATTAAGGGCAAAAGTGGAAGAAAAGAATGTAGGACCAAGTTAAAAAATGCTTCAGGAAGAATTCAACCGGCTGAATCACTGTAATCAGCTGTCTGAATTACTTCCCGCAAGAAATTAATTCATTTTTAAACTAATTTAGACGACTGTTGTAAATGATTCAGCTGTCTGAATCAGGGAAATTTTTTATTTCTTGGATAATATTCAGCCGTCCGTTTTATCATAGATAGCCGGCTGAATCTTTGCAGAAACTTATAAAAAGCCTTTATTTTTGTAGCAACCATTATATCTAGAATAATATGAACAATTTTTTGAATAAACAGAAATAAAAAAATAACATATTAACAACAAAACAAATATTTTAAATAGATTTGGAAGAGGAGCTTGGAGTGTGATAAACATCTGGTTCTATTTTTGTGTTCTCTTGGAATGGTCGGAGTGGTGACCATCTATTGCCGCGTTCCCAAGAATTCAGAGATATCGGTGGACGCTGGGCGATGGTTCCCAGTTATTGTATCGGATTGGAGAACAAATAGGAGACGGTTGATGAACTGTGTTCTTGGACGAACAATCACAGAATTTTAAAGCGACTTGTTCCAAAAAGCTTAAAAGCTTGGCGTTAACTTTTTGTTCAGAATAAAGTTCGCGCTGTAATTCCAGTGTTTCCCTTTGGTAGTGATGAATGTCATCTATGTTTACTTTGGTAGATGGTGAACTAAAGAATAGAGACCGTCTCGTTCTTTTACTAGGTGGAGTGTGACCAGTGAGGGTAGAGGGAGGAACAATTGGAAGTGGTTCATAAATCGGTGTTGTAGTAGGTAAATTCACCGATCCGAAACTAGGAGAAGAATATGATAGAGCAGAGGATTCAGAATTATGTCGGGAAGAATTTTTTTTGAGAAAAGTATTTGAAAATAATTTTTTTAAATTTTGAAAAAAAACGATGACAAGAGAAGGAGGAGGAGTAGAGGTATTTATATGTAAAGACTCATATAAATAGAAGGAGATTGGTAGTTAGATTGTTAAGAACTAGAGAACAATTTGGTTGAAAAATGTAAGGTAAATAAATAAATAGTAAAAAAGAATGAAAACTACCTTCAGTTGAAAAGAAAAGAGTAGTGTAGTGGTAGAATACTAGACTTCCAAGTAAGTGATCCCGAGCTTGAGTCTTGATATTTTTTTTATTAAAATTATAAATCCTTTATGGATACAATTCCTAATTCTCTTCTTAATTTTATAAAGATATTTTCAATAAAAGGTTTTGTAAATATATCTGCCAATTGATTTTCAGAAGATACAGATTCCAGTCTGACTAAATCCTTTTCAATATTGTCACGAAAAAATGATGACCTATGTCAATATGTTTAGTTCGTGAGTGATTTGTAGGATTTTTGGATAAGTTTATAGCACTAGTATTATCACAAATTTTTTTTGATTTAGATAAATTAATAGCAAAATCTTGAAGTGTTTGTTGCATATAAACGACTTGAGCACAAGCTAAGGCGGCAGAAATATATTCTGCCTCACAAGTTGAAAGTGAAACACAATTTTGTTTCTTGCTAAACCAAGAGATTAAGGACTGTCCAATGAAATGAAAAGTCCCACTGGTACTTTTCCGATCTGTCCAACTTCCTTCAAAATCAGCGTCACTATATGAAACTAACTCAAAAGGACATTCTTTGGATGGAAAATCCAAAATCTTTGGTTTTGCTTAGATAACGCAATATGCGTTTTACTGCTCGCATATATGATTCTTGAGGATTTTCTTGGAATCGAGCACATAAACAAACACTCATCATTATGTCAGGTCTGGTAGCAGTTAGATAAAGTAATGATCCAATTATACTGCGATATAATTTTTGGTCAACACTTTTGCCATCTTCATCTCTATTGAGATGAACTGTTATGCTCATTGGAGTTGGTTTAGCAGAAGTGTTTTCCATATTAAACCGTTTAATTAGATTATTACAATATTTCTCTTGATTAACAAAAATTCCATTTTCTATTTGTTTAATTTGTAATCCAAGAAAATAAGATAATTCTCCCATATGTGACATTTCAAATTCTTTGGTCATTATTTTTGAAAATTTCTGACATAATTTTTCATTTGTAGAGCTAAAAATAATATCATATGCATAAATTTAAATAATTAAAATATGTTTATAGTTCTTTCAATAAAAAGAGTTTGATCAACCTTCCCAATTTCAAAACAATAATCTATTAGATAGCTCTTAAGACGTTCATACCAAGCACGAGGTGCTTATTTAAGAATGTATAAGGCTTTTTTAAGTTTACAGACGTGGTCTGGAAATTTTTCATGAGTGAATAACGGAGGTTGTTCAACAAAAACATTTTCTTTTATATAACCATTTAAGAAAGCACTTTTAACATCCATTTGATAAAGTTTAAAATTATGAAAACATGCAACGACCATTAAGATACATATTGGTTCAAGTCGTGCAACTGGAGCAAACGTTTCTTCACAGTCAATTTCTTCTTCTTGATCATATCCTTGTGCAACTAATCTAGCTTTATTCATAGTTATATTAGCCTGTTCATCTTCTTTATTTTTGATGACCCATTTAGTACCAGTGACAGTTTGATCACTTGATCTAGGAACCAGTTCCCAAACTTTGTGTTCAAATTGGTTTAACTCTTCTTGCATAGCAATAATCTAATAGTCATCATTAGATGCTTCTTTTGCATTTTTAGGTTCGATTTGAGAAAGAAAAGCTACATGTCCCATTTGATTAAGCTGACTTCTAGTTCTAACATGTGAATCAATTTCTCCTATGACATTATCTAGTAGGTGATCTCTTAAAATCCTAGGAGGAGATATTAATTCATTTTCATTATGAATAATGTTTTCATTTTATTCAATATTATAAATAATGTTTTCATCCTCTTCAAAATTATTTTGAGTAACCATATTTGTGATTGTCTTAGGTATATCTTCTTTATCCTCAACATTTTTATTAAATTTGAAATTTTCGTCGAATGAAACATGAAGTGTTTCTTTGATCGTTTTTATTCTTTTATTGAAAATTCGATAAGCTTTGCTTCGATACCTTATGAAGATTCCTTCATCGGATTTTGGATCAAATTTTTTAAGTTGATATTTTGTGTTTAAGATAAAACATATTGAACCAAAAGTTTTAAAATAAGAAATGTTTGGTTTTCTTGGATGAAAAAGTTCATATGGAATGTTTTTGTTCTAAATGTCGGATGGAGACACGATTTAGAACATAGCAAGCAGTAGTTACAACTTCTGCCCAGAAATGTTTTGGTAATTTATTTCCATTCAACAAAGTTCTTGCACATTCTTGTAATGTTCTATTTTTTCTTTCTACAACTCCATTTTGTTGTGGTGTTCTAAGAAAAGAAAAATTATGGTAAATTCCCTTTTTATTACAAACTGTTCAAATGCTTCATTTTCAAATTCTCCTCCATGATCACTTCTAATATTTTTAATTTTTAAAATTTTGAAATTTTGAATTTTCTTTGCAAAATTCTTGAAATTTTCAAAAGTATCACTTTTATTTTTTAAGAAAATAGTCCAAGTATATCTTGAAAAATCATCTACAATAACAAATACGTATTTACTATGATTTAGAGATTGAATTTGAATTGGACCAAAAAGATCTAAATGTAATAGTTCTAGTGGTTGTATAGCAGAAATATTTTTCTTTAATTTAAAAGATGATTTTGATAATTTTCCTAATTGACAAGCATCACAAATATTGTTTACTTTAAAATTCGTTTTTGGTAAACATTTTACTAAACAATTTTTAGATAACATTTTTAATGTTTTGAAATTAATATGACAAAATCTTTTATGCCATAACCAAGGATCAATTTCTTTGGCTATTAAACACATTTTTGTATTATGATATATGCATATTTTAAACATAAATATTTTTATCTCTAAAACCTTCAAAAATAAGACTTTATTTTGATCAAAAATGCTACACTTATTTTCAGAAAAGGAAATATTGAATCCTTTGTCACACAATTGGCTTATATTAAATAAATTATGTTTCAAAATTTTAACTAATAAGACATATGTAATAAGAGGTAAATTAGATATACTGTTATTGCTCACATCGCCTTTACCGATGACATATCCTTTGGAATTATCTCCAAAAGTGACAAAACCTCCATCTGAGTAGTTAATGTTTGTTAGCATCCATTTGTATCCTGTCATGTGTTTTGAGCAACCACTGTCTAGTATCCATTTCCTCTCTTTTTGGATGGTACCTACAAAATATAGAATTAACATTGGTACCCACCATTTTATTTTGGGTCCTAAGAGTTAGGTCTTAGGAAGGCAAAACCAAGAGGGTTCAGAATTCCTTTTGAAAACAAAATCTTTATTTTTATGAATAGTTGTTATGAAAGATTTTATATACTTATTTCTTATTGAAGAATTATTTGTTTTAGGAACCCAAATTTTAATTGCAGTAGTAAAATTGGAAATTTTAGAACTCGGTTTTTCAACTCTATTATTCCTTTTATATGAAGACTTCTTTTTCTTTGGAATAATTTTAGAGGATTGTTTATCTCCTAATCCTCTTTTATTTGAAGTTGTTTGAGAATTTTCTGTAATTTTGGAAAGATTTTTTCTACCTTTATTAAAATTAGAAATATTTTTAGTAATATCTTCTAACTTTGTTTTAAAGTTAGAATTATCTAATTCTAAAATCTTGATATTTGTTTTAAGGTCATGATTTTCAATTAATAAAACATCATTCTTTCCTTTCTGAAATTCTATCTCTTGACTTAGCAGAGAAAGTTGAGATGACATATTAGAACAAGATTCTTGAGTAACTTGGAGTTCTTCTTTTTAAATTTTCTTTTCATCTCTTAACATTTTTACTTCAATTTCAGTTTTATTCAATTTTTCCAGAGTTTCTTTGTACTTTCTATTTTTCCCTTTTAGTTTTTCAAGTAATTCTGAATTGATTTCCAAAAGGTCAGTAAAAGCGAGATCATTTACCTCGTCTTTTGTGGCCATAAAGAAAACGTTTGCTTGTTTTGAATCACTGTCCGAGTCACTTTTTGATAAAGAAGATGATTTTGTCCTTTTTGTGCTTATACTTGTCTTTCTTTTTCTCAAGAAAGTCTTTCTTGATGTGACCTTTCTTGTGACATTCATAACACTCTAGAGCAGATGATGATGTTTATTGGTATTGCTATTATTGCTGGAGTTGTTCTTGTTATATCTAAATTTGTTGCTCTTTCTAAAGTTCAAAAACTTTTTCAAATTTTTAACAATGAATTCCATATCTTCTTCATCTGAATCTGATTCATCTTTTCTGCTTGTAATGCTATATTTTTCTTATCTTGAGCCTGTACTCATTTTTCTAGGTGATTAACTTCATAAGACATAAGATTTCCAATCAACTCTTTTGGTTTTATGGTCGAAATGTCGTTAGCTTCTTCGGTTGCTAAGACTTTTCTTTTCCACTCATCCATTAGTGAGTGGAGGATTTTTGAAACAATATCAAAATCTATGTAAGATTCTCCTAATGCTATCAAAGAATGATATATATGTTGAAATATAGAGTACACCTCATTTATAGTTTCATCTTGCTTCATTTTAAAATTCTAGAACTGATTTTTGAGCATAGCAATTTTACTTTGTTTGATTTTGTTAGTACATTCATGGGTAAATTTAAGTGTACGCCAAATTTCATGAGCAGTTTTACATATGCTTATTCTATTGAATTCGTTTTTGTCTAATGCACAATATAACATATTCATAGCTTTAGCATTTGTAGTAGCATCTAATTTTTGCGTGTTAGATCAAGTTGAATATTCAGTAGTAGGAATTATATATTCAGATCGCATAATGTTCCAGTTTTCATAACTACTTGCTTGTATATAGATTCTCATTCCAGTAGCCCAATAGTTTTAGTTCAATCCATTAAACAGTGGTGGTCGTGCAGTAGATTGACCTTCTAGGAAGGTAGAGTTAACAACAATGCTGGTGTTGTTTTCCATATTAAAACAATATCAGACAACTATGTTACAGTTATATGATGGCCTCGCTCTGATACCAAATGAAAGTGGCCGTGCTATAGGATCGTGTAATATGGATAAACTACTTGTGCGAAATAAGTAAGTAAATAGTAAAAGCAGTAAAGTAAATGACACGATCTTTTTATAATGGTTCGAACTCCCGTTCTACGTCCAGTACCAGACTCTTATTAACCTAGCAACCCTCACTTAACGTGGAGGAATAGCTTCTACCGCCTGAGCAACTGAACAGTGCTTCTACCGCCTAAGCAACCGAATAGGACTTCTACTGCCCGAGCAACCGAACAGGACTTCTTTACAAATAACAAAAGTATCCGACTGTAGTATGCTCTTTAAATAGCACTGATAAGTCAATTAAGTACAATCTCCCTATAATCTTCTCTTTTATGATATATTGAAATGTGCTTGAGAATTGTGGAAGATAGAGTGGTCAAAGATCAGAGAATGTAAGCAATTGAGTGCAGTTTGAAAACTAGAGAATAAGAATTCAAGAATATTAAAATTAGTTTCGGTGAATTGTTTGTTGAATTCTGAAATCTATTTATAGAGATTAAAAAGTTGCAACCATTGATGAAATAATAAGATGAAAAGAAACAGGTGAAACCGTTGATCTGAAATTAGGCAATTTTTGGCCTTATTCAGCCGGTTGAATAAAATCATTCAACTGGCTGAATATTGTGAAACAATAATTTTTTTCAGCATACAGCCGGCTGAATGAATGCATTCAGCCGGCTGTTTTCAGCCTGTTGTGCATCGTTGTGCATGTATGTATATGATTTTATATATATATATATATATATCAATTCAGGAGAGATTTTAACATATTTCTAAGTGATATAAAAACTCTAGACAAGGAACTATCAGCTTCAGAAACTCTAAATATGAATCTGCAACAATTCTCCTGCATAAATTATTAGTACACAAGCAATATTTTATATAGCTTGTCATAATCAAAATGATGTAAAATCGAGATTCCAACATATTTGTTTCGTACCTAACCAATCAAAATGGACTTTATGGATTCTTTTACTAAATTGTTGTCAATGAAATTAGCCTTAAATCTTCAAGATAAAGGAGACTCAACCTATAATAGAGGAAAATATGGTGGATACCCATTAATAATCAAACAAAATCACATATTACTATTTCTGTTCTATTTATTTACTTATAAGTTGATTGCTTTTTTGAATCCATATCCAGTTTTGATGGTTCTTTTTTCCATGCATTTGATGGTGTCATTTCTAGAACTATTTATTTTGAACTTTATGTTAATTGTTAGTCCATAGCCAATCTTGGTGGTGCTTATGAGACATACTCGATGGATGCTATTAACATTTTGAGATTAATTCTTATTAAATACATAACCAATTTTGTTGGTGCTTTTGAGAGCACTTGGTGGACTTACTTATTTATCAAATTAGGCCTAATTATTAAATCCATAACCAGTTTTGGTGATGCTTTGGTGACGCACTTGATGAATTTAAGTATTTGATCGTTATCTAAGCCTTTTGCTCTTATGCAAATCCTAACCAGTTTTTGTGGTGCGTATGATATGCACTTGATGGATTCTATTGATATATCTTACTTTGAGCCATTTTGCTCTTTTTGAATACATAACCAACATTGGTGGTGCTTTTGAGATGCACCCGATGGATTTCACTGATTTATCTTACTTTGAATTCTTTTTCTCTTTCCGAATCTTTAACTAACATTGGAGGTGCTTTTGAGACACATTTAATGGATTCATTGATGTAATCACTCGTGCATATCACTTCAAATAAATGATCGTTTTTTATTGATATGACAATAGATTTGTAAATAATTATTTATATTAATTTGTATGATTTTGTAAATAAAATACAATTAATTTAATTAGTTAAGAACGATAAGATAATTATTTTCAAAATTTATTTACAAAACTATACATATTAATTTAAAAGAGAAAATATGACCGAAAATCAAAATCAGATTTGTAACGATACAATGTGTGGAAGTTGTACAACGTTGTAAGAATATGTTACATACACATATACATGTGCATACATGAAACATGCACACACACACATACATACACCAAAATAATTAAGTATAAAAGTGCAATACAAAATATAAAATATATTTTAAGATTTCTTACTCCTTAAGCATATATAACTCAACACATGCATACATGAGAAGATGAAGTGATGGACACATGAAGGGGGATGATTGCTGTGCCTAGGGAGGGGGCAGGTGTGTTTGTGAAGCTATGAAATGGTGATGAAGATGATGATGTATGCATGTATACTTTTACACTTCTTTTCCTATAAATTCCCTACCTCTTCTGTTCATTTTCTTTTATCTTCTTCTTCATATTTCTAAGCTTTGTATTCCACTTTAATGGCTTCCATCCTAAGAGAAATATTGTCAAATTTTGTTTCAAAAAGAATTTAAATTATAACACACACACACACACACACACACACACACACTTAAACACCTAAAAAACAATCCCAAAACTCCACCTTTTCTCTTTATTCTTCAAATATCCATCCCACTACATTATAGAATGAGCACTTCTTTACTCCACCCCAGGACGTCACCCCCAAGCCATCTCAAGTCTTAATCAAGGCATCTAGGAGCTAAAATTCGAAGAATAGTGAGCTTTGAAAACCGAGTAGTGGAGCTATTGCGAATTTTTAGTTAATCGTTGAAAACTCAAGGTGAGAACTCCTAAACTATTATATTACATGTTTGCAAATGGATGTTTAATATGCTTTGGTCATCAAGTTTGGTTATTTAAATATGAATGTTGAATATATATGCAAGTCAAGGATTTACACGTCGATAAGCACAAAGGAAATCATTTTCCTCTATACTAATGAATTGTTGAATATAAAAGGTTCTAAAAAAAGGTTTAAAATGAGTTTAAATGTTTTACAAACATTTAAAAGTGTTTTGGTGAAGCTTGAATGAAAATTGAAAATTTAGTCAAAAATAGGCGCGTCACGTAATGGCAGTTCGCGATTTCACGCCCTAAAAGACAAACGAGAGTAAAAGATGGAATATAGGTCAGAATTCTTCGAGATAAATTTTTTCCAAGCTACTGTATCCATAGACCATATTTTTCCAACGAAGGAAGAAAATTGAGATTTCGATAAGTAGATTTTGAAATATGAGTAAAACAAGTTTTTGAAAAATCGCGGTTTTGCAGTTTAGGATCCATAACTAGATTTCTTTAGAAATGGTGTTTTAATTTTATTTTTGAAATATGGAATAAATCAGATAAATATTTTAGATTTGAGTAATAAAAAAATTTTCAAAAATAAAGAGTCATTTTGATTAACATAGCTTATAAAAGTGCATTCCACAGCACATTTCCGCGACACTTTTCTATAACTTTTAAATTTTAATTTTATACTGAACGGCGGTTCTTCTCCAAATCTTTTATAAATGTTTTCAAAGGAATAATTAAGTGGTTTAATGATTTTTTAAAAGATTTATAGTTTATTTAAAAGAATTTAAATAAATGATTTAAAGCAAAGCTATTACAAATTAAGTGACTTAATCTTGGCTCTAAAAGCCGACGAGTAAACTAGATTTTTCTATTCGTGAGATCCGGATGTGAGGTGCTTAAACTAAGGAGATGTTCAGGAGCAATCAGTACCCTGGCTCACCTAGTTTCTCCCTTGAGCGAGGGATAGATAAGGTTGGAATGTCGGAAACTAGTAAAGTGTAATAAGGTTATAAGAAATCAAATGCAGTGATAAGAGAAGTTTAATGATTCTGTATAAACCAAAAAGAATTTTTAACAAATATATATAACACCACAAGAGATTTTATGGATAAAAAGAACTAAATCAATTAAAGAATGATTCCATATTCACAAGAACATCTTTTATCGATGATTATTTCGAAGGAACCAGGGTCGGATTTGGATGATTCCTATCTGAAGACCACTTTGAACCAATTTACATATTCAAAGTGAAGACATGGATATGATATTTGGGATTTCTATAATGAAGGACTGCTTGTTGATCATTTGGGGATAAACTTCCAATAAACATATAGTAGCCTTAGTCTCTTCATTATAAAATATCAAATGCAAGAACTAATCACTACTAATCCTAGGGTTAATTCCCGACAAGATGTGGTAGGAGAGTGCCTTCGGATTGTCTTATTCTGGACAACTTGTATAGGCGAATGTCTGATGTTGCATTACTATTTGCATAAGTGATCTCTCCGAACGTATCATCTCTTTGGTGGTGAAGAAGACAACTTCTCTTTGCTTAACACCCTTTCCTAAGACGTATGAGCTTAGGAGTTATACATTTGTAGAAATCTATTGTGTGATTATGTAATGGTAATGTGGCATTCAAAGAGGAAAGATGATGTGCTATGTGAAAGGTTATCGTTACCTCAGGTCTTACACCTGGATATGACCGAAATAGGGTAGATGCAGCAAGGCTATTTGATTCTCAACCATTAGGGTATGATCATCCCTTTCTAGATATATTTCTACCCGCCATGACATTCGGGTTTAAATTATTGTGGTGTATGCTAAGAAATGTCTCGGATAGGTTGGTAAAGACCGAGCTGATGACATATTCGGTACTATCTAGGAAGAGGTAGGTCGGTCATGTGTTTGTAGAGGACCATCAATTGGTCCTCAGTTCATTCCTCTAGAGATGTACTGTCGGAAGGTAGTCCCTTCACCTGGTCATTTGTGTGGAAACGCATTCTCAATAAGAGCCCATACGATTTCAGATATAGAAAGCCTTGTATTGCAAGGTGGTATGCTAGAATTTAATAATATAACAATTTCGGCTAAGATTAATAAGTTTACTTGCAAATATTTTCAAAGAATGTCATTAAAAATAATATCAAGTATTTTTACGTAAGAACGTTTTAGTTATCATAAGGTAAAAACTCATTTCGTGTTTATGTGTGGCATGTTCTTATGAGATACCTTTTTTGTTTTCAGATAATTTATTTTGTGTTCACACCAGTCTCATGACTAACCTGGAGTTTATTTTATTTTCCCTTAAAACTCCAGGTGCCTTTTTTTTGGATAGCTAATTAGTCAGAATTATGTTTGGGGTATTTTAGGAAGAGCATGTTGGAAGAGGTTTTTGGAGCAATGGAGCTAGAGCACCTGATGTGGATGTCTGTCTTTCTATTTATTTTTATTTTTTCCACTTTTTTTAACTTAGTTAATACCACAAATGTAGGACCAGGCAGTTATAAACGTTCTTGGCTGGGTTAGTTCATAAAAAAAACTCCGATGTACCCTGGTAAGGGTGGTTGTATGTACTATCTATCTATTTTAACATAATGTGAGAATTTGTGTTTCTATCTTTTACTTTACTTTATCCCAAAATATTTGCCTCCCCGACACTTGGATTTTTGGCATATAAATAACGTGGATGTATTAGAGTCGATTTTCAAGAGTCAAGGAGACGGGTCTTCACATTTGGTATCAGAGCTGAAGGTTAAGCAAGAACTTTGGCTTCAATGGGGTATAACTCATTAGGGATAGGGTCAGTAATACCCTAGAATGAGTTTAATCTTTTAGAGTGCATATTTAGAATCCTTATCTGAATAAAATTTAAGTTGTGCTATGCTTAATACTCATTCCCTAAGATAATTTCGTCTTTGATTTCTTACTAAATTCAGGTAGTAAGACATGAGTACTCGTAGAGGATGAAGGAGGATAAATAACAACACCACAACAACGGACGGTCGAGCTCCAGCTACTGTTGTAGAAGAAATAGCTCACGTACAACCCTAGGTTAATTTTGCCACCCTGTGCAAGAATTATACCAGCTTAGAGGGAAAACTATTCAAGGGTACAAAAGCTATCATTGAAGTACAGGCTTGGATTAAATCATGTGAAAGGATCTTTAAGGTGTTGGATATTAGTAATGAGCAAAGGAGATTTTTAGCCTCGTGTTAATTCAGTAAGGGCTCTGGCTTGGTGGGAGTCTATTACCCTAAAGGATTCGGAGGAAAATTTCTCTTAGGAAAAGTTTAAGGAGATTTTGGAGGAGCAGTACATGCCAGCGTCCGGGAAATTTCATCTTTATAGAATCTTTATGGATCTGAAGTAGGATGAAATGACTATTGAGGAGTATGCAAATAACTTCAACGATTTATCTTATTTTGTGATAGGTCTAATTGACGAGCCTTTAAAGAAGAACGAGAAGTTTATTTCTGGGATGAACGAGAAGTACCAAAGCAGGATGACTGCCCTTGTTAAGGGGTTATATATAAATTTGCTTGATATGAGATTCCGTTATGAAACATTAGACAAGACAAAGCCGGTGATAGCTCAGACCAACAACAACAACAATTGGAAGAAGAGGAAGTTTAATCAATATGGGAAAAAGCTAGGTCAAGGAAAATTTGGAGGAGGAGCCCAAGGTAACTATTCGAAAGATGCTACGTATTGTAATTGCCAATAAAAGGGCCACCTAGCGACTCATTACAAGAACCCTAAGGTTCATAGGCCACCACCAAACTGCTATAATTGTCATCAGCTGTGACACATGATAAAGGATTGTCCAATTATGAGGAAGGGAGAGCAAGCCAGAGTCTAAGCAATAAAGGACGAGCCCTCAACCTCTTAAGATGTGAAGGGCAAGGGAGTTCTAGAAAGTAATATTTTTGTTGGAGATGTTTTAGTTAGAGTATATTTTGATACAGAAGCTTCTCATAGTTTTATTGCTAAGGAAATCATAGAAGAATTAAAACGTGAACTTAAGATAGTTGATACCCTATTTGCGTGACGAATCCTATAGGTGGAACCACTAACCTTTGTATGAATTGTGAAAAAAATCCAAATTTCACACTCTTTCCACAGATTTCCTTTTAACCTATTTGTCATAGATTTTATGGATTCGAAAATTTGATTGGTATGGATTGGTTGACTAAGTATAAAGCTATTCTCAATTGCGTTGGTAGAACGATAATCTTATGGACCAGTTTCGGAAAGTTTATAAAAATTCTTGTAAAGATCCTAGTCTGAGGAGGGGAAGTTTCCTATATGCATTAGACTCATCCTAGAAACCATACTTATTGTTAAAAGATTCCCAAATGTTTATGAAGGAGTAAGGAGTTTACCCCTACATCGAGAAATTGGATTTCGTATCGATTTGATTTCTGGTGCAAGACCAATTAAACAATATGACTAAAGGATGGCTTTGAAGGAGAGGGAAGAGTTAAATAACCAAACTCAAGAGCTATTAAAGATAGGTTTGGTAAGACCGAGTCGTTCAAGTTAGGGATCGGCAATAGTTTTTGTTACCAAGTCGGTTGGATCTCTAAGCTTGTGCGTAGGTTACCAAGATCTTGATGAAAAAACGATTAAGAACAATTATCCTCTAACTTGAATAGATGACTTTCTTAATCAGTTACATGATGCTTCAGTATTCTCTAAAATGGATCTAGAACGGGATTCCATCAACTAAGAATCATAGAAGAATGCATCCATCTAATTGCATTTAAAGGTCCAAATACTTTCTTCGAGTGGTTGGTTATGCCTTTTGGGCTGACTAATGCGCCTCGTTATTTTGTAGACCTTATGAATAAAGTATTTAGAGACGTACTGAATAAATTCGTGTTAGTCTTTATCGATGATATCATTATCTATTCTAAGATAAAAGAAGAACACAAATGACATCTTGAAATTGTGTTGGAGAAATTAAAAAATAATGTGATTAAAGCCAAATTCTCAAAATGCCATTTCTAGGAAATTGATGTAAGATTCCTTGGACATATAGTGTCAAAGGATTGGATTTCAGTAGATCCTATAAAGCTTGCAGCTGTTCTAAGTTGGAAACAGCCACTAACTCCTAAAGAGATTCATAGCTTCTTAGGTCTGGTAGGTTATTACAGAAGATTCATTCAAGACTTCTCAAAGATTGTCTACCACCTGACGAAGTTGACCATGAAAGATGCTAAATTTATCTGGACTCCTGAATGTGAAGCAGCATTCCAGAAACTCAAAAAGAGGTTAGCATCCGCTCCAGTCCTAGCAATTATAAATAGAAATAGTGGATTAACTGTTTATATAGATGCTTGTGGAGAAGGAGATGGTGCAGTTCTGATGCAGGAAAGGAAGGTGATTTCTTATGCAAGTAGACAACTAAAGACTTATGAGAAGAATTATGCAACATGACTTAGAATTATTAGCCGTGATGTTCGCATTAAAAATATGGAGGCACTATTTGCTAAATGAAAAGTCTGAGCTCTTTACGGATCATAAATCTTTAAAGTATCTTTTTTCTTAGAAAGATTTGAACATGAGGCAACACGTTGGTTGGAATTTCTCGCATCTTATGATCAAGATATTTTATACATACCCAGCAAAGTTAACGTAGTAGCAGATGCATTGAGTAGAAACCATGCTGTTATTTCTTATTTGGTAGTAACTCCAACTCTTTTGGAAAGAGTTTCTAGTAAACAAAGGAAGATGGGTTTTTAAAAAAATATTATAAGAATGTACGCCAACCGAAGAATTCAAGCTTTGAGGTAGATAAAAGTGGAATATTACCGTTGAATGGGCGAGTTTGTGTGCCAGATGTGGAAAATCTTAGGCAGGAGGAGTTAGCTGAATGTCACAAATCCAAACTTAACATTCATTCGGAATTAACAAAATGTATAGAGATATGAAGTGCACATTTTGGTGGAAAAGCATAAAAAGGAACGTATCCATTTATGTTATTAGATGTGCCAATTGTCAACAAGTCAAGAGCAACCAATAGAAAATTGCAAGATTAATTCAACCTCTGGAGATTCCAACTTGGAAGTGGGATCAAATATCAATAGATTTCATTGATGGTTTACCTCTAACGAGGAAAGGGAATGAAGGTATTTGGGTTATCATAAACCGATTAACTAAAAGTGCACATTTCGTTCGAATAAAATCAACTAGGACCGCTGCAAGCCTTGGAGGGATATATATGAAGAAATTGTACGATTGCACGAATTTCCAAGCAGTATAGTAAGCAATTGGGATCCACTCTTTACTAGCCAGTTTTGGGAAGCATTACAGACAGCTTTTGGAACAAGGCTGAATATAAGCACTACCTATCATTCCCAAACTGATGGACAAATGGAGAGAGTCAACTACATTTTAGAAGATCTTCTCAGACCATGTATTCTAGACTTTGAAGGCTCATAGGAAAATCATTTGCATTTAGTATAGTGCTTTTATAACAACAATTATCAAGCTAGTATCGGCATGGCACCATATGAAGCTCTATATGGTCATCCGTTTAGGTCACCAGCATATTGGACAAAACTGAAGATCGGTTAGTACTTGGTCCTAGTATGATATGAGAAGCTTCAGAGAAGGTCAATATGATTAGAAATAAGCAAAAGGAAGCCTAGAGTAGATAGAAAACTTATGCAGACCAAAGTCATAGAAATATGGAATTCTTAGTTGGAGATTCAGTCTTTTTGAAAGTATCTCAGATGAGAGGAGTGGTGACATTTGGAAGAGCTGAGAAGTTAGCACCTCAATATACCGGAACATTTCCCATTCTTGAACGGATGGGCTGACTAGCTCACAGGAAGATTCAAGAATGGATCGAAATCCAAAATCCAAACATAACAACTCAAACAACACCATAAAAAAATATTTTATATCAATTACAAATGCACTTCCTCACAGGATGACTCAAGAATGGATTTTAGAACAAGGATAGAGATTCAAATTTAAGGGGACCCTAATCAAAGAGAATTCCAACTAAGATAGATAGGCTCGAAAGTGAGATAAGATAAATAGATCAAAAAAGTGAAAAGATGTATAGACTTACATAACTCACGGGCGACCTTAACCGGGTCAACCAAGACTTAGAAAAAACGAGAATATCATCAACAAAATGGGAACAAACTTGTCAATAATATCGTCGAAAAGGGGGAGAAATGACTTCACCGAAGATATCAAGAAAGAGTTGGACGACATGGGTGGAGTCAAGATCACTAGGCTGAGAATCAAGTGAAAAGATAAAACTGCTTGCAAAATCCCGAGGTAAACGACATTCGATCAGAAGATAATAACCCTGGTCGTCTACTAGAGAAACAGTTCGGCTATTCAAGAAATAATAGCATAAAAACCGAGGACAAAGAAATCTCCGGCGAATCGATACCTGTTGTAAAGGAGTTTTAACCATTTACAAATCATACAAAGATCGGCGCGATGCCGATGAGATTAGTCACAAATAAGGACAAAGCTGCCAGTTGAGGTGGCAAGATGAGCTCAAATTTATTACATAAATCAATAGAAATGAAGCTATGAAATGCTCCGTAATCAAGAAGAACACGAACAAGAACACAAGAATGAATTTCAAAATGAAGGAAAAAGTTCCAAAATTCAAAGGAAATCCGAAACAAAGATGAAGAATTTCAAGCTCGAACGAAGGTGATTTTACAATTGACTCTACTCATTCTAGGGTATCACCACCCTATCTCTAATGAGTTTTTACTCCATATGTTAAGTTTTTCCTAAACCAGAGCTCTGATACAACTGTAAGAACCTGCTATTTCGAACCATTCGCATCCACACATGTCAGAGTTGAATTGTTCAAAACAATAGATTTATTATTTAGCAAAACTTAACATATACATTAAATAAATCAACCATAGAATCGCAGACACAGAGTAATATAGCAATAAGCAGTGGAATAAAACATGGTAGTTCATGAAGCTTCTATATGAACAACAGAGTTTGAAACAAAATACAGCAAAAATCTCAAATACAGAGTAGTCTCTAACACAGAAACAAATGACAAGTCTAAACATAAACAACTGGAATAGACTAAAATAACAGAAAGCTGGATAGACAGGTCTTCAAACAAAGCTCCAATCTCCAAAGGTGAGTCTCAAATTCTGTGACACTCAGTTTGACTCGAGTATAAAGAAAAACACAAAACACTCGAGTCAGGATTAATATTCTTACACCAGTAAATTCAACTCAAGTGAAGTGTCAACCGAAATACAAGTAACTTAAAGGATAGTGTAATGCCCCACCCCGAGACCCACCTTAGCAAAGAGAATTAACAAGTAATTCCGTCTACTAAAACGAAGAATAGGGCTGGTTAAGGGCGACCATCTATAATTTTGTTTTAAACATATACTGAATACATCGGTAAATGCAATATAATTTTTCTTTTCTACTCAAAAGGATCGACATACCCAGTAAATGCTTAATCCAAAACTATAGGTAGCTAATGGATCTATCAGAACAACATACAATAACTGAATGTAAATCACATCACAGAACAGTAACCAACATCATATATATACATATACACTGGTACATGTTCAGTACAATACAATATGAATACAATAAAGGCGGTACTCAACCACACTATAAACATCGAACCAAATGTAAATACATCAGAGTCAAGCGGAAAGAAATATAAACTACACAAAAGTGCTAGGTTGATATCCAAGCACATGCATCAAAGAAAAGTCCCATAACTGATAGCTAACCTGAAACAACTCGGTCTGACCCGAGTACAAAGTACATGGGTCAGTCTAGCTAAAATAATCAGTTAATGAGGATAGACGATAATATGAAGCATAAGATACAAGATGATAATTCTTTTTGAATGAGAAGAGGCAACAGAAAGAATACAACCCAAGACTTAAGTGAAACAATGTCACTTAAGTATACAAATATCTCAATGAGGTAAGTTCAATAATAACACTAAAATGATATAAACATTCGCCTTATATCATCGGCGTCATCCCAAAATGTCTACATGGTTTCCATGAACCATATCTCCTCAAAAGGTGAAACATCAATACAAAATCTCGCCAAAAAGCAAACATAAGGCATTCTCAAGTAGGATGATCCCAAAATCAAATATAAAAGAATCTCCAAACTCAATTATACCCCATCTCATCAGTATAAATGTATATAAATCTCAATCTCAACTTGCCAGAATGGCAAGGCCTAGAATATCCTATAAAATCATGAAATCGTCCAAACTTATAACTCAAGAAACTCAATAAGAGTTCAAAACATCATAAATGAAATCACCATACATATAACATCTCATATAGCACTAGGCTATCGATGTAATCAAACATCTTAAAATGGTGAAATCACAATAAAACAGAAAACTTAGAACCCGGATTGGCCAAATCCCCGATTGCAAAGCCGAAGCAATGCTGCACGTGCTAAACTTAGACGGCCGAAGCCTCAGACAAGGTCGCTAACACCTACCAAAGCAGTTCGTCCTCATGACAAGGTCGCTGACACCTCACCAAGCCGTTTGTCAGCCCTAACAAGGTCGCTAACACCTTCCAAGAAGTTCGTCCTCCTGACTAGGTTGCTAACACCTCTCAAAGCAGTTCTGTTAAGTAAACATCGTGAATGTGTCACAAACTTACGGATAGATACCCGAAATATGTTAACGTATGTCCCATACCATACGTTCGCACTTAACGGTTTACTAGCCGCTAGTCATTGCCACACTAGGAACATCATAAAACTCATAAAATCATATGTCGCCTCATCTCATTGGCGAGTGATAAAGAGGCACCATACTTGTCTCATCTCATCGACAAGTGAAAACATCATGATGGTTCTGCGTAAACAACAAATTTCCAAGTAGAAATATCAAGCTATAAAACTTGCCAAATATTAGCTTTCCCAGATAATTACTAAAGACAGGAATTATAAACTCAAACCTGCCATAAATTAGCAAAACATCTTAGAAACACTAATCTCAAATAGCTTCGATCGTACAAGTCCGGAATTAATCGAAATAGTAAACGCACATGTCCCATACCACGTGTTTTACTAAATCATTTAATTCTCTTTCTTATACGTTCGAGTAGTGCAAAAGTGTGTATTTTATATTTAAAATAGTTTACTAGAGAAAACAAGCTTTTAAAACTTTTTCCCGAAATGATTAATAAACCAATATTTGAGATTCCTTTATTATAGAAAATAAGTAGATTTTATATTAGAAAAATAATTTTAAAACACTATATAGTAATAATTTGAAATTTTCATTTATTTCAAAGATCACTTCAAAATGGTTTAGTGAAAACCGTGCTCGAAAACAATGAAAAACAAGAAAGATAACTCAAGACCAATAACTTGAGTTCAATACGAATTCAATTTTTAACCCAAAATTAATTCAAATTCTATTTAAATTTGAATTTTCAATTTCTCCAAATATAGCTAGCCTATTGATAAGAATTATAACTTTCAAAACATCTCAAAAACAATCATAAAAAATAAATAAGAGTGAGAGCAAAAATAAGCTAAAACACTCCTCAAGTCAATAATTGTTATTGTTGTCGTTTTGCTCTTGTACCAGCAACAAACAACCATAGTTTTTGACCAAGCAAACATCAAAATTTTAGAAAACATAAAACATGAAACTTTCAGTACAAAATTTAAGCTTTCCCAAACATCTAAGATTATTAAATTCGGTTAAGAGACAAAAAAGTTATGGCAAATCTTGTTCCAGTTTCAACTACAGAGCAAATATTGCTTTTGCTCTCAGATTAGCAGTAGAAAAGTTCAATTTTGACATAGAAGCACTCAAAATTACAGAAAACTCAACAAATTAAAGTTGTAGTATATGATTTATTATTTTCAGAACATCCAAAATTATCAAAATCCGATCAAAAACGAGAAAGTTATGTCTAATTTTGTTTCAGCTTCAAGCATAGAGCAAATATATATTTTGCTCTCGGGTTAGCAGTAGAAAAATCAAATTTTGACATAGCTAACCTTAAAATTACAGAAAACATAAAACATAAAACATAAAAGTTGTAGTATAGGATTTAGGCTTTTCGCAAAATCTAAAATTATCAAAATCCGATCAAAAACAAGAAAGGTATTGCCAAAATAATTCAGTGTTTCAAAGTTGAAATTAAAAACACGGGACAGAGAGGTTACTAGCTATTCAAACACATATTGCGATTAGTAAAATGATGATCTATAGAAAATGATAAACATAGAAATTTTTTCTTATAAATAAACCTTCCAACTGAAAAAAATCGCACTCAATTTTGATTTATCATTCAAAAGTTATGGTGATTTTAAGATCAGGTTTCAACAAAAAAATTGCACAGAGCAGAGCTGTGTACATCAGTTTCAAACTAGATTTCGACCATATAAACAATAGAATTTCAGAAAGTAATTGAAAGAGAAGTTGTAGCTAACAAAATTTTCTTTCAAATGCAAAATGATTGAGCTAATTAAGGTGAATTTTCACTAAGATATTGTTGTTTTACTGTAGAAATTTTTACAAACAATTTTTCAGCAAACCACAACCAACTTGAAAGCAATTCAATCAACCCATCCAATTAATTCAATAGAAATAACAATTATTCTCATAGTTAAATCTAGTAGTGTGAGTTATTAACTCACCTATGCAAATACGAAGACCAAACTTTGAAGAATTGAAGAAAGTTGAAGGCTTTGCCTTTGGTTTTTGCCTCAGGAACCTGAAAATGAAGATAGAACAACATGCAATAGAGAAACAGTAGGCTATAGACAATCAACTTTTGAAAATCAGATTTTGATGAAGTAGTAATGGTTTTCATAGTGATTACCTGAGAAAAATAGTTTCAAATTGATTGAGAACAACAATAATTGGATTAATTTGGAGAATTTTTGAGCTAGGGTTGAAAGAGGATGGGTTTCTTAGTTTCTATCTTCTTCTTTTTTTCCTTTTACTGTACGTACAGTATAATAAGAAGAAGAGGAACTTTCTCTCTACATGCTAGGTTAAGATGGGCTCGGACCCAAAGTAAAAGATTTTAATTAGCCTTAGGAGAAAAAACAATTTATCACTTAAACACATAAATACACTAATATACACAAGTTATACTATGTATTTATGCAAATGTTTTTATTTCTATAAAATCACACAATCAAATTTTAGGTTCTAAAAATTATTTTATAACAAAATAAATAACAAGTTTGCATTAAAATTTTATTTCTTGTGTAATAAAATATAACAAATCATATTTTCATCATTTCTTCATTTAAAATTATTTTTTTGACCCAAATCTATCCTTTTTATTCATAATATACCACATTTCAAATCAAATGCTTCTTCTATATAAAAGAAACATTGGCAATAATTATCAAAATTATTGCATTTTCACTATAAAAAAAAAATCATATTTCATTCGTATTTCTCATAAACAACCAAGATAAGTTTTAAAACATTATTTTTTTCTAATTTCTTTGCTAATAGGCTAAGAGTAGTTTGTTAATGGGCTAGAGTCCAATTGTTAAGGAAAATTAGCCTAGGTTATAAATTAATTACTTAGTTACATGTTAACAATGCAAACCTTCAAATTCAATCATCTATTCAACTTTATTTCATGTCAAATTTATAAAACTTCATACTCATGATGATAAAATGTTATATACTCAAAATAAAAGATTATTTATATTTTTAAAATTTTTTATCATCGTATTTCTTTTTCTTTAAATAAATAACAAATTTACATCTTTAATTACAAATCCCATTGTAATGAACATTATAAATTACACAAAAATAACATTTTTGTGTGATAAAATTTTATATCCCATTCCAAATATAATTTTAACCTAAATTATATTTTTAAACTCAATTCCATCATTATTTTAAATATATCTCATCTTAAAATTAATTTCTTCTTTCAAAAATCATTAAAAGAATTAAATAACAATAATTAACAAAATTATTGCATTAACTCTAAATAAAACACATTTTCCTCATTTTGTCATCTCAAACCATCTTAGTAAAGTTTCCAAAATTCTATTTTCTCATTCTATCCTTAAATATATTGTTTATTCCCAATAAACAATTTAAATTCTTCATTAATTATTAATTTACACTATTAAATTATAACTGCCGTTATAATTTAATATTCTAAGGTAATCGCTAAAACCAGGGTTGTTACAGATTCCTCCTCTTACAAAAATTGCGTCCCTGCAATTTTCTAGAAAAAGAGCTGTAAACAACATAAAAGATACAATCATCGAAGGATAAAGACAAGCTCAAATTATAAACCATTACTACTCTCAATATAGGATGGTAAAAAGAAACAAGGAAAAACGTTAATTCAGTGGCCCATTGTATGCTAATATAGTGATTAGCAAACCATTGAATTTTCCAAGTAACTCGGAATTTTTTTTTAAAGATATCCCATCTTCGAATCAAAATTCAATAAGATGCTCAACAATTAATCAATCGAATTGATTGATTTCACAAAACTCTATGAATAGAGTCGGGATCAAACTCACTCAAACCCGAACTCTAAGCAATAAAGAAGATCATTAATAAGATTTTCCGCATAAATATACGGAAAGAACATCCTCACAACAAGGTAGACGCAATAGACAAGAAAGATAAATCACAAGATGACTTTTCACAAGGCCACCAAACTCAAACGACTGTGAAAAAACACGTCGTTGATAATAGCTCAAATATAGAATATACTCAAGATTAAGGATATAAGCTCGAATTATCTTTTAATCCAAGATATTTAGAATTTTAAATCTCAACATCTATTAAATTTTTAAATCTCAATTTTCAACATTTGAAAATTTATCAAACTCTTTACTATATTACTTATTAAATAATTCAAAACTCAAAATCTAAACTTTATTTTTCATGTTTTAAAATTAAATTTCCAATGAAATTTTTATAGATCCAAACATATATCCCATAATAAAATAAGTTAACAAAATTTCAATTTTTTTTATAACTTAATTATATAGCATCCCATAGACAACATAGGTTTTAAATCTCCAATCATTTTTTCAGTAAAGTATAGCTCGAAAATAATCTCGTTGTTATAATTTCAAAATAATTAAATGGCACTGCCTTGCCATTGAATCTCCAACAAACAAATCCATCAATTGCTGCAGAGTTGACCGAATGATCAAAACTGCCTCGCAACTCTATTATCCATCTCTAAAAGTCAATGGCTGCAATTACCATTCCAAATAAATTTAATAAGCAATTAAAAAATATTAATTCAAAAAATCAATCTTCAAAACTCAAACTATCATGTCTGATTACCTCATCATAACACTTAGGAGATTCCTATCGATGGCGTTGGCCAAACGCGTCGACCAGAACTCTTAACTACTCGATGGGCAACCCAACACACTCAAATTATTTCTATAAAAGAAATATTACTCATGTAAATGTATTCTCAAAACATTCTTTGATTTTTAAAATATCCAAAACTCCAATTTCTTTTTGAAACTCATATATATAGCCACAAAAATTCAAAACCAAAGAACATTAAGAGAATGTATCGAGATATTCCTAGAATACTCGATTCTCAAAATCAACAGAAGGCGATAGAGTGTTCATCAATCTTACGATGTCACGAGCCACTCCCAAAAATCATCAAGATACAGGATAAGCAAGGTATTCTTCTCGAAGGAGAAGAAGCATACAATCCACGAATCACTACTTCAAAAAGAGTAATGCTACAAAGGATAACATTGACTGAGTATCTGAAAAGGACAATCAAACAAAGCTGAATGATAAACTCAAGCAAACTCATACAATCGAGAAATTCACCTCATTCCTTAGTGGATAACCTTGTAGAAGGATAATCAAAGAGCTAAGAGCCAGGAATAAGGTTACCTCAACACTCGATTGCCCAATTGGATGTCAAGTCCAAATGGACTCACAAAACTCAACAAAGTAACCTTGACTGGAATTCGAGATATATCATCAACGTCTCGATATTCAAGAGTGAATAAAGAAACTTCGGAATCATCATTAACATTCCAAAGTGATAGAATAATAAATCAATCAAATTAGGATGCCTAAATAAATATAGGATCCTATAACAACAAAAGGATCGGATTTAACATCAAATAAGTCGATCCATCTCAAATAGATACACCTCAAGATAGTGAGTAATAAACAAATACTCACAAAAGCAGCAACAAACTGAAACCTCAGAATGCTCACAACAAGCCAATCGTTGTGGATCCCATTAATAGGACTCACAACTCTCAAAGGAATTCAACAAGAATGCTCAAAGAAATCCATCAGCTCCGTCGATACGAACTCACTCGTATCGACAAATATAAAAATAGAATGATCCCAAATAAGATTATTTATAAGATAAGATGATCAAACTTTATTATGGAATACTACGGAATGCAATATATATATATATATATATATATATATATATTCCTAGACATATTCCATCTCAACATAACCCAATACTCGAAAAATAATCAAAGCACGATTCAAAAACAAGCTCGAATAAAGGACGATGATTCACTCGTATTGTACTTTGACGTATCATGATATACGTACTGTTCTATATTTATTCTACTTTGTTCTAACCACAGCTCTGATACCATGCTGTAACGCCCCACCCCAAGACCCACCTTAGCAAAGAGAATTAACAAGTAATTCCGTCTACTAAAGCGGAGAATAAGGCTGTTTAAGAGCGACTATCTATAATTTTGTTTTAAACATCTACTGAATACGTCAGTAAATGCAATATAATTTTTCTTTTCTACTCAAGTGGGTCGACATACCCAGTAAATGCTTAATCCAAAACTATAGTAGCTAATGGATCTATCAGAACAAAATACAATAACTGAATGTAAATCACATCACAGAACAATAACCAACATCATATATATACATATACACTGGTACATGTTCAGTACAATACAATATGAATACAATAAAGGTGGTACTCAACTACACTATAAACATCGAATCAAATGTAGATACATCAAAGTCAAGCGGAAAGAAATATAAACTACACAAAAGTGCTAGATTGATATCCAAGCAAATGCATCAAAGCAAAGTCCCGTAACTGATAGCTAACCTGAAACAACTCGGTCTGACCCGAGTACAAAGTACACTGGTCAGTCTAGCTAAAATAATCAGTTAATGAGGATAGACGATAATATGAAACATAAGATATAAGATGATAATTCTTTTCGAATGAGAAGAGGCAACGGAAAGAATACAACCCAAGACTTAAGTGAAATAATGTCACTTAAGTGTACAAAGATCTCAAAAGAGGTAAGTTCAATAATAACACTAAAATAATATAAACATCCGCCTCATATCATCGGTGTCATCCCAAAATGTCTACATGGTTTCCATGAACCACATCTCCTCAAAAGGTGAAACATCAATGCAAAATCTCGCCAAAAAGCAAACATAAGGCATTCTCAAGTAGGATGATCCAAAACTCAAATATAAAAGAATCTCCAAACTCAATTATACCCCATCTCATCGGTATAAATGTATATAAATCTCAATCTCAACTTGCCAGAATGGCAAGGCCTAGAATATCCTATAAAATCATGAAATCATCCAAAATTATAACTCAAGGAACTCGATAGGAGTTCAAAACATCATAAATGAAATAACCATACATATAACATCTCATATAGCACTAGGCTATCGATGTAATCAAACATCTTAAAATGGTGAAATCATAATAAAACAGAAAACTTAGGACCCGGATTGGCCAAATCCCCGATTGCAAAGCCGAAGCAATGCCGCATGTGCTAAACTTAGATGGCCGAAGCCTCAAACAAGGTCGCTAACACCTACCAAAGCAGTTCGTCCTCATGACAAGGTCGCTGACACCTTACCAAGCTGTTTTGTCAGCCCTAACAAGGTCACTAACACCTTCCAAGCAGTTCGTCCTTATGACTTGGTTGCTAACACCTCTTAAAGCAGTTCTGTTAAGTAAACATCGTGAATGTGTCACAAACTTACGGATAGAAACCCGAAATATGTTAATGTATGTCCCATACCATACGTTCGCACTTAACGGTTTACTAGCCACTAGTCATTGCCACATTAGGAACATCATAAAACTCATAAAATCATATCTCGCCTCATCTCATCGGCGAGTGATAAAGAGACACCATACTTGTCTCGTCTCATCGACAAGTGAAAACATCATGATGGTTCCTTATAAACCACAAATTTCCAAGTAGAAATATCAAGCTATAAAACTTGTCAAATATTGGCCTTCCCAGATAATTCCTAAAGATAGGAATTATAAACTCAAACCTGCCATAAATTGGCAAAACATCTTAGAAACACTAATCTCAAATAGCTTCGATCGTACAAGTCCGGAATTAATCGAAATAGTAAACGCACATGTCCCATACCACGTGTTTTACCAAATCGTTTAATTCTCTTTCTTATACGTTCGGGTAGTGCAAAAGTGTGTATTTTACATTTAAAAAAGTTTACTAGAGAAAACAAGCTTTTAAAACTTTTTCTCGAAATGACTAATAAACCAATATTTGAGATTCCTTTATTATAGGAAATAAATAGATTTTATATTAGAAAAATAATTTTAAAATACTATATAATAATAATTTGAAATTTTCATTTATTTCAAAGATCACTTCAAAATGGTTTAGTGAAAACCGTGCTCGAAAACAATGAAAAACAAGAAAGATAACTCAACACCAATAATTTGAGTTCAATACGAATTCAATTCAAATTTAATCCAAAATTAATTCAAATTCTACTTAAATTTGAATTTTCAATTTCTCCAAATATATCTAGCCTATTGATAGGCATTATAGCTTTCAAAAAAATCTCAAAAACAATCATAAAAAACAAATAAGAGTGAGAGCAAAAATAATCTAAAACACTCCTCAAGTCAATAATTGTTATTGTTGTCGTTTTGCTCTCGTACCAACAACAAACAACCACAGTTTTTGACCAAGAAAACATCAAAATTTTAGAAAACATAAAACATGAAACTTTTAGTACAAAGTTTAAGCTTTCTGAAACATCTAAGATTATCAAATTCGGTGAGTCAAAAAAGTTATGGAAAATCTTGTTCCAGTTTCAACTACAGAGCAAATACTGCTTTTGCTCTCAGGTTAGCAGTAGAAAAGTTCAATTTTGACATAGAAGCACTCAAAATTACAGAAAACTCAACCAATGAAAGTTGTAATATATTATTTATTATTTTCAGACTATCCAAAGTTATTAAAATCTGATCAAAAACGAGAAAGTTATGTCTAATTTTGTTTCAGCTTCAAGCATAGAGCAAATATAGATTTTGCTCTCGGGTTAGCAGTAGAAAAATCAAAATTTGACATAGCTAACCTTAAAATTACAGAAAACATAAAACATAAAAGTTGTAATATAGGATTTAAGCTTTCAGGAACATCCAAAATTATCAAAATCTGATCAAAAACAAGAATGATATTGCCAAAATAATTCAGTGTTTCAAATTTGAAATTAAAAACACAGGACAGAGAGGTTACTAGCTATTCAAACACATATTTAGATTAGTAAAATGATGATTTATAGAAAATGATAAACATAGAAGTTGTTTCTTATAAATATACCTTCCAACTGAAAAAAATCTCACTCAATTTTGATTTGTCATTCAAAAGTTATGGTGATTTTAAGATCAGGTTTCAACAAAAAAATTGCACAGAGCAGAGCTGTGTACATCAGTTTCAAACTAGATTTCGACCATATAAACAACAGAATTTCAGAAAGTAATTGAAAGAGAAGTTGTAGCTAATAGAATGCTCTTTCAAATGCAAAAAGATTGTTCTAATTCGGGTGAATTTGCACTAAGATATTGCTGTTTTACTGCAGCAATTTTCACAAACAATTTTTCAGCAAACCACAACCAACTTGAAAGCAATTCAATCAACCCATCCAATTAATTCAATAGCAATAAAAATTATTCTCATGGTTAAAGCTAGTAGTGTGAGTTATTAACCCACCTATGCAAATATGAAGACCAAACTTTGAAGAATTGAAGAAGGTTGATGGCTTTGCTTTTGGTATTTGCCTCGGGAACCTGAAAATGAAGATATAACAACATGCAATAGAGAAACAGTAGGCTATAGACAATCAACTTTTGAAAATCAGATTTTGATGAAGTAGAAATGGTTTTCATAGTGATTACCTGAGAAAAATTGTTTCATTTTGATTGAAAACAACAATAACTGGATTAATTTGGAGAATTTTTGAGCTAGGGTTGAAAGATGATGGGTTTCTTAGTTTTTGTCTTCTTCTTTTTTTCCTTTTACTATACGTACGGTATAATAAGAAGAAGAGGAACTTCCTCTCTACAGGCTAGGTTAAGATGGGCTTGAACCAAAAGTAAAAGATTTTAATTAGCCTTAGGAGAAAAAACAATTTATCACTTAAGCACATAAATACACTAACATACACAAGTTATACTATGTATTTATGCAAATGTTTTTACTTCGATAAAATCACACAATCAAATTTTAGGTTCTAAAAATTATTTTACAACGAAATAAAAGATAAGTTTGCATTAAAATTTTATTTCTTGTGTAATAAAATATAACAAATCATATTTTCATCATTTCTTCATTTAAATTTTTTTTAACCCAAATTTATCCTTTTTATTCATAATATACCACATTTTAAATCAAATGCTTCTTCTATATAAAAGAAACATTGGCAATAATTATCAAAATTATTGCATTTTCACTAAAAAAAAAATCATATTTCATTCGTATTTCTCATAAACAACCAAGATAAGTTTTAAAACATTATTTTTTTCTAATTTCTTTGCTAATAGGCTAAGTGTAGTTTGTTAGTGGTCTAGAGTCCAATTGTTAAGGAAAATTAGCTTAGGTTATAAACTAATTACTTAGTTACATGTTAACAATGCACACCTTCAAATTCAATCATCTATTCAACTTTATTTCATATCAAATTTATAAAACTTCATATTCATGATGATAAAATGTTATATACTCAAAATAAAAGATTATTTATATTTTTAAAAATTTTTATCATCGTATTTCTTTTTTTTTAAATAAATAACAAATTTACATCTGTAATTACAAATCCCATTGTAATGAACATTATAAATTACACAAAAATAACATTTTTGTGTGATAAAATTTTATATCTCATTCCAAATATAAATTTAACCTAAATTATATTTTTAAACTCGATTCCATCATTATTTTAAATATATCTCATCTTAAAATTAATTTCTTCTTTCAAAAATCATTAAAAGAATTAAATAACAATAATTAACAAAATTATTGCATTAACTCTAAATAAAACACATTTTCCTCATTTTGTTATCTCAAACCATCTTAGTAAAGTTTACAAAATTCTATTTTCTCATTTTGTCCTTAAATATATTGTTTACT
The DNA here is from genome assembly GCA_030765085.1 of Allium cepa. Taxonomy (NCBI): domain Eukaryota; kingdom Viridiplantae; phylum Streptophyta; class Magnoliopsida; order Asparagales; family Amaryllidaceae; genus Allium; species Allium cepa. The sequence goes on along the minus strand of CM060943.1, from coordinate 603,275,732 downwards.
CCCAATAAACAATTTAAATTCTTCATTAATTACTAATTTACACTATTAAATTATAACTGCCGTTATAATTTAATATTCTCAGGTAATCGCTAAAACCTGGGTTGTTATAGATAGTTGGGATTTCCATCCTCTAAGGATCCGTGGAACTATCTACTATGTAGTAATATACGCTATTGTAATATGTCTATCGGTAAGGTAAAGTATTAAAATAGCATTAAGGCGTTACCCATATCTCCCTTAACATGTTTTATATATTCCCATAATCCTCCGTAAACTGGAGGGCTATCAGTGGGCACTCCATAGGAATGGTACAAAACAAACTCGTAGAAGGCACGATAAGGCATGTGACAAGGCACACAAGGAAATGCAAGCGTAGAAAACTGTTTGCACTCTCGAACGGGTGATAACGCATAGCAGCTATTACTGCCTACCTCGAGACACACTCCCAAATCAAAGGTGCACCCTATCGAATCACAAAAGCAATAGAATGATATAGAAGAAATGTGCCCGATAGGGGAAGCGACCCACTTGGTCCAGTATAGCTCCTGTTTTAGCCACATCAAGCCGACTCACGAGAGTCAGGGCAGCGCTAAAACCTCATATAGAATCGTCGCCAAACCATCCTACTTCGTTCTAGAATCTCCACCAAATACACATTGTTAAAGTGGTTTTGGGTATTGGTATAGAGTATGACAATATCTGATCCTGGTCTCTTTAACAACCAAACGCTAATTTCACACCATGGTCATTTTTATAAAGTCACTTTTATAATCATTTCAAACAACTCATAATTCGTATCAAAATACTATATCATTTAAAAATCATATCACTTTCGAAATCATATTGGCTTCAAAAATCATAACCACAAAATAGTTTAAACTTTTATATCAAAATATTCGCATTTGAATCCATTAAATCTAAATCATAACAGTTCCAACTTAAACAGTTTAAATATTGAAAATTGTTTATATATATTGAAATAGTTACAAATTAAAATAGTTTATATTTAAAATAGGTTATAGATTAAAACAATTTATATATTAAAATGGATTTAAAATAGTTTATATATAAAAAACAGTTTAATTAGAATTATTTCTTCTAATTTCACAAATCAACTCAAATCCACTTTAGTTCCAAAATTCAATTAAATCAATCTTTGTTCAACAATTCCAATTAAAGAGGTTCAGTTCAAATTATTATTAAAACCATTTTAATTTGTAACAATTTCAAATTCAGGTTTGAACTACAAATTAAAGCCACTTCCAATTCCATAAATTTCAAACTCCAGGTTTTTAAACAATTTATAATAACTTAATTTGATATATTTCATTTATATTTCAAAATTTAACCTTAATTTTATTTTAATTTGAATTTATTCACTTAATCATTTTTTATAACAAAATCTCAGACTAGAAATTCATATCAAAATTAAATATTCCATTTCAATTATATTTTCTTTAAATTTAAATTATATCCATTTAATCTTCTTTAATCAGAATCAAGTTATCAAGTTATAAAACATATCTTTGAATCCTCAAAATCATTAAGTCCAGATCAATTTTATTTAGATTCAATTATTAACCAAACTAAATTTCAATTATTAACCAAACTTTATTTAGATTCAAATGTAATGTATACATTAAATATAAAGTTATAAACATTTGCATTTGTTCTAGGGTTAGTTTTATATGAGTATTTATTGAAATTTGTTTAGTCTGACTCTTGAATATACATTGGGTTATTTCATACTGTTTATATATAATATAAGATGTTTAGCAGTCTGCATATATGTTACAGCATGTAAGATTTATATATATAAAAAAAAAGATGTTAATTTTATATTGTATTGTTTATAAAAAGGTGTTAATTTTATAATATATATATTGTGGGACAGTATACATTTATAAACATATTAATATACGGTAAGTTATAAAACATAAGTTTGATATATAGGTAGAGTTTGCATGGGTTTAAATTTCCTTCTGTTGTTTGAAATATAGTTGTAGAGTTATAAAATTTTGGGGAGAATATATAGTATAATATATTTTAAGTTAGTTTGTGTGTCTGTCCAGAGATGAATTATTATATAAATACAGTTTTATAAGATCTAAGATCCGTTGTTTTAAAATGTAAGTTTATACTAGTGATTATATGGGTTAAAGTTTGACATTGATATTTTTAAGATGATAAAGAAAGTTTAATGTAAGTGTTAACATGTAAGAAATGCATGAAGCCTGTTTTAATATTAAAGAAAGTACTGGAATTTAAATTGTTAAATTAAGTTGGAGCTGTGCTCTCGCCCTTCTCTTTCTTATAAATATTTTGCAAAAGGTAAATTTATATCAAGTATAAGGTGTGTAGTGTTTCAACAAATTAAGAAAAGTCGATATTGGTCTTAACAATAATAACGTGGAATTGTGACTTAAATGTTGATTTAAATATGATTATAAAAAAATTATGTTAATATTGGTTTTAAACATAGTTTTGCAGTTTTCTATTATTTGCGTTTGTTTGAAAACGTATGTATGTATATGTAATTTTAATGCATTTCAAAACTAATATTGGTTAAGAGAGTAATATAATAGAATAATATTTGTATTTCATTTCGGTCTACATAAAGCAGTTTCTGATCTATTTTCATCGATCTCTATTTATCAGTTGTCCATCGTATTCATGCCAATCTTGCTTCGCTTTGAAAATTTTGTTTGGATTTGTTCGATGTCTAGATCGTGATCCAGCGTAGCTCAATTCTTTGTCCAATCTATCTAGCCTCGAAAGGTGAGCAATCACTCACGCTTAATATTCTTTTATTCATTAAATTTGATTTTAATTGAAACGACAATTGAAATATGCTGCTGTAGTTATTTAAATTTGTTATATATGCTATTATCTGTAACTGTTCACCTACGGGATATGACACCATATCCTGTTGTTTATATTATATTGTTATTGATGATATATGCCTGTTATTTTATTGTATTATCTGTTATCACTCTGCAAGTTCCCTGTAGTTTAGAAATCACTATGGGTTGAAATGATACATGCCCGAACGGACTTTAGAATAGGAGAAAATTTTTATGGGTTGAAATGATAAACCCAAGCGATTTTCATTTAATTGAATTTGGGATTACGGGTTGAAATGATATCCGCCCGTATGTATTTAGTGTACGGATTGAAATGATAAATATCCATAGCACTAGACTATATGATAGGAAATATATACAGACACCGTTGGTCTATATAAATATTCTGAAAATAATTTTTATAATTTTGGAAAAAATTATATGGTTTAAATAATATTGATTCTTAAGATATTATATAAATGGAAATTTTATATATAGATTTAGTCGTAATATTTGATTTAAATTAGATTAATTTAATACGGATAATATGGTTGAGTATTTATGTAAATCTATATTTCAAATAGATTTTCTTGTAATAAATTAAATAATTAAGATTGAGAGATAAATTTGGGTTTATTAAAAATGGTATTTAAATGAGGATTTATTTAATTAAATCAATTTGAAATTTTTGAATGGGAAATTTAAAGGTACGATTTTCTAACTGGATTTTTGATTTATGTGATTTAATGAATATTTCACGTTTAAATAAATTAAAGAAAATATTGAGTAAAATGTAATTTAAGGTTACTTAAATGATATTGTATCTAATGAGGGAGTATTTCAAGACTAAATAATAATGAGGTTAAATCGAGATCTATATGAAACTGTTAAATTGAATATTTAAATACTAAAGCTTTGAACTATATTGGAATTTAAATGGTTTATTTTGAGATTCGGATCTGTATTTGAAATCAATATAGTTGAATTTGTTATTTAGAAACTAAATTGAATTAAAATGAAAATTTAGGTTGAACTAAATTTGAATTTATTATTTAGAAAACTAAATTGAATAAAAATTTAGTTTGAAACGTTGAATACTTAAAGTATTGAAATATATTGAAATATAAAGGGGTATTTTGTGATTACAAATCCGAATTTGAGATCGATAAAATTGAAGTGGTTATTTTTGGAATTGAGTTGAATTAAAATTGAAAATACTTTACTGTATAAATTATTTAATATATGTAAATACTATTTTGGGAAATATAGAGATACTTGAAGTGAAATGATATTTGGTTTTGAAGTATAAATTAAGCTGAAATGACCACGGTGTATAGTGTATATTTCTACCTTGTAGATAGTTCCCTGGACCCTTAGAGGATGGTTATCCCAAACATCCTTTAAGTTATTTGTATTTCAGTTGATATTTTACTTAAGTTGGATTTATTGATATTAGAATGTTAATCCTAACTCGAGTGTTTTGTGTTTTGCTTTACGCTCGGGTCAGACTGAGTAATACAGCATTTGAGACTCACCTTCGAAGTTGGAGCCTTGCTTGAAGATCCAGCTATCTATCCTTTCAGTCATCCTGTTGATTTGTTCGGAGAAGTCATCTGCGCATACTGGAGACTTCACTACATCTAAGATATTCAGTTGTATTTTATTTCTAACTCCAATGTATATAGTAGCTTCATGAACTACTATTCTTTATCTATTCCGCTGCATTATATTACTCTGTGTCTGTGATCTGTGATGATTTATTTACTATATATGTTAAGTTTTGTCAAATTTTAATTAACAATTCAGTATTTTGAATTATTCAAGTCGGACATGTATGGTTTTATTGTCGATTTGAATGGTCCAAAATAGCGGGTCGTTACAGTTGGTATCAGAGCTTTGGCTCTAGGCAAAACTTAGCATATATGGTAAATTTATTTACAGAATCACTTTCGTTCGAGTTGAATCTCTTCCTTTTTGACTCAATTTCCTTTGAGTTTTTGAATGTCCCTCGGTTCCGAAATTCATTCTTGTCTCTTCCTATTTATATTCGTTTGATTCTGGAGTATCCCATAACTCTACCGAATGTTTTGTAAAGGGGGGTGAAAACACCTTTACAATTGGCATCGATTCACCGAAGATTTTTGTATCCTCGGTTTACGATGCTGCTATATCTTGATATGCCAAATTCCATCTCTGGCAATCGAATGTCGATTTGTTTTAGAATTTCGCATCGATCATATCCCTGAAGTCACGGTTGACCCGGTTAAAGTCGCCCGCGATTTATAGAAGTATATCCATCTTTTATTTCGTAATTTAATCATCTCATCTTCGATCGATTCTATCTTCGAATCAGAATTCTATTGATTGGAGTTCCTCTAATTCAAATCTCTATCATTGTTTTAAAAATCCATTCTTAAAATTTTCCTTTGAAATCGGGTATGTTTGCATTTTTGGAAATCATTTATATATTGAAATTATTATTTTGATAACTATGATTTTATTCTATATATAAAAGTGAAAATGTTTTCGATAAGGATTATATACCTATATGTAAAACAAATAAGAAATGTTATTCTATATAAAAGGTTTTGAAAGGATTTGAAATTTTGAAAAATTATAAGAAATTGATTTATATAAAAATGATTTATAACTGAAGTGTTAAATTTGAAATTCGAGAATTGAATTCCGGTATTTTGAAATTGGTTTTAAGATTTTGGAAAATATATATAAATAATACGATTTAAAATTATTTTTTCGAATAAGAAATGTTTCAAATGAGCTCAAATGAATTCCAATAATTTTGAAGAAATTTAAAAGAAGTTTTCAAGAAACTAGAAGTCCAGAACTCACTTATGTCGCTGGAAGATAATTTCGGTGATGAGTGCACGCATCATCAACATTGATTTTCGAGTTTCAGAGTGGGGAGAGTCCACTTTAATAGCTTCGCTATGCGAGTGATTTTGTAAAAATGTTTTTGTTTTCAAATTCCGAAGTATAATTTGATATTTTCGAAAGATATATGTATATTTTTGAAACAATTTGAAGTAAGACCGGTGTTCAGTCCTCGAGTTTTCGGTTTGACTTAGAATAACTCTATTTATAAAAATTGATTTCCATCTCTTGGATTTGAAATTGATTTTCACCGACTATTTTGAAGGTTCGAGCACTTCCAAATCAAGGTTTAAAGGTTTAAAAACCAAGACATTTCGAAAGGTATAAAATATTTGATAAAGTATGCAAGTTATGTTGTATGAGGTTAAACCTTTTATTAAGTAAGAGAATATGGCTATTTTAATTATAATAATATGGAATTTAGTTTTTAAATGTTCTGAAAGAATTTTAGTTTTAAATAACGGTTTTCAAAAAGGTAAATTGGATAATTCAAATAGAAGTAAATAGTTTAAAGGTTTTAAAGGGATAATTATAAATTTGGAAACCATTTTGAATATAATTGATTTTGAGAAAAATATTTGGTTTTGAAAATTAAATTGAAAAAAAAACCCAGTACTTATATGGTGATTTTGGAAATGTATTTGTTTGTCTTGAATTATTTTAATTTGGAAACTGGGATAATTTTCTAAACCTATTATTTTGGAAACTTTGAAATTCAGACATTTAATTTGGAAGAAAATTTGGTGAAATCATATATGATTTTGAAACTGAATTGATATTGAAATAATTTGAAATTGAGAACCTTAGATTACTAAGCACTTGATTTAGGAGTGGTCGAACTTATATAAAATGGATTGTATAAGTATGAAGTTGATTTGAAATCTATTGATTTGAAAGGTACTCAATTTGGAAAGAGATTTTATATAATCGAAGTCTATATAAGTATGATTTGATCTACTATTGATTTGGAAAGTATTCGATTTGGGAAAAATAGAATCCTATATATATGGACTTTATATAAGTACAATATTTGAAAATGATTTGAAAAGGTACTATATGATATATATTTTCGAAGTAAAGATATGGAAAGTGCCTTTTGCTTGATATCCGCTTTGTGGCCACATCGTGGATTCATTATATCGATATTATTCTCTCAGATTTAAGGTTTTCCGGATGTAATACTCGAGTGTTCCCACCGTGGCGTAACCCATGGTTTTTTTTCTCTCGTGAATGCATAGCGCAATTGCCTGGCTGAGTCTTGCCTAGGGGTACGGATTGTTTCCTGGGGGATCCAGGCGTAACCATTGTGTATCCTGCAATCTGTGTAGGTCGCGAATAGTAGCGCAAGTGCCTGGCTGAGTCTTGCCTAGGGGTACGGATTGTTTCCTGGGGGATCCAGGCGTAACCATTGTGTATCCTGCACTCTACTAGTCATCATGGCGTAACTCGCAGGGCTAAGAAAGCTTACGAATATGGATTGTTTCCTGGGGGATCCAGGCGTAACCATTGTGTATCTGCGAACCATGGTTGGACAAAGGTTTTGGTTGGTTGTTTTGTTTGGATTGTACTTTCCATATCTGTTTTTAAAAAAAAGGTTTTTCAAGTATTTTCACTGGGTGTTGAAACGAGTCTACCAAGTACTTGAAGAATTCTAGCTTTGCGCCTGATCAACGCATGGCCAGAGTCTGCAAGAACGAGGATAAACTTGTTAAAACATCGAGTTATAAAAGTATTTTCGAAAGGAAAATTTATTTCGATATAATAGTATTTTATTATAAAAGTATTATTATAAAGTTATTTATTATAAAGATATTTTTCCCAACAAAGAAATTTTGAATTAATATTTGAAATTTAAATTCTTATGGTTCTAGATTAATTATTTGTGCCCGATACTATTCCTTGCATCTACCTTATCTGCTCAGTTCAGTTATTCACCTTGATTCTGTTTTCCAAATCTACCTTCCTTCCTTATTGGATATATCCTTTTTAAATATTTGCTTCACTATCTTATCTTCCTTTGTTTTCCTTCTTTCGTTCCTTTTCGAGGACGAAAAGTTCTGAGTGGGGGAGAGTGTAACAGCCCTAGTTTTTCTAGCACTTTATTCTTTTATTTATAAAACCTTAAAATTTATTTTAATATGTATTTTTAATTTGGTTTAATCTTTTTCCAAAATTCTAAGTATAAAATGGAAGTTCTGAATTTTTTTAACTTTGTTTAAAGGATAACTCTAATTGGAATTTTAATAAAAGGATTGGATTATCTACTTGCTTTAAAAAATTGGTAATATTTTGTCCATTTGAATAATAAATCGCTTTGTAAATGGTAATAGTAATCAGAGAAGAAGGTAACCATAATCCTATCTTTTATTCAAGTAATAAATTTGAAGAAGATTTATAGTGTACAAGGAAACTGTTAAATTACGCATTTAAAGGGTACGATATTTAATAAATAACGTATAAAATAGAAAATCGTATTAATTAAAAAGCGTTACTTTTGCATTAATTTTGGGTGTATATTATTTCATAGGTTCTACGCATTTTTAAAATTCACACCGCAATATATATATGAACAATATTTATTTTGCGATTGTTCTGCTGATATTTGTTGTATACTTTTTAAAGAAAAAGATAAATATTACAAAAGGAAATAAAATTTCACCTTAACTACATAAATAAATATACAAGTAGGCGTGCATTCTTTTAAGAGGGAAAGAAATAAATTTTCCCTTTCCGTTACCTCCTTTTATTTAATAGAAATAAAACGCATTGTTTAAAAAACGTTCAAACCATAAATTAGTGACGTTTTATTCCACTTAAATCAACGCCATCTAAATATTTAGTGCTTGCCTTTTTCTTTCCCTGAACCAACGCACTCACGTATGAAATGTATAAATAGTTTTAATTAAGTCAGCTGAATCTCAGGGAAAGTTTCTATTTAATTCACTGCGTATAAATTCTTGACTGTTACTCTGCCTCCCTGTGCTTATAAACATTCCCACTGTTACTCTTCATTTCGTTTTATTTTGCTTAAATCACGTTTTGATAAATCATGGGCAATTTTACGTTTCATTTGCTTTGAAAATTTTATTCGCACCTTCAGCTCACTGTTTCCGTTTCTTTTAACAATTCATTTGCACTTTTGATTTTATACCTAGCCGTTACTTTATTAATTGCCTGAAATCACGTAACCTTCTTTTCTATTTATTCTATTATTTGCCTAACATGCATTTGGACTGTTGCCATCCCGTATTTATTTCTTTCCTTTTTGAAATTAAAACGTATACGTTTTACATTTATTTATTTCTAAACCATTCATTGCCTTTCCTTTAAATCAATCCATTCTCTTCTTATTTGTTTTAATTTATTTCCTCTTTTCACCCACACTCAATCTTTATACATATTTGTTTTAATTCATTTTCTCTATTCATGTGCGTTCAATCTTTATACATATTTGTTTTAATTTATTTTCTCTTTTCACCAACATTCAATGTTTATATACATATTTGTTTCATTTTATTTCCTCTGTTCACCAGCATTTAATCTTTATATATTTGCTTTAATTTATTTCCTCTTTCTTTCTTTTTTTACTTCTCCTTAAATTATAGGAATAAATTCCTAAATTTCCTCTAGCCATTACTATCTTTATTTCTTGCCACTTTAAACAAAATTTCTTTCCACTTTATCAATGTGAGGCTTCTCTTATAAATACAAATCACTTGTACATACCCTACTCCATATCAATAGACCTTCATCTCCTCTCTTGCGTGTGAAGCTTCTTCTGTAGGTAAATGGCTGCACTAATTTTTTTTCTTCTTCTTATTTCTTTTCTTTTTCTTCTTCTTTTTCCTCCTTTTCTTTTGTTTTCTTATTGTTTATATTGCTTTTGTTTTTCCTTTATTTTAAGCATAACATGCTTCAAGTATATATTTTACATTATAAGTATGTTTATATAGTGCAGCGCAAGTATACATTAAATATAAAGTTATAAACATTTCCATTTGTTCTATGGTTAGTTTTATATGAGTATTTATTGAAATTTGTTTAGTCTGACTCTTGAATATACATTGGGTTATTTCATACTGTTTATATATAATATAAGATGTTTAGCAGTCTGCATATATGTTACAGCATGTAAGATTTTTATAAAAAAAAGTGTTAATTTTATATTGTATTGTTTATAAAAAGGTGTTAATTTTATAATATATATATTGTGGGACAGTATACATTTATAAACATATTAATATACGGTAAGTTATAAAACATAAGTTTGATATATAGGTAGAGTTTGCATGGGTTTAAATTTCCTTCTGTTGTTTGAAATATAGTTGTAGAGTTATAAAATTTTGGGGAGAATATATAGTATAATATATTTTAAGTTAGTTTGTGTGTCTGTCCAGAGATGAATTATTATATAAATACAGTTTTATAAGATCTAAGATCCGTTGTTTTAAAATGTAAGTTTATACTAGTGATTATATGGGTTAAAGTTTGACATTGATATTTTTAAGATGATAAAGAAAGTTTAATGTAAGTGTTAACATGTAAGAAATGCATGAAGCCTGTTTTAATATTAAAGAAAGTACTGGAATTTAAATTGTTAAATTAAGTTGGAGCTGTGCTCTCGCCCTTCTCTTTCTTATAAATATTTTGCAAAAAGTAAATTTATATCAAGTATAAGGTGTGTAGTGTTTCAACAAATTAAGAAAAGTCGATATTGGTCTTAACAATAATAATGTGGAATGTTAACTTAAATGTTGATTTAAATATGATTATAAAAAAATTATGTTAATATTGGTTTTAAACATAGTTTTGCAGTTTTCTATTATTTGCGTTTGTTTGAAAACGTATGTATGTATATGTAATTTTAATGCGTTTCAAAACTAATATTGGTTAAGAGAGTAATATAATAGAATAATATTTGTATTTCATTTCGGTCTACATAAAGAAGTTTTTGATCTATTTTCATTGATCTCTATTTATCAGTTCTCCATCGTATTCGTGCCAATCTTGCTTCGCTTTGAAAATTTTGTTTGGATTTGTTCGATGTCTAGATCGTGATCCAGCGTAGCTCAATTCTTTGTCCAATCTATCTAGCCTCGAAAGGTGAGCAATCACTCACGCTTAACATTCTTTTATTCATTAAATTTGATTTCAATTGAAACGATAATTGAAATATGCTGCTGTAGTTATTTAAATTTGTTATATATGCTATTATCTGTAACTGTTCACCTGCGGGATATGACACCATATCCTGTTGTTTATATTATATTGTTATTGATGATATATGCCTGTTATTTTATTGTATTATCTGTTATCACTCTGCAAGTTCCCTGTAGTTTAGAAATCACTATGGGTTGAAATGATACATGCCCGAACGGACTTTAAAATAGGAGAAAATTGTTATGGGTTGAAATGATAAACCCAAGCGATTTTCATTTAATTGAATTTGGGATTACGGGTTGAAATGATATCCGCCCGTATATATTTAGTGTACGGATTGAAATGATAAATATCCATAGCACTAGACTATATGATAAGAAACATATACAGACACCGTTGGTCCATATAAATATTCTGAAAATAATTTTTATAATTTTGGAAAAAAATATATGGTTTAAATAATATTGATTCTTAAGATATTATATAAATGGAAATTTTATATATAGATTTAGTCGTAATATTTGATTTAAATTAGATTAATTTAATACGGATAATATGGTTGAGTATTTATGTAAATCTATATTTCAAATAGATTTTCTTGTAATAAATTAAATAATTTAGATTGAGAGATAAATTTGGGTTTATTAAAAATGGTATTTAAATGAGGATTTATTTAATTAAATCAATTTGAAATTTTTGAATGGGAAATTTAAAGGTATGATTTTCTAACTGGATTTTTGATTTATGTGATTTAATAAATATTTCACGTTTAAATAAATTAAAGAAAATATTGAGTAAAATGTAATTTAAGGTTACTTAAATGATATTGTATCTAATGAGGGAGTATTTCAAGACTAAATAATAATGAGGTTAAATCGAGATCTATATGAAACTGTTAAATTGAACATTTAAATACTAAAGCTTTGAACTATATTGGAATTTAAATGGTTTATTTTGAGATTCGGATCTGTATTTGAAATCAATATAGTTGAATTTGTTATTTAGAAACTAAATTGAATTAAAATGAAAATTTAGGTTGAACTAAATTCGAATTTATTATTTAGAAAGCTAAATTGAATAAAAATTTAGTTTGAAACGTTGAATACTTAAAGTCTTGAAATATATTGAAATATAAAGGGGTATTTTGTGATTACAAATCCGAATTTGAGATCGATAAAATTGAAGTGGTTATTTTTGGAATTGAATTGAATTAAAATTGAAAATACTTTACTGTATAAATTATTTAATATATGTAAATACTATTTTGGGAAATATAGAGATATTTGAAGTGAAATGATATTTGGTTTTGAAGTATAAATTAAGCTGAAATGACCACGGTGTATAGTGTATATTTCTACCTTGTAGATAGTTCCCTGGACCCTTAGAGGATGGTTATCCCAAACATCCTTTAAGTTATTTGTATTTCAGTTGATATTTTACTTAAGTTGGATTTATTGATATTAGAATGTTAATCCTGACTCGAGTGTTTTATGTTTTGCTTTACGCTCAGGTCAGACTGAGTAATACAGCATTTGAGACTCACCTTCGAAGTTGGAGCCTTGCTTGAAGATCCAGCTATCTATCCTTTCAGTCATCCTGTTGATTTGTTCAGAGAAGTCATCTGCGCATACTGGAGACTTCACTACATCTAAGATATTCAGTTGTATTTTATTTCTAACTCCAATGTATATAGTAGCTTCATGAACTACTATTCTTTATCTATTCCGCTGCATTATATTACTCTGTGTCTGTGATCTGTGATGATTTATTTACTATATATGTTAAGCTTTGTCAAATTTTAATTAACAATTCGGTATTTTGAATTATTCAAGTCGGACATGTATGGTTTTATTGTCGATTTGAATGGTCCAAAATAGCGGGTCGTTACAATAAAATTTTCATTTCAAAATTTTATTGTTTAATTTCAAGCAAAATTTCAATTATTACGTTATGAAACCATTAAAATTTATGGGTCGTTATAGAAAGGTTGGTAGGAGTGCACAATGTTTTTCACGTCTCTCATTTAAGGAAACATGGGCATGATCCAGAGCAAATCATAGAAACAGTTGCTCAGGAAGACTTAGAGGTGACACTGAATTTAGCTGTTATTAGACGACCTGTTCGAATTGTTAATCATGATGAGAAAGGATTGAGGAGGAAGGTAGGAAGGTTAGTCAAAGTTCAATGGAGTGGAGATGCTGAGGATTGCACCTAGGAAACGGAGAATAGAATGAAAAAGGCATATCCTAAATTTAGGATGGAAGAATGAACTATATAAATCATGTCGTTGTAGTGTAGTCACCGCCTGTGGTGTAGTCACTTATGCATATTTTCGTATATATTCATTACATCGAATATATTTCCTTTTGAGCTATTTCCTTCTTATCTTAATTTCGAGGACGAAATTCTTTTAAGGAGGGAAGTCTGTAATGACCTAAACATATATCACTTTAAATAAATGATCATTTAGCTTTATCGATATAATAATACTTTTTTATTAATTTTATGATTTTATAAATAAATTATGACCATTTTACACAGTTAAGAATGATAAGAAAATTTATTTTCAAAATTTGTTTACAAAAATATACATATTAATTTAAAAGAGAAAATATGATCGAAAATCAAAATCAGGATTTGTAACGATACAACGTGTGAAAGTTGTACAACATTGTAGGAATATGTTACATACACATATACATGTGCACATATGAAACATGCATATAAATATATATACCAAAATAATTAAGTACAAAAGTATAAAAAATATAATATATTTTAAGATATCTTACTTCTTAAGCATATATAAGTCAACATATGCATACATGAGAAAATGGAAGTGATAGGCACATGGAGGGGGCATAATCGCCGTACCTAGGGAAGGGGGAGGTGTGTTGGTGAAGCCATGAAATGGTGATGAAGATGATGGTGTATGCATGAATACTTTTACACTCTTTTACTGTAAATACCATACCCTCTTTTCTTCATTTTCATTCATTTTCTTCTTCATATTTCTAAGCTTTGTCTTCCACTTTAATTGCCTCCATCCTAAGAGAAATAATGTCAAAATTTATTTCAAAAAGAACTTAAATTATAATACGTAGTTATATATATACTTAAACACCTCAAAAACAATCCCAAAACTCCAACTTTTCTCTTTGTTCTTCAAATCTCCACCCCACTTCATCAAAGGCTGAGCACTTCTTTTCTTCACCCTAGGCCGTACACCTCCTAGCCATCTCAAGTCACGTTTGAAGCATCTAGGAGCTAAAATCTGAAGAATAGTGAGCTTCGAAAACCGAGTAGCAGAGCTATAGCGAATTTTTAATTAACCATTCAAAACTCAAGGTGAGAACTCCTAAACTATTATATTATGTTTTGGATAATAATATGATGTTTGCAAATGGACGTTCAATAGCTTTGATCATCAAGTTTGGTTGTTTAAATATTAATATTGAATATATATGCAAGTCACGGAAATGCACGTCGATAAACACAAAGAAAATCACTTTCCTTTATATTAATGAATTGGAGAAGATAGAAGATTAAATCTCTCTAAAAAGGTTTAAAATGAGTTTGAACTGTTTTATAAGCATTTAAAACTGTTTTGGAGTGGTTTGAATGAGAACTGAAAATTTAGTCAAAAATAGGCACGTTGAGTAACGGTAGTTCGCGATTTCGCACCGTAAAAGTCAAATGAGTGTAAAAGATGGAATATTGCTCGGAATTCTTCAAGATACAACAAATAAAGAAAATCAATATTTCGATAAGTAGATTTCGAAATATGAGTAAAATAATTTTTAAAAAATCGCAGTTTCGCAATTCGGGATCCAAAACTGGATTTTTTTGGAAACGATGTTTTAAATTTGTTTAAAAATATAGAATAAATCTTATAAAAGTTTGAAAAGTGATTTGAGTAATAAAAATGAAGTTTCAAATAATAAAAAGTCATTTTGATTAATATAGCTTTTAAAAGCGCTTCCGCTGCACTTTTCCGCAGCATTTTTCAATAACTTTTTAATTTTAGTTTTAAACTGAACGATTCATTTCCAAATCTTTTGTAAATGTTTTCAAAGGAATCATAAGCATTTTAATGATATTCTGGAAGTTTTATAGTTTATTTAGGAGAATTTGAATAATAATTTAAAGAAAAGCTTGTACAAATTATGTGATTTAATCTTGGCTCTAAAAGCTGACTAGTAGACTGGATTTTTCTATTCATAAGATCCAGATGTGAGGTTCTTAAGCTAAGAAGATGTTTAGGAGAAAACAATGTCTTCGCTCACCTGGCCTCTTCCTTAGGCGTGGGATAGATAAGGTCGAAATGTCAAAAATGAGTTAAGTGTAAAATGGTTTTAAGAAATCAAAAGCTGTGATAAGAGAGGTTTAATTATTCCGTATATACCGAAAGAATGTTTAAGAAATATATATCTCTAACAGAGATTTTTTTGATAAAAAGAACTAAATCAATTAAAGAATGATTCCCTATTCATAAGAACCTCTTTTATCAATGATTGTTTCGAAGGAACCGGGGTTGGATTTTGATAATTTCTACCTAAAGACCACTTCGAACCAATTTACGTATTCGAAGTAAAGACATGGATATAGTATTTAGAATTTTCATAATGAAGGACTGCTTGTTGATCATTTTGGGATAAACTCCCAATATATACATATAGTAGCTGTAGTCTCTTCGTTATGAAATATCCAATGCAAGGACAAATCGCTACATATTTTAGGGTGGATTTCCAATAGGATGTGGTAGGAGAGTGCCTTAGGTTTGTCCTATTCCTAGACAACTTGTATGGACGAATGCTTAACGTCGCATTTCTATTTACATAAGTGATCTCTATGAATGTATCATTTGTTTGATGGCGGAGAAGGAAAATTCTCTTAGCTTAACACCCTTTCCTGAGACATATGAGCTCAGGAGTTATACATTTGTAGAAATTAGTTATGTGATTATGGAAAGAAAACGTGGCATTCAAAGAAGAAAGATGATGTGCTATGTGAAAGGTAATCGTTACCTTAGGCCTCACACCCGAAAATGACCGAAATAAGGTAGATGCAGCAAGGTTATGTGGTTCGCAACCATTAGGGTATGATCATCCCCTTCTAGATCTATTTCTACCCGTTATGATGTTCGGGCTTAAATTACTATGGTGTATACTAAGGGACGTCTCGGATAGGTCGTAACGACCTGGGTGAGGACATATTTGGACTATCTAGGAAGAGGTAGGTCAATATTTTGTTGGTAGAGGACCATCAGTTGGGCCTCGGTACATTCCTCTAGAGATGTACTGCCGGAAGGTAGTCCCTTCACCTGGTCATTTGTGTGGAAATTCATTCTTCAATAAGAGCCCGTACAATTTGAGATGTAGAAAGCCTTGTATTACAAGGTGGTATGCTGTAATTTAATAAAATAACAATTTCAGTGAAGATTAATAAGTTTACTTGCAAATGTTTTCAAAGAAATGTCATTAAAAATAATATCATGTATTTTTACGTAAGAATGTTTTAGTTATCATAAGGTAAAAACCCATTTCGTGTTTATGTGCGACGTGGTCTTACGAGATACCTTTTCTGTTTTCAAACAACATATTTTGAGTTCTCACACCAGTCCCATGACTGACGTGTAGTTTATTTTATTTTTCCTTTAAAATATGGGTGCCCTAATTTTTCCGGGCAGCCAAGTAGTCAAGATTCTATGTGGAGTATTTTGGAAAGAGCATGCTGGAAGAGATTTTTGGAGTAGGAGCACCTATTATGGAAGTCTATTTATTTATTTATTTTTATTTTTTCCACCGTGTTTAAGTTAGTTGATATTAGCAAGTGTGGTAGCAGGTAGTTATAACTGTTCCTAATCGGGTTAGTTTATAAAAAAAAAATACTCTGATGTACCCTCGTAAATGTGGTTGTATGTACTATCTATCTATTTTAACATAATGTGAGAATTTGTGTTTCTATCTTTTACTTTACTCCTGAAAATCTGCCTTCCTGGCACTTGCATTTATGGCACATGAATATCGTAGATGTATTAGTGCCAATTTTTGAAAGTCGAGGAGACGGGTCTTCATAATTGATCTATATGAGATTATGCCTTATTGCTCTTAAATAATTCATAGCCAGTATTAATGGTGCTTCTAAGAAGCACTTAATGAATTATTTTGATTATTTATTGAGATTAAGTGTTTTGCTCTTTATAAGTCCATAGCGATAAGTGGTGGTACTAGAGCAGAGCAGTTGATGTAATCACCTACTTAGGTACGAAGGTGTAACATCCTGATATTTTCAACCATTTGCATCCGCACATATCGGACATGAATTGCTCAAAATATCAGATTGTTAATTTGGCAAAACTCAGCATATACAATAAATAAAATAATCACAAAATCATAGACACAGAGTAATATAACAATAAGCAGCGGAAACAAATGAATAGTAGTTCATGAAGCTACTATATATGTACATAACAGAGTTAAACAAGTTAAAACAAAAGTCTCGAATACATAGAAGTCTCAATTCAATAGTCAAATACAAGATCAGAATATATCATAGGAGTCAACTGAATAACTGCAAGCTGAATAGATATATGGTCTCCAAGCGAAACTCCAACTCTCAAAGGTAAACCTCTAATGCTGTGACACATAGTCTGACCAGAGCATAAAGCAAAACACAAAACACTCGAGTTTGGATTAACATTCTTATATCAATAAATCCAACTCAAGTGAAATACCAACTGAAATACAAGTAACTCAAAGGATGTTTGGGATAACCATACTCTAAGGATCCGTGGAACTATCTACTATGTAGTAATATACACTATTATAATAATATCTATAGTGAACTAAACTATTAAAATAGCATTAAGGCGTTACCCATATCCCCATTAACACATCTTATAGTGCCATAGTCTATACAGTACCGTAATACTCCGTAAACTGAAGCTACCAGGGGGCACTCCATAGGTACGACACAAAACAAACTCGTAGTGGTCTCGATATGGTAGGTGACAAGGCACAACTAGGCAATGTTAGGGTAGATATACCAATTACACTTCCGTGATGTTGGTAACGCAAAGCCACCGCAATCGCCCAACTCGATCCACACTCCCAAAAATCTAAGGGGTGCACCCAATCAATCACAAAGTAATAAATGGTATCTAAGAAGTTTATCCGATCGGACGAGCTACCTTACTTGGCCCGTCAATTGCTTTTGTTTTAGCCACCTTAACCCAACTCACAGGAGTGGGTCCATGAATATACTCAAATAGAACGTCACCACCCTTCATTCTGGAACCTCCACCGCGTACACGGCTGTTAAAGTGGTTTTCGGTATTGGCAAAGAGCATGATAGTAACCGATCTCGGTCTCTTTAGCCACCAAACGTTATTATAACACCGTGGTCATTTCAAAATATCATACTTCAAAACCAAAATATCATTTCCATTTCAAAACCATATCAATAGATATCATCATTCATTTAATAATATATCCATTTCCAAAATCATAGCACTTTTAAGAGTTATACACTACCAAATTATGAGGTATTTGAGGCACTGGAATAGGGGCAATAAAATTATTTGTCCTTAATGATAACTTATTAGGGGGAGAAATCATATTTGCCTCTACAAATATTTGTATGCACAAATAAAACAGCCTCCAAATAAATTAGAGGCAAAACAAAGTTAGCCTCAAAGCATATTAGGGGCTTGCCTGTATCAGTTATTATATTCACGGATAAAACAGCCCCCATAAATTATAAGAGGCAGAAATACATCGTCCCCAAATCTCTATCTATTAGGGCAGAAAGAAACGTGCTTACTCCTCAAGGTTAATTCTTCGATTCAATCTGCAACTTAAGATTCCTTCCACAACACTTCAAAGATCGTTCTCCTAATTTAATCTACAAATCAAGATTTCCTGCCACAGCGTATCAACGATCTCCTAATTTAATCTACAAATCAAGATTCCTTCTAATTATCGCGTCAGTTGAATTCCGCAGCGTATCAAGGTTCCAGCTAATCGACTCTGCAAATCTCCGATCAATTGAGGTATGTTGATTTCCTGCCACAACATATCAAAGATCGGTTTCCTAATTTAATCTACAAATCAAGATTGTTTCTAATTATCGCGTCAATTGAATTGCGCAGCGTATCAAGATTCCAGCTAATTGACTCTGCAAATCTCCGATTAATTAAGGTATGCTTTTCATCTCATTTGGAATGAATATCATTTACCGTGGTCATTAGAAGCCCTAATTACAAGTTAGTAGTTGATAATAAGAAAATTCTGATTCTATTATATTGAATGCAATCCTTGATCATCGGTATTGATAAATGATAATGAATTGAGTTTTAAATTTCATGGTTCAGTAATTAGGATATATTTTTCCAATCTTTTAGTTACATTATTTTTCATTGGAATTGATTTAAAACTAATATTTCAAGGTTGAACAATATGATTCCATTTCTTATAGAAAAACATATCTGTTTCTTCTTCCATGGTTAATGTTACTTCTGCTGTTGTCAGGAGTTTCTTTTATGCTTGTAATTGGATTCCAGTCTATGCTTTTGAGCTGTATGCCTAAACGCTAATTATATTATGATTTTGTTAGCAGTAATAACCACAGTAATTTAACATGAAATTTTGTAGTGAAGTAATGCAATAGGTTGCTTGGTTCATGGATGTTGATAGGTTTTTAGCTAACCATGTTAAATAATTGTGTTTTTGTTACCTATTGTGTTGTTGATAATTGTCACTCATGTGTGACATTTGATAATTAATTAGAGTGGAATTTTTTGACAATATCTATTATATTAGTAATAGTTATTACTCGATGATTTAGCAAATAAAATTGGCAATTTCTACTATTTAATTAAGAAGGATGCCATACAAACAAACAAACGGTCTATATTAGTATTATTTTAATCTCTTATTATTGAAAACAGAATAAACTAATTAGTGCACACAATGCATTAAACTCAAATATTGAAATCGAGTATCTTATAGATAAGATGAGCAAGAAGTGTCATGTCATGAAACCCACAAAATCATTTAACTATCCATGTCATATCGTGTCTTCGAAGGCTCTGCTCATGTTTGATGAATAATAGATTAAAGTGATTAGCCAATGCTACTTGAACTAATCTGCACTGCACAATCTGCACCGCACAAATAGATAAAATATCATTCATTAACGCAAACTTAGTTTTGTAAAGTACGCATTAACTCAACAGACACGCGTTTAGTTTTATAAATCAACTTGTAATGATTTCATGCTTGTATAGTTTTATTGTATTTGAAAGTACTAGTATGAAGCCCGTGCCGATGGCACGAATGCGAAGTTTTGTTTGTTTAGTTTATGATACTCTACATTGCCAATGTGATTTTTAGTCGAAAAATTAAAGAAACGGGCATTATCAACCATGAAAAGTTCATGAATTTTTGATTCAATAAAAACAGTGAATGGTGGTAATTGGTTCTATACTAAACTATATACTCATTGCTGCAATTGTTGTACTCGATTTGTTTTAAAAAGTAGTTTATCAAATTTAGGATCATAATAAGATGAAGTGGGAAAGCTCGATATGCATGGAGGTGTGGTATGTTTGTTACTTTGGGGAAAATGTGCACTTTTTTATAAATAAACTTCATAAAGAGCAGGTCATGCAAGGTTGAGGGGAACCATTTGAGCATGACTATTGGCTCCTTCGTCAAACGCACAAAAATAGTTGTGTTGTCTTTAGTATTCATTTGATAATCCGTGACAACACTATCATAGACATGCCCATATAAATATACGAAAAATTAATGTAAATGTAAAAAAATAGTTATTATAACATATTATGTTAAATATACTACACATTGTAAATGTAGAGAATGAAAATTACAGCAATATGGACATCATTGTAAGTTGGTAAATCTTTACAAAATTGTAATAAATACTTAGTTTCTGCTAATGACATTGCATAGGTCATGTCCAGGTTTTACTTCTAACACTCTCACAAACTGAATTTTTGAACCCAGTCAGCTTATCATCATTTGAGTAAATATTCGACTAAAATTTTGTCAAAAATCCAATAATCTAGATTTAGAAACTGCCATATCTGGGCTATGTTAAGTTCAGCACATGCCTAAATAGTGCAAATAATTTTAGTCAAATATTTCATAAACGATGGTTTAGCTAATGTTTTAGATCAAATACTTGTAGTTTTGAAAACATGTTGCTATACGGTCATTTAATTCAAATCAAATCCCAAATCGAAGACAACACATTTTGATTGATGGATGAATTTTGCATAACATAGGTATATTTTGGTTCCTAGAAAAACTAAGAATGCACGATGTTTACAATAATGGTCACTGGTCTTTTGTATAATAATTATGTTAATGAAAGTAAGCATTCTAATTGTTGATTTTTTTATCAACTTGCGGTTTACTAAAATGCTTTGCATTGCTAGTGTTTGACCAAATGCTTTTCAAAACCATCCTTTATCTGAAATAAACAAGATTAAAATTATAATATTACTTTGAATATTTTCAGATGAGAATAAATGAATTTTATGGTCATCAATTATTCTTTCTTCTTGACTGAACTTCTATTATGCTGATTTGAAGATAATATAGAAGTTTAGTTGAATTGTATGATGAAAGTAATAAAGGTGAAAAGGAGCCTGGATTATAACAAAATATTTTTGATATATATATATATATATATGTATGTATTTGATAAATATATATATATATATATGATAAATATATATATATATATATATATATATATATATAGTTATTGCTTTGTCTTCACCGAACATTTGATATGTTGCAACGGTATTAGTTTACTATAGAAATGTAAACATCAGAACTAATTGCAACCCCACTTACTCAAGCACCTCATTTTCCCAAAAAAGTAAACCAAGACAAAAATAAAGCAGAATAGAAATATTGACATCCACTTCCATTGATTTAATTGAACCATTAAAAATAGAAGAAGGTTAGACGTGAAGATGAAATTAAATAGTTGTATAATAGTAATATGAATTTTTGAATGTGAACTTTGTAGTTGAAGATAAAATTGAGTACAAAGGAGGAGAGTTATGCCTTCATTTGAAGCAATATGAGTCTGCGTATTGAATAGATGATTAAACGCTCTGCCATAAAATACTAAGTTCCAAAAATACAAACTTGTAGTGCCAAAATGCACAAAACACTAATGTAATCAACGTCGGTTTTTTGAACAATGTATATTTCAAAGAAATATACATTGTTCAAAAAAGACTTGAAACTAGGCCTTAGCTTTTATAAGTGATTAAATATTTTGCCATCAGATATTATCAAATGCAAATATATGCATCTAATAAACAACACTAAAAAGTTTCACCACATTGGAGAAATAAAAGCTAGTAAACTCAGTTACTGGTTATTGGTTTTGGAACATTAGTGAAAAATATTATAAATGCATGTGTATAATCTAACATTCCAAATCATAGTATGTCTGTCCGTAAGTCTTGCATTCAACAACAATTAAATGTAGGTGCAACTAAATACAAATTAAACATATAAAGAATGAATATATATTCAACATCATGGAATCATAGAAAAAATTTGGATCTATTTGCATGATTAAAGGGTGTTGTTTTCGCTAGAAGTGTTTTGCACTTATATATGCAAAAACTAAGTAGTCAACCTGAAATATATTAGTATTTGGTTATTCACTATAAGTGAGAAATAAGCAAAAAAAAAATAAGGCTTCAATCTCGAATTTAGTTTCTAATACTAGCGTTTATCTTTAAAGTAACGACAAATTATGCTAGTGAATGAATTGGCTTAAGCAATATCTTACAATTGTCTTCCGCTAAATTAGCTAAATTAAGATAATATCTTTCCGACTAACTAACAATGCATTTGTTTGGTTTATTATATAGGCAGTAGCTAGAGCTATGGATAAAAGTTGGGTAGACTTGGATCGTAGTTCGGATGAATATAGACATAAATTGGAGTTATTTTTGAATGATGCTTTTGCAAAATCTGTAAGAGAAGATAAAATAATATGTCCTTGTAAGAAATGTTGCAAACGTTATTTTAACGATAGAATTACCATTGGCGGTCGTCTTCTTTGGCATGGAATGGATCCCTTATATCGGACAGCTCGTTGGACACATCATGGTGAAATTTATGTCGATCAACATAATGAAATGGGGCCTTCTACTATTCATACGGATAAATGGAAACTAATATCAATAGTAATGAAGATTGTGGTGAAATGCTTGATTTTCTCAATGAAACATTTATGCAACCCTTGACGGGACAGTGTTGGTTCATCAAGCCAACCTCCTATTTTTGAAGGTCAAACTCCTGAAGTGAAACGATTTTACAAATTGTTAGATGATGCTAATAAAGAATTATATCATGGTAGTAAGTATAAGAAATTGGACGCAATTGTGAAGTTATACCATATAAAGTGTTTAGAAAATGTGAGTAATGCAACTTTTTCTATGTTTTTGGAAGCATTTAAAGATATGTTGCCAGAAGATAACTGTCTACCAAAGTCAGCCGCTCAAGCTAAAAAAGTTATTGACGATTTGAGTCTCACATATGAAAAAATAGACGCTTGTCCGAATGATTGCATGCTATTTTGGAAACATACTTCGCACTTGGCTACATGCTCCCGTTGTGGTACTTCAAGATACAAAGTTAATAAACTTGATGATGATGGTAGTAAGAAAGTTTCAGCTAAGGTACTTCGTTATTTTCCTCTAGTTCCTCGATTGAAGAGGTTATATATGTCAAAATATACTGCAGAACATATGATATGGCATTCAACATGTTCCAATGATGGAATTATGAGGCATCCAGCTGATTCGCAAGCTTGGAAACACCTAGATTTTACATACCCTGATTTTGCAATGGAAAATCGCAATGTGCGTTTGGGCATCGCAAGTGATGGATTCAATCCCTTTTCAAATATGGACCGTAAACATAGTACTTGGCCAGTTATATTTGCTGTTTATAATCTCCCTCCATGGATGTGCATGAAGCAACCTTTTCTGTTTATGTCTTTGTTAATTCCAGGACCCCATGAGCCTGGAAAAGATATTGATGTGTATTTGCAACCATTAGTTGAGGAGTTAAAAGAGTTGTGGGAAGTTGGTGTTAATACTTATGATGTTTTCACTAATCAAACATTCAATATGAGGGCAGCTGTTCTGTGGACTATAAATGACTTACCTGCATATGCAAACTTATCGGGATGGAGTACATCAGGAAAGCTTGCATGTCCACATTGCAATCATCAAACATATTCAATACGCTTACCTAATAGTAGGAAACAAGGTTTTTTGGGCAGTCGTAGGTTCTTACCTATTAAACATAGGTTTCGATATGATGCTGACTCATTCAATGGAAAGCATGAGAATGATCTTCCACCTAAACCATTGACCGAATTGGAGTGTTTAAGACAACTATCAAATTTAAGATTCACATTTGGTAAATTGCCAACAGTTGAACCTAATATTGGACAAAGAAAGCGTAAGAATTCAAATGTCATTAGAGAACCTAAAGTTACAGGACCATGGAAAAAGAAAAGCATATTTTTTACTTTACCATATTGGCAACATCTTTTATTACGTCACAACATTGATGTGATGCATCTTGAAAAAAATGTTAGTGAAAATATTTTGGGAACATTACTTGGCACTTCAAAAAAAGGAAAAGATGGACTTGAAGCTCGAGCCGATCTTGAATGTTTGGGAATAAGAAAAGCACTTCAACCTATTCGTGAGGGAAATCGGACATATATGCCACCTTCAATTTTCTCCATGACCAATGAAGAAAAAATGTTGTTCTGTAAAGTATTTTCAAATGTACGTGTTCCCGATGGATATTCAACTAATATTGCTCGATGTGTAGACGTAAAAGAAAAAAGGATACGTTGTTTAAAAAACCATGATCACCATGTAATTATGCAACATTTACTTCCTCTTGCAATTCGTCAAGTTTTGCCTAAACCTACCACACTTGTATTGCTTGAACTATGTTCAATTTTTCGACAATTATGTAGTAAAAAGCAACATATTGCATCACTCGAGAAATTGAAATATAGGATTGTATTAACCTTATGTATGATGGAGAAAATGTTTCCACCTTCATTCTTTACCATATCCGTCCACTTAATCATCCATCTAGCCAGTGAAGCAGCAATTGCAGGACCAGTTCAATATCGTTGGATGTATCCAATTGAAAGACAAACCATATTTCTACATTATTGACTTTAAATTAAGCATTTATTATTTAAGTATATATTTTTATAGTTATTTTTGTTTATAGGTATTTGCAAACGTTAAAAAGATATGTTCGAAACAAGAGTTATCCAGAAGGATGTATTGCGGTAGGATACCTTGCAGAAGAATGTGTATCGTTTTGTTCAATGTATTTAGCAGGTGTTGAGAACCGATATAATCGACGTGGTCGCAATGCCGATACTTCTTTACCTCGTGATGTTGTCGGGGGCTTATCAATATTCGCAAGCTCCGGTCATCATTTGGGTAAATGTACAGAGATTGATTTAGGAAAAAAAATTTGGGAACAATGTCACTCTTGTGTTTTATTCAGCTGCAGTGAAGCTGCACCTTATTTAGAGTAAGATATTCTTTAAATATTAAAATACTTTCTAACCATATGAATTAATTTATGAATTGAATTATATTTTATTAAATAATTTAACTTGTTTTATGATAGTAAAAGATTGGGAGAGCTACGAAAAATTCATGGACGAAAAACAATTCGAGAAGTAGAGGGTTTGAGAAACAAAGAATTTCCTACTTGGTTTAGGATTCATGTATGTATCATTTTTGCACATGTTAGACTATTAAAATGCAATCATGTCATTTATTCTTTTTTAGTTTCGTGTAAAATAAGATTATACATTTTTATTATATTTTGATAGGTAAATAAACTTCGTGATGCTGGTGACTTATCAATATCTGAAGATTTAATTCGATTAGTAAACGGTCCAAGTAGGATTGTGAAGCAGTATAAAAAATATGTTATCAATGGGTATAGGTTTAGAACTAAATTGATTGATGAAAGATACAAAAATCAAAATTGTGGTGTCTTTGTGAATGCTGAAACATCAAGTTATTCAAGTGCGAGAGACTGTAATCCTATTACAGGTAATGTCGACTACTATGGTGCTTTAAGGAATATTTATGAGCTTGATTATAGATTTCCAGGGGAAAGTGATGATCAAGCTTGTAAAGTAGTTTTGTTTGAGTGTGATTGGGTGAACAATTCTGGAAAGAAAAATGATCAATATGGTTTCAGTCTAGTGAATTTCAACCGACTGGCACAAAATAATGATAAATTTATATTGGCTTCACAAGCAATTCAAGCTTTTTATGTTGCTGATCCAAAAGAGTCGGATTGGAGTGTTGTGGTTAAAACAAAGCCGAGAGATTTTTACGATGTAATGGATGACAGTGATGGACTCGACATCGATGATTACTATACAACACCTAACCTGGATGATCCTAATTTAGACAATCAAGAACTACAGATAAGGACCGACGTTCATGGCATATATGTTAACAAAATTTTATCATTGCATGAAGTAGGTGATACCATACCTGAAGAGGATGACCTTAATGAAGATGATGATGACACTGATAGTGGTGATGAAATTTAGTGCTAGAATTCTAAGTAAACTTATGTTAAATTTCCATAGTTCTTTTTATGTTATGTTGTTAAATTTCCATAGTTCTTTTTTATGTTATGTTATATTGTCTAGAGTTTTATGTTAAATTATGATAAATTTTATTTTTTTCTTCACTGGAGTAAACTTAAATTAAATGTGAGTGCTCCTTTTCATTTGTACATTTTCCATAGTCATTTGTGGTGTAGTAATCTACATGAGGTAGTTGAGTTCCCTATATTTTACCTGTCATATACCAATTTAGATTTTGAAGAATTATAATGTTCAATATTTAGTGTAAGAAAATCAATAACATTCAGTGAACATATTTTGAAGTGTCACTTTTACTTAGGCATGTTTAAATCTAAACGTATACTGTTTAATTTACGTTGAATGATACTTGTTTAAAACTTAATTTACATTGACAGATTGAATCTCAGCTTTCATAAAATGCTTGGAACTTAGTTCATAGTCACTTTTTAAACTTAGTTTACACTTGTTTAAATTTAGTTTAGTTGTGTTTAAAACTTGAACATAGCTTGATTTTTGATTGAGTGATATCCATTATTTGAAGCATATGATCGATCATTGTATTTTGAATTGATCGACAGGATTAGTGTTTTCTGTTAAATTGTTTTAGATGTGTAGCTCTGGAGAATTAGATCCCAACAATGAGAATCATTCAGATAATGACTTGTTGGACAATGATGACTCTGAAAATAATGGTAAATGCTTCATGAGCTATTATATTAAGTTTAAGCTAGTAATTATATAAACCCATTGGGTTGTTCTTGTGTTAAATTCATGCTAGGAAAACTGAATAGCATACTGATTACATCCAGTTAGCTTTCAATATTGTTCTTGAATGCTCTCATTTATTTATGTTACAATAGCAATGTGTTTTCTTTTGAATAAATATATTGGTCTGACTGTACAGTAATAAAATGCTAATTACCACCCCACAAATAATTGCAAAACACAAATGTGGTATTGGTCAAAATTATGATCATACAAACATAAATACATCATGTAAATTTATACGCATGATTCAGAACATAAAATGGAAGGCAGTCAAAACTTTGTTCTAATTAAGCTAAATTTAATCATCTTTCTAGATTATTGTTAAGGAGAGGTATCTAATTTTTGTTAAAATGAATGATAACCTTTTTCAATTTTTCAATGTGATGTATTTTTGATATATTGTCTATGTTTTGTCTACACTATAAATAAAGTGAACTATTGGTTTATTTATATTTCCATTTTTTTAAAACTCAAAATAAGAACTGCCAAGAAAAAGATTGATTGTTTTATACCATCTTCTAAAAGATAAATGAAAATATTTGAAAATATTTCTCATGAGTTTTTATATCAATTTCTAGTTTCAGGATCGCTAAGAAGAAATGGACGTGGCTTTGACAAACCCAAATGGGGTAAGTCAGGCAAAGAGACCATAGAGTTCACTAAAGATGGGTTATGAATTGTTCCAAAGGATGCTAAGAGTGACGACCCGACTTTCCACCCACGGAAAATCGCGTCATCTTTAAGAAAGAAAGGGATAGATAAAAGAATAGAAAGAAGAGAAGAAGAAAACAACATCAGAATCTAACACAGCGGAACGAATAAATTATATTAATCACATAATACTTTACATAGTTTACAATCATATCAGAGTACACAGATAAAACAACACATACCAGACAGTTATAGACACCTGTCTAGTTATACAACTCAATCACAAACAACATCTCAGAGAACACACAGCGGAATACTCTATAGCTATACGCAGAAGCCTCCTGCTCCATTGCTCCTCCCAATTCGTCAAAGCTAACCTGAATCCTAACCTGAATTTCCTTGGCTACTCATAAAAATTTGAGTACCCAAGAGTTAAAGAAAAACAGAAATAACTCCGGGTCAGACATGGGTCTGGTGTGAGTAACAGGTTAAAGTTGCTTAACTTTCAAAAACCTTTTGAAAAGAAAGGTATCACGTAAGACTTCCCACACATAAACATGGAAAAGTTTTTACCTTACGCTAACCAAAACATTTGATAGGAAATCCTGTGATATTATAATAGGGTCTAGGGTTTTCAAATAAATATGAAATAGCCGAAATTGTTACATGATTAAATTCCAGCTACTAGCCACAAAAGTGGGTAATACAATCAAAACCGTTGGCACTTATTGGATTTTGGATTCCATACAATGGCAGGGCTACTGGGGTACCGCCCGTCACGGTACGTGGCCTAGATCACCGTACCGAGGATTACTCCCTTCATCCCCTGCTACACAAGACCGGACCCATTCCTTACTGAATAGTTTCGAACAAGACAACCCCGCAGTTGGTGTACACTGACAACTGCCCACTAAGCCGAATAAAAAGGGACCTCCAGACAGGGATCAATCTTGCTCTCCAGTGGGGGCTACCCACGAAGCCTTGCTGCACCTCCCCTGTTTTAGCCATTCCCGGTTGATGAGGCTTGAGGCTACGATTACCTTTATAGAACACATCTATCTTAGAATGCTCATCGTCCACCTGACGATGTTCTGAAAGCATTCAATCCATACAAGTTCGTTCCGGGTTCGAACGAAACCGAAGGCATTATCTCGTTACACTCGTTTTGGAATCACCCTCAGAGTTAACGACAATAACCCTTACACTCTGATTCACCATCTCGAACCTATAAGTACTATTCCGTCAAACTCATTACGGAATCACCCACAGAGTTATACTGACGTATAGCCCTTACACCTCGAGTCTTCACAAAGCTCCACTTAGATTCACGACCTAACGTTATTTGGAATCGATGTGGTTTTCGGATATCCAAATATGGAAACCCGATCCCGGTCTCATCGAAATCCAAAGCGTGTCTTTTAAGGTCCAAGTTGTTTTAAAGTGTTAAAACACTTCAATTGCAGTATCTATATACACACAGATAGATAACTTAAAATATAACTGATAATCAACATTATCACACAACAGGTAATTCACATCATCAATATAAAATAGATATTCCATATAATATCATCACTATAGATAACCTATGTTATCATCACAATACCATCAAACATCCATACCACACAATATTATTTATCTCAATACTGAGATCACAAAGCATCCAAGACAATCAAGTTCAACCATTCATCCATAAGCAATGATTTACTCATCATCATATAATTAATTTAAAATGAATTAAATTAATCATCTCTATCTCAAATTAATTTAAAATGAATTAAATTAATTCCTTTATCTTTAATTAATTTAAAATAAATTAAATTAATTACTTTACCAAATTATCTTGCTTACTAAATCATTTAATTGATTACAATCAATTAACCAATCATCCAAAATAAATTACTTTAATTAATCATTCATGATTAATTATACTTAATTACAATTCATGTAATTATCCTAAATTAATTTCACAAATTAATTATCCTCACTAAACAGTAATTAACCTTTAATTACTTCAATTAATTAATCATAATTAATTATCCTAATCCTTAATTAATTACATAAATTAATTACCTATTATTGATTAATTAATCCTAATTAATCATCCTTAATTACATCACTAATTAAATAATTAATTATCTTAATTATTTCTTAAATTAATTACTCAAAGTAATTAACTAACTTAATTACTATATTAAACCAAATTAAATACCCTTAAATTAATTTCTTAAATTAATTATTTGATTAATTACTAAATAATTAATCCAAATTATCTCATACTTAAACATTTCCACTTAATTACAATCATGTAATTATTTAACAATTACTTAACTAAGTAATTACCCAAATCATTAATTACATAAAGTAATTATCCTTAACCCAAGTGTTTAAATCTAATTAAACTTAATTAATTAAAAATAAACAATCATATTAAATTAAATTAATTATATTAAGTAATTAATTTCTTAATTACTTTATCAAGTAATTACTCAATCCATTTATAATTGATTATTATTAAATTAATTAATCTAATTAATAATAAAAATTAACTACATTAATTAATTGCTAAATAATCATGGTTAATGACCTTCATTAACCATCCTCAATTATTTTATAAGGTAATTAACTTAAATTAATTACCATCTAAATTATTTTTAATCATTTATTAATTAAAGTTAATTATTAACCTTAATTTAAAACTTAATTACATAATTAATATTCATTCATCATTAATTAAAATTTAATTAATGATCTTAATTCCAAATTGATTAATCATTAATCAATTATTAATTCCAAATTTAATTAATTAATTAAATTAATTAATTAATCTTAATTACCTTATTAATTAATTCTAAAACATAAATCTTAATCAAATTTTCAAAATAAACATAACTTGATTATGTTTAAAACAATTTGATTAAAAAAAAATACTTTGAAATTACCTTTAAATTTCAATTTAAATTTCAAGTTTAAAATAGAATAATTTTTAAACCTTTCAAAGTTTTAAATAATTTAAAACTTATTTAAATTTACAAGTCAAACAAAAGTTTGACTTCAAATGAAATCATAAAATTTTTGAAGTTAAATTCATTTCAAAGATTTTTATAACTTAAATTTACTTTTAATTTAAAACTTCAATTTTTAAACCTTGTTTGAAATTTAAAACTGAAATTCAAATTTAACTTTTGAATTTCCAGATTTTAAACCAACTTCAAATCTTCTCATATTTTAAAATCTTATTACTAAAAATGTTTAAACTATTTATCAACATGATATAGTTAATAAAGTTAAATTTTAAACTTAAATTTCTATTTTTAAAACTGTAGTTTGAACTTGAATCAAAAAGTTCAAACTTGAATTTGATTTAAACCTAACCTTACTCTTAAAGAACTACAGATTTTAAAATATAAAACCCAGATTTTAAAAGAACACAGTTTCCCCTGAAACCTGAACACAGCAGATCAACCCGAGAAAAATCAATTTCTACTTCGGGTTAAAAACTGCGTTACTTCGAGTTGTTTTACTACTTGCTTCGAGCCAACTTTCCCTTTCCCCTCATCTCCCCTGAAGCATTCCACACCCAAAATAGTTCACCAGAAACATGTCGCCTCCACCTCTACCGTTCATCAATGATGATCCCACAACTACATGCAGCCCTTCACTACTTTAACATCAACCCATATCAACTCGAAATCAAAGAATTCAAAATACCCCAAATTCCAAAACCTGGAAAATATTTACAGGTTTCAACTCGAAACCTGTCAACGGCCGTAGTTCGCCACCCCGACCATCTTGATACCCACCTCTCCGGCCTCGAGCTCACCCACCACCAACTCAATGATTCCCAAAACATCAATGCACTCGGTCCATCCTACCCTTCTCACTGATCAAATGTTCAAACCCATTTCAAAACTAGGGTTCAATTTAGAAAAAACCAAACTGCAGTCAATCTAGCAACATATACACATTTCTCTGATTTTTCTTAGGATCTATGATCCATTCTTAATAACTCAAAAGAATTTCAGAATTTCTTAATCCAAGAATCAATAGAATTTGCTTAAATTCTAAATTTTGTTCAAGAACAACTTATAAATGAAACATATACCTAAAATTCCAATACTTGATAAAAAAAAAACATTTCCAGTAAATACTTTTAGTTTCTGAAACTGATATAAATATTAATATGATTTGTTTTTAAATCCAAATCAATATACATGTGAGTTACTTATGTTTACAGAGAACTCACAGTATTTAATTTCCCCTAAAAAAATTTAAATCTAAACTTAAGAAAGTAAAACACATTACTTATAAACTGAATTCTAATCTCTGATAAACAAACTCCTTTTTATTATTCTAAAACTCAGATATAAATCTCAAATTAAATCAATTTGTAAAAGATTCTAAAAGTAGGTTATAAATTTGAGTATACACTGCAGAACAAAATCAACATGCATATACAATTATAATCACAGCAGACTTTTATAAGCACACATCAAAATCTTTATCTCAAGCATGCATCAAGCGACCTAAATTAAATTTTTAAGTTTAAATGTTACTCACCTTTGATGAATGCAGAAAACAAATGCAGAGCCACTGTTGAATTTGCAGAACACATGCAGGCTTATAGAAATGCAGGCTTGACTTTGATATGCTTCATGTAGATGATGCAGTTGTTTAATCCCAATGCATGCAGATGAATATGTAGTTGCTCATTTGAAAGTTTACAGAAACAAGCATGTGCAGGCTTAATTCATTCCAGGTTTTCAAAATAGAGTGCAGGCCCTTTTTGAAATTTTGCAGACTTCATTTGAAATTTGAAGAGGAAATGCAGTATTCTGATCTTTGATGAGGGGAGTATGCAAGTTTTTGCTTTGATTGTAAATGCAGATGAATTTGTGCTTTAATTTGTGGATTGTTATATGCAGATGAAGATAGATCAGAGGGGAACTAGTTTTAGATTATGCAGGTTGGCTTGAATATGCAGTTTTTTGGATCTGAAGGAATGCAGATTTGTGGATTGTGGATCTTGAATATGCAAGCCTTATGATAGATATGAAAATGAGTTCATGATTCTCCTTTGATTCAGAAAAATGCAATATGAAAATGTGGATTGTAAACTACACAAATGTATTCTCAGATTTTAGGAAATAAAAGAAAGATTAAAACAAATTTTACACTTGTCATAAATTAGACACTTGTCGAAATGAATGCATATTAATTTAACACATGTTATCCTTTAAAGATAATTAATGCTAATTATAATTTAATGTGTGTATATAATCCTAAGTAAATAGGTTAGTTTAATTTAAACATGTGTATGTGTTTATAAATGAAAACAACCATGTTTCAAAACTTACACAAATAAAAGTTAAAACAATTAAATAATTAAGATTTATACTTTTGAATTTAAAATTCAAAATAAATTCAAAATCAATCAAACTTCAAATCAAGTTATAAATGTAAACTCAATTTGAAATAAAAATTACAAATTCTATTCAAAACTTTATTTATAAAGACAATACCATATCAATATTGTTTTTATAAATACCTTCTTATTAAATTAAATCGCTTTACAAGAAATTATATTTTTATTAAATAATATATCCATTTTATTAAGTCATGAAATCATTTGTTGAATTTATTCTAAATTTAAAACAATACCAATCTATTTAAAATATAAACCAAATATTTATATTGTAAATAGAAATCAATTTATTATTTTAAAAAGATAAAATAACCAATTTAAATATTTATTGAAGAAGATTATTAAATTTATCTGAATATTTATTAACAGAACATCAATATCAATTTAATTTTAACTACAGATTATTAAATTGATATTGTCAAAAATTCCGGGATGTTACACTAAGTTATCAAGGTACCTAGGTAGCTTGGCAAGAAATTACCATCTTCTTCCTTTATCGGCTACGGACTGGCGATCACACGATGAACCAGAAATGGAGAAAATTTTGGAAAATCATATCGGTATGGCAAAAATTTTAAACTAAAATATATATATATATATATTAGAATTAAAATATATATTAGAATATAATGTTAACCTTGGCTTGGGAAGAAACTACTGTTTTATTTTTTAGTTCTTATGTTTGATAATATGTTTCCTCGGTAAAAGTTCATCACACATACATGTCACTTGCATAGTCTTAAGTCTTGCAAATAATTTGATAGTGATCAATATTGAATGCTTATATATATATATATATATATATATATATATATATATATATATATATATATATATTCACTTTTGCTACCCCAGGGCACATAGCACAACACTACAAATGCAGGCTAGTCTAGTAATATATCTAACTAGTATATCACTAAATACATATGGGTCTATCCATTTCGTTGAAGATTACTGATCATGATTGGTTAAATAATGTGCCAATAAACTATATTGAATATTTGCACTAAATGCGAACTAGGAAATATTTGGATAATGGTCAATGGCTGTAAAAATTAATATTGTTAAGTAAAAATTACATTGTACTATTATGGGATGACGTTTGTTAGATAGCTGTAAGTATTCCATGGTAAGATAGATGTAAGCTACAAAAATCCTTGATATGTGTTATTAAGACCATTTCACAATTAGGACTGTCTGAAATCTAGAATTGAATAATGGTTGCCACTGTATGAACTAATTAGATAAGCATGGTTGGAATCGACTTCTGAAATGTTATAAAGTAAAGGAGAAAAACTTGAAGTGGCCTAATGAATTCAACTTTCTTGCATGCCTGTTGTCATATTCATAAATTCTTGTAATCTCATTTTCTTGCAATGCATACTAAGCTATTAACCAAGGTATAAAAATTGTTAATTCAAGTTAGCCATTTAATTGAGGGTGTTTGTCATCATTGGTTGACAACTCTTCATTTATTGTAAGTACATTAAATCAAGATGCATATTATTTTAACCAAATTGAATGGCAAGTGGCAACAACAAACAAGGTGATGCTTTTACCGTGTGTTCTTGAATATGTTCATTTATCTGAAAATTTACAAATACTCTACATTTATATATATTCCTCCTTAATGGATTATCTTAAATTATTATCTTTTCCGAGTCTTATGCATTAATTATTTTAATAGGCAACTTGGAAATCACATGATGTGGCCGTAGGGCTCAGTTTCTATATAAAGAGGCAGATACATATGTTTCATGCACCTAAAAAAAATTAATTACATAAATCATAATCAGAATGGCTACTAATCAGAAATTCACGAGCCTTGTTTTATTTTTGGTTTAGATAGAGATTTCACCTTTGGCAGAGCTGCTTGTTCTCTTTCTTTGTAGCACTGATATTTTAAGAAATTTACTGTCCTGCTGCTTTCAAACCCAAAAACTAATTCTCTGCAATAGTTTTATTATCAAGTGTCTTAGGCAACACTGATTTAAGTGAAGTAAGTTTTTGCTGCTTCAAATTGACATTTTTCATTCTAAGATTTGATTGTGTCCCAAGTTCATCTACCTCAAATGTTGCCCTTTACGGAAATCCAAAATGCTTCATAGTGTTTCCAGTAATGTCTAGCTAATATTCAACAATCTCTCTCTTTCTTTCTCTCCCTCCCTCCCTATATACATATGTCCATTGTTTTGGTCAAGATCTTAATGTCAAATAAATGACTTATTGAATAATATATCTATTGAACAAGAAGATATATAATAGAAGCTTCTTCTTTGATATATATAGAAAACATGCCATGGATGAGTAGAACAAACACAATGAAAATGCAAGTCATGGAAAATATGATAATTCAAGTGAAGCACATTGTCTTCAAACTATCTGAATATCATTAAATAGTACAAAACTACCTTTACAATCCAATTATAGCTAAAGGTACAACTAGTAGGAGACAACAATAATTTGATGCTCTAATCCTTCTACAATTTTTGCTACAACTAGTTTCCATTTCTATGTTGCAGTGTTTTTTGATCATGGAGTATAACTAGCAAAACTGTTTTGTTATCCTAAATACACCCATTTAACCCATTCTTTCTCCATCTCAAGGATACCATTGATTGGCGCGCTGAAGATATTCCCCATATCCCTACGATTCGATATACGTTGCTAAAAAGACTATCCAAAAGGATTAGGAATAATAGAGCCGATTTATAAAAAAAAATTACACTCCACATGTGGGCTCACCATCACGTTTTGTGTGTGGAGATGATCGTGTGGATAGTGAACAATGGAGAAAAATGGTCAATTATTGGGACAACGACCCTAAAAATAAAGTAAGTCTTCTTATGTTTCCTATTCTTTCTTTTTAATTTTCTATGTTGTTTTTTCTATGTCTTGTTTACTTTATCAAACAAAATTGAAATGTTTAACAAATGATAGATTAAAGTTGAAAGAAACATTGCAAATCGCAAGAAGCTAAAGACGAGTCACACGGGTGGATCAATGAGCTTTGTAAGGCACCTTGCTAATTTTGTAAGTACTTATAGTTTTATTTTATGCACGAGTTCACTTGCTCTTAAAATATTATTTATTGCTTTTAGACTGTGCATTTGTTAATAGAGAAAATCATTGCCACTAATTGTGAATTCTAAACAGCTTTCTCGATCAAAAATGTTGTTTAACCTATAGTTTTACCCCTGATTCATAGTGGTTATACAACTAACTAGCACATGGAATTAGTTATTTGTGGGTTTTAGTTTTTAACTATTAAGTGACTGCTTAGCAGCAAATTACTTATGCTTAACTATTCATACTGGCATATATCTATTCCATCCTTCATTCTTATCTTATGGTCCATTTATTCATTTTCGGAAGAGTTATTGATTCTTTAGTCATTTGAAACTTGATTATTGATGCCGAGCATTTCAAATTTTGAGTAAAGATAGTTTAGCAGTTTGTTTTGTTACTTGTCTACTTTGTTGCCAATATGTTTAAGTTTACAATAAAAAAATAGCTTTAAGAAAAGTGTAATTTTCTTCTTGTTTTGGTTTTCTGAGTGTAAATCAATATCATGAAATTTTTTACTTTATACTTTTAATCATTTCTACCTTAAATTAAATGTATTACTGGTTTTCCATTGAATTAATATACATCAGCAAGAATGAAATGAAGTTTAATTTTAATGTCATTTGCACATATATTTTGGATTTTTATTTGCCTGCAAATCAAGCATGCTTGACAAGATGAGCTAATAGGTTGAATGTAGCATTCTGTGGGAACATAGTGAATAAAATATCATTAAATAAAACAACAATGTTGCACATGTATGATAATTCACAGGGCATGAGAAAAACTATATGAGAATCCTGTTTGCACGTGATTAAGGCTTACAGCCTATGTGCAATTTTACTATAAATAAAGCAAGTGTATTTAAAGTGTGCACTTTGTCTTACTTCATCTTGAGTATTAGTCAAACTGATTAAATCTAATTTGATTATAATTCACCAAATTGTTGTTGCTTTCTCTACTAGGATTAATTATTTCATGTATTTATTTCCTTATTTAACTATAATAACTAACTTTCATGTACTTCATACTGTTAATATGGTCATACAAATTGCATGGTTCTTATTGCGCAAATAACTCCAATATTAGCAAGAAGATACCCACTGATGCACATAGTAAGATGCAATGATGAATGTTTATAATACTTAGAATTGGATGAGTGGGTACTACATACTTGGTAAATCTCAAGGAAATTTTAGCATATTATAAGATATCATATACCTGTCAAATTCTTTGAAAGTATACAATATTATATGATCAGTGCAAATCTATGACTTAGGTGTTCTTAACAATTAGAATATATGAACAAAAGTTGTACTTAAACTACATGAACTGATATCTTCTATAGTTCAATTAGCATGCAAATAGGAAACTTGACCATTTAATACCCGAAGAGTGAAAATTGCTACATTATACTCAAATAAGTTTAAAATAATTGATTGCTTGATTTCACCAAAAGCATGTATATATGGTTATAACTTGCATTATTTAAAAGGAAATGAAATTCTAATTGATAGTGAAACAATATGTTTGCCTCTCGTCAGTTCTCCTATTATCTTATGCTTCCATACGATGGTATCCATATGCATGTCAGTTCATGCACAATGGAATCTTGTGCCTTTTCATTCAAGTTATATTAAGTCCAGTCAGCTTATCCTCAATTATTGGTTTCAAAAATTCTGCTAGTACATCTTTATTTATTTTCTTAACCGTAAATGCTCAAAGTTATTCTTATGTAGTTTGTGTTCTGTGTTGGATCAACATACTCAATTTGGATATTGTTTTTTTTGTTATAACAGAAGGAAAAGTACGGTCACGAAGCCGATCCTATTGAAGCATACGAGTTGCTTCATAGAAGAAAGGACAAACATAGAAGTTGGGTGGATATTGCATCAAAGCAAGCGGCGGTAATTTTTTTTTTTTTCTGGAACTAACATTGTACAGTCTTTAAATATATGTGTATAAAAGTTAAACATAATGATGGTCGTATAAAAAGTTTGAAACTTACTTTATATTATTTAATTTAATGTTTTGGAACTTACTTTCCAATGAAACGTACTATATAGTGAATGATACTCATATAAAAGTTATACATAAAGCTTAATTTTACTAAATGATATTGACATAAAATTTATTTTATACTTCAAACATAAAATTAAAAAATTCTTAATACTTAATGATATTCGTATACAAGTTAAATATACGATTAAAACTTACATTGTATTATATATTGTTTGACTTTCTGAATGTTTGTTGTATTGAATGATATTTGGATTAATTTTCAATTAATGCAATATAGGATAGCATTATACATGTGCTGAAGTAAAATAAATAAGCACAAAACTCTATATGCTTAACAATGGTTTCACTTGCCAAATATTTGGTAAATTCAGATGTTTTGTATGCAACCTATTGATTATACATCTTTATTGTTGGAAATTGATTTTAAAGACTAATATTTGAATTTTGTTATCATAACACATAATGTTTGATACTTGGTTAACACTGAATATTTCAAACTTAATTTATTGTATTTTACACTAAATGATGTTCACTTGAAAAAAAATTGCAGACTAAAATATCACGTGAATTAACCCAACTAGTAGCAACCCATGGCGAGGAGACACCTGAGTTGAGGCTGCAAGCATATGTAGCAACGATTTGGTATGAGAATCATAACAGAGTTCGTTGTTATGGCGACCTTGTGACACCAAGCATGGTGCCTTGGGTACAGCAGACTCAACCCGTATCATCAATTCGTAAATCACGCAAAGGACGAGATTATGCGTCTTTGGAGTCTAAATGTTTAAATCTACAAGCCATGTGTGAAAAGAAAAGTAAGGATATAGAAGAGTTAAGAGTTATGATTTTATCTTCACAACGACAGTCATCGTCATCCAATTTAATTTCACAACCAACATCGTTCATCTTTAGAGCATCATGCACAACAATCTCCCACTCAACATCCACCAAACACTGATCAAATATCTACCATCCAACATCAACCACTCCTCCAACAGCATCCAACTTCCCAACATTGTATGTCACACCCACAGCTAGGACCATATCAGTTTTCATCATCATCTGGCCAGTTTTATTGTCCTCAAGTATACCATCCTCCTTTCTACCCACAAATGTCATATCCGCTTGGAGAGTTTGCATCAATGCTCAATGGTGTTGATATTACACAACAAGCTGTGCCTCTAAGAAATAATCAAAGCGGTGAGTTCACGTCAATGGTCAATGGAATTGATTTTACGCAACAAAATGCGCCTCAAAGAAATAATCAAAGCGGGGAAGTTACATCAACGCTCAATGAAATTGATTTTACACAACATGTTATGCAGCCGAGGAATAATCAAAGTGATGAGAGGAGGTATGCATTATTCCTTGTTTTTATTTCAAAGTATTAATATAAGTCCAATTTTTCCATTTGCTGAGAAGAAATTCATTATTTTTAAGATGACTATCAAGTGATTCAAGTTAATGGAAATAAGCTTTATCATGTTTTTAAACAATTATACATCATGTATCATCCAAACTTTATATAATGTTGTGATGACATACATTTAGCATAAATAAATTATACCTATTAAATGGATGGAAATAATAAAACCAGAACCAAATTGTACCTCATAGAAATGGAATATAAAATTTTACATTTGAAATATTCAAGTAAGAGAATAAACCATTGAGTAAATACATTCGCAGGGTAGAAATATCGCTATCCTTGACTAATTTTAGGACCGCAGATTTCTTTGTTTAATCGCCATACCTCTCTTTTGCGTCTTATAGGAATATTTCTTTGTTTTCCTGTATATATGCGTAAATGAATTAATATTGCTATTAAAGGTTTAATAATTTTAAAACTTTAACTTTATAGACTCATTAATTCTTCCTAAATTAATAAATATTGCTATTGAAGGCTTAATAATTTTTAGAACTTCGGCTTTATAGGCTCATTAGTTCTTTGTTTTCCTGTCTGTGTGGATAAATTAATAAATATCGCTATTGAAGGTTTAATAATTTTAGAACTTTGACTTTACATGCTTATTAGTGTCACAGATGTATTATGTAACTTCAATTATAATTTAGCCAGAAAATACATAGTAATGGAGTTTTAAAATTATCTTAAGCAAAAGGTAACAATGAGTTGATGTCTGATTGCATGATATTATTCTACCTCTTTTAACCATTGCATGATATTATTCTACCTTTTTAAAAAAATATTCCGACTATAAACATTATAATAATTACACCTTTAGGGTATAATTATGAATGGACATTTCCATCTCTATATATAAAAATTAGAAACATCATAACATAAAACAAACTTCATAAAAAATCATAGATAATTTCCTTGTTGTTTTGTAATATCACTATGATCGATTTTGATGTAAACCATGAATGCAAGTATTTTGTGAATATTTCATAATATATTAAATAACAATTAGAAAAATATATAAAATGTAGATTGGTCGGGAAGGATAATGCCCAAATTTATATATATAAAAAATAAGCTCAATTTATTAAGACTACAAAAGGAATGTAAAAGAAAAATGTTTGCAAAATACGTAGTTAAAACTAAATTTTGTACAAAATTTTAAAGTTGGCTACTGTAAATTGGACAAAAGTGTTGCTTTTGCATTTATATTTTGATACAAAATGCAAGGATTAAAAAATAGTTCAACTTTACCTATCAAAGTTGGAGCCCCAAAATCAGTACTGAAACTAAATTTTTAAACCTTAATTGCAGCCACATTATATATATATGATTTTATTCCAACTTAGTGCATAAACTGCCATAAACTTGAAGCATAAACTAACATGCTTATGTATTATTTACCAAGTGTGCAAACTATATTATGTGCCAGCAGGAAATTGAAAAACACAATCAAACCAATTCCTTAAGTCTCCCAAAGTGTCAACAAGGCCTGAGGTCTAACTTATTAACTCATGATTAGTTAATAGGAAATATCAATTTGATTGTTGGAAGTAGCTTATTGCATATATAGAACTTCATCTCACATCCAAATACACTTAAAAATCTGTTGACATAGAATTGACAATTATAATACGAGAAACAAAAGATTATTTTGTATAACAAGCATAACAATCATAAAATTGATTTTACTTGAAAACCCATCATATCTCAGAATGCTTTATTATCCAAGTTCCAGTGAGACCCTCAAAAAGCTTGGGTGCTAATCTATTCCAGTAGTCCAAACAAAAATATATCCAACATATTAAAAATTAATGACACTTGCAAGAATAGCTATAGAATATTCTATTTTATTTTTTCTTGCAAGAATGGCTGCTGATTGCTCTAACATTTGGAGCATCATTATTGAGATATCCACCAAGCGTAGTTTTAGAAGGATATTTGAAAGATGATGCTCAGTTTAGAGAATCATTACTAGTAATCATATTGGCCTGTTTATGCGTGTCTGTTTCAACTAATATATGATGCTCAGTTTTAGAGCATCATTAATGGTTACCCTTGCACTCTGACATTCAATGAAGATGCTTAGGGGGCAAATTTAACTAAGATGCTTTGTACACATTTTAAATATGTTCTTAGATTAAATAAATTAATTTTGTTCATATATACTGTTTAGATGTTTTATCCCTGGTTAAGTAAAAAAATTATATTGCTAATGTACATAGATTCATAATCCCCATTATTTAACAAGAAGGCTTACAAAAACTATATCAACGTGAATATAAGGTTTATTCCAAAATATTTGTTTTGACAAAATTTGGTCAGGAAAAAGCTCTTTTCAAAGTTCTGAGCTTTGTAGATATTTATATCCTTTAGAGTAGCTGCTCCTAATAAAAGCTTTTGATATCACATCAGCCAAATATTTTTGCAAATCTTCATCAATCCTTATGTTTGCACTTCCTTTACCATTCTTGATTTTATCCAATGTTCCATCAATGTCGATGCAGACTCCACCATTAGGTCTATCATTCCCTGTATATAAAGCATCGTATTTAATGATTAATAATGTTTTTAATACTGACAAGATATGAATAAATTTTCTAGTTTTCTACTAATATTGAATATATTTGATCAGCTTCTATATACTGTGCATCATATTAACGTTTATTTATATTGTTGTTTAACTGAAAATGCAGGGACACATGCTTGTAGAAAAGGAGGAAACAAGATATTCGAAAGGCAGAACTCAACTGAGAAATAGAGGTATTTGCACTTATATTCTATTAGTTTAAAACCATGTGTGCCATGACTTTTAGATGTTCAGGTTGCAAATTTAGTAATCCATCATTGTAATTTTTGAGGCTCGGTTTCATAATTTATCACACTTTAACTTTAATCTGTTGCTTTAGGATATCTAAATAATTCTTGTTAATAATAACTTATTCTACCTGTGTGTGTAATTCTCACTATATTTTTGTGCAATATAATGAATAGAAATGACTATAGAGGCTTACTGAAGCAAAGACTAAAGCTCTGTTTTCATAATGTCTTGTTTTGTGTTGTGCAAAATAATCCTCTAGTGTTATATTGTATGATATTTTTGTTTTTATGCAATTATAATCTATTTTGCTTGTGATTTTTTCAAGAATATTTCTATGCATTGGTTGATTGGGGGTTCAAAATTGATCCGTTACGATGTATGCATGGAATTACAAAGAAGTATCTTTCTGGTCAGAAAGCTGATACAGCTGTGTTGTGCGTGAAAGATCTTTGAAATAATTCTGACAATTTATCATAATGTCTTCTCCATTATTATTTGGCTGTTGCTTTTCCAGTTTAGGAAATCAGTACCTGTTTGTATATTATCAATATAACTTTACAGCTGTTTTTGGCCAATAGAGGCGTTTATATATGTCTGTGAATGTATGTTAAATATTATTTTGAATTGAGTAAAAGTGTTAAATGCATTGGCCCCTATTGTATTCCAATTATTAAGGGCGTTAACAAATGCTTTTATTATGTGTGCATGCATAGGTGGCAGCATCACTATTAAGGGCATATATAAAGTAACAATTTGCCTCTAATGATTATTAAGGACCCCATTTTTTGGGGCAATTCTTAAACTGCCTCTCCTACCTTTAGGGGCAGTTTAACATAGTAATCCACCCCTATTTGTGCTAGTAGTTGCCAATGCATATGCCTCTATTTCTTTCACATTTAGTAGATATAACACACTTGAAATTACAAAACTTAGAAAATTATAATCCCTTTAGAAATCACAACACTTTGAAACATAATACTTTGGAAATCATAACACTTTGAAAACATAACTTGAAAATCATAGTACTTCCTACTTACACAATTTAGATATTAAAATATAATATAGGAAATAAAATAGGATATAATAAAATAATTAGTATATTACAATAGTTATAAATTATATAGTATATATTAAAAATAATTTTTATCAAAATAGTTTATATTAAAATAATATATATATATATATAATAGTTTTCATATATAATAAAATACTTTATAAAATAAAATAGTTTTCTCCAACTTCACAAATCGATATAAACCAACTCAAATTCCAATATCCCATTTAAATCAAATCTCAGTTCTTCCATTACATTTCAATCCCAATAAACCATTTTATATCGATTTCAAATATAGATATAAACTACAAATTAAACCATTTTAACTTCAATAGATTTCAAAGCTTTAAACATTTAACATTTACAAAACTAAATTTGACAATTTCATATATATATATATATATATATATATATCAAATTTACTTTAATATTATTTAGTTTTGAAATATTTACTTAATCATTCCAACAACATTTAAATAAACCTTAAATTTAGACTAAATATTTCCTTCAATTTATTTAACTTGAAATATTCATTTAACCACATTAAATCAAAATCAAGTTATAAAATCATATCTTTAAAATCTCAAATTCAGTAAGTTTCAAATCGATTTTATTTAAGTAAAATTCTTAATTAAATACAATTTCAAATTAATTTCAAATTTATCTTTCAAAGATTAATTTATTATTATAAAATCTATCTTTTAAAATAGAATTTAAATATATGCTCAAAACATATTATATACTAATTAAATTAACTTTTATTAAATTAAATATTATTATTAAATTTATTTGTATTAAAACTTATTTTATATATATTTTAGAAATCGTAAAATTATAAGTAAAACTTAAAAATTTATAATTTCCAAAACATATTTTTTTTCCAAAATTTCAAACTTTAAACCTTTATATAATATCTTAAAATCAATATTCATTTAAAACCATATATTTCCCTCAAAACATTGGAAATCATTTTAAAATATATATATATATATAAACCAATGGTGTATGTATATATCTATCCTATGGTTAAGTGATACAGATATTTATCATTTCAATCTGCAATTTAAATATATACGGGTATATATCTTTTCAACCCACAATCGCAAATTCAATGTCAATGAAAATCACTTGGGT
The DNA here is from genome assembly GCA_030765085.1 of Allium cepa. NCBI lineage: Eukaryota > Viridiplantae > Streptophyta > Magnoliopsida > Asparagales > Amaryllidaceae > Allium > Allium cepa. Next base: position 603,230,753 of record CM060943.1, on the reverse strand, counting down.
TTATCATTTCAACCCATAACGATTTTCTCCTATTCTACAAGATCGTTCAGGTATATATCATTTCAACACATAGGGAATTCTATACTAACAGGGAATTTGCAGAGTGATAACAGTTATGATAATAATATAACAATTAGCAATAGACATATATTATCAATCATAAAATAAATAACAAATCATGGTGTCAAATATCACAGGTGAACAGATACAGATAATGGCATATATATAGCAATTAAATAACTAATAACAGCATATTTCAGTTGCCGTTTCCAATGAAATCAAATCTAATAAATATAAGAACGTTAATCGTGAGTTATTGCTCACCTTTCGAGGCTAGAGAGTTTGAGAGCAGAACAAGCTACGAAGTCCTAAAACAAAGCAAGATTGGCACGAATTTGACGAGCAAAGATGATAGCTTGGAATTGACGAAATCAAATCGAAACTATATTGATGTAGATCAGTTATATAAGTGAACATATATATTTATAACTATATATAACTATTTACATATATAAAAATCATACTCTAAATTCAAACACATCTAATATAGTCAAAATACCTATATGAATATAAAATTTTCCCTTTAAAACGACTGCACCAGACAGGACGACTGAAATATTTATGTATGAGACCTTCTTCTTATTATTATTATTATTATTATTATTATTATATATACATATACATATACATATATATATATATATGTTATATAAAAAATAAAGACTTGGCAAACCTTATAACATAGAATCAAAATCTCCATATATCATTTTTATATCTACTGAGATCCATCCATATATACCCCATGAAATACATATTATATGTGTACACTACCCGAAGTCATTCCCAAAACCAATATGTACAGTATTTAATGATTGTATACGAAATATGCACATACGATTTTATATAGACTTATATATATATAAAAACAAATTATATAACCTATATAACTTATATTTTATAAAAAACTCAAACAAATAATTTATAAACTTGTACAGACTTGTATAATATAACAACAGAAAACTTAGCAACGGATTTATTATATATATATATATATATATGTTGAAGCTATTTCCAAAACATGATTTTTAAGATGTTAATATAAATCTACATGAATACCTTCAAACGCAAATAATTATATCTTTCCTACTTTGAAAACAAGACACTTTCAGAGAAAAAAACATCTTTACTCTTATATAAACAATAGCAATTCCCACTTTGTATGGATCCATAGTCTATATATATAAACTAACTAAAAATCAAAACTATATATTACTGTAAATATATAACAATATAACATATATATATATATATATATATATATAACACTTCGTTTAAAATACAATGTTCAGGAAACATATAATTTCTTTTACACCATTCGTACTATAAATATATATATAAGCATTAAATGCATTATATGAAAACTAAAGTACAAACATATGTATATATATACACATTTGTGTGTATGTGTATGTATGTATAACTAACAAAGAAACCATTTGATTTATAACAAAGCATATTATATATATATACTATAACTTACAAATCAATACACACACACAGCAGTCATTTTAAGAAGTTTGAAAGCTCACCCTTTGTTGGAAAAACAAAGTGTGTGTGTGTGTGTGTGTGTGTGTGTGTGTGTATGTTAATAATATTTTTCAAAATCTGTTCAAATATAATATATGTATATATATATATAACATGGGAAGCAACAGAATATGTAAGCCAAAGAAGAGAAAGAGCAAGCTTACCTCAACAAAGCTTATATTTTCAAAGCCTTGCATGCTATGCTCGGCTAGAGGTCAGGGGCGGAGCCGAAGGCTAAGGCGGCTTAGGCGAAAATAGAGCAGGACTTGGATGTTGGCTTCGGCGTAGGGTAGCACGGCTGGAATGCTCCAATGGTGGGGACCGACGTGAGTGGTGGTGAAGGCGGAGGTTTGTCGTGGGCTAGAGATCTCGGATGCCCGTGGGAAGTCTGTTGAAGGGCATGCAAAAGTAGGAGGGAGGGGGTTCAGCTACTACGGTGGAAAGTGCTTCAGGATGTGATTGACTAAAGGTTGGTCGATGGGAAGATGGCGGCAAGGGGTAGTGGGCTCACGGTGGATCGGGTGTGTGTGTCTGAAGGTCGGCCAGGCCAAAGGTTGGAGGCCGAGACTCATTCTGAGTTGGTGGTGGAAGGAGATGGTTGGGCGGGTTGCGATTTGATATGGGAAGTGCTGTTCAAGGTGGCTGGCGAAATACAAAGCTTTAGTTATATATTATATAGTATATTTTTTTTGTGGCGGAACAAAAACAAAAAAAGAAGAGGAGAGATGGCATATAAGAAGCGAACAAAAATGAAATAGAAAAAAATAATTGAAATGAAAGAATGGTAAAAGGTGGAAGTTGAATAGGAATATGATAACAAATGGCTATCAGGTTAATACATTGGAAAATGGAAAGGCATAGAGAAACAAAAGACTGAAACGATTATCAATACGGCTACCAATCGCCTATTTCACCGCGTTTCGGACATTAAAACAGAATAGAATATACTGCAAATATTAGCATGATGAGACAATCAAAACAGTATGCAGACATCAGTGGTACGATCATCCTATCAAAAGTCGATATTCGGTACCGAAAATGCTGCTAAAACGTCGAAAATAAGATAAACGGAGCAATAACGGTCCAAATATGGAGAAACGAAATATGACAACTCATTCAAAAGATGATTTACAAATTTATTATATAAAAATATCCAGGTTTGAGAAATATTTTATTATCAACAAATATAAACTGATTTGAATTCAAATAAAATTTCACAATAAAATTTACTTCCATATTATTTGGTGAAAATTTACCATTTGTTATGTTTATATAGATATTATACTAAATATTAAATTTTTATTTCAAAATTTAATTGTTTAAAAATTCACAAAATTTCAATTAAACATATTACTAAAACCATTAAAATTTATGGGTCGTTGCATAAGGTGGCCAACTTCTATGGGAGACTACAGCTCTCTAGTGCACTCCTGAGTTTCCAAGATAGGTGAATAGCCATTAAAAGCTCATATTTATTGTAGAGTTTGTAGAAATTGAAAGCATAGTATGTGTTGTAAGATCTTAAGCCAAATCTTTGTTGTTTAAAAGAAATTCACTACTTATGTTAAGTTGTGAACTCACTTTTCCATGTATCAATTCAATTGTAAGGTACTGGTACTTGCATATGAAACTTTCTTTTTTTTCCTGGCTATTTTTCATTTATCTTCTTTGAAATCTTCTATAGTTGATAGGGTTTCTCGGATAACTACAACAAAATTCAAAGTCCTTCCATGTTTACAACTATTTGTATTCTAAATTAACGAGAAGCCATTTTCATTTTTGTAATGCTTATTTATTTGGAGAAAGAGAGGAGAAATCCATGGTTTTTCTCATTTCTATTTCTTCTTTGAGAACGAATTAAAAACAAGCAGTAAACGAAAAATTCTTCTTCCAAATATACATAATAATCTTAGGCAGAGACTTCTATAAGTTTCTAAATCCTTTAACCATAAATGCACAAGTTTGATGAGTTGTATTGTTAACCTTGGAGAGTAGATGAAAATATTCATTGCACCTAGTTGTACTGAATTTCACTTTCAAGATGGTGGAATCATCCATGATAGAACTTGCACTACTTTCTCTTTATTGTTCATATCCATGAATTCCAACATCAATGACCCATTACTTAATATCAAGCATAATCTAAAGGTATAAAGTTGACCATAAAATATTTATAACTAAGTTTAAGGTTATATGTACTGACGTACACAATTTGGTAAAATCAATGGTAAGCTTGTTATTCCTCTTTAGTTTAGTTTAAAATATTAATTTTATAAATTATATAAATTGTTCCAATTTTTAGGAAAAATGGTAGTTCAAATGTCGAAATGGCAAACTGCTTCAGTTTAAAAATTAACGGGAAAAATGTCATATCAATGTAAAGTGGTTAACTTATTTTTGGGTAAAAGTTCATTTCTTAGTAAATCATGTTATTATTTTTCTACATTTAATTAACCTTTCAAAATGTCAAACATAGTCAATTAAATTACTAACCAAATTCTCAAACCGTTGAAATGAATATTTACAGTTATACAACTTACGTTGTATAACCAAACACACACCTCAGTATATGACTTACGTCGTATGATAGAGAGTGTAGTAATATACAAACTGAAAATGTTTTACTAATGTATATATACGTGAGCATGCATGGACGCTTAATAAAAACAGAGTAAATTTTCCACTTCCATCATTGTCTTACTTTGACCCCTTATATATCCTTATCCATCTTCTTGGAACCCATCACATACTTAGCCATTCAAAATACATAGTCTTTTTTTAGGACCATTAGCTTAAGTGGCTGTGATATGACGCATTAGGATGAGATTCAAGAGGTCATAAGTTCAAACCTTCGAGACATCATAATAAGTTATCTGCTTGGATGAAGTAATACTCTTACCATCAAAAAACATCATCTTCCTCATTTTATGAATCCATGATATACCACTATGAGTAAATAAAATATGTTCCTTAATTTCCTCTTAGTCTTTCCATTGCTCGCCTCACTAAGTCCAATTTTTTTTACAACTATCACACAATTTAATTATCATATAAAGCAAGAAATCAAATTTAACATATAAGAAAAACAATCATAGCAACATATGATTCAAAAAAACAAAAAATAGGAACATAATAAAAAAGCAGACAATAAAAAGACAGTAAAAGCAAAAGAAATAAACATAACAAAGAAAGTCATTAATAATAAAACAACTATTGTCAAACTATGCAAAACAATTTTCCTAACATAACTAACCACAAAATAAACATAAGAACATTGCAATTATTGCAACAAAAACAAGTAAATGAAGTCCATATAAGTGGATAATCACATCGTCATTGTTACTCCATACATAAATCAATAGTATAACATACCTTAAAATGATTTTACTCATAAGAAGGAAAATAAAAGGTTGAACATATTAATTAACCGAATTTATTCTATATGCCTATCATACTTTCATGTCATGTTCAAATCTCCTCGTGCCCCAATGACTGATCCAGACACATTAGTGTCTACCATTGCCTGTATAAGTCGATGTCTTTGCCTCTCTTCTCTATGGTAATCAATAGGGACCGCTGTACACTTTAGTTAGGTGTATCACATATCTATTAATTTTATTAGGAGTAACATTCGTTTCTATACGTTGCACCAAAAATAGGTACGACACTCCATATCAATAGAATCAAAATCAAACAAATATAAAAAAAAGAAGAAAATGGGAACAAAAAATAAAACTTTTATAACGGTTTGGAAAAATTCCTGGCACATGTCCACTTAATCGTTTTATTTGACAAACTCTCTCCGAAACACAAAAAATTACAATCGATCTCCAATTATAATTTAGTAGATCTTGGGTTTTTCTAGAAAGTTTAAGAGGAAGAGGTGAAGAAGATCAAAACACTTTTTTGTTGAAGGTCCCTTGCTATTTACAGACAAATGCTAGCATCAAGCTCATCATTCCAGGCTTGAACGAGTCTTTTTCTCCAGATCCGAGGTTCTAGCATGTTAGACAAGTAACCATGCACATTTTTAAGACATCCAAGCATGTTGGTAAAATATGATTTTGTGTGCCCAAACGTTATTTTATCTTCATAGCTCAAGTCCCAAGCCTCCAAAGTAGCAAATTCAAGATATAAAATAATGTCGATGCTGACCAAATCATGTCGGTCATGACATGTTTTTACTATACAAAACTTAGTCAAATTTGGTGTACTCATTTTATCATTTTTGATGGTTTCCAAATCATGTCAATACCAACCAAATCATATTAGCATTAAACATGTTAGCACCAACCAAATCATATCGGTACTAACCAAATCATGCATTTTCGAAACTTTGCCAAATCATTTATTTCTTCAGTCTTGACATCTTCCAACTTATTGAACCATTTTGTAGTCTAGTAACTTCGATCCAAGTCAATTCTAAAATTGTGGTAAATTTTCCAGAAACACTATCCTCCCAAAACATGCCTTTGTAGAAACAAAACATGCTTTAATCAGGAACATCTATCAATGCTGGCAAACTGTCAGTTGCAATCTTTGTCTATGTACTGAACCAATTAGGGAGAATCATTCGATTCCTTTGGATTTGCCTAAAAATCAAAGGTCGTTCTAGACCCACCACAGCTAAGAATCTAAGTCCTTGCATAAATGTTAGTTATAAATCATAATCATCCCGCATTCCCTAGGATTTAACTACCTAGATATATCACTTATCATGCATCATTAATCATAGTGGTACATTACCCTATATTGAAATGTTACATGCAAATCATCTAGTATACTCTAGCATTCGAGCATAAGTAAGTCCAATAGAGTTGAGACAAAGATAGACAGTAATCATTCAGTAATCAGTATCATTCACTTCAAATCAAAAAGCTTTCAAATCCTAAAGTTTAGTATCCGGTCTCTCTAGATCATATAGTCATAAATCTAGATTGAGCCCATTTTCTCTACCATAAGGGTACTCAATATCCAAAGTTTGTTTGTCTTCTCACTCTTGGGCGAAGGGACTTGATATCATATGCCAGTCCATATGCTTACTCTCCCGCAAGAAGACTTGCATTTCTTGATACGTCGCCTCATCTCTCTAGTCGAGGAAACTATTATCTATTTGTTTACCAAACAAAAAGAATAACTATGTTCTAATAGCATCCGTTAATAACATGGAAATTAAATATCAATCAACATTCATTACTAAATCAATCATATTGTTCAAATTAAAATGCATCAAGCAAAAATCAAGACATCTACTTCAATCAAGAATTACTCTTGAGTTTTGACTTAAAGAAAACCTATGGGACCAATCGAGATCCTTTACGTGTGTATGTAGCCTAGCAGTAATCCTTCATGGTTTATTTAAATAAAAAAGAAGTGTAATATGTAAACCTTATTCCAATCCATCTCAACTATAGAATTATTATACCCGATCAAGATCCTTAGCCGTGATTGCTCCTGTGGCACCCCTATGATTTATGCTATTGTAATTGTATTCCCAACATATTACAACATGTGGTCATTTTGAACTAGTTCCTCAATCAAATCCCATAGGTGCCAGCATTCATTTGTCTCAAGCCCATTAGGCACATGGAATATGCAGAACTTTCCTGATTTCCTTTCCCAATCTATGGGTTCTCTTTAGCAGGTTTTCTATAAGGAATCTGCATCCAGTATCAAGATAAATCCTCTCTACGATTTCAATCAAATTAGTGTAAGAGAAAAACTTCAACTCCCTCTTTTGTCACTTCGATGCTCCAATGCCCTCATCGGCCTTTCCTTTTCCTTTATCTTTTTTGTATCCTGCATTAGATGGTCCTCCATCCACCACGGCATTAACCTCACAATCTTTAGCTTTCACATCTTCTTGACATAAGTATCTCTCATCTTGAAAGTAGAAATTTGCCAGACCCACCAGGGAATCCCTTTCCAATGCAATCTTGAAATCAGTCATAGTAGTAGTGTTGAAACCGCCATTATAAGAATAATTAATGGGTCTGGTTTCTGAACTGCATCAGTTACTTCATTGAATCTAGTTACGTAACCCTTTAGAGTTTCACCTTCCCTCTCCTCACACTCGAAACCATCACCACATTCCTTGATCATTTGAAATGAACTCTAAACTGGCCCATAATCCTCTTCATTGGTTAAGTCCATGTGCTAAGGACTCATTATCTAGTTGGAGAAATCACTTGGTTGCTAAATCAGTCAAATAAAGTAGAGAACGCCATCCTGTTACTTCTTCCAAAGCCATCAACACTTCCATTCGCTATATATATATATATATATATCATCAAGTGAACTAGTTGATTCGTCCTTCCATCACATAGCCCTTGAGTAGGTAGTTTGAAATCTACTGGACTCCTAGAGTATCAAATGTTTAGGGGTCAAAGGATTTTATTCACAACCTCCAATCTTTGATCTAAATCTCCATCGTGAAGTGTTGATTCAAGAGTTTTGATTCATGACACAAGCTTCATATATCATACGACGAAAGCAACAAAAAGAGAATAAGTGTATATTATGCACTACAAAGGAGACAAGACTACAATCCAGAATTTATTATGAATATTTTAAATTATTTAGTCTTAGAATATTGTTAAAATCATTCCTCAAGTAGTCACATGCACACACGAAATAATTTATACACAAATAAGTGTACACTGTGCATATAACTACAGGTCGGCTTACCGACCAAAAAATTCGGTCGACCGACCCTGTAGTCGGTGCACATATACTCTCTGTTTTATACACGATTTCAAACTCAGCTGACCGGCCAGTTTCTCTGGTCGACCGACCTGCATACAAACGGCTAGTTTTCTGAAGAGTTGCGACTGTTTCATGAAGAGATACGTCCCTCAATTCAAGAGATACGGACACAACTTTTGATTGAAACTCTTCATGAAAGATTGTAACTATTCTACAACTATATAAACATGATCAAATCACTTCTACAATCACCAATTCTTGTTTATATTTCTGAAATCTATTCTCTATTTATTTCTGCAAATAAAAGTATTCATTCTCATTCAATATCTCTAGAATCTCTGAATTAAATTATATACTTCGATTCTATGAGATTATCTTCCTTCTAAATCTTCACATACACTACATATTCTTGAGGATTTGATTATAGAAAATTGTACTATCAAAAGACAATCAGTGTTATTCAGAACACACTCGTCAACAAAGTATTTGTATTAAGTTCAAGTCCTCTTCGGCTGTTGAGGCGGAAAAATTCATGTTCGGCTGCTCAGGTGTGATATACCTATTCCTCCGGGTTAAGTGAGGGGTTTAGTTTAAATCCAGTGGGTATTCTGGGACTGGACGTAGAACGGGAAGTTCGAACCAGTATAAAAATTGCTGGTGTGCTTACTTTAATTTTTATTTTACTGCTATTATCAGTTTCCGCATTTATATACCATATTACACGATCCTTAGTACTGCAAGTACACTTTCATTTGGTATCAGAGCAAGGTCATCCTATAACCATCACAAAGTTATTTGATATTTATTTCTAGTAATATGGCAACGACACAAACTAACGATTTTGGCACTAACACTAATACTAATTTCACAGAGGGTCAATCAACTTCACGACCTCCATTTTTTAATGGTATAAATTATAATTATTGGTCAACTAGAATGAGAATCTATATACAATCTAGTGGATTTGATATCTGGAATATTATACAAAGAGAGTACATAACTCCTACTGGAGAATACTCAACTTGGAGTAACACACAAAAACTAGACGCTACATCAAATGCAAAGGCTATGAATATTTTATTTTGTGCATTAGATAGAAATGAATTCAATAGAGTTATCATGTGCACTTCAGGTTATGAAATTTGGAGAACACTTAAAATAACACATGAAGGTACAAACAAAGTTAAATTAAGCAAAATCTCTATGTTGAAAAATCAATTTGAAAATTTCAAAATGAGGCCAAATGAATCTATAAATGACATGTACTCTAGATTTCAGGATATTTATCATGCTTTATTATCACTAGAACAAAAGTTTACTGATTTTGATGTTGTTACAAAAATCTTGAATTCTTTAACGGACGAATGGGAAAGAAAAGTCATAGCCATTGAAGAAGCAAGTGATTTGTCAACATTAAAACCAGAAGAATTAATAGGTAATCTAATGTCCTACGAAGTAAATTTGCAGGCAAAAAGAAATGGAGCACAAGAAAAGAAAAATGTGGCTTTTCAAGCAGAAAAAGACGATTCCGACTCAGATAATGAAGATATGGCGATAATCGCTAAAAATTTCAAAAAGTTTTTGAAATTCAACAGAAAAAAATTCAAGGGAAACAGAAATAACTCCAACAACAATTCTAATAGCAGCAAACAATCATCTTCAGTAATGGAATGTTATGAATGTCACAAGAAAGGTCACATGAAGAAAGATTGTCCAGAACATAAAAAGAGCAATTTTAAGAAGGACAAAACAAAACGAAGAGCTTTTTCTGTCACTTGGGATGACACTGACTCATCATCATCTTCAGAGAGTGAGAGTGATAATAAACAAGCAAATGTGTGCTTTATGGCTTCATCAGATGATGTAAGTGATTTTACTTTTGAAGATTTAATTGAAATAAATTCTGAATTAATAAATGTAACAAAGCAACTTAAAAAGAAAAATAAGGAGTTGCAAAGAAAATTAGATAGAACAGTCTTAGAAGTAGATATGCTGAAAGATGAGAAGAAAATATTAGAAGAAGAACTTGAAAGTTCTCAACGATCAAATTCTAACTTATCCTCTCAAATTTCGTCAATATCTGAAGAACAAGAAATACAAAAGTATAAAAATGATGATTTACTTTTCAAAAATAATAGTTTAAACTCTAAGATTAAGGATTTAGAGTTAGAAAAATCTAGTCTTAAAATAAAATTTGGTGATATGTCTAAAAATGTATCTAATTTCAATAAAGGAAGAGAGAATCTTTCTAATATACTACAAAATTCTCAATCCTCTAACAATAAATCTGGAATAGGATTTAAGAAACAAAATAATTTTACTAAAAGTAGGATTAATAATATTAAGAAAAGAGTTTACCCAAATACTAAAATCATAAAAATATGGATTCCAAAAACAAATAGTGTTTTGATAAAGAATAAACATATCAAAATGTTCATGGAAACTGTTCATAATAACATAAACTATATTTATAAAGGGAATTCTGAACCCGTACGGGTTTGGCTTCCTAAGATCTAACTCTTAGGACCCTAAAAAGAAACGGGTACCAACTTTTTATAAATGTTTTTGCAGGTACCGCATAAGAAGAGAGGAAAATGGATTTTGGATAGCGGTTGCTCAAAACACATGACTGGAAACAAAGAAATGTTGTCAAACATTGTATACTTAAATGGAGGAGCAGTCACCTTCGGAGATAACTCAAAAGAATATATCATCGGCAAAGGCGATGTCAGTAGCAACGGTATCTCTAATTTACCTCTCATTACTGATGTTTTATTAGTTAAAAATTTAAAACACAATCTATTAAGTATTAGTCAGCTATGTGATAAAGGTTTTAATATAAATTTCTCTGAAAATAAATGTAATATTCTCGATAAAAATCATACCATTATCTTTGAAGGAATAAGAGATAAAATATTTATATTTTAAATATGAATTTTAACAATGATTCAAATTTATGTCTAATAGCTAAGGAAAATGATTCATGTCTTTGGCACAAAAGATTTTGTCACATCAATTTTAAAACCATTAATAAGATAGCTAAAAATAAATTAGTTAAAGGATTACCTGACATAAAATTTAAAACTAATATTTTTTGTGATACATGTAAATTAGGAAAATTAATAAAATCGTCTTTTAAGTCAAAGAAAGTAATATCTACAGAACAACCACTTGAACTTTTACATATGGATCTTTTTGGTCCAACTCAAATACAATCTATTAATCATAATAGATATGTATTTGTTATTGTAGATGATTTTTCTAGATATACTTGGATTTTCTTTTTGAAGAAATAAAGTGATACGTTTGACAATTTTAAAATCTTTGTTAAAAGAATTCAAAATATTAAAAGTTTGAAAATTAAAAATATAAGAAGTGATCATGGAGGAGAATTTGAAAATGAAGCTTTTGAACAATTTTGTAACAAAAAGGGTATTAACCATAATTTTTCGTTTCCTAGTACACAACAACAAAATGGAGTTATAGAAAGAAAAAATAGAACATTACAAGAATGTGCAAGAACTTTATTAAACCGAACCACTTTATCAAAACATTTTTGGGCAGAAGCTGTAGGTACTGCTTGTTATGTGTTAAATCGTGTTTCTATTCGACCATTAACTAAGAATACTCCATATGAATTACTAAATGGAAGAAAACCAAATATTTCATATTTTAAAGTTTTTGGCTCTAAATATTTTATTTTAAATACTAAAGATCAACTAGGTAAATTCGATCCAAAATCCGATGAAGGAATATTCATTGGATATTCGGAACGAAGCAAGGCTTATCGAATTTACAATAAAAGAACTAAAATTATTGAAGAAAGTTTACATGTTTCTTTTAACGAAAATTTTAAAAATATAAATCCAAATGTTACCATTGACTCTGATGATGAAATTACTCAGAATGAAAATATTAATACTGAACAAACCTTCGATAATGATTATAATATTACTGAAAATGAGAATATTACTATTAATATAATAAAATCTCCACCTAAAATTTTACGACATCATCCTGTGCAAAATATAATTGGAGAAGTAAATACGAACGTTAAAACTAGACATCAATTAAATCAAGTTGGACATGTAGCGTTTCTCTCTAACATAAAACCTAAAAGTATAAAAGAAGCTTCAACTGATGACTACTGGATTCTTGCTATGCAAGAAGAACTAAATCAATTCGAACGAAACAATGTTTGGGAACTCGTTCCTAGACCTAGTGATCAAACAGTCATTGGTACTAAATGGGTTTTTAAAAATAAAGCAGATGAACTAGGAAATATAACTAGGAATAAAGCTAGGTTAGTTGCACAAGGATATAATCAAGAAGAGGGAATAGACTATGAAGAAACATTTGCTCCAGTCGCCCGACTTGAAGCAATACGAATCTTATTAGCTTTCGCGTGTTTTCATAATTTTAAACTTTATCAAATGGATGTTAAAAGTGCTTTTTTAAATGGTTTTATAAAAGAAAATGTTTATGTTGAACAACCTCCATTATTTATACATGAACAATTTCCTAGTCATGTCTATAAACTTAAAAAGGCTTTATACGATTTAAAACAAGCACCTCGTGCTTGGTATGATCGTCTTAAAAAATATTTACTAAATTCTGGCTTTGAAATTGGAAAGGTTGATCAAACTCTTTTTATTAAAAGGGACAATCATGATATTTTAATTATCCAAATTTATGTTGATGATATAATTTTTGGATCTACAAATGAAAAATTATGTCAAGAATTTTCTAAAATAATGACAAATGAATTTGAAATGTCTCATATGGGTGAGTTAAATTATTTTCTTGGTTTACAAATAAAACAAATAGAAAATGGAATTTTTATTAATCAAGAAAAATATTGTTATAATTTAATTAAACGATTTGGTCTAGTAAACACTTCTGCCAAACCTACTCCGATGAGCACAACAATGTATCTTGACAGAGACGAAGAAGGCAAAAGTGTTGATCAAAAACTATATCGTAGTATGATTGGATCGTTATTATATTTAACAGCAAGTCGACCCGACATTATGATGAGTGTTTGTTTATGTGCACGATTTCAAGCAAATCCCAAAGAATCACATATGCGAGCAGTTAAACGTATTATTCGTTATCTAACTAAAACCAAAGATTTTGGACTTTTTTAATCCAAAAGAATGTCCTTTCGAATTAGTCTCATATAGTGATGCTGATTTTGGAGGAAGTCGGACGGATCGAAAAAGTACAAGTGGAACATGTCATTTCATTGGACGATCATTAGTCTCTTGGTTTAGTAAAAAACAAAACTGTGTTTCTTTATCAACATGTGAAGCAGAATATATATCTGCTGCTTTGGCATGTGCACAAGTCGTATATATGTAACAGACACTACAAGATTTCAACTGTTATCTTGAAAAATCTATTATTTATTGTGATAATACTAGTGCAATAAATCTCTCTAAAAATCCAGTAAATCACTCACGGACAAAACACATTGATATTCGTCATCACTTCCTTCGTGATTGTTTGGAAAAAGGTTTAATAAATTTAGAATTTATTAATACTGAAAATCAAATTGCAGACATTTTTACTAAACCGTTAAATGAAAATAACTTTATAAAATTAAGACGTGACTTAGGTATAATGTCTTTAAAAGATTTATAAATAGAAAATATGCAAAAACATTGAAAAACAAAAATTTGTTTTATTTCTGACCAAAGCAGGATTCGAACTCATGATTTTTGACTAGTTTGATAGATGTCACTTGAGCTATGGGTATTTCTTGTCCTAGCTTGCCTTAAATTTTATTATACTACTGTTGTCTTCAGAAATACTATTCTTAGACCTATAACTTATGAATCAAACATTAATAACTGTTTTTTCTTAAAATCTCTGTGATACTATTTGAAAACAATCCTTATCCACATATTTTTCAGAAAATATACGATTATAAATACAATGTTTATTTTTTTTTGTTTTTAATGATATTCTAAAAACAAAAACCTTACAAAGATTATAATGTCTTCAAACAATGAAGTTTACAATTCCGACAATTCCCATTTATCATTCTCATCTCCAGATGATGATTGTTCCGATCATATTCCAGAGAATGGTCCCTATCCTACTTTTCCATTGCCTAATCGGGTCCTTAATTTTTCCTCTCCGGATAAAGATCCCAGACACGGATGGAAACCATGGGAAGATTCCCATACAGGCTATACACCTAACAATAAAAAGGGAAAGCATACAATGCTTATATCTCCATCAAGAAAGCAAAAGATTGCTGAAATACACCATTACCAACAACAGCAAATGAATATGCAACGAGAGCTCTACTATGAACAGAAAGGAACGGCAAGACGTCTAAGCTTTCTAGAAAAAATTGCCATGAAAGTTTGTTCATCAAAAAAAGATGAAGTTGCTGAACCTTCCTATAGAACTCCATCCCCTTCAAAACCTGTTCAAACTCCAATAGCTCCAAAATGGTCACATGTAGAAGATCTTCCATCTCCAAACTCTAGGGAGCGTAAGTTTTAAAGAATGGTGGCTAAAATTATATATATATATATATATATGTATATATGTATATGTATATTGTTGTAAGCAAAATGTATAAATATAATATAATAATAAAATTTATATGACTCTACATATATATATAAAATTTATATTTTAAATAAAATGTGCATTTCTAATATTTCGGCCGACCGAATAACCTGAGTCGGTCAGCTTCATATATGCACATTTAACAGTGTCGGTCGACCGAAACTCTGAGTCGGTCGACCGAGCCCTTTCCCGAAACTTTCTGCTAACCTCTGTTTCCTATTTCGGCCGACCGACCCAAAGAGTTCGGTCGACCGACCATGTTTCCAGCTATTGATTTTTTTCTGTTCACTTCATATTATTAACCCACCCCTTCACCTTTTCAACCTACCTCTTCACTTCTACTTTCCCAATTTCGGTTTTTACCCTAGCCCCCATTAAAATTCTCTCAAATTGTTATTTTTTCTTCAACAAAAATCAAATGGATCCAAAGAAGAAATCAAAAACTGCCGGAGGATCATCTTCGACACCTCCCGTTGATACTCAAATTGCTTCATGGCTAGTCAACGACGTAGCACTTCAAAGATGGATACGACTTCAAGATGCCAAAATCTTTGAAGAATCATTCGTAAGTTATCCTGATTTCGTTGCGTATCGAATTGAAGATGTCGCAATTAGAAGTGGGTTAGATGCTTTTCTAGACTACCGCAAAAATAATTTGAAAATTAACCACATTATGGTAAAATTGTTTTTTGCTAACCTAAATCTTGTCAATCCACCTAGAAACACTGAAAATTGTGTTTGGACATCGGTTTGTGGCACTTCAATCTTTCTCTCCATTGATCGAATTAACCATATATTAGATGCAAGACCGGGTGGAATTTCATTACACGACAGACTGTAATATATCAAGTCGTGACCACATAAGTCATTTATTTTTCGAAAATGATGCTACGGATTTTAGACAGACATCATCACTTAGACCCAAAGCTAGACTCTTTCATCGTTTCATAATGAAATCAATTATACCAAGAGGTGGCTCCTACGACTTAGTGTATCCTGAGAATTTTAAAGCTTTATATGCTTTGTGTTCAAATACACAAGTAAATTGGGCACAATTACTCATGGATGAGTTTCTTACATTCAATCAAGGAAAGATGCTTCATATCTATTATGGAGAATATATAATGAGATTAATTAATAGCTTCATCCAACATGCTCCGAAATCCGAAACTTCCAAAGTTCGTTCTTTTGATTCAAGGACCATAAAACTAATGAAGTTGCCCGATGCACCACCTAGATTTTTAACCTTTAACCAATGGCAGAGCACTCCTCGAGAACAACTACGCCGTAGTCAATCTACACCTCATCCATCAACTCATGCTCCGGAACGTCTAACACGTCAACACTCTGTTCAAAGACCAACTCCTGGAATGAGTACAGAGGCAGGTATTGATATTTTGGCTCAAAATCAAATAGCCTTAGATGCTCGCCTTCGAAAAATTGACGGACGTTTTAAGAAAATCAAGGGTTTCTTCGTCAATCTATGGGATGCATTATCATGTACTACCGAAGCCGGTGCCTCTTTTGTTGTTCCCGGAAAAAGGCCAGCACCAAACTTCTCGTTTTCCACTTCAGAGAATAAAAGCTCCGGTACATCAGGAACTCACACTTCTAACACTCAAAGACGTGGTAAGGAACATGCTCCTCCGGAAGAAAATATCCGTCCAGAATTCGGGGATTCCGATGATGATGAAGAGTGATCATATTGCTTTACAATTTGCTATCTCATAGTTTGTTTATTGATTAGATGTTGTGTACTACAGTAAAACATCAAAATTCCTGTTTGCTTTGAGTATGTCTTATTTAAAAAACTAGATGTTTTTTTCTTATGTCGTGTCACATATTCCATATTGTTTTAATATCCACTAAGTATTCCTTTTTGTCGATGACAAAGGGGGAGAAATATATGCACGCTAACAAGTTTTTGCAGAAAAGACGCCATATATTCAGGGGGAGAATTACAATATATACTACTTTGTCACATAGGTATTGTCATCAATCAAAAAGGGGGAGAATGTTGATTCAAGAGTATTGATTCATGACACAAGCTTCATATATCATACGACGAAAGCAACAAAAAGAGAATAAGTGTATATTATGCACTACAAAGGAGACAAGACTACAATCCAGAATTTATTATGAATATTTTAAATTATTTAGTCTTAGAATATTGTTAAAATCATTCCTCAAGTAGTCACATGCACACACGAAATAATTTATACACAAATAAGTGTACACTGTGCATATAACTACAGGTCGGCTTACCGACCAGAAAATTCGGTCGACCGACCCTGTAGTCAGAGCACAGATACTCTCTGTTTTATACATGATTTCAAACTCAGTTGACCGGCCAGTTTCTCCGGTCGACCGTACAAACGGCTAGTTTTCTGAAGAGTTGCGACGGTTTCATGAAGAGATACGTCCCTCAATTCAAGAGATGCAGACACAACTTTTGATTGAAACTCTTCATGAAAGATTGTAACTATTCTACAACCATATAAACATGATCAAATCACTTCTACAATCACCAATTCTTTTTTATATTTCTGAAATCTATTCTCTATTTATTTCTGCAAATAAAAGCATTCATTCTCATTCAATATCTCTAAAATCTCTGAATTAAATTATATACTTCGATTCTATGAGATTATCTTCCTTCTAAATCTTCACATACACTACATATTCTTGAGGATTTGATTATAGAAAATTATACTATCAAAAGACAATCCGTGTTATTCAGAACACACTCGTCAACAAAGTATTTGTATTAAGTTGAAGTCCTCTTCGGCTATTGAGGCGGAAAAATTCCTGTTCGGCTGCTCAGGTGTGATATACATATTCCTCCGGGTTAAGTGAGGGGTTTAGTTTAAATCCAGAGGGTATTCTGGGACTGGACGTAGAACGGGAAGTTCGAACCAGTATAAAAATTCCTGGTGTGCTTACTTTAATTTTTATTTTACTGCTATTATCAGTTTCCGCATTTATATACCATATTACACGATCCTTAGTACTGCAAGTACATTTTCATGAAGTACTTGTCTTATCATTTCAGCTAACCAATATTCAAGATTCATCTTAAAACTCTATGGCCCTACATGCCTTTGATTCAAATCTTCCTCTTGCCCTCCATCCCTATAGGGAGATTCCGGACCTAATCTTTGGTGCTGCAAGTTTACATTTTGTTCCTTGTCTCTAACTTCAGCACTTCTAGTTCCAGGCATCCCTACTCACTCAAAATCTAAGTTGACCATGCCCTCTTGTTCTACATCATTGGTACCAACCTATTCCGATCGGTCTGTACCGACTTGTTGTGGTCATAGGGGGTTTAGTCTAATTTGCCCTACTCTGTTTCCTTATGTGTTTGCCCCTATGTTCGACCTCTAGTTCCATTTCCATGTTCTTCAAATGTCCTTTGTTATTCCATTCTTCTAAAAAAATCCATCCAGCATTTCCTCTTCCCAAGCTAGCAATCTAGCTTGCATCTTTGCCAGCATCCCTTCCATCTCTTCTTGGTTGCGTAGATAGAAGGTAAGCTTGAACTTTGAAGATGAGGACACCTTCTAGCTTCCCCTATGCTCTCTTTGAATTCCCTCATCAGTGGTTTTCCTTATAGTAGGCAGTAAAATCTTCAATCAATATAAAATCCAAGTTATACTTCATGAAATCACCAAAAAGTGTTGAGTCAAAATTTTGTAGAATACCCATATCAATTGAATCCAAATCAAATACGTACAAAAATTATGGAAATTAAAAAAATATAAAAGTTTTATAGTGGTTTGGAAAGATCTTCGGCCTACGTCTACTCGGTCTTTTTATTTGATGAACTCTCTCCAAAATATAATAAATTCCATTGATTTTCGACTACAACATAGTAGGCCTAAGCTTTGCATAGAAATTTTAGGAGAAAGTGGTAAAGAAGATCGATCTCCTTTTTAGTTGAAGGTCCACATTTATTTGTAGACAAATCCTAACATCGACCTTATCATTCCAAGCTTGAAAGAGTCTTTTTTTGAAGATCGAGCATGTAGAATAGGTCATTACGCATTTTTCATTAGACAACCAATTATGTCTGGTAACAATCAAATCATGTCAGTAATCACATGAAGCTTCCAAAGTAGCCAATTCAAGATCTTAAATCATGTAGAATAAGTCATTTCGGTACCAATATGGTATTAATATCCATAACTTAATCAAAGTTTGTGTACTCATTCCTTTTATCATTCTTAATGGTTTCTAAATCATGTTGGTAACAAACATGTTAGTACCATCCAAATCATGTCGGCACCAATCAAATCATGCATTTCCAAATATTCCAAGCTAGGTATATTTCTGCAAAATGTTACTGAATAAGATATTTCATAAGTCAAACACTTTTTATCCAAAATAACTTGCTACTAAAAATATATTATCGTGACGACTTGTATTTTTAACGATAGGATTTAAATAATTGAGTTTAATATTCAATGATGATCCACCTTTTTAGACGATTAAAGTCGACAATAAACCACACATGTCTAACTCAAACCATTCAAAAGGGAGGAATGTCAATAGGGTTTAATAAGAAAACAAGAGAAAAGAAGGAAAGCAAAACATAGAATCTCGCAATGGAATGACAAAATATAAGAATCAAATGAACAGTTCATGAAGGTGTTTTACAATAGACATTTGATTACATAATTTTTTTGCAACATAATCAGAGTACAATCAATAAAGAGACCAAAATAATGCAACGGAATAATATAGTAAATATGATCTAGCAAACTCCATCTTCATCTCCAAGGAATTGTGTCTTTAAACACAGAAATACTCAAGTTGACCCGAGCGTAATGAAAAGACAAAACATTCGAGTCAGAACTAAAAGTTCTTATGTAAGTTAGATTGATAACAAGTAAGTATGAGTGTAATAGCTTAAGAGATGTTTATAGGATTTTCCATCTCCTATCAAGTGTACAACTGAGTGCAATAACTTAAGAGATGTTACGAGATTTACCATCTTCTAAGGATCCGTTAAACTATCTATATGTAGTAAGATACGCTATATATAGTGTCTAATCAATAAAATAAATATTTTTTCTAGCGTTAAGGCTTTACACTAATCCCCCTTAACACGTTTTTAAGCATGTCCTACAAGTTGCTTTGTGACACCACTAGTAATGCTTGGACCTACACCTTTCCGTCCACCCAAACTAAACGCCCTAGCCTACCACTTATACTCGAGACAACAGCCTAACACGCAGATGCAGATCTTCGACTAACACCTGACAGCCGCTTCCACTACTCCCCTTCTTCTCTTCCACCTCTCTACTTCCCATTCCACTGACCGCTCACTGCCATGTCCTTCCTTTCGGCCTTCCACCTCACATGACCTTCCCCCTTATAGCCTCGACCAAACACAGCCACCGAACGCCAAACAACCAATACCTCCCTGAGCCATTGCCGCAGCCACCCACTGCCTTGCCGGCTTTCCTCCTATGTCAGAAGCCACACGACAACCCTCTCCCCTCGCCTGCACCTCCGACCAAACCCCAATCTCCCTTTTTTCACCGCCTTGGGCTAGCAAACATCGTCGCTCCTCCGACCAGCCACCTTCTTAGACCAGCAGAATACCCTCTGCCCTCACCATCTTATCCTCTTTATACTATATACATGTTTGCAAGTTTAAAATAATGGGTTTAAATACACGTGATCATGTGTTTTAGTTATATAAACATAGATTTTAAAGTTTTTTCTGTGTACTGGTTTATTGAAAATTTTATATACATGAATAATATGTTTAAGCTATTTTGGTTTCGTTGGTTTATATTTTATTTGCAGTTTTATATATTCGAGTGTATTCAATTTTATTACACATACTGGTTTTAAGGATTGATATTGAAAATATAATGTGTGTGTGTATATATATTTGATTTTTAGAAAAGAAAAAAAGGGGAAATATTTGTTTTAAGAAATAATGATTTTTAAAGATGTATATGAAGATTTTTATTTTATTATTGTTTTGAATTTTAAGATTTACTTATGATTTTATTTTTTAAATAAATATATGATTCGTTAATTTCAAATTCAAGTTCTCTGCTGTGTTTGCCGCTGTCTAGAGATTACAGCATTAGATCTCCAGCTTATCGCGGTCCCGCTTGTCGATCCATGCTTATCCATGTCCGTCAACATCTCATTCTTGTTATCTCTCTAGCCTTGAAAGATGAGAAACTACTCACAATTAACATTCTTATATTTACTAAATTTAATCCACATGAAATGACGTATGAAATATGCTGTTAATCTAAATTGTTAAGTTATTTAATTGATAAATATGATATTCCTTTATCTATAATTGTTCATCAACAACATATGACACCATAACCTGTTGTATATATATTATTTTAAATTTGTTACTAATGATACATGCCTATCGTTGATATGTTATGTTATTATCATATTTGTTCTCACTCCGCAAGTTTCCTGTTAGATTAGAATTTCCTATGGGTTGAAATGATACATACCCAAACAATCTTATAGATAATGGAAAAATCATTCTGGGTTGAAATGATAAACCCAAGCGATTTTCATTGATTTTATAAATTTGGAATTGCGGGTTGAAATGATATATACCCGTAAATATTTAAATTGCGGATCAAAATGATAAATGTCTGTATCACTTGACCATAGGATAGAAAATTATCTATGGATACCCTAGGTCTATATTTTGAAAATGATTTCCAAAGTTTTGAAAGGAAATTTATCGGTTTTAATAATTGTTGATTTTTTTAAAATATAATATATAAATGTTATTTTTCTATATATGTAAAATTTATATTTAAAATTATATGTTTCGAAAATTTTAAATTATAAGTTAGTTTTGAAATATAAATTTTAAGATTTTACTTATAATTTTATTATTTTAAAAATATATAAAACAAGATTTAATATGAAATAAAGTTTGATAATAAGATTTAATTTAATAAAATTTAATTTAATTAGTATATATGCATATAAAATATGTTTAGGTATTTATATAAAATTTCATTAATATTTTAAAAATAGATTTTGTAATAAATTTAATAAAGTATGTTTAGAAAGATAAATTGGAATTGATTTGAAATATGGTTTATTTAAGAATTAGATATAAATAAGAATCGATTTGAACTTATTGGTTCTGAGATTTTAAGAATATGATTTCATAACTTTATAACCTTATTTTGAGTAAGGTGATTAAACAAATATATTCAAATTTAAAATAAAAATTGAAATTGAATGTTTAAATTTGATTTAAGTTTGAATTTGAAGTTTTATTTCAATATTCATAAAAGGTGATTAAGTGAATATTTTAGAATTAAATAAATTGAAGTTAGATATTTAATATTTTTAAATTTGATTTTATTTAAATTTTTAATTAGAGATTTAATTTAAATGATATTATAAATGATTAAGTGAATATTTCAAATTTAAATAAAATTAAAGTTGAATTTTGAAATAAATGAAATTTATCGAATTGAGTTATTGTAAATGTTTGAAGATATAAACATTGAAGCCTACTGAATTTGAAATTGTAGTTCAAACCTGGATTTGAAATTGATATAATTTAAAACAGACTAATGAAATTTGAGTTGAACCTTTAACCTTTATAACTGAAATCATTGGTCTAAGATTGATTTAAATTCAATCCGAAACCAAAGTTGATTTGAATTCATTTGTGAAATTGGAGAAAACAATGTTAATTTGAACTATTTTGATATAAACTATTTTAGTATATAAACTTTTTTAATATATAAACTATTTTTACTTTATAACTTATTTTAAATATATAGCTATTTTTAATTTATAACTATTTCAATATATAAACTATTTTCAATATTTAAACCGTTTAAGTTAGAACTGTTATAATTTAAAGAGAATAATGATTTTCGAAAATGATATGGCTTTGAAATGTATATGATATTTTGATATGAATATGAACGATATGAAATAAAATGATCAAGGTGTGAAATAAGCGTTTGGTTGTCAAAGAGACGAGATCGGATATTGTCATACTCTCTGCCAACACCGAAAAACACTTTAACAACTGTGTACGTGGTGGAGATTTCAGAATGAAGTAGGATGGTTTGGCGAGTTATTTTGTATGACGTATTTACATAGCCTAAATCCTGTGAGTCAGCTTAAATGTGACTAAAACAGGAGCTATTCTAGGCCAAGTGAGGTCGCACCTCCAATCGGGCACATTTCTTTGATACCATTCTATTACTTTGTGATTTAATTGGGTGCACCTTTGATTTTGAGAGTGTGTCTCGAGGTGGGTGGTAGTAGCTGCTATGCGTTACCACCAGCCTAGATCCTTAAACGGTATATCTACCCTGGCATTGCCTTGCATGCCATGTTCGCATGCCCTATTGCGCTTTCTACAGTTTGGTTTGTACCGTACCTATGGAGTGCCCTTTGAGTAAACCACCGGTTTGGAGGAGCTTACGGTACTGTATAGACTACAGGAATATATAAAATGTGTTAAAGGGGATATGGGTAATGCCTTAATGCTATTTTAATACTTTACAAATAAACATATTATAATACTGTATATTAGTACATAGCAGATAGTTTCATGGATCCTTAAGGATGGATATCCCAAACATCCTTTAAATTACTTGTATTTCAGTTGACATTTCACTTGACTTGAATTATAAGAATGTTAATCCTGACTCGAGCGTTTTGTGTTTTTCTTTATGCTCGGGTGAGACTGAGTTTCATATCATTTTAGTCTCACCTTTGGAGGTTGGAGCTTTATTTGAAGATCTATCTATCTAACTTTCAGTTATTTTAGTTTATTCCGGTCATTTATGTTCAGATTTGTCAGTTGCTTATGTATTGGGGATTCATTTGTATTTGAGATTCCGTTGTATTTTGTTTCAAACTCTGATGTTTTATAGTAGCTTCGTGAACTACTAATACTCTATGTTTGTGATTCTTTGATTCATTTATTTAATGTATATGCTAAGTTTTGCTAAATATAATAACAATCTGTTGTTTTGAGCAATTCAAGTCTGACATGGGTGGATGATCGTCGATTTGAATGGTTCATATAACGGATCATTACAGGTGTCGTGATAAGGCAGCACTAAAACAAAATTGTAGTGGTCGCGTAAAAGGAAAAAAGTATGACAAAGTAAGTGAGGCATTGCCAAAGGTAGGATTCTACAAGTTTACCCTTTCCGGCTAATCCTAACACATCACCGCAGCAACTGCCGACCAAGTCCACTATCCCCAAAATCAAATCAAGGTGCACCAATCGAGTCAAAATCAATATATTACTGCGAAGGAGTAGGCCCTAAAGGTAGCTAATACCTTGGCCAGACATAAGCTCCTGTTTTAGTCATTTCAAATTGACACAAGTGTCGGGGTCATCCATCATCGTTCTCTTTCTTCATTCCAGTAAATGTTGCTAACTCAACCTCTACATTCTGGAAAACATTCACCACATACATAGTTGTTAAAGTGGTTCCGATAGAATGACAGAGCGTATGCCATTCATGCAGCCTCGGTCTCTTTACAACCAATCGTCCATTTTACACACCATTCGGTTCTTTTAAATTTGAAGAACCAGTCATACTTTATATCAAAATAGAAGATTTGCTTCAAAAATCATTTCAAATTCAAATAGGTTACACCTTCAAA
The DNA here is from genome assembly GCA_030765085.1 of Allium cepa. Classification (NCBI taxonomy): domain Eukaryota; kingdom Viridiplantae; phylum Streptophyta; class Magnoliopsida; order Asparagales; family Amaryllidaceae; genus Allium; species Allium cepa. The sequence goes on along the minus strand of CM060943.1, from coordinate 603,206,219 downwards.
ACATACGTATTTAAATCTAACAATTCCCACTTCTAAAACTGTTTGAATATTAAAAATGGTCTTGAATAATGAAAATAGTCGGATACTAATTTTAATATTGGAAATAGTTTGGAATAATTGAAATAGTTTAAGACTGAAAATAGTTTGAATATAAAATAGTTTTAATATCAAAAATAGTTTAGATAATTAAAATAGTTTATATATTAAAATAAGTTGATTATTAAATAGTTTATATTGAAATAGTTTATATAATTGAAATAGTTTATATAATTAAAATAGTTAAGATAGTAAAATAATTTGATATGAAAATAGTTATATTAAATTTTTTATATTAAAACTGTTTCTTTCTTTCACAACAATTTGAACTCATGTTCCAAATCATAATAAAATCAAATTTCTAATTTACAATTCAAGTCAACTTCATATCCAAAAATTCAATTTAAATAAGCCTCAATTCAAAACGACTTTAACTTTACTTCAAATTCAATTTAAACAGTGCTATTCAAATGGTTGAAAGTTTTAATTCAAATTCTTATTTTAACATTTAAGTTTAAATCCATTTCACAACCAAAACATAGAATTAGCAATTAAAACCACTTTAGTTAAAGAAATTTCAGCGTTTAAATTTAAATTTAAACCTTTAAAGTAATTCACTTTCAATAAATTCAAATCATATCTCAATTCAAGTTTAAGATTTCAAAATAAATTTTTAAACAATTTCATCTAAACATTTCAATTTCAACATTTCAAATCTCAAATTAGAAATAACTAAATTTCGTGTAAATGCAAAATTCAAGATTTTAGAACCATTTAATTTAATCAAATCCGGTATCCATATATAATTTCTTATTCTATGTCCAAGTGATCATTTATTTCAATTTTAATTACATGGATGGATATATATCTTTTCAACCCATAGTTAAATATCATAAGTATATATTATTTCAACCTATTTCTTAGTTCATTTCCAACGGTCCTATAACGACCCACCTTTTTCGACGGTTTAAATCGACAATAAACCACACATGTCTAATTCAAACCATTCAAAAGTGAGAATTGTCAATGGGGTAAATAAAAAAATAAGAGAAAAGAAGGAAAAACAAAACATAGAATCTCACAGCGGAATGACAAAATATAATACTCAAATAAACAGTTCATGAAGCTGTTTTATAACATACATTTGATTACACAATTTTTACAACAATCAGAGGACAAACAATGAAATATCAATAATGATGCAGTGGAAAATTATTAATAATACAATATACCAAACACCATCTTCATAAAATAGAGTCATCAACACTGAAATGCTCAGGCTGACCCGAGCGTAATGAAAAGACAAAACACGAGTCAAAATTAAAAGATCTTATGTACGTTAAATCAACAACAAGTAAATACGCGAGAAATAGCTTTAGAGATGTTTATGAGATTTTACATCCCCTATCTAGTGTATAACGTGTGTCAATAACTTAAGAGATGTTTCGAGATTTTCATCTCCTAAGGATCTGTTAAACTATCTATATGTAGTAATATTCGCTATACATGTAGTGTCTATCCATGAAGTAAAGTATTAAAATAGCGTTGAGACATTACCCATATTCCTCTGAACACATTTTTATAAATGTCGTTTTCTATACAGTACTATAGACTCCACCAAACCGATGGGCTATCAGGGAGCACCCTATATGTACGACACAAACCAAAATTGTAATGGGCTCGATAAGGCATATGACAGGGCACGCAAGGCAATGCCCAAGGTAGGATTCAACCATTTTGCATGCCCGGACTGGTGGTAACACATAGCAGCTACTACCGCCTACCTCGAAATACTCTCCCATAATCAAATCGAAGGTGGCCACCAATTAATCACAAAGTAATAGATATGGTATCGAGGAAGTGTGTCCGATAGGAGGAGCAATCTCACTTGGCACGGGATAGCTCATTTTTAGTCATATCGAACTGACCCGAAGGTCAGGGCTGCATTCTTACCTCATACCAGTAGCATTCACTAAACCATCCTACTTCATTGTGGATTCTCCACCATGTATACGGATGTTAGAGTGGTTTAAGAATTGGCAGAGAGTGTGGCAATATTCGTCCCCGGTCTCTTTAACAACCAAACACTTATTTCATACCGTGGTCATTTTATAAATTTTCTTTAATAATAAATCCAGGAAACATTTTATACCTTGACATCAGAATATCCATATACTTATTGCAAAAGTACAAATATATTCATAAATACCAAGGAAGATTTTCTTTCAATCATTTTTGAAAATAATTTATAAATCTCTCTTAAACCATTTGCAAACTATTTATATGCTTTAGAACCATTTATAAAGCTATTTATAAATTCCAAAATAGTTTACAACTCTTCCCCTTTTCATAAACTTCTACGTAAATTCCTTTGAAATGCTTCCAAATCCCTTTATACAAGTTCCTTTATATATAAAACCCTTTATAAAACCATTATAAAAATCCTTTATATAAAAATCCTTTTATAAAATCCATTATAAAATCACTTACAAAACTTTATAGATTCCTTACAAAACCTTTTGCAAAAAAAATTCTAAAATCTTTTACAAAAAAAATCTTTATCTATTAAAGTTATTATAAAAGTCTATATTTATTATCTTGACCAAAACAATATTTATTGTATTAAATTAAATTTAATATATATAATAAACTATAATAAATATTTATTAAATTAAATTTTAAATTATTTAAAATATATTTTTAAAACTACATAAAATTTTAAGTTAAAATCTTAAATTTACATTTAAAACCATATATTAACTTATAATTTAAAGCTTTAAAACATATAAAATAAATTGTTTTCCAAATATAAATTTTAAATAAACTCATTAAATATAATTTAAAATCAGATTTATAAATCAAACATATTTTACTATTTAAAAATAATTTAAAACCAACCACGGTGTCCGTATATAATTTTCTACCTATGGTCAAGCGATATGGTCTGTATCATTTCAACCCAAAATAGTTAATTTTTTTGGGTATATGTCATTTCAACCAGTATCTCGAATCAAAAATTTCCAAATCAATAAAATCGCTTGGATATGTATCATTTCAACCCATAACGACTTTCCCTAATTTATAAGATCATTCGGGTACGTTTCGTTTCAACCATAGTGATAACAGAGATATGTACATCCAACCGTCCAAAATGTCAACAAATAACATCCATCACAATCAACATCCAAATTAGCCAATAAATCGTAGCAATTATGTGGTTATCATTATCAGGTATCTAACTAACAATTTAAATTCAATATTAATTTAAATAGCAATTTAATTCAATGTAAATTCAATTTAAATTTAAATGACAATTTAAATTACCAAACATAAATTAATAAATATCTTATCACATCATAAAGTTATTTCAACTAACATAAGAAGGTTTAGTATTTCGCGAGTGGGTTAAATCACTAACCTTTGATTTATAGCCCAATTTAAATCCAATAAAAGCCCAAAAATCCAATAGTATCCAAAACCAACCAAATCCGTTCCATTTGCCTAAAATTTTGATACGATCCCAATGGAAGAAACTACGTCCAAATCCGAGATCGTATGAAAAAGTTATGATAGTTAGAAGTTTGAAATTTAAAATTTAAAATTAAAATAAAACAAGAGGCATAAATGTAAATTACCACCATCTCTCGTAAGGTCTGAATAGAAAATCAAATGCGATAACCCATATGGCCGCCACCCTCTTCTCCAGATCGCTGTCGCTAGGAGCCTCGGCTGCCTGATCGGACTTCGCTACTGACATTACCAGGCCGACGCGCCCCAGACCTAGGCCACGCGATCCCCACTGCCTCCACGAACAACAACCACCACCTTGACGAAACGCGCCCCTTTTCATGCCAGTTCTAGCGAATCTAGGCACTTCTAGACCAAACCAGCCATATGGACTGCCCATAATCGTCGTCTTCTATGCCGCAGTACCCTCCGATCGTCGGATAATTGACGATCCCCCATGGAAAACAAAACCCTAATTTCAACGGCCGAGACTTCGTGTAATATCTCGGAATTTATAACAATATCAATTTAATAATCTGTAGTTAAAATTAAATTGATATTGATAATCTATTAATAATTATTCAGATAAATTTAATAATCTTCTTCAGTAAATATTTAAATTGGTTATTTTACCTTTTAAATGATATAAATTGATTTCTGTTTACAATATAAATATTTGGTTTATATTTTAAATAGATTGATTTTGTTTTAATTTTAATAAATAAAGCATATTTTCTAGTTTTAATATTTGTAGTAAATTGGAAAATTTGTTTTATTTAATATTTAAACTTTTCAAAGTTAAATAAATGATTTTGGTTTAAATTTAATTATTGAATCATGTTTTAGAAATTCTAATATAGACATTTTAATTTGGAAATTTTGTTTCAAATTAGTATTGAGTTTTCAAAGACTATTTCATAAGTAAAAATATGATTTAAAAGTTGATAAGAAAATATTAAATGTTTAAAATTAAATTAGATTGAGTTTTAAATTTAGAATAAATTGATAAAAGAGTTTTATAGCTTAATTAAATAGAAAATTTATTAATAAAAATATAATTTCCTTTAGAATGGTTTTGATTTGATAATGAGGCATTCTAAATACAATATTAACAATGTATTGTATTACAAATAAGATTTTTGGTTAAAAATAGCTATTTTTATTTCAAACTTTTATTTGTATTCATAATTTGATTTTTAATATTAGATTATGAATTTAATTTGAGGTTAAAATTCCAAAGTGTAAATTTTAAATTATTTTAATTTCCATATGTATAATCTTCATTTATTAGTGCAAATTGTTTTTAGTTCTTTTCAAAGTTTATATGCATATTTAATATAAACTAACAACTTAAATTTAAGCTAATATACATTAATTTGTATTAAATACTAATTACCTTTAAAAAAATAACATGTGTTGCATTTTTAAAGAGTAAATTTAACAAGTGTTGTAAAGTTTGACAAGTGTAAAAAAATTTAGTTTTATTTTTCTTTTCTTTCATTAAAACTGAAAATTCATTTGTTTAAGTTTGCATCTTTCATATTTCATTTTCATTCTTCCTTAATCAAAAGAAAGCTTCAAACACCTATTCAAAATCTGAAAACCCTCCCTCAAAATAAATCAAAATCTTGTAAACACCCTTCAAGCTCAAAACAAAAACCTGTACTTCAATTTTCATATCAAAAAGCAAACCTCTGTAATTCATTTCCCAGCACAATCCCTGTAATTAATTCATTTTCAGAAAGATAAACTTATAGGTTCATTTTCTCAAAGCAAAGATCAAACCTGCATTTTCAAAAAAATTCAAATCCCTGCAATTTCAAGTTGTTGTAGCCTGCAAACAGTTTTAAAATGAAAACTTGCAAAATTTCAAATCTATAGCATTCAGATTCACCTCAAAAAGCATCCGCATCATTCATTTTTCTGCAATCAGAAAGCATATTTGAAGTAATTCAGTTTTTAAAGAGGTTCAAAGTATCAAAGAGGGGCTGTTTTCAAAATCTGGAGCATTTCAGTTCAAAGTATCAAAGCTTTTTCAAATGTTTTCTTCCACAAGTTCAAAGCTTTTCATAAAAGGAGGCTCTGCTTTCTCCTAAATAGGTGAGTAACTCTAAAATATAAAATTTTATTTAGGTTGCATGCTAAAATGTTTTGATATAAATAAGTATTGTTTGTGTATTTATAAAGTCTGATGTAAATATGTTTGTGCATGCTGTTATGTGCCCTGTTTGTTCATAGATCCATCTTTCCATTTAAAACCTCAACACTTGATTTAAATGGTGATAGTATCTGAATTTTTAAACCAAAGAAGTTTGCTTATCATAGATTAGAAGAAAAAAAATTAAATCAAACTAAATAGAGTTTGTTGCCTCTGGAAATATTGGAAATATTAGAGCATGTGGATTTTAACCAAAATTCAAACTTTGTAAATTTGTAATTCAGTAGCATAAATCAAAAGCATTTACCAAAACGTGATTTTTAAATCAGAAATCAGGATTTTTAGGAATAGGAAAAGGTTGCAGTTTGGATATTGAGTGGAAAGGGGAATTTAAGGTTTTCTGGTGATCTATGCAACTGGAAGCCACAGAGTTCTTCCAGATAAGAGAGGAGTGTGAGGAGATGGCGGGAAAAATCTTATATGATGTTGAAACTCAGTGAGGAAGATGCAATTTGAAAATTCATTTTTAAACCCTAGTTTTGATGGGTTTTATGATTTGGGTCATTTCGATCTGATCAATTGACCGAGTGCTATGATACTTGGAGGATGTGTAGTAGGTGTGTGAAGGAGCTCGAGGCCGGAGTGGGTGGACCTCAGATGGTCGGAGCGGCGTAGGGTCGCCGTTGACAGGTTTTGAAGGGGAACTGTGTTTGTTTCCAGGTTTGGGTTTGAGATCCTTAAACTCGAATTAGGGATTTGAAGCATGAATCGATGGTCGTAGTGGGTAGTTAGGAGGGTTTCTGATGAGATGCGATGGTCGTTGGCGATCATCAATGGCCGGAGTCACCGTGCATATGCACGGTGAAGTAAGGGTACAGATGATGAAAGGTTAGCTGAAAGGAGGACTCCGGTAGAACCTTTTTTTGTCTCGAAGTGTTTAAGTGTTTTGCTCGAAGCTAGGATAGGGTGGAACTCGAAGTAATTCTGTGGGGGTTCAAGTGTTTTTGTTTACAGGTTTTATAAACCTGTAACTTCTGGGTTTAAAAATTTGTAAACCCTGAATCTTTTAATGATTAAAAAATTTAAAACATATTTGAATTCAAGTTTGAATTTATTTGAATTCAAGTTAATTTAACATCGTTGTTTAAATAAATAAAGTTTAAGGGAAAATAATTTTTACAGGTTTTAATAAACCTGAACTTGTTTTATCAAATATTGTTTACAAACCTGACAGTATTTAAGTTTTTAAAATTTAAACTGAATTTAAAAAGTGTAGAGAAAGTTTTAAACAAAGTTTTAAAATAAGTTTGAAATCTTAATTCAAAATGAGTTTGAATTATAGATTTTAAAAATATATAAGTTTTTTAAAGATAGAAGGTTTTTAACAACTTTGAATTTGTTAAAGTATTTTATAAAATGTTTTAAAATCTGAAGTTTAAGGTTTAAACAAGGTTTAAAATTTAAATTTAAATCTGGATTCAAAGCTAATTTGAATCTTAAGTTTAAATCTGGAATCAAAGTGGAATATGTATTACAGTTTTTGAAATTGAAAGAAAACTTGAAGTTGGAAGATTTAAACAAAGTATAAATTGAAGTTTTGAAAGGTTATAAGTTATAAATTGTTTAACTTTGATAAGTTTAAATTATTTTCATTTTAAAACCTGTATTTAAAATGAAATTGGGAAACAGTTTCAAAAGTACTTTGTTTAAAATAAAATTTGTTTTAAACATAATTTAGAAATATTTTATTTGAAAATTAAGTGAAGAATTTATATTTGAAATTAATTTATTTAAAAAGGTAATTAAGAAATAATTAATTTATTTATTTAATTACTTATTAAGGTTTAATACATATTGATTTAGGGGTTAATCAAATTTGAAATTTAGATCATTAATTAGATTATTATTTAATGATTAATAAATTATTAATTAAGTAATTAAGTTTTAGTCAAGTTTAATTTATCTTAATAATTAGACTTTAAATTATAGATAATTAAAGATAATTAAATTTGTAATTACTTTATAAAATAATTAGAGAAGGGTTAATGATGGTCATTAACCAGGATTATTTAAATAATTAATTAATGTGATTAATTTTTATAATCAATTGGATTAATTAATTTACTAATAATCAATTGTAAATGGTTTGAGTAATTACTTAATAAAGTAATTAAGAAATTAATTACTAAATGTAATTAATTTAGTTTAATGGGATTGTTTAATTTAATTAATTAAGTTTAATTAATTTTAAACATTTGGGTTTTATAAATAATTACTTTATGTAATTAATGATTTGGGTATTTACTTAGTTAAGTAATTAATTAATAATTACATGGTTGTAAATAAGTGGAGATGTTTAGGTATGAGGTAATTTGGTTTAATTATTTAGTAATTAATCAAGGAATTAATTAAGAAATTAATTAAAGGATAATTAATTTGTTAAGTTAGTTAATTACTAAATGTAATTAATCTGGGATGATTAATAATTATGAGTTAATTACTTAAGGTAATTAATAAAAGGGAATCATTAATTATTTTAATTAATGGTGTAATTAAAGTTGATTAATTTAGATTAATTAATCAATAATAAGTAATTAAAGGAAATTAATTAATGTAATTAATTATGATTAATTAATTAATTGAAATAATTAAAGGTAAATTACTGTTTGTTTGAGGATAATTAATTTGTGAAATTGATTAAGTATAATTACATGAATGTAATTAAGGGTAATTAATCAAAGGTGATTAATTAAGATAATTAATGATGAATCATTAACTGATTGTAATCAATTAGATGATTGATAAGCAAGATTTATATTGGTGAAGTAATTAATTTAATTTAATTTAAATTAATTATAGATAAAGTAATTATCTTAATTCACTTTAAATTAATTAGAGATAGAGATAGTTAATTTAATTCATTTTAAATTAATTATATTGTGGTATGAGTGAATCTTTGCTTATGTATGAATGGATGTCATTGTTTGACTTGGATGCTTTGTGATCTCAGTAATGAGATAAATGATATTATGTGGTATGGATGTTTGATTGTGTTGTGATGATAACATAGGTTATCTATTGCGATGGTGATATATGGAATATCTATTTGATATTGATAATGTGGATTACCTGTTATTTGATAATGTTGATTATCAATTGTGATTATAAGTTATCTATCTGTGTGTATATAGATACTGTATTAAATTGTTTTAAACCTTTAAACAACTTGGACCTAAAAGACACGCTTTGGATTTCGATGAAACCGGTATCGGGTTTTCATATTTGGATATCTGAAAACCACATCATTTCCAAATAACGTTAGGTCGTGAATCCAAGTGGAGCGGGTGAAGACTCGAGGTGTAAGGGCTATACGTCAGTATAACTCTGTGGGTGATTCCATAATGAGTTTGACAGAATATTACTTATAGATTCGAGATGATGAATCAGAGTGCAAGGGTTATTGTCGTTAACTCCGAGGGTGATTCCGAAATGAGTGTAACGAGATAATGCCTTCGGTTTCGTTCGAACCCGGAACGAACTTGTATGGATTGAATGCTTTCAGAACATCGTCAGGCGGACGATGAGCATTCTAAGATGATATGTCCTATAAAGGTAATCGTAGCCTCAAGCCTTATTAACCGGGAATGGCTAAAACAGGGGAGGTGCAGCAAGGCTTCGTGGGTCGCACCCACTGGAGAGCTAGATTTACCCCTGTCTAGTGGTCCCTTTTATTTCGGCTGTATGGACGGTTTTTGAGCTCCAACCGTTGGGGTTATCTTGTTCGGAACTATTCAGTAAGGAATGGGTCCATCTTTGTGTTGCTGGGGAGTGCGAGTACACCTCGGTACGGTGATCTAGGCCACGTACTGTGACGGGCGGTACCCCAGTAGCCCTGCCATTGTATGGAATCCAAAATCCAATAAGTGCCAACGGTTTTGATTGTATTACCCACTTTTGTGGCTAGTAGCTGGAATTTAATAGATGTAACAATTTCGGCTATTTATTCTTTATTTGAAAACCCTAGACACTATTATAATATCATCGGATTTCCTATCAAATGTTTTGGTTAGCGTAAGGTTAAAACTTTTCCATGTTTATGTGTGGGAAGTCTTGCGTGATACCTTTTCTTTTCAAAGGTTTTTTTCAAAGTTAAGCAACTTTAACCTGTTACTCACACCAGACCCATGTCTGACCCGAAGTTATTTCTGTTTTTTCTATAACTCTTGGGTACTCAAATTTTTACGAGTAGCCAAGGGAATTCAGGTTAGGATTCGGGTTAGCTTTGACGAATTGTGGAGGAGCAATGGAGCAGGAGGCTTCTGCGTATAGTTATATAGTTTTCCGCTGTGTTGGTATCTTTGAATGTTTGTCTGTAATGTATTGAGTTGTAATAACTAGACAGGTGTTTATAGCTGTCTAGTATGTGTTGTATTGTCTGTGTACTCTGATAATTGATGTATATTATGTAATAATTATGTTATTAATATAATTTATTCGTTCCGCTGTTGAGATTCTTGTGTTGTTTCTTCTTTCCCTTCTTTCTTTTCTCTTTTCTATCCCTTTCTTTCTTAAGGATGATACAATTTTCCGGGAGTGGAAAGTCGGGTCGTCACAGTTGGTATCAGGGCGTTAGGTTGAGTGAATACCTAGGCTCTGTAGTGGTGTCTTTCTTGAGAGAGCGTATTTGTAATTTTAAATATATGTATATATATAATTATTTCTACCTATCTGTTGGGTTACCTGTTTAGGTTTTCCAATATAAGTTATAAAGGTAGATGGGGTAGTAGTGTGTGTAACACGACTACCATAGGTTGGAGTTTGAATGTTTGAGGTTGGAGGTGTTCTGTCGAGGCTGTAGACCTAATACCGTCTCGAGTAAGTTCTGTAGTGAGGAAGAATTTCATTAATCTCTGAAGGAAACCTGTTAAGGTTTGGAGTTTCGTTTTGAAGCTGGATGAGTAGAGTTTGGATCTGTCGGATGGGCAGAAGCAAGTGATGGTAATTTGGATACCTTAGGAAGTAGTAGCTGCGTGATGAGGTGCAGTGACTAAGGATGTTCCCGAAGATGTTTTCTTTGGAACAAGTTGAGGAATCAGATCTGCTTCGATGTTGTGGCTGTGTTCAGCTGGTGTTTCTGTTTGCTTTGAGATTTGAGTTTCTCGAAGAGCTTTGATTTGGAATTCTTTGGCTTCTATGGCAGCAGTTAGCTCGGAGTGTTCTCGGTGTTGGCAAGAGATCTTCTGGCTTAACAATTTTTCTGAAGTGGAGTTCAGAAGCAGCTGAGTGGACCCGTTTCTTCGAAGGGTTGGACAGTGAAGAGTAAGCTATTCTTTTTGGTTAAGGGAGAGCAGTTTTCTTTGGATTTGGTTTGGGTGGATCGCAAAAGTGACTTGCGATTGTTTGAGTGTTCTCTTGGGTTATCTGAGTTTTCTGGATGTCTTCAGAAAGTCAGAGTTTTGTCCGTATCTGGAGATTGAGTTTTCTTATCGATTGGAATTCTTGGAGTGGTATCGGTGGTTCAGCTTTATAGAGGAATGGTTTCAAGGAGATTGATTTGGTGTAGCATCTCGAAGTTTTGGAGGAACTTCTGAATTTTCTTATGGATTTGTTGAATCATATCTCTAGGGTGTTGTTGAGTTGTGCTTGTGTTCTTCTTCAGCATTCTCTTCTATGTCGGATCAGAGTTGAGCAGCGGAAGCAGTTTGGAAGTGTATCTGTTTTTCTTTTCCCGGATAGGAGAAGTTGTTGTCTTCTGATGTTGAGGAGTTGAGTTTGAGTTCTTGGTTTTGGTAGATCTTGAGGAGATCATTTTGTTGTGTTGTTGTTCTAGTTCGTTTCTAGAAGCATCAGCAAGGGTTGAGCTGATCAGTAAGTTTGTGGGCAGCCCAGGATTGTCTGACGAGTTGTGTGGATAAGAGTCGAAGGGATTTGGACTCTGAAGACGGGGATTTAATTTTGGATAAGTTTTCTCCAATCAAAAGTGAGCTATAAGTTTGGGTAGGTTTGAGAAGCTAGCTCTGAAGTGTTTTGGATCATTTCTGTATCTAGAAGATTAAGTGATTAATCTTCAGGATTGGATTGCCAGTTTGGATAACTGGGATTCGATGAGTTTCACGTATCTCTGAGGGAGTACGTATATGTTCTATCTCTGGTTGTGGAACCAGCAGTTTTGGAGTTTTGGTTGTTGAGTCAGACTCGTCTATAGTCTGATATCTTGTCTAGTGTGATAAATATTGTTGAATAGGAGCTTTGTAGCTTCATAGTACTGTTGTTTGGATTCTCTAGAGCGAGTAGCCCGGTGTGTATATATATACACATGGGGAAACTCGAAGGAATTATCCAGAATTTGTTTGGATAATTAGATTTGTTTGATTGGTTGTTTTTGGTTGTTAGCATATGTTTGATATATTCTTGTGTTTTTAAATTTAAAATTTCATGAGATTATTAAATTACCTTTGTTTTAAATTTCGAGGATGAAATTCTTTTAAGGGGGAAGGATTGTAATATCCCGAAATTTATAACAATATCAATTTAATAATCTGTAGTTAAAATTAAATTGATATTGATAATCTATTAATAATTATTCAGATAAATTTAATAATCTTCTTCAGTAAATATTTAAATTGGTTATTTTATATTTTAAATGATATAAATTGATTTCTGTTTACAATATAAATATTTGGTTTATATTTTAAATAGATTGATTTTGTTTTAATTTTAACAAATAAAGCATATTTTCTAGTCTTAATATTTGTAGTAAATTGGAAAATTTGTTTTATTTAATATTTAAGCTTTTCAAAGTTAAATAAATGATTTTGGTTTAAATTTAATTATTGAATCATGTTTTAGAAATTCTAATATAGACATTTTAATTTGGAAATTTTGTTTTAATTAGTATTGAGTTTTCAAAGACTATTTCATAAGTAAAAATATGATTTAAAAATTGATAAGAAAATATTAAATGTTTAAAATTAAATTAGATTGAGTTTTAAATTTAGAATAAATTGATAAAAGAGTTTTATAGCTTAATTAAATAGAAAATTTATTAATAAAAATATAATTTCCTTTAGAATGGTTTTAATTTGATAATGAGACATTCTAAATACAATATTAACAATGTATTGTATTACAAATAAGATTTTTGGTTAAAAATAGTTATTATTATTTCAAACTTGGATTTGTATTCATAATTTGATTTTTAATATTAGATTATGAATTTAATTTGAGGTTAAAATTCCAAAGTGTAAATTTTAAATTATTTTAATTTCCATATGTATAATCTTCATTTATAGTGCAAATTGTTTTTAGTTCTTTCCAAAGTTTATATGCATATTTAATATAAACTAACAACTTAAATTTAAGCTAATAACATTAATTTGTATTAAATACTAATTACCTTTAAAAAAATTAACATGTGTTGCATTTTTAAAGAGTAAATTTAACAAGTGTTGTAAAGTTTGACAAGTGTAAAAAAAAATTAGTTTTCTTTTTCTTTTCTTTCATTAAAACTGAAAATTCATTTGTTTAAGTTTGCATCTTTCATATTTCATTTTCATTCTTCCTTAATCAAAAGAAAGCTTCAAACCCCTATTCAAAATCTGAAAACCCTCCCTCAAAATAAATCAAAACTCAGATCAAAATCTTGTAAACACCCTTCAAGCTCAAAACAAAAACCTGTATTTCAATTTTCATATCAAAAAGCAAACCTCTGTAATTCATTTCCCAGCACAATCCCTGTAATTAATTCATTTTCAGAAAGATAAACTTGTAGCTTCATTTTCTCAAAGTAAAGATCAAACCTGCATTTTCAAAAAAATTCAAATCCCTGCAATTTCAAGTTGCTGTAGCTTGCAAACAGTTTTAAAATGAAAACTTGTAAAATTTCAAATCTATAGCATTCAGATTCACCTCAAAAAGCATCTGCATCATTCATTTTTCTGCAATCAGAAAGAATATTTGAAGTAATTCAGTTTTTAAAGAGGTTCAAAGTATCAAAGAGGGGCTGTTTTCAAAATCTGGAGCATTTCATTTGAAAGTGTCAAAGCTTTTTCAAATGTTTTCTTCCACAGGTTCAAAGCTTTTCGTAAAAGGAGGCTCTGCTTTCTCCTAAATAGGTGAGTAACTCTAAAATCTAAAATTTTATTTAGGTTGCATGCTAAAATGTTTTGATATAAATAAGTATTGTTTGTGTATTTATAAAATCTGATGTAAATATGTTTGTGCATGCTGTTATGTGCCCTGTTTGTTCACAGATCCATCTTTCCATTTAAAACCTCAACACTTTATTTAAATGGTGATAGTATCTGAATTTTTAAACCAAAGAAGTTTGCTTATCATAGATTACAAAAAAAAATTAAATCAAACTAAATAGAGTTTGTTGCCTCTAGAAATATTGGAAATATTAGAGCATGTGGATTTTAACCAAAATTCAAACTTTGTAAATTTGTAATTCAGTAGCATAAATCAAAAGCATTTACCAAAACATGATTTTTAAATCAGAAATCAGGATTTTTAGGAATAGGAAAAGGTTGCAGTTTGGATATTGAGTGGAAAGGGGAATTTAAGGTTTTCTGGTGATCTATGCAACTGGAAGCCACAGAGTTCTTCCAGATAAGAGAGGAGTGTGAGGAGATGCCGGGAAAAATCTTATATGATGTTGAAACTCAGTGAGGAAGATGCAATTTGAAAATTCATTTTTAAACCCTAGTTTTGATGGGTTTTATGATTTGGGTCATTTCGATCTGATCAATTGACCGAGTGCTATGATACTTGGAGGATGTGTAGTAGGTGTGTGAAGGAGCTCGAGGTCGGAGTGGGTGGACCTCAGATGGTCGGAGCGGCGTATGGTCGCCGTTGACAGGTTTTGAAGGGGAACTGTGTTTGTTTCCAAGTTTGGGTTTGAGATCCTTAAACTCGAATTAGGGATTTGAAGCATGAATCGATGGTCGTAGTGGGTAGTTAGGAGGGTTTCTGATGAGATGCGATGGTCGTTGGCGATCATCAATGGCCGGAGTCACCGTGCATATGCACGCTGAAGTAAGGGTATAGATGATGAAAGGTTAGCTGAAAGGAGGACTCGGGTAGAACCTTGTTTTGTCTCGAAGTGTTTAAGTGTTTTGCTCGAAGCTAGGATAGGGTGGAACTCGAAGTAATTCTGTGGGGGTTCAAGTGTTTTTGTTTACAGGTTTTATAAATCTGTAACTTCTGGGTTTAAAAATTTGTAAACCCTGAATCTTTTAATGATTAAGAAATTTAAAACATATTTGAATTCAAGTTTGAATTTATTTCAATTCAAGTTAATTTAACATCCCTGTTTAAATAAATAAAGTTTAAGGGAAAATAATTTTTACAGGTTTTAATAAACCTGAACTTGTTTTATCAAATATTGTTTACAAACCTGACAGTATTTAAGTTTTTAAAATTTAAACTGAATTTAAAAAGTGTAGAGCAAGTTTTAAACAAAGTTTTAAAATAAGTTTGAAATCTTAATTCAAAATGAGTTTGAATTATAGATTTTAAAAATATATAAGTTTTTTAAAGATAGAAGGTTTTTAACAACTTTGAATTTGTTAAAGTATTTTATAAAATGTTTTAAAATCTGAAGTTTAAGGTTTAAACAAGGTTTAAAATTTAAATTTAAATCTGGATTCAAAGCTAATTTGAATCTTAAGTTTAAATCTGGAATCAAAGTGGAATATGTATTTCAGTTTTTGAAATTGAAAGAAAACTTGAAGTTAGAAGATTTAAACAAAGTATAAATTGAAGTTTTGAAAGGTTATAAGTTATAAATTGTTTAACTTTGATAAGTTTAAATTATTTTCATTTTAAAACCTGTATTTAAAATGAAATTGGGAAACAGTTTCAAAAGTACTTTGTTTAAAATAAAATTTGTTTTAAACATAATTTAGAAATATTTTATTTTAAAATTAAGTGAAGAATTTATATTTGAAATTAATTTATTTAAAAAGGTAATTAAGAAATAATTAATTTTTTATTTAATTAATTATTAAGGTTTAATACATATTGATTTAGGGGTTAATCAAATTTGAAATTTAGATCATTAATTAGATTATTAATTAATGATTAATAAATTATTAATTAAGTAATTAAGTTTTAATCAAGTTTAATTTATCTTAATAATTAGACTTTAAATTATAGATAATTAAAGATAATTAAATTTGTAATTAATTTAAGTTAATTTCTTTATAAAATAATTAGAGAAGGGTTAATGATGGTCATTAACCAGGATTATTTAAAAAATTAATTAATGTGATTAATTTTTATAATTAATTGGATTAATTAATTTACTAATAATCAATTGTAAATGGTTTGAGTAATTACTTAATAAAGTAATTAAGAAATTAATTACCAAATGTAATTAATTTAGTTTAATGGGATTGTTTAATTTAATTAATTAAGTTTAATTAATTTTAAACATTTGGGTTTTATAAATAATTACTTTATGTAATTAATGATTTGGGTATTTACTTAGTTAAGTAATTAATTAATAATTACATGGTTGTAATTAAGTGAAGATGTTTAAGTATGAGGTAATTTGGTTTAATTATTTAGTAATTAATCAAGGAATTAATTAAGAAATTAATTAAAGGATAATTAATTTGTTAAGTTAGTTAATTACTAAATGTAATTAATCTGGGATGATTAATAATTATGAGTTAATTACTTAAGGTAATTAATAAAAGGGAATCATTAATTATTTTAATTAATGGTGTAATTAAAGTTGATTAATTTAGATTAATTAATCAATAATAAGTAATTAAAGTAAATTAATTAATGTAATTAATTATGATTAATTAATTAATTGAAATAATTAAAGGTAAGTTACTGTTTGTTTGAGGATAATTAATTTGTGAAATTAATTAAGTACAATTACATGAATGTAATTAAGGGTAATTAATCAAAGGTGATTAATTAAGATAATTAATGATGAATCATTAACTGATTGTAATCAATTAGATGATTGATAAGCAAGATTTATATTGGTGAAGTAATTAATTTAATTTATTTTAAATTAATTTGTGAAGACCGCCCATGACTCCCGCACCAAACAAGGAAATAATGCTCTGAAAGGCGTGCCAGGCAGCCATGGGTAACCGTCAAGGGTAGAATAACCATCGCAGAATCTATTGCATAACTCACAGCGCATGGATAAAATACAATAGAGAAATATATGTATAGTGAAGCTTCATAACAGAATATCATCAAATAAGCATCTTAGAAGTTTGATACAATCCTCAGAACAGTCAATACATCAAAACCTCACTACAAAGCACTCAAAGTATATACAGCGGAACACCAAGTACATAATATGAAATAATATGCAAAAGCCTCCTGCTCGTCTTCGTCATCATCAACGTAGATCTCCAAGAACAGCATCTGTCACCTGCTACCTAGTCTGCCCATCCCAACATGGATGAACAGCCCAAGGTAATAAGAGGAGACATAAAACCTTGAGTCAGACAAAGTCTTAGTGAGCAGTAAATCAACTATCAAACATACCAAAAGAGCATAAGGGATAAAAGGAATAGGAACCAAACCATCCCACTCCGCCTCTTACTACAGTGATAGCCCCCAGACACACACTAAGGAGAAGCAAGCATAACATGGCAGACAATTAAAGTAAAGAAATAATCATTCGAGTCAAGGTCGATGTTTTCCAAATACAACCCCCAAGGCCTAAACCAAGATCAGATAAGCACCCAGAAAACACCGCTCTTGAGACCGAATGATGGTACAGCCAAACATCCATGACTCTGGCTATCACTGTTATCATTGCCTTGATTTCACCGTTAATTGAATGACCAACTCATTCTTTTATCCATCTGTCAAGGGCTAATGGTAACCCCGGTTCTAGACATAACTCCGCACGTCGTCGCAGCCCGTGCCTAGGAATTTTCGCAACTACCCAGAGTACTAGCACGTCGTCGCAGCCCGTGCTTGGAACGTCGTCGCAGCCCATTCCAACGTACTCTTGCTTTGAGCATGCTAGAACCTTCAACAACGATGAGATCTCAGCCTCCTAGTCATCCTCCTCGACGACTATTTCCATACTAGCTCAAGCGCCTCTCAAGCTAACCATTATCACCAACTCGCATCGCATCATCGAGTTATCAACATGCTTGGGATGATCCCGTCTGGATTAAACCAAGGCTATCTCACATCATGCTTCGCTTTATCGCATCATAGCGAAGTCTCATCTCAACATCATGGCTTGCCTCATCGCATCATGGCAAAGTCCCATCTCAACATCATGGCTTGCCTCATCGCATCATGGCAAAGTCCCATCTCAACATCATCTAATCCATACATATGAGCTTCAACATCCGCTTCATATGCCACAAGCAGCTTTCACCATTCAAGAGCCTTTCCACTTAGCTTTTGAATCATCCTCAACCATCTTGTTCCAAATCAACCACTAGCTAACTTGAAACAATAAAATCAATCATACATCCAAACAATCAAGCATTCAAACAAGATCTAATAAGCAATATTAACTATAGTGGCAATTTCGTAAATAAATGAGCATAAATCTAAAATGCATGGATCGTGGGTTTTTAGCATAGATCTAACAAATATAAATCATGGGTTTTTATCTCTACAACTTGGTAAATGAACTTGCATAGGTAAACATCTTCATAAGTAATGGATCTACACTTGGATCTAAGGAAAAATGCATAAAATCACTATCTACAACACTCCAACAAACCACCAATCCAATATACTCCTTTAGGTCCGCGTGAGAGATAACCACCACTCACCAAATCACCCAAACACTTCAAAAACTATCAACTTCAGATCTGGACAGCGAAGCTTCAAGCTTGATTCGTCGAAATCCCACTTGAAACGATGAAATCTAGCTTGGTTGGATGAAGATCTTCAACTTTAGCTCTTGGATCTTCAATCTCGATCTTCGATCTTGGATGGATGTTAGAACTAGATTGGAATGGAGAAAAGAAGATGAAGAAATGTTGTAGTCAAGCTCTCAAAATGGCAGCACTTCGTCGCTTCAAAAACCGGTGCCAAAAAGTGAAGATAGGCGCCTCTATTTATAGGCTGAAACCTTAGGTCGTCCGCCCCCTTAGGTCGCCCACGACCTAACTATTGCCGACCTAAAGACCTCCGACCTAAAACACATGCACGCGACCTAACAGATACGCGCGGCCTAGCTGCCCAACGACCTAAGCCTTACGCCAATGCTCGACCTAATATCACCATACTCACGCGACCTAACGTCATGGCCGACCTAACACTCCTGTGACCTAGCGACTTATTAACATCGTGACTCAACGACCTAACCTAGTCACGACCTAACCAAACCCAGGGTCACACGACCTAACGGCTTAATGATTAAAGCTCCTACGCGACCTAATGCCTTCACGAGTTACGACCTACGACCTAAATACCCCACCGACCTAAACTCACACGACCTAATTCCTCAGCATCCTAACTTAGGTCGTCTACGACCTAACTAACATGACTAACTTCCTTAGGTCGCTCATCGAATAAGTCGTCAACCCCATAGGTCGGTCAACTACTATAACTCGTTCACGACTCAACTTCCATAGGTCGTAAACACTCTTAAGACGTCTAGTAAGTCGCTTAACCCCTAAAACCGATAACTCGCCTAAGCTACTAACTCGTCCAGTTCCTTAGGTCGTTAACCCTTAACTCGGCAACCACCCTAAGTCCTAAACCATTTCCTTAGGTCGTATAATCGACCTATCCCCTTAACTCGTTCTAACGCAATAACTTGTGAAACTTCTATAGGTCGTAATTCCTATAACTCGAAACCCCTTAAGTCGTCTACGACTTAAAAATACATGACCTAAGCTAAATCCACCTACACGAGTTAGCTTCCACACGAGTTAACTTTTCATGACTTAAGCTCTGAACAACATGAACAACACGAACAACACTAACAACCTAGTAGCCATTATTTTACGATTAGTCGACACGTAAAATAAGGGTCGTTACATTCTCTCTCCCTTAGGAATTTCGCCCCCGAAATTCAAAACAAACAACAGCAATCAAAACTATTCTGCATGCCTACCATCCATAGCAATCAACAAACCATGCATCCAATTCCTAACCTAGCATGCAGAATTCTAAGACTAGAACAAGGTACAAATTCATGAGATGTCACGACACCTTAGGGCCATACCTCGAAGAGTTCGGGATGAGCTGCCTTCATCCTCTCTTCCTCCTCCCACGTACAGTCGTTAACATCATCACTCCATTGTATCTTGAGCAACGTAATCGTCTTCCTCCTAAGCTGTTTCGTACCGGTTTCAACAATACGAAGCGGCTTACGAGGTCTTCTAACAACTGGATCAACCTCCAAATCTTCACAGCTACCTGCAGAAACCACCGTATTCGAGTCGTGCACATACTTCCGTAGATAAGATACATGGAAAACATTGTGCACACCCGCCATCTTTTCCGGTAACTCCAATCTATAAGCGAGCTTTCCAATTCGCTCGATGATCGGGAATGGTCCAACAAATCTCGGAGTCAATTTTCCTTTCTTCCCGAATCGAATAACATTCTTCAATGGAGAAATCTTCACAAAAACCATATCACCTACGTCGAATTCCAAATCCTTACGACGCTTATCGGCATAACTTTTCTGACGATCTTGGGCTGCCTTCATTCGTTGCCGAATGATCTCTATACAATCCGAAGTCTGTCGAATCATCTCTGGCCCAAGTATCAGTTTTTCTCCTGTTTCCAACCAACATGTCGGAGAGTTACACGGTCTTCCATACAAGGCTTCATATGGTGCCATACCAATGCTTGACTGGTAACTGTTATTATATGCAAACTCCACCAAATGAAGATGATCCTCCCATGATCCTCCGAAATCCAAAACACATGCTCTGAGGAGATCTTCCAAAACTCTGTTGACTCTCTCAGTCTGACCATCTGTTTGAGGGTGATAAGCTGTACTCAAACACAACTCGGTTCTCAAAACTTCCTGGAAGCTCTTACAAAATCCACTAGTGAACAATGGGTCTCGATCACTCACTATACTCTTCGGAATACCATGGAATCGAACTATCCACTTAACATACAATTCAGCCAACTTCGATGCAGTCCTAGTTGATCGAACAGGAATAAATCTTGCACTCTTAGTCAAACGATCTACAATGATCCAAATCCCTTCATTTCCCGTTCTGGTTCTAGGTAAACCATCGATAAAATCCATCGATATTTGCTCCCACTTCCATGTAGGAACTTCTAACGGCTGAAGCAATCCACTGGGCTTCTTCTGCTCTGCTTTAACCAACTGGCAATTCATGCACTTGGAAATAAAATTTCCAACATCCTTCTTCATACCTTCCCAGTAATAGGTTCTCTTCATATCCCGATACATCTTATTTCCACCTAGATGAATTGTCAACTTCGAGTGATGACTTTCTCTAAGAACTTCATCTCTCAATCCATCTACATCGGGAACAACTAGTCATCCTTGCTTCCGAAGCCAACCCTCTCGATCGACTTCGAATCCTTTATCCTTTTCTGGGTCCAATCCATATTCCAAATCTCGAACAATCTTGACAAGCTTATCGTCTCGCTTTTGGCTCTCGCCAATTCTCTCCACCAGAGTAGGCCTTATCGATAAGTTTGCCAACATCTCAGGTTCCAATTCACATCTGGGCCTGAAATCAAATCCAGCCAAATACTCGAGACTCTTCCATTCCGAAAACATGGCTCCCAATCCGGCATGTCTTCGACTCAACGCATCAGCTACTGCGTTACCTTTTCCCGGAGTATAAGCTATACCAAAATCATATGATGCCAAAAACTCTAGCCACCGTTGCTGCCGAAGATTCAAATCCTTTTGGGAGAAAAGATACTTCAACGACTTATGATCCGTAAACAACTCGAATCGAACTCCCAATAGATAATGTCTCCACATCTTCAGAGCAAACACAATCGCCGCCAACTCCAAATCATGAGTCGGGTAATTCCTTTCATACGGCTTTAGTTGTCGACTTGCATACGCAACAACTCTATCCTTTTGCATTAGCACTGCTCCAAGTCCAGTACCACATGCATCGGTGTAAACCACCATCTCATCATTCCCACTTGGAATAGTCAAAACAGGAGTACTCGTCAGTCGCTCTTTCAGGATTCCAAAAGCTTGCTCACACTTAGCATCCCAACAGAACACTTGGTTCTTCTTCGTCAACCCTGTTAATGGTGCAGCTATCTTGGAAAAGTCTTTGATAAACCGACGATAATATCCTGCTAATCCAAGAAAACTTCTCACATCCGATGCATTTTTAGGTCTAATCCAATCCTGGATTGCTGCCACCTTAGCGGGATCAACTGCTATTCCATTACCAGAGATAACATGGCCTAAGAACCTCACTTCACTCTTACAGAAGTGACACTTCGAAAACTTAGCCTTCAGCTGATGTTTCCGCAAGATTTCCAAAACCAAACGCAAGTGCGTCTTGTGCTCTTCTTCAGTTCTGGAATAAATCAGAATATCATCCACGAACACAAGCACGAACTTATTCAACTGATCTCTGAACACTCTATTCATAAGATCCACAAAATATGCTGGTGCGTTAGTCAATCCAAACGGCATTACCAGCCACTCATAAAAACCGGATGGTGTCCTAAAAGCAGTCTTCGACACACTATCCTTTGCCAC
Source organism: Allium cepa (assembly GCA_030765085.1). Lineage (NCBI taxonomy): Eukaryota > Viridiplantae > Streptophyta > Magnoliopsida > Asparagales > Amaryllidaceae > Allium > Allium cepa. Next base: position 603,183,834 of record CM060943.1, on the reverse strand, counting down.
TCTCAACTGGTGAAATCCCGTTGCCAAATCCATCTGAGAAAACACCTTAGCATCGTGAAGCTGATCAAACAAGTCATCTATTCTCGGCAATGGGTACTTGTTCTTCTTAGTCACCTTATTCAGCTCACGATAATCGACACACAACCTCAACGATCCATCCACTTTGGTTGCGAACACAACTGGTGCACCCCATTCGGACACACTACGCCGAATGAATCCTTTCTGTAAAAGGTCATCAACTTGCACCTTCAACTCTTGCTGTTCCCTAGGCGCCATCCGCCTAAGAGGCATCACAACGGGTCTGGCTCCCTCAACTAGATCGATACGAAACTCGATCTCCCTATGCGGCGGTAATCCTTTGACTTCGTCAAAGACATCCTCAAATCCATTTGTGATTGGCACCGATGACAGTCCATCCCGTGGAACAACCAGCGAATACATGAAGCTCATGAAGACGCCTTCTTCATGCTTACATCGTATCACAACCTTTCGCCCCTCCACATTCTCGACTGTCACCTCCAATCTCTCACAATCAACCTTTGCCGCATACTTCCTAAGCCAGTCCATACCCAAAATAATTCCGAACCCCGCAAAGTTCAGAACAAAACAATCACAAACAAAAGAGCAACTATGACTCGACACAACCAGACCATGGCATATCATACAAAAACATGACGAACCCCCAACTGGATTAGTCACAACCAATGGCCTATCAACAATATCCGGTTCCAAACCTAACCGGCCTACAAGATCATCACAAACAAAAGAATGCGACGCTCCAGTATCAAACAACACTCTAACTGGAACACCACAAATGGAAAGAGTACCTTGAACCACCACACTCTTCCCTTTCTCTTCAGCAGTAAGAGCTTTTGAAAACGACGGCACAGCTCCCAAAGCATAAGCTTGCACAATCTGCCTGTCCTTCCTCGGTTCTGGACAATCTTTCCTAAAATGCCCTGGCTTGTCACAGTTGTGGCATTTCGCCGGCGCCTTTGGATTCCTACAATCCTTGGAGAGATGGCCCTTCTGCTGGCAATTATAGCAAGTCATTTCGCCCCTCGGCTTCTTCTGGCCATCGTTACCCTTCTGTTGCTGTTGCTTCCTCTTCTTGTTTCCACCCTTCTGTGACTTAAACCCTTCCTTGGTTACAGCAACAACAGAACTCTCCCTAGGAAACAAACTCTCATGCCTGAGAGCTTTCTCCACAAGCTTCTCAAACGGATCGTCCAGATGATCCACCAACTGTCTTCCAAGATAAGCATCCAAACCGGTCACAAACTTCTCATTCTTCTGATAGGGAGGATCAATATACGATCTGGCATACTTGGACAAAGCTTCAAACTCAGAAACATACTCAAGAACGGGTCTTCCACCTTGCTTGAGCTCCACAAACTTTTTAAACAAGACAGATTTCTGAGCCGTAGAGATGAACTTAGCTTCAAATCTAGCTTGGAATTGCTCCCAAGTAATTTCCTCCTCCGGAGTATCAATGGTGATAGAATTCCACCAATCCGAAGCTCTCCCTTGAAGTTGCCTTGATGCAAGCTTCCGCTTAGTTGCATCCTCAATTCCCAAGTCACCAAAGATCCTTCTACAAGCATCAATCCATCTTTGCACTTCAATGGTTGATTCCGTTCCCAAGAAAACCTTTCCTCCAAGAGAAGTATAGTCCTTGCAAAGCTTAGCAAAATCCACTGGTCTTGGAGCTTGAACTTGAACTCCAACATCCACTGATGGCCCTGAAGCTGGTATCCTTCTCATGATCGAAGTCATCATGGCCTCAAATATAGGAGCATAATCAACAGCTTCCCTAGCAGCACGGCCTTCCCTAGCAGCTGGTCTCCCCCTTCGACTCATCCTTAATATCTACAAAAATAATGACTTAGAACACCTTGAGAAACAACTGCATAAGGAGTTCAAATCCTTCTAAACTACTATATTATATATATAGTAATCATTCATCAAAATACAATTACGTCTCTCATACGTAGTTACGTCAGCGAGCGTTGGCTAAAATCGATTAACCAGAGCTCTGATACCAAATGTGACGACCGCCCATGACTCCCGCACCAAACAAGGAAATAATGCTCTGAAAGGCGTGCCAGGCAGCCATGGGTAACCGTCAAGGGTAGAATAACCATCGCAGAATCTATTGCATAACTCACAGCGCATGGATAAAATACAATAGAGAAATATATGTATAGTGAAGCTTCATAACAGAATATCATCAAATAAGCATCTTAGAAGTTTGATACAATCCTCAGAACAGTCAATACATCAAAACCTCACTACAAAGCACTCAAAGTATATACAGCGGAACACCAAGTACATAATATGAAATAATATGCAAAAGCCTCCTGCTCGTCTTCGTCATCATCAACGTAGATCTCCAAGAACAGCATCTGTCACCTGCTACCTAGTCTGCCCATCCCAACATGGATGAACAGCCCAAGGTAATAAGAGGAGACATAAAACCTTGAGTCAGACAAAGTCTTAGTGAGCAGTAAATCAACTATCAAACATACCAAAAGAGCATAAGGGATAAAAGGAATAGGAACCAAACCATCCCACTCCGCCTCTTACTACAGTGATAGCCCCCAGACACACACTAAGGAGAAGCAAGCATAACATGGCAGACAATTAAAGTAAAGAAATAATCATTCGAGTCAAGGTCGATGTTTTCCAAATACAACCCCCAAGGCCTAAACCAAGATCAGATAAGCACCCAGAAAACACCGCTCTTGAGACCGAATGATGGTACAGCCAAACATCCATGACTCTGGCTATCACTGTTATCATTGCCTTGATTTCACCGTTAATTGAATGACCAACTCATTCTTTTATCCATCTGTCAAGGGCTAATGGTAACCCCGGTTCTAGACATAACTCCGCACGTCGTCGCAGCCCGTGCCTAGGAATTTTCGCAACTACCCAGAGTACTAGCCCGTCGTCGCAGCCCGTGCTTGGAACGTCGTCGCAGCCCATTCCAACGTACTCTTGCTTTGAGCATGCTAGAACCTTCAACAACGATGAGATCTCAGCCTCCTAGTCATCCTCCTCGACGACTATTTCCATACTAGCTCAAGCGCCTCTCAAGCTAACCATTATCAACCAACTCGCATCGCATCATCGAGTTATCAACATGCTTGGGATGATCCCGTCTGGATTAAACCAAGGCTATCTCACATCATGCTTTGCTTTATCGCATCATAGCGAAGTCTCATCTCAACATCATGGCTTGCCTCATCGCATCATGGCAAAGTCCCATCTCAACATCATGGCTTGCCTCATCGCATCATGGCAAAGTCCCATCTCAACATCATCTAATCCATACATATGAGCTTCAACATCCGCTTCATATGCCACAAGCAGCTTTCACCATTCAAGAGCCTTTCCACTTAGCTTTTGAATCATCCTCAACCATCTTGTTCCAAATCAACCACTAGCTAACTTGAAACAATCAAATCAATCATACATCCAAACAATCAAGCATTCAAACAAGATCTAATAAACAATATTAACTATAGTGGCAATTTCGTAAATAAATGAGCATAAGTCTAAAATGCATGGATCGTGGGTTTTTAGCATAGATCTAACAAATATAAATCATGGGTTTTTATCTCTACAACTTGGTAAATGAACTTGCATAGGTAAACATCTTCATAAGTAATGGATCGATCTAAGGAAAAATGCATAAAATCACTATCTACAACACTCCAACAAACCACCAATCCAATATACTCCTTTGGGTCCGCGTGAGAGATAACCACCACTCACCAAATCACCCAAACACTTCAAAAACTATCAACTTCAGATCTGGACAGCGAAGCTTCAAGCTTGATTCGTCGAAATCCCACTTGAAACGATGAAATCTAGCTTGGTTGGATGAAGATCTTCAACTTTAGCTCTTGGATCTTCAATCTCGATCTTCGATCTTGGATGGATGTTAGAACTAGATTGGAATGGAGAAAAGAAGATGAAGAAATGTTGTAGTCGAGCTCTCAAAATGGCAGCACTTCGTCGCTTCAAAAACCGGTGCCAAAAAGTGAAGATAGGCGCCTCTATTTATAGGCTGAAACCTTAGGTCGTCCGCCCCCTTAGGTCGCCCACGACCTAACTATTGCCGACCTAAAGACCTCCGACCTAAAACACATGCACGCGACCTAACAGATACGCGCGGCCTAGCTGCCCAACGACCTAAGCCTTACGCCAATGCTCGACCTAATATCACCATACTCACGCGACCTAACGTCATGGCCGACCTAACACTCCTGTGACCTAGCGACTTATTAACATCGTGACTCAACGACCTAACCTAGTCACGACCTAACCAAACCCAGGGTCACACGACCTAACGGCTTAATGGTTAAAGCTCCTACGCGACCTAATGCCTTCACGAGTTACGACCTACGACCTAAATACCCCACCGACCTAAACTCACACGACCTAATTCCTCAGCATCCTAACTTAGGTCGTCTACGACCTAACTAACATGACTAACTTCCTTAGGTCGCTCATCGAATAAGTCGTAAACCCCATAGGTCGGTCAACTACTATAACTCGTTCACGACTCAACTTCCATAGGTCGTAAACACTCTTAAGTCGTTGTCTAGTAAGTCGCTTAACCCCTAAAACCGATAACTCGCCTAAGCTACTAACTCGTCCAGTTCCTTAGGTCGTTAACCCTTAACTCGGCAACCACCCTAAGTCCTAAACCATTTCCTTAGGTCGTATAATCGACCTATCCCCTTAACTCGTTCTAACACAATAACTCGTGAAACTTCTATAGGTCGTAATTCCTATAACTCGAAACCCCTTAAGTCGTCTACGACTTAAAAATACACAACCTAAGCTAAATCCACCTACACGAGTTAGCTTCCACACGAGTTAACTTTTCATGACTTAAGCTCTGAACAACATGAACAACACTAACAACCTAGTAGCCATTATTTTACGATTAGTCGACACGTAAAATAAGGGTCGTTACATTCTCTCCCCCTTAGGAATTTCGCCCCCGAAATTCCAAACAAACAACAGCAATCAAAACTATTCTGCATGCCTACCATCCATAGCAATCAACAAACCATGCATCCAATTCCTAACCTAGCATGCATAATTCTAAGACTAGAACAAGGTACAAATTCATGAGATGTCACGACACCTTAGGGCCATACCTCGAAGAGTTCGGGATGAGCTGCCTTCATCCTCTCTTCCTCCTCCCACGTACAGTCGTTAACATCATCACTCCATTGTATCTTGAGCAACGTAATCGTCTTCCTCCTAAGCTGTTTCGTACCGGTTTCAACAATACGAAGCGGCTTACGAGGTCTTCTAACAACTGGATCAACCTCCAAATCTTCACAGCTACCTGCAGAAACCACCGTATTCGAGTCGTGCACATACTTCCGTAGATAAGATACATGAAAAACATTGTGCACACCCGCCATCTTTTTCGGTAACTCCAATCTATAAGCGAGTTTTCCAATTCGCTCGATGATCGGGAATGGTCCAACAAATCTCGGAGTCAATTTTCCTTTCTTCCCGAATCGAATAACATTCTTCAATGGAGAAATCTTCACAAAAACCATATCACCTACGTCGAATTCCAAATCCTTACGACGCTTATCGGCATAACTTTTCTGACGATCTTGGGCTGCCTTCATTCGTTGCCGAATGATCTCTATACAATCCGAAGTCTGTCGAATCATCTCTGGCCCAAGTATCAGTTTTTCTCCTGTTTCCAACCAACATGTCGGAGAGTTACACGGTCTTCCATACAAGGCTTCATATGGTGCCATACCAATGCTTGACTGGTAACTGTTATTATATGCAAACTCCACCAAATGAAGATGATCCTCCCACGATCCTCCGAAATCCAAAACACATGCTCTGAGGAGATCTTCCAAAACTCTGTTGACTCTCTCAGTCTGACCATCTGTTTGAGGGTGATAAGCTGTACTCAAACACAACTCGGTTCCCAAAACTTCCTGGAAGCTCTTCCAAAATCCACTAGTGAACAATGGGTCTCGATCACTCACTATACTCTTCGGAATACCATGGAATCGAACTATCCACTTAACATACAATTCAGCCAACTTCGATGCAGTCCTAGTTGATCGAACAGGAATAAATCTTGCACTCTTAGTCAAACGATCTACAATGATCCAAATCCCTTCATTTCCCGTTCTGGTTCTAGGTAAACCATCGATAAAATCCATCGATATTTGCTCCCACTTCCATGTAGGAACTTCTAACGGCTGAAGCAATCCACTGGGCTTCTTCTGCTCTGCTTTAACCAACTGGCAATTCATGCACTTGGAAATAAAATTTCCAACATCCTTCTTCATACCTTCCCAGTAATAGGTTCTCTTCATATCCCGATACATCTTATTTCCACCTGGATGAATTGTCAACTTCGAGTGATGACTTTCTCTAAGAACTTCATCTCTCAATCCATCTACATCGGGAACAACTAGTCGTCCTTGCTTCCGAAGCCAACCCTCTCGATCGACTTCGAATCCTTTATCCTTTTCTGGGTCCAATCCATATTCCAAATCTCGAACAATCTTGACAAGCTTATCGTCTCGCTTTTGGCTCTCGCCAATTCTCTCCACCAGAGTAGGCCTTATCGATAAGTTTGCCAACATCTCAGGTTCCAATTCACATCTGGGCCTGAAATCAAATCCAGCCAAATACTCGAGACTCTTCCATTCCGAAAACATGGCTCCCAATCCGGCATGTCTTCGACTCAACGCATCAGCTACTGCGTTACCTTTTCCCGGAGTATAAGCTATACCAAAATCATATGATGCCAAAAACTCTAGCCACCGTTGCTGCCGAAGATTCAAATCCTTTTGGGAGAAAAGATACTTCAACGACTTATGATCCGTAAACAACTCGAATCGAACTCCCAATAGATAATGTCTCCACATCTTCAGAGCAAACACAATCGCCGCCAACTCCAAATCATGAGTCGGGTAATTCCTTTCATACGGCTTTAGTTGTCGACTTGCATACGCAACAACTCTATCCTTTTGCATTAGCACTGCTCCAAGTCCAGTACCACATGCATCGGTGTAAACCACCATCTCATCATTCCCACTTGGAATAGTCAAAACAGGAGTACTCGTCAGTCGCTCTTTCAGGATTCCAAAAGCTTGCTCACACTTAGCATCCCAACAGAACACTTGGTTCTTCTTCGTCAACCCTGTTAATGGTGCAGCTATCTTGGAAAAGTCTTTGATAAACCGACGATAATATCCTGCTAATCCAAGAAAACTTCTCACATCCGATGCATTTTTAGGTCTAATCCAATCCTGGATTGCTGCCACCTTAGCGGGATCAACTGCTATTCCATTACCAGAGATAACATGGCCTAAGAACCTCACTTCACTCTTACAGAAGTGACACTTCGAAAACTTAGCCTTCAGCTGATGTTTCCGCAAGATTTCCAAAACCAAACGCAAGTGCGTCTTGTGCTCTTCTTCAGTTCTGGAATAAATCAGAATATCATCCACGAACACAAGCACGAACTTATTCAACTGATCTCTGAACACTCTATTCATAAGATCCACAAAATATGCTGGTGCGTTAGTCAATCCAAACGGCATTACCAGCCACTCATAAAAACCGGATGGTGTCCTAAAAGCAGTCTTCGACACACTATCCTTTGCCACTCTCAACTGGTGAAATCCCGTTGCCAAATCCATCTGAGAAAACACCTTAGCATCGTGAAGCTGATCAAACAAGTCATCTATTCTCGACAATGGGTACTTGTTCTTCTTAGTCACCTTATTCAGCTCACGATAATCGACACACAACCTCAACGATCCATCCGCTTTGGTTGCGAACACAACTGGTGCACCCCATTCGGACACACTACGCCGAATGAATCCTTTCTGTAAAAGGTCATCAACTTGCACCTTCAACTCTTGCTGTTCCCTAGGCGCCATCCGCCTAAGAGGCATCACAACGGGTCTGGCTCCCTCAACTAGATCGATACGAAACTCGATCTCCCTATGCGGCGGTAATCCTTTGACTTCGTCAAAGACATCCTCAAATCCATTTGTGATTGGCACCGATGACAGTCCATCCCGTGGAACAACCAGCGAATACATGAAGCTCATGAAGACGCCTTCTTCATGCTTACATCGTATCACAACCTTTCGCCCCTCCACATTCTCGACTGTCACCTCCAATCTCTCACAATCAACCTTTGCCGCATACTTCCTAAGCCAGTCCATACCCAAAATAATTCCGAACCCCGCAAAGTTCAGAACAAAACAATCACAAACAAAAGAGCAACTATGACTCGACACAACCAGACCATGGCATATCATACAAAAACATGACGAACCCCCAACTGGATTAGTCACAACCAATGGCCTATCAACAATATCCGGTTCCAAACCTAACCGGCCTACAAGATCATCACAAACAAAAGAATGCGACGCTCCAGTATCAAACAACACTCTAACTGGAACACCACAAATGGAAAGAGTACCTTGAACCACCACACTCTTCCCTTTCTCTTCAGCAGTAAGAGCTTTTGAAAACGACGGCACAGCTCCCAAAGCATAAGCTTGCACAATCTGCCTGTCCTTCCTCGGTTCTGGACAATCTTTCCTAAAATGCCCTGGCTTGTCACAGTTGTGGCATTTCGCCGGCGCCTTTGGATTCCTACAATCCTTGGAGAGATGGCCCTTCTGCTGGCAATTATAGCAAGTCATTTCGCCCCTCGGCTTCTTCTGGCCATCGTTACCCTTCTGTTGCTGTTGCTTCCTCTTCTTGTTTCCACCCTTCTGTGACTTAAACCCTTCCTTGGTTACAGCAACAACAGAACTCTCCCTAGGAAACAAACTCTCATGCCTGAGAGCTTTCTCCACAAGCTTCTCAAACGGATCGTCCAGATGATCCACCAACTGTCTTCCAAGATAAGCATCCAAACCGGTCACAAACTTCTCATTCTTCTGATAGGGAGGATCAATATACGATCTGGCATACTTGGACAAAGCTTCAAACTCAGAAACATACTCAAGAACGGGTCTTCCACCTTGCTTAAGCTCCACAAACTTTTTAAACAAGACAGATTTCTGAGCCGTAGAGATGAACTTAGCTTCAAATCTAGCTTGGAATTGCTCCCAAGTAATTTCCTCCTCCGGAGTATCAATGGTGATAGAATTCCACCAATCCGAAGCTCTCCCTTGAAGTTGCCTTGATGCAAGCTTCCGCTTAGTTGCATCCTCAATTCCCAAGTCACCAAAGATCCTTCTACAAGCATCAATCCATCTTTGCACTTCAATGGTTGATTCCGTTCCCAAGAAAACCTTTCCTCCAAGAGAAGTATAGTCCTTGCAAAGCTTAGCAAAATCCACTGGTCTTGGAGCTTGAACTTGAACTCCAACATCCACTGATGGCCCTGAAGCTGGTATCCTTCTCATGATTGAAGTCATCATGGCCTCAAATATAGGAGCATAATCAACAGCTTCCCTAGCAGCACGGCCTTCCCTAGCAGCTGGTCTCCCCCTTCGACTCATCCTTAATATCTACAAAAATAATGACTTAGAACACCTTGAGAAACAACTGCATAAGGAGTTCAAATCCTTCTAAACTACTATATTATATATATAGTAATCATTCATCAAAATACAATTACGTCTCTCATACGTAGTTACGTCAGCGAGCGTTGGCTAAAATCGATTAACCAGAGCTCTGATACTAAATGTGACGACCGCCCATGACTCCCGCACCAAACAAGGAAATAATGCTCTGAAAGGCGTGCCAGGCAGCCATGGGTAACCGTCAAGGGTAGAATAACCATCGCAGAATCTATTGCATAACTCACAGCGCATGGATAAAATACAATAGAGAAATATATGTATAGTGAAGCTTCATAACAGAATATCATCAAATAAGCATCTTAGAAGTTTGATACAATCCTCAGAACAGTCAATACATCAAAACCTCACTACAAAGCACTCAAAGTATATACAGCGGAACACCCAGTACATAATATGAAATAATATGCAAAAGCCTCCTGCTCGTCTTCGTCATCACCAACGTAAATCTCCAAGAACAGCATCTGTCACCTGCTACCTAGTCTGCCCATCCCAACATGGATGAACAGCCCAAGGTAATAAGAGGAGACATAAAACCTTGAGTCAGACAAAGTTTTAGTGAGCAGTAAATCAACTATCAAACATACCAAAAGAGCATAAGGGATAAAAGGAATAGGAACCAAACCATCCCACTCCGCCTCTTACTACAGTGATAGCCCCCAGACACACACTAAGGAGAAGCAAGCATAACATGGCAGACAATTAAAGTAAAGAAATAATCATTCGAGTCAAGGTCGATGTTTTCCAAATACAACCCCCAAGGCCTAAACCAAGATCAGATAAGCACCCAGAAAACACCGCTCTTGAGACCGAATGATGGTACAACCAAACATCCATGACTCTGGCTATCACTGTTATCATTGCCTTGATTTCACCGTTAATTGAATGACCAACTCATTCTTTTATCCATCTGTCAAGGGCTAATGGTAACCCCGGTTCTAGACATAACTCCGCACGTCGTCGCAGCCCGTGCCTAGGAATTTTCGCAACTACCCAGAGTACTAGCACGTCGTCGCAGCCCGTGCTTGGAACGTCGTCGCAGCCCGTTCCAACGTACTCTTGCTTTGAGCATGCTAGAACCTTCAACAACGATGAGATCTCAGCCTCCTAGTCATCCTCCTCGACGACTATTTCCATACTAGCTCAAGCGCCTCTCAAGCTAACCATTATCAACCAACTCGCATCGCATCATCGAGTTATCAACATGCTTGGGATGATCCCGTCTGGATTAAACAAAGGCTATCTCACATCATGCTTCGCTTTATCGCATCATAGCGAAGTCTCATCTCAACATCATGGCTTGCCTCATCGCATCATGGCAAAGTCCCATCTCAATATCATGGCTTGCCTCATCGCATCATGGCAAAGTCCCATCTCAACATCATCTAATCCATACATATGAGCTTCAACATCCGCTTCATATGCCACAAGCAGCTTTCACCATTCAAGAGCCTTTCCACTTAGCTTTTGAATCATCCTCAACCATCTTGTTCCAAATCAACCACTAGCTAACTTGAAACAATCAAATCAATCATACATCCAAACAATCAAGCATTCAAACAAGATCTAATAAGCAATATTAACTATAGTGGCAATTTCGTAAATAAATGAGCATAAGTCTAAAATGCATGGATCGTGGGTTTTTAGCATAGATCTAACAAATATAAATCATGGGTTTTTATCTCTACAACTTGGTAAATGAACTTGCATAGGTAAACATCTTCATAAGTAATGGATCGATCTAAGGAAAAATGCATAAAATCACTATCTACAACACTCCAACAAACCACCAATCCAATATACTCCTTTGGGTCCGCGTGAGAGATAACCACCACTCACCAAATCACCCAAACACTTCAAAAACTATCAACTACAGATCTGGACAGCGAAGCTTCAAGCTTGATTCGTCGAAATCCCACTTGAAACGATGAAATCTAGCTTGGTTGGATGAAGATCTTCAACTTTAGCTCTTGGATCTTCAATCTCGATCTTCGATCTTGGATGGATGTTAGAACTAGATTGGAATGGAGAAAAGAAGATGAAGAAATGTTGTAGTCGAACTCTCAAAATGGCAGCACTTCGTCGCTTCAAAAACCGGTGCCAAAAAGTGAAGATAGGCGCCTCTATTTATAGGCTGAAACCTTAGGTCGTCCGCCCCCTTAGGTCGCCCACGACCTAACTATTGCCGACCTAAAGACCTCCGACCTAAAACACATGCACGCGACCTAACAGATACGCGCGGCCTAGCTGCCCAACGACCTAAGCCTTACGCCAATGCTCGACCTAATATCACCATACTCACGCGACCTAACGTCATGGCCGACCTAACACTCCTGTGACCTAGCGACTTATTAACATCGTGACTCAACGACCTAACCTAGTCACGACCTAACCAAACCCAGGGTCACACGACCTAACGGCTTAATGGTTAAAGCTCCTACACGACCTAATGCCTTCACGAGTTACGGCCTACGACCTAAATACCCCACCGACCTAAACTCACACGACCTAATTCCTCAGCATCCTAACTTAGGTCGTCTACGACCTAACTAACATGACTAACTTCCTTAGGTCGCTCATCGAATAAGTCGTAAACCCCATAGGTCGGTCAACTACTATAACTCGTTCACGACTCAACTTCCATAGGTCGTAAACACTCTTAAGTCGTTGTCTAGTAAGTCGCTTAACCCCTAAAACCGATAACTCGCCTAAGCTACTAACTCGTCCAGTTCCTTAGGTCGTTAACCCTTAACTCGGCAACCACCCTAAGTCCTAAACCATTTCCTTAGGTCGTATAACCGACCTATCCCCTTAACTCGTTCTAACACAATAACTCGTGAAACTTCTATAGGTCGTAATTCCTATAACTCGAAACCCCTTAAGTCGTCTACGACTTAAAAATACACGACCTAAGCTAAATCCACCTACACGAGTTAGCTTCCACACGAGTTAACTTTTCATGACTTAAGCTCTGAACAACATGAACAACACTAACAACCTAGTAGCCATTATTTTACGATTAGTCGACACGTAAAATACGGGTCGTTACATAATTATAGATAAAGTAATTAATTTAATTCACTTTAAATTAATTAGAGATAGAGATAGTTAATTTAATTCATTTTAAATTAATTATATTGTGGTATGAGTGAATCTTTGCTTATGTATGAATGGATGTCATTGTTTGACTTGGATGCTTTGTGATCTCAGTAATGAGATAAATGATATTATGTGGTATGGATGTTTGATTGTGTTGTGATGATAACATAGGTTATCTATTGTGATGGTGATATATGGAATATCTGTTTGATATTGATAATGTGGATTACCTTTTATTTGATAATGTTGATTATCAATTGTGATTATAAGTTATCTATCTGTGTGTATATAGATACTGTATTAAATTGTTTTAAACCTTTTAAACAACTTGGACCTAAAAGACACGCTTTGATTTCGATGAGACCGGGATCGGGTTTCCATATTTGGATATCCGAAAAATACATCGTTTCCAAATAACGTTAGGTCGTGAATCCAAGTGGAGCGAGTGAAGACTCGAGGTGTAAGGGCTATACGTCAGTATAACTCTGTGGGTGATTCCGTAATGAGTTTGACGGAATAGTACCTATAGATTCGAGATGATGAATCAGAGTGCAAGGGTTATTGTCGTTAACTCTGAGGGTGATTTCAAAATGAGTAACGAGATAATGCCTTCGGTTTCGTTCGGACCCGGAACGAACTTGTATGGATTGAATGCTTTCAGAACATCGTCAGGCGGACGATGAGAATTCTAAGATGATATGTCCTATAAAGGTAATCGTAGCCTCAAGCCTCATCAACCGGGAATGGCTAAAACAAGGGAGGTGCAGCATGGCTTCGTGGGTCGCACCCACTGGAGAGCGAGATTTACCCCTGTCTAGAGGTCCCTTTTATTTCGGCTGTGTGGACAGTTTTTGAGCTCCAACTGTCGGGGTTATCTTGTTCGGAACTATTCAGTAGGGAATGGGTCCGACTTTGTGTTGAAGGGGAGTAGGAGTACTCCTCGGTACGGTGATCTAGGCCACATACTGTGACGGGCGGTACCCCAGTAGCCCTGCCATTGTATGGAATCCAAAATCCAATAAGTGCCAACGGTTTTGATTGTATTACCCACTTTTGTGGCTAGTAGCTGGAATTTAATAGATGTAACAATTTCAGCTATTTCTTATTTATTTGAAAACCCTAGACACTATTATAGTATCATCGGATTTCCTATCAAATGTTTTGGTTAGCGTAAGGTAAAAACTTTTCCATGTTTATGTGTGGGAAGTCTTACATGATACCTTTTCTTTTCAAAGGTTTTTTTCAAAGTTAAGCAACTTTAACCTGTTACTCACACCAGACCCATGTCTGACCCGGAGTTATTTCCGTTTTTTCTATAACTCTTGGGTACTCAAATTTTTACGAGTAGCCAAGGGAATTCAGGTTAGGATTCGGGTTAGCTTTAACGAATTGTGGAGGAGCAATGGAGCAGGAGGCTTCTGCGTATAGTTATATAGTTTTCCGCTGTGTTGATATCTCTGAATGTTTTTCTGTAATGTATTGAATTGTAATAACTAGACAGGTGTTTATAGCTGTCTAGTATGTGTTGTATTGTCTGTGTACTCTGATAATTGATGTATATTATGTAATACTTATGTTATTAATATAATTTATTCGTTCCGCTGTTGAGATTCTTATGTTGTTTCTTCTTTCCCTTCTTTCTTTTCTCTTTTCTATCCCTTTCTTTCTTAAGGATGATACGATTTTCCGAGAGTGGAAAGTCGGGTCGTCACACTTCGTCACTAATTTCTAGCCAAACCGAAGCTCGATTGCAAAAATGAATTGTAGAAGTAGATTACGTTTGTCAAGAGCTTTCCAATGATATATAATTTAATGTAGTTTGAGGAGTTTGAATTTTCGATTTGAATTTGAGATTAGGAATTTAAGGTTTTGAGCTGCCATTACAAAGAAAGAGAAGATAGAAATAAGTAGTATGCACATCATATAATAATTACAATAGACTGTAGGATTTCAGAATATATTTTTTATATAGACAGAGATGGATAAGAATGAATGGACAGATCGAATCGGGTCGAAACGATAACAACGACCCAAAAAGCCCGTTCAGTTCCCGAAATGAAAATGGGTTATCCAATATATCAAAATATAGGTTTTCAATATTTTTAAACTCAATGAAACTAGTTTCAAACCCTGATTCCATTGTATATAGATGTTACCTTTAAATAAAATTATGTTCATTTAAATTCCATTAATTGATTTCTACGCGTTTCGAGCTCACACGATCAAACGATAAGTCCGATCGTTGCGAAACTTGAAATCTTACAATAATTCACTGTTACCGATCCAACGAAACTGGCTTCATCGAAATCTGAGACATTGCTTAAAAACCTAATTTTACACTTTAGTTGAATAAATTATTAATTTAAAATAAATTTAATCACCTTTAAATTCCAGATTAAAAGTTAACAATTTTATCAATCTTGATTACATAGAAATTAATAATCTTTTAAAATTTGTAATTACGTATTAAATACACTATTTAAATATTACACTAAATTCAGCGTTCAATTACAATGGAAATAAAACCTTTTTTATTATAATTTAGATTTCAACAGTTCTTTTATTTTGATTTACACTCTTATTATTCAATCATTCAATACCTTATGTATTCATTTAACACAAGTTCCATTTTATTTCATTCATTATTCTACAGTTAACATCTTTTACCATATTAACTGCAATATTTCAATTATATTAATTTTTATCGTTTTCCAAATTAATTTCGAACGGATTAAACAATAAAATATTAATTGAAACAATCATTACACATTAGTAATTCAAACACATTTCTGAATTTATTGTTTACCAATAAAAGCTAATAAATTTACGTACCAATTAATTGATTTCATATTCTGTAATAAACCTATATCAATTAATAACATATAATTTCAATATTAAATCCAACATTTAATATATTCCTTATTTGAAATTATAAACAAATTAACTGTAGCATTATTTCAATTGATTGAAACAACATTAAAATAGTTGTCAATAACATTCAACCAACATTATTAAATCATATTCTAATTATTTTTCAGATTAATAAATCATAAATTTAAATTTCTCATAATATTAAATATAAAGCCTTATTTAATTTAATAGTTTTAGTTATCAAAAATACGGGTCGTTACACTCTTCCCCGCTCAAAACTGTAACAACCCATAAATTTAACTGGTTTTAATAACATTACTAACTGAAATATTGTGAAATTTTAAAAATAAAATTTTGAAATATAAAATTTAATATTTGGAATACGTCTATTTAAACGTAGCAACCGGTAAATTTTCATCTGATAATATTGAAGTTTATTTTATTCTGAAATTCTATTTCAATTTAAATCAGTTAAAAGTTGACGGTAATAAAATAATTTCCAAACCTGAATATTTTTATACAGAAAATTTGTAACTCGTCTTCCGAGCGAGACATCAAATTTCGTTTTATCAAATTCGGAATTCTATAGCTTCGTTGATCTTATTTTCTACGTTTTAGCTGCATTTCCCACTAGCGGAAATTCGAATTTTTATAATTCAATCCTATCACCAATATCTGTATACCATTTTGATTATCTCGTTGTGCTAATCCCAATGGTATATTAAATTCTGTGTTTTAAAGTCTGATACACGGTGTAATCTACGGAAACGGTAACCGTATAGGTATCCGTTTTAAACCGTTGATTTCCCTGTCCCTTCGTTTCCTACCATTTAAACAAACAATATAATTTTATGACGGAAATTTAATATTTGCTATGCATCCATCTAGACATAGCATGTAACAACCTGATATTTTTAGTCATTCGCATCCACACATGCCAGACTTGAATTGCTCAAAATAACATATTGTAAATAAATTTGGAGCAGATAAAATACAATCATAGAATCACGGACACAGAAATATCAGAATAACTCGCAGTGAAAATTAAAATACCATAGTAGTTCATGAAGCTAACATAACAAACTCTCAAAACATTATACATAACATCAGTCTGAAACATATACAATAGAAATCCCAAATATATAGAAGTTTATAAATACCAGAACTGAAATAGAACAACTGAAACTGAAAGGGAACAGATAACTAGACAAGAAGAATCTTCAGCGATTTCTAGCTCCAGAAAAGAAATCAAAATCTAAGCTGTAAATACTCAAGCAGAATCTTCAGCGATTCCTAGCTCCAGAAAAGAAATCAAAACACGGAGTTTGATTCCTCAAAATTCAAATTCAAAAACCCTTCAGTTATAAATCATTTTATATAAGTCAAATCCTTATAAAATTTTCAAAATTTCAAATCCTTTCGAAACTTCAAATTTTCATTTTTAAAAAGTATATAATCCTTATCGAAAACATTTCACTTTTATATATAAAATATGGCCATCCTTATCAAAATAATAATTTCGATGTATGCACAATTTCAAAATACAACCAAACACAAATTTTCAAGGGATGATTCAAGGTTAGATTTCAAGCAATACAGAGATTCGAATTTAGAGGAACTCTAATCTAATAGAATTCTGGTTCGAAGATAAGCTCGGACGAAGATAATAAAATTTTATTACCAAATAGAAGATGGATAAGCCCATATAAATCGCCAGCGACCTTAACTAGTCCACCGTTACTTCAGGAATATAATCAATGTGAAAAAATTACTAAGGCAAATCGACATTCGATCGCCAAAGATAGAATCCAGATAGAGCAGGATATAGATAGTATCATAAACCGAGGATACAAAAATCTCCGGTTAATCAATGCCAATTGTAAAGGAGTTTCACCCCTTTACAAATCATTCAAAGGTTGGCGGAATCACCGATCTTTAGAGAGGTCATTCCAAAGTGGAGTTACGGAATGGCCCAAAATCAAAAGGATAAAATAGGGAAGACAAGACTGGATTTTAGAACAAGAGGGAGCGTTCCAAAGTTCAAGGAATCCTAATCAATAACAATCCTAACCAAACATTCTAACAAGGTGGGTACAGAAGGAATGAAGATTAGAAAATCTTGGTTTCAAAATAAGAAATTTTTTATACCAAAACAATCTTTGAAACTCCTTTAAAAATCATTCAGAAATCATTTTATACTTCGAAAATACGTTCTCTCACAAAGAAAGGATTCTGAGATTGATTTCACTCATTCTAGGGTATTTCAACCCTATCTCTAATGAGTTTTTGCTCTGCAGGCTAAGGTTTTGCTAAAACCAAAGCTCTGATCCCAACTGTAACAACCCGATATTTTCAAACATTCGCATCCACACATGCCAGACTTGAATTGCTCAAAATACAGCATTGTAAATAAATTTGGAGCAAATGAAATACAATCATAGAATCATAGGCACAGAAATATCAGAATAACTCGCAGCGGAAATTAAAATACCATAGTAGTTCATGAAGCTACTATAACAAACTCTCGAAACATTATACATAACATCAGTCTGAAACATATACAATAGAAAACCCGAATATATAGAAGTTTATAAATACCAGAACTGAAATGGAACAACTGAAACTGAAAGGGAACAGATAACTAGACAAGCAGAATCTTCAGCAATTCCTAGCTCCAGAAAAGAAATCCAAAGCTAAGCTGTAAATACTCAGGCTGACCCAAGCGTAAAGTAAAACACAAAACACTCGAGTCAGGACATATATACTTATATAATGTAAACCAACTCAAGTGAACTGTAGTAGTAATGCACTATAACTTAAAGGATGCTTGGGATCGTCCATCCTCTAAGGATCAGTTAAACCATAAATTTAATACATCCCGTGGTTAAAATTTCCAGATAGTAATTTATCTTCGAAATCAAATATCATTTCAAAATTCAATATCATTCAAAAATCCATATCAAATTATCAAAATATCGTATCTTTTCAAAACCACATTCATTTTTATTTAAAATACCATTTCAACACACATTTCAAAATAGTTTATATTTCAAAACAAATTACTTCATTTAAATCATTAAAATGAAGTTATTATATTTAATAATTAAATTATTAAATTTCCAAAATTTTAATCTTTCAAAATTCATTTATTCACTTAAATTTATTAAAACAATGAAAATTCAACATTCGCAGCATTTAGAAAAATGCTATGTAAAGTTACTTTTAAAACAATTTAATTTGACAAAAACAGCATTCAAAATGCGGTAGTAGGGTTACATTAATTCAAATAAAACCTTAGTTAAATTCAACAATTATGGCTCTTACAAAGCGCTATAATAGCCTTTAATTCAATTTAGCCCTTTAGTTCATTTATATTAACTGCAGCATTTACAAATGATGTAATACCTTTACTTTAGAAATAATAGCATTTCAAAATGCTGTTAATTAAATTCCAAATATTCACTATACTTTCACAAACCATTAAATTTTTATTTAAACCATTTTTAAACTTATAAAATCATATATTTTTCACTTTTATAACCATCATTTAATTTTCCTAAAATTCATGATTTTATAAAGTTAAATTTCCGTTCAAAAATATATATTTAATAATAATTCACTTATTAAATTCCAACATTCAATTTCAATACATATAATTAAATTATTAACTTAATACTTTAGTTTAAATTTCAAAATATAACTTATTTTTCATTTATTTACATAACTTCAAAATTCACTTTTAAACAAAATTCAAAATTTTCCAATTTAAGTTATATATCAAAATTCAACTCAATATTCATTTATTTCACATTTTAACTTATTCAAAATCCATTAATATATTATAAAATCATTTTAAATTCATTTAATTCAAAATATCATAAATTTATCATATTTTCATAGTTAATTTTAAATTCCATTTATAATTAAATCAAATTTCCAAAATAACTTATATTTCAAATTTCCACTTTATCATTAATTTATTTCACTTATAAATTCTCAGAAAAAATCAAAATACTTTACAAAAATCATTTTTAATTAAGTTTAAATCAAAATATTATAATATTTACATTTCTAAAATATTTTAAAAATTTTAGAAAAATATATTTTAACCACGGGTCTGTATATCATTTTTACACTAGGTAAAGTGATACGGGTAATATATCATTTCAACCCGTAATTTACAAAGAAAACTCAGGTTTTATCATTTCAAACCCGCAGTCCCAAGTAAATGAATAACTTGAAAATCGTTCAGGCATATCATTTCATCCCATAACGATTTTCCCCTATTCTAAAGTCCGTTCGGATATGTATCATTTCAACCCATAGTGATTCTAATCTAAAGGGAGCTTGCAGTGTGATAAATGATATAAATAACAGAACAACATAATATACTAGTAACATATGATATAACAGGTGTTAAGCATGGGTGAAGATCATATGATCATAACATAGCAGATATAACATGGTGATGCATTTTACAGATTCAAATGTGATTGATTTACTAGTTATATAAGTATAAAACTGTCTGGTGAGAATAACTCACCGGTATAAGCTGGAGACGACAACTAAAACACACAAACTGAGATCTTTGAAGGCACAAAAGCACGAATAGGATTTGAGATTGGTAGATCCAAAGATTAACCAGCTTGAATACATTCAAACAAACAAAACAATCTACATAAGTTTTCAACTCAAATTCAATTAAGCAAAGCTAGAAATGAATGTACAAAACAAAGCTAAAATCTTTTGCACTTACTTTCAAAAATTCTGCTTCAACCTTGGGTCTGAAACACACGGCTATGGTGAAAGTTTTGGTTTGGGTCCAAATGGGGTCGGCCTAGCATGGGAAAAGATGGTGCAAACATATGTGTGTATGAAACTACACAACACAAGGCAACACAACATAGTTTCTATGCAATTATAGGTCACGGCGAAGTCAATATGGGCACGGCCAAGTCTGGTGTGGACCAAGGGTGATGTGGCAGAGAGTGCAAGTCAGGTTTGAGGTGGTGGTGGTGGCGGCCAAGGAGGAGTTTGCGGTGGTGGTGCAAGGTGTGCTCGGCTATGGTTCATATAGGTGTAGTTTGGTGCTTTTTGTGATGGATCATCAACTAAGGGTGGCTCGGCTTGGCTATGCGGTTGGAGAGGAGGTGGTGGAGGCTGGTTCAGGTGGTGGCGGTGGCGGCAAGGGTGCTGGAGTGGTGAGGCTGAACCTGAAGAGGAAGGAAGCAAGTGCAAATTCAAATCAAAAAACAATGAAAAGTGAAAAAGAAAAAGAAGTTTTACCAAAAAAATTTCACAAGGCAGGGCCGAACTTGTTTTTAGAGTTTGAGAAAGAAAATTCACGTGAAAATGATATGGGAGTGGTCGGCTGAAAGATGAGTAGTTATGGCAGCAAATAATGACGAGATGTTGGTTGAAAAATGAAAAGACAAGAAGACAAAAAGCCTTAAGCAAATCAAAAGTCACTAAACTCTTCAAATTTCCACATTTTCTTTTGGAATTTTAAATAAATGAAAAATACATATAAATGCAGATAAAAACACGAAAATTTATTAAATAAACAAAAATAAATAAATAAATATTAATTATATACAATTAAATTAAGAAAAATAGCAAAAATTGCAAACTAGTCTTGAAACTTTGAAAATAAATGGAATAAATTTTGAGAATTTTTTATGTACTTGAAAAATATTTATAAATAAAGATAAGAACACAAAAATAAAATGCATGCATAAAAATAAATAAATTTTAGTTAAATATAATTAAAGGAAGAAAATAGCAGAAAAACGGAAACTAGGCTTTAAAAATGGAAAATAAATGCAATAAATCTTGGAAAATTTTAACATCACTTTACAAATGTTTTAAAATAAAATTTATACCTTACATGTCATATAACACATATTAGAGCATGATTTGACAAATAAAATATTATTTATATAAATTAAAATAAATAATTTTATTAAATAAATCAATTTACACCCAATATTGTAAAAAGCATAACTTTCACAAAATATGTCGGATTTCAACGAAACGAAAAGTAGCATTCTTGATATTTTATTTATTTTCATAATAAAAATAAAACTAAAGAATTCAAATATTTAAATTTTAAATTTAAAAGTCAAAATTTGACCATTTGGCCAAAAATACACTTTTCTAGAAAATATTCTATTTATTTAGGTTTGAAATTATAATTCACATAAAAATCAAAATATACTCTTAAAATAACAAAATTTATTCATTTTAATAAATAAAATAAGTTTTTAAATCAGAAGTTTCAATTTAAATAATTTAAATAATCAATTAAAATAATCACAAAATACTGAGTTGTTACACTCTCCCCCACTCAAATCTTTTCATCCTCAAAAAGAACGAACAAGGAAAATAAGGAAAAGCACGATAGACAACAAATAGTGCAAGGAAAAACAATTTCGGATTCGAAGTACAAATGCTCTCCTCCGTTTCTCGGGTACAATCTCGATCATCAGTACCCCATCGTACCTCGATCAGACTAATAGATTTCCTTCTTAGCTGCTTCGTACCTCTGTCGACAATATGAAGTGGCTTACTCTTGACAGTCAGATAAGGCCAAATATACAAACTATCAAAAGCAGAAGGCTGAACAATAAGAGATGAGTTATGAAGATACTAGAGACGATGTAAGACGTGGAATGCATCATGCACTCCAGACAACTTCTTGGCAAATCTAAACGATAAGCCAAAGAACCAACTCTTTCCACAAATGCAGAAAGAACCCTCGAAGAGGAAGAAGGTAGAAATAGTTAGAAGGGAAAGTAGGTTGAAAGACAAGGATGTACCATTATTTTACAACCATATAAATTTCAATGTATAATTTTATATTTACAACATTTTAAACAATTTATAATATGATGAATAGTCATTTGATTCAAATTTGATAGTTCGAAGTAAACAATATTTAAAACATTTTACATTATTTAGAAAAGTAAAATAAATGATCAAAATATCCTTTATACAATACTTTATCAAAATACTTTTATAACTCGATGTCTTAACAAGTTTACTTTCGTTCCTGTAAACTCTGGCTATGCGTTGATCAGGCACAAAGCTAGAATTCTCCAGGTACTTGGTAGACTTGTTTCAACACCTAGTGAAAATACTGGAAAACCTTCTAAAACAACAGATATGGAAAGTACAATCCAAACAAATCAACCAAACCAAACATTTGTCTAACCATGGATCATAGATACACAATGGTTACGCCTGGATCCCCTAGGAAACATCTGTATCCGTAAGCTATCTCAGCCTTGCGAATTACGCCATAATGACTAGTAGACAACAGATGCACAATGGTTATGCCTGGATCCCCCAGAAAACATCTGTAACCTTAAGCTATCTCAGCCAGCGGATTTCGCTGCTACTACGACCTACATTGATTGCAGGATACACAATGGTTATGCCTGGATCCCCCAAGAAACATCCGTGCCCCCAGGTCATCTCAGCCAGGCGAATTACGCTATGCAGTCGTAAACATAAGACCATGGAGATCGCCATGGAATTCGATGGACACTCGAGTATCATATCCGAAAAACACAAATCAGAGAGAGAATAATATCGATCAAATGAATCCACAATGTGGCCACAAAGAGGATATCCAACAGAAGACACTTTCCATATCTTTACTTCGAAAATATGTATCATATAGTACCTTTCAAAATCACTTTCAAATATCATACTTATATGAAGTACATTATATATAAGACTTCATTTCAAATCGAATACTTTCCAAATAAATAGTATATCAAATCATACTTATATAGACTTCGATTATATAAGCTTTCACTTCACAAATTGAGTACCTTTTCCAAATCAACATTTTTTCAAATCAATTTCATACTTATACAAATCCATTTTATATAAGTTCGATAACTCTCAAATCAAAGTATTTAAAGAAACAAGGTTCTCAATTTCAAATTATTTCAATATCAATTCAGTTTCAAAATCATATATGATTTCGCCAAATCATTTCTTCCTAATTACATATATTCAGTTTCAAAGTTTCTTAAAACAATAGATTTAGAAAATAATCCAAATTTTCAAATCAACAAAATTTAGGTCAAACAAATTCATTTCCATTTCAAACATATATTCACTTTCAAAAATCATAATACTTCCAAAGTTATAAATCTTTCGAAACTAAAATACTTGAAATAATTACACTTTGAAAATCATAACCTTTTGAAATCATACATTTGAAATAATAAAACATACATTTAATTCTTTACATTTCATAAATTTATTCAATTAAACCCAAATCTAAAATTTCCAATTTTAATTCAATTCAAACCATCAGTTTCAATTCAATTTAGTTTTCCAACAAAACCATTTCAAATATTATCGAATTTCAAATAAAATTTGATCCATAAGATAAACTATTCAATCTTTAATATATTTCAAAGCGTAAATATGCCATATTCCAAACCTAAATTTTATAATTTCATATGTCTCAAATTTTACTTCGTTATTACTTAGTTTTGAAATATTCATTTCATAAATCCATCATTTTTAAATAAACTCAAATTACAAGTAAACCAAATATCCTTTCATACAAATATAAACTTCAGATATTCATTTATCAAAATCAATTATCAGTTTAAATTCATATTCTTTATCAAAATAAAGATTAAATCATTTCCAAACCATTTCAATCATCAAAATACCTAAAATGGTTACTAAGTTTAAAACCATCTTTTTTTAAAAAAAAACCTTCAAACTATTTATTTCTATATGAAAAATCCAATTTACCATTGGAATGATTATTGTTCTATATATATATACTTTATTCAAAACATTTCAAATCTATATTCCATATCAGTATAATTCAACATAGTCTTATTTATTTCACTCAAAAAACAGTTTCAAACTTATATAAATCATATTACTTTATACTTTAATCATTCCAAACTAAACTTATATTCTTTATCAAATACCTTATACCTTTCAAAATTGCTTAGCTCTGAAAAGTCAACCTTGATTTGGAAGTGCTCGAACTTTCAAAATAGTCGAAGAAATCGTATTTTCAATTCAAGAGTTGGAAATCACCAACAATCAGTAAACCAATTCCAAAAGATAGGGTTATACCAGAACAAATTTGAATCTCGAGGACTGAACACTAGCTTACTATAAACCATTTCAAATATATATATATATATGTATGTATGTATGTATGTATGTATGTATGTATACATATATCTTACGAATATCAAACCATACTTTAAAAATCTGAAATCAAAATTTGATTTCACAAAATCACTCGCATAGCAAAGCTACTAGAGTGGCCTCTCCCCCACTTAGAAACTCGAAAATCAATGTCGATGATGCATGCATTCATCACCGAAGTCATCTTCTAGCGACATAAGTGGGTTCTGGAATTTATTTTCTTGAAACTTCTTTGAAATCTCTTTTGAAATCATTGGAATTCATTCGAATACATTTGAAACATTCTTATTCAGAAAATATCATTAAATTATATTATTATTATATATTTTCCAAAATCTTAAAACCGACTTCAAAACACCGGAGTTCGATTCCTCGAAATTCAAATTCAAAAACCCTTTAGTTATAAATCATTTTATATAAGTCAAATCCTTATAAAATTTTCAAAATTTCAAATCCTTTCGAAACGTCAAATTTTCATTTTTAAAAGGTATATAATCCTTCTCGAAAACATTTCACTTTTATATATAAAATATGGCCATCCTTATCAAAATAATAATTTCGATGTATGCACAATTTCAAAATACAACTAAGCACAAATTTTCAAGGGATGATTCGAGGTTAGATTTCAAACAAAACGGAGATTTGAATTTAGAGGAACTCTAATCTAATAGAATTCTGGTTTGAAGATAAGCTCGAACGAAGATAATAAAATTTTATTACCAAATAGAAGATGGGTAAGCCCATATAAATCGCTAGCGAACTTAATTGGTCAACCGTTACTTCAGGAATATAATCAATGCGAAAAATTTTCTAAGGCAAATTGACATTCGATCGCCAGAGATAGAATCCAGATCGAGCAGGAGATAGATAGCATCGTAAACCGAGGATACAGAAATCTCCGGTTAATCAATGACAATTGTGAAGGAGTTTCACCTCTTTACAAAGCATTCAAAGATTGGAGGAATCACCGATCTTTAGAGAGGTCATTCCAAAGTGGAGTTACGGAATGGCCCAAAATCAAAAGGATAAAATAGGGAAGACAAGACTGGATTTCAGAACAAGAGGGAGCATTCCAAAGTTCAAGGAATCCTAATCATTAACAATCCTAACCAAAAATTTCTAACAAGGTGGATACAAAAGGAATGAAGTTTAGAAAATATTGGTTTCAAAATAAGAAAATTTTTATACCAAAATAATCTTTGAAAATCATTTAAAAATCATTTGGAAATCATTTTATACTTCGAAAATACGTTCTCTCACAAAGAAAGGATTCTGAGATTGATTTCACTCATTCTATGGTATTTCAACCCTATCTCTAATGAGTTTTTGCTCTGCAGGCTAAGGTTTGCCTAAAACCAAAGCTCTGATACCAACTGTAACAACCCGATATTTTCAGCCATTCGCATCCACACATGCCAGACTTGAATTGCTCAAAATACCGCATTGTAAATAAATTTGGAGCAAATGAAATACAATCATAGAATCATAGACACAGAAATATCAGAATAACTCGCAGCGGAAATTAAAATACCATAGTAGTTCATGAAGCTACTACAACAAACTCTTAAAACATTATACATAACATCAGTCTGAAACATGTACAATAGAAATCCAAAATATGTAGAAGTTTATAAATACCGGAACTGAAATAAAACAACTGAAACTAAAAGGGAACAGATAACTAGACAAGCACTACACCATAGATGATAATTAGATACGGCTAAAAGCCGTATCTAATTTACTTAGACACGGCTATAAGCCGTATCAAAATATGGCGTCGTTAACCATTAGATACGGCTTAAAGCCGTGTCTAATAGTTAAATTAGATACGGCTCATAGCCATATAGATACGGCTCATAGCCGTATCTAAGTCGTCAATAAGATACGGCCTAAAGCCGTAGCTAATTGACATCATGGATACAACTTTTAGCCGTATCTAATTAACATTCATTGTCCCATTTCATTTTCCTACATGCACCATACATTGTTTAAACAACAAAGATATTAACTGAATGAGAAAATAGTGGAAGAAATTTTTATTACTACAAATGATTAGTAGTTTAAATTGCTAAGCTTACACTCTCTAAAACTGGTGATCAAGATAAATGCATCAATCTCATAAATATAAAGTTAGGCTTCTCATTCTGAAAAGAACAAGGGATAAGAAAAATATTTCAGTAGAAATGTGCTTCTATAATCTATGAAAAACTAAACAGAAACTCTCAGAAATACTTGTTTTAAAAAAAATTGTTTTAACATTCAATCTCTGTCATTTCAGGAGATAACATAAAAAACTTTATTGAATAAGTACATATCTGGCAATGATTCACTCTCCCTTCTCCAAGTACATAACTATCTACCTTACATTAAACCGGTGAAATAAATAAACAGTTATAAATCAACTCTCTCTCCAAATACATCACTAGCTGTCTTACATTAAAGCAGTAGAAAGAAATAAATAAAGTGCTATAAATCAAACTGATAACACCAAAATCATAAGAGACTTTTTCATAAGATTCTAACCATTTTCCAGCAGCATATACCATTGCTCATGAAAGAAATTGGATGGCAAGGTGGTTGTACTCTAGCTTTGGAAACACTAAAACTTGTTGTTGCTACTAGAAATAGAGCAAGAATGCTCTGGTTACACAAGGCTTGAAGTAATGCTTTCTGTGAGTAATGCTTGCAACTCTGACACTGCAATTTGAGCACAATCCTCTTAGTAGTTTTTTCCTGACAAATAAAAAATAGAAACATATTGGAACAAGAGATACAGTAGCTACTAGTGAACAAGAGATAAAAGAATGCCTACAAGAGCATTTTACTAACGGAGCAGTGAAACAAAACCATGCATCACAGATCATTTAGAAAAACACTTAACACATGAGTACCATTTCAAACTATTTGTATAAGAAATTATAATAAAAGCATAAACTTATACATAGTGTAAATGTAAATTGTACTCGAAAAATTAAGAGTCTTTATTTGATCAGTAGCCTGACAGTTTCCCCCAATTTATCAATGAACTTAAATATTATAATCTGCAATCAGATCAGCTATAAGTTGGTACCAATCCATATAAAAGGGGTAATCAATTTCAATCTGTCCATATAATTATATTAAGCACCAGTGTATGGCACAAATGCACAACATATTTTTCACCTTTCAATTAATTATTAGATGTAATTGTGGATCCAGATGACCTTGGATTGAATCCCAATGACAACTGGTACCAAATTTGAAAGGGGGATGTGGTAGCAATGGAATTTCCAAAGGAGACAAGGGCGCCATTGTAAATTCAAAGGGCCACATAGGATTTCGCAAGTTTAGGTTATGAATAGTAGAGATATACCCGCCATTTCAATATTTTTGACACAATGAATGTGATATACATCATTGAGCAGCTTCATCAATCATGAATGCACATTACACTAGTATCATTTTGTTTGGCACTATCAATCATTTCAACCTCAGGTGAACCTATTTGTCAAACCAAATAATTATGAAAAGGATAAGGAATGTTTAAATCATTTTTCTCCGTCCAAAATTGCTGGTTAATTCCTTTCAAAAACTACAATAAAGTGAAAGTGTAAAAGAAAAAATGGAATAAATATACAAAATGAAGTTTACGAAAACCATACATGTTTGTTAACCGATAGAAGAAAAAAAGTACATAACAGAACAAAGAATGGGACATGCTTTTGAAATCAAAAAGGAAATTCAACCAGTTCCAGTCAACACAATACACAAAAAGTGCTCATTGTCGTGCCCAAAACATCTAACAAGTCTCATATGGCTTGAGTCAATTAACAAAATAAACCAAACAGGTTAACAAATGTAACATTACTTTATTTTGGCCACAAGATTTATCAGAGTCTATCAACTTTAGGCATTCTACAACATTGCTATTGTTGGAAACTAATCTTAAGTTGTGCTATAAACCATATCGAATTTTCAGACATTTTGAAAGAGAGAAAAGAGTGATAAATTTAAGCATAACATTAACTACTCCCATTTCCCCATTAAGAACTAAGTTTTAGCACTTATATTATTTCTAAAATTGATAGCATCTGAAAACTGTAAGTTTAACATTGTTTTGAGAGTTCAAAAACTGAGGAAATGAAGTATGGAACTTCATAATATCTTGGGAACTCTAGCCAATTCTAATTTTCTTTTCAACTAAAATGCTTTGTCTTGTGTGGTAATTATTACTCTCTTTGTCCCATAATAACAACCACCAATTGTGTTTTCTCACTTTATTTCTCATCTCCGTTGATAAAAGTAGTTATACAATTTTGAAACTTCATGCGCTATTTAACTAAGAATATCATGTACAATAAGCCAAAGGAAGTATATAAATTAATCAATGCCAACAAAAAAAAACAACAAAAAAGATTGAAGAGTACCTGGTTCAACGTCTAAAGATATTGAATAAGACCCTTCAGATGGCAC
This sequence comes from Allium cepa, assembly GCA_030765085.1. Lineage (NCBI taxonomy): Eukaryota > Viridiplantae > Streptophyta > Magnoliopsida > Asparagales > Amaryllidaceae > Allium > Allium cepa. Next base: position 603,154,594 of record CM060943.1, on the reverse strand, counting down.
ACATACCCACCCACTCCAACTTCAGCAAATGTCTCTGCAAATTAATGATTTATTTTGCTGGTTCTCTCATCTGGTAGCAGTATGTTGTCCAACACCACTTTTTCATGTGTGGGTGGTACAGATTTCCCATGGATTTTGGATGATGTAGAATCTCGGCATACAGTACCTGTTGCAATAAAGATGTCTAGATCTATCCAATAAAATATCTGCTCGAAAGCAACTAAAAATAGAAAGCTTGTAATAAATACCGGTTGCTATTATGTCTAAATCAGAGTTGAGGATTTCACATCTTTGATTGTTCGCTACATCGGTCGAATTCAGGAACTGAGAAGCAACGAATTCAGGAGCATTTAATTGTGTGGACGTCCTCCATTAGAAGAATTGCCCGGTGCGTGAATTCCATGTTCGATGTTTCCCACCATGTTGATCAGAACCTCCAATTTCCCAAACATACTTCCCACTGTACCCTCTAAACTTCCCACCCTCATTTTCAACTCATCATGGTCTCCACGAACATGTCTAAGTCGTTTTTGTGCAATGGCACAAGCCTTAACTTTAGTCTTTGGTACAACGGTCCCAACACCACGGCTCCTACCCCTTGCATCCTTAACAAGCACTTGTGATAAGATGTCTTCATCCACTGTCAATTTTTCTTCATCACTATCAGTGATCTTTTCCTTTGCTTTCGCAATTTGATCCTGAAATATTTATAAAATAACAGCAGTTATATTTATCTTTGTTATCTGAATGCATACTAAATTCTAAAGAAGTGCAGAAAACTGACAAAATGATAAATTATATTTATCTTTAGCAAAGCAATGTCAGGCATAGTGGAGATAGTTCAAACTTACAATCTTGGTTCCTAAGTTTATAATAACTTCATAATCAATCCTAAGTACATATCCGAGATTGTAGTTTGCAGATTAGTGTACACTAAAAAATGTGTAATGAAAAGAATATGCAAGTTATTATTTGTTTGACTTACGAAGTACGAAGAACTGGCATCTGATATGCTACCATCTTTTTTCGTGTGTGTCTTCTCCCATACTTGATGATGATTGATATTTGTTAATGGACTAACAGCGATCTGCAATATATCAAATATGTTAGTTGTGATTTTTACCATTTTTGAAAGAAAATGAATATAAATTACCATTTCTTGTTGTACTATAGCGTGACTTTTACATCCTGCATGGTGAGCATAAATGAGCAATGATTTGTTCTTTTTGCCTGACTCTCTGCTTTCGCTCGCTTCGGGCGTTGCTTCATTTTTGAAGAACTCTTCCCAATCTTCTTGAGCAATTGTAGGTGGACAATTTTTCATCCGTTCTTCGTCATTGTTGAAAGTGTCATAATAAGTTATTCTTAAGCGTTGCTTGTGTCTCCTAAAAGCCTCCGACATTCTCTTTAAAAACAATACTTTGAATGCGTAGCGAGCTCATAAATTTTCTGCAAAAAGACAAAACATGAAAAACCAATTCGAGATTGCTAATTAAACACGAAAAACAAGGAAAAGGATGCGGCAGACTTTTAATTTGAATTTTTTGGTGTAAATATCATGAGTTTGCTAATTAAATCTATTCCATGCAACAGATATTGAAACACAGTGCGATAGATGTCCAATATACTTACCACCAATTCGTTCCAAATAGTGTCCTTGTATATTACGGGTACTTTATCCCAACTTATATATGATATTGGCACATGAGCTCTTACTAATTTACCAAGCATAGTAGCGATTTTTTCCAGCATTATCTGAGACCGGAATACCAAGTAAGTTTTGAACCACTTTCTTGATTTCTGAACATGATGAATGTGAAGATGTTGGATTTTCTGACATGGTTTCCTGCAAAATATAATATTACTTGGATAAATCAAAATTGTTGTAAAGTAACTCTCAGAAATACTTGTTTTCAAAAATTTTTTTTTTAACATTCAGTCTCTGTCATTTCAGGAGATAACATAAAAAACTTTATTGAATAAGTACATATTCGGCAATGACTTACTCTCCCTTCTCCAAGTACATAACTACCTGCCTTACATTAAACCAGTGAAATAAATAAATAGTTACAAATCAACTCTCCAAATGCATCACTAGTTGTCTTGCATTAAACCAGTAGAAAGAAATAAATGAAGTGCTATAAATCAAACTGACAATACCAAAACCATAAGAGACTTTCTCATAAGATTCTAACCACTTTCCAGCAGTTTATACCATTGCTCATGAAAGCAATTGGATGGCAAGGTGGTTGTACTCTGGCTTTGGAAACACTAAAACTTCTTGTTGCTACTAGAAATAGAGCAAGAGATGCTCTGTTTACACAAGGCTTGAAGTAAGTTGATAAAAAGTTATACTGATTGTGCACTTCTTATATCATAATTATTATAATGCAGGAATTCCTTAGGTCTTTTGCAAGCTCAAAGTTTTTTCACTTTTATGTCATATGCAGAAAAGCACAATATTGATAGTTATACTTTCAACATTTTGAGGAATTTTTAATTACATTTTCTTCTTCTTTTTTTCTTCTATATCTGTTATCTTTTGGTTTATTGGTGGTCGAGTATTTTTAAGGCGTGTTTGTATGTTCTGTTAATTTCTTTAATTTTATGTAGTCATAATGCTATTGTGTCAATAAAACTTCATATATAAATATTGAGTTTGCATCATTTTTGAAGTTCATCTTAGTTCTTAAACTTTCAGGTCTAGTAATCAATATTGGACAACAAAACAATTGTAATTGTCAGTAACACCGGTTCATTTCGCTTATAAGTGAACGTGATAAGTTAGATATATTATCTCTGTTTTGCCAGCAGAAGTCCTTTTCAATCTTGGAATAACAGCAGTGTCTCCAAGACAATAGGAAAGACTTTCTACAATGGACTCTACAACAACACTTCTCCTTCTTTAAATAGTAGGTTTAGTTGTAGGCTCCTTTTGAATTTTTCAAAGCAGTGGTCTAATGATAAATCAAATCCATTCATATCCTTTGCATTATGCACAACTGTTCAATGATAAATGACTAATTTATTCAAGTCAAGATGAAAGCATATGAGTTATCGGTGTACTCCGCTTTGCAAATTTCAAAGTTGGAGAGCTGATTCCGTAGCTAGGGATTTGGCTCTCCACTATGATTTTTCTAGAACGGAGGCACACCAATAAATCAGTCCACGTGTCTTAGATACATCAGTTGCTTAGTGATAAATGAATTTGGTTTATTCGAGTCAAGATGGAGATATTTAATTTGTCAATATGCCTCTACTCTGAAAAATTTAGAGGAGAACTAATTCTGTAATTAGGGGTTTGGCTCTTCTACTTTATATTTCCAAAATAGGTGCACCAATATTTAAGTTCCGTTCACGTGTCCTGAATAAGTCACAACCACTCATTAATAAATTATTGTAGTTTATTCAAGTTAAGACGGAGATATCTAGTTTAGCGGTGTACCCTGCTCAAATTAATATTAGAGTATACTTCAACAACATTCTTGGAGTTATCCAAAGTCAATTCATCATGCAGTTCCATTTATTTTCCCTAATAATATCCCTTGTACAACAATCATTCACCTTCCCACGTATATTAGGAACAATGCGAAGACAAAAGTGATTAAAAATACAGAAGTCGTGCAATTAAAAACATACAGGCACAATCGTGCAATTAAAAATATACAAACACACAATCATGTGATGTATGAATACTAATAAGTTAACATATGGATTTGGTAAGGTCTTCTAATTTTTTATTGTCTTAAAAAGCTGATTGATAGACGGTACGGAACTCAACGTCATCCACATTTGTAGTCAACCGTTTTGGTTATGCAACACCACAGACCATCCGTTATTTTTTTAATCTTTTGAGTAGAACACATGACTCGCTTCTGATTAAATGGCTCATCATTCACGTTATTTTTGTTCTTAAATTTTCCTAAATTTACCGTGATCAGGTTTGAAATGGGATCTACTTTCCAACCATTGACTTTATCCTCGACCTTTACCCAATCACAATAAAAAACTGTTTGTTTGAACTCAGTGTAATCCAACTCAAGTATCTGTTTCCATTGTAAGGTAAGGGTCATGTTTTCAGATGTGTGAAGTATATTGATATAGACTATTTTCTATGATACTCTTAATAATAAAAATAGCATTTCTATAAAAGTTAACATTAGCACCAAACTATTTCCCAAAAAATGGCCATTACAACGATGCTATTTTGTAGCACCGGAGTAACGTCTATGCATTACCCCTCTCTTGACTTGGCTTGCACCATTAACAACAATTTTATCCACTAATATAACAATGTCAGAACCATATACAACAATGCCTTTTGAATATACAACAATGTCAGAACCATATACAACAACGCCTTTTAAATAGTTTTATCCCAGCTATTTAATATTCCCAGCACCACTAATCCCAAAAGCAAATGAATCATTACTCATTACAGTAACAATCAAAGTCAACTACCAATCGAACAATATCACTAGTTGATATTATCCTACAACAACTAATTTTAAAATCGATAGAAAATAAAAGTGATTAAATTAAACATATAAGCTGTATGGCTAGAAGCTATGAAAGGAAACAATTGATTATCTACGTTTTCTTTATTATTGCATGTATTAATTGATGGGAAATGTTAAGAAGTGCACATATTAAAGTTCTTATTTATTGCTTTACCGTCATTAAATTCTAACAAATAATTTTAACTGTGAGTTTAATTTTGTATATAAACATCAATGCTTACTCCCATGCATTAAAGTTTATCGTTTTATGCAAGAAACATTCCTTAATTAATAGAGCTTTTGTTCATTTTAACATGTCACTGATTCTTTAGAGCATTAACGGCTTGAATTATATTTGGATTCATTAACTAAAATTATAAATAAGTGGATCCTGAAGTATGAAGAAGTGGATTCTTTAGAGTATGAAGTGTTAACCTGAAACCATTTTCAAATCTGAAGCATGCAACCATTTTTAAATCTGAGATTTGCAAAGCAATTTTCAACAAAGCCAAGCCTGTAACAGATTTTTTAAATGAAAACCTGAAGTATATTTGTCAAGCAATCTTCTCAACATAAATTAGCTTCAACTTGTAGTAATCAAAGTTTTGTTGTTTCAAAGGAAATCAAAAAGCTTTTCAGTTTTAAAAAGCCTTAGCAATTCAGTTTTCAAATCCCAGAAAATCTAGCCATCTGCCTCTTTAAAAATATGGTGAGTAAACATCTAGCAAAACTTAAGAAAATTATAATCTGTTAAGTAAATTATAATCAAAAAGTCAAATACTGTAGCGCTTGAAATTTTCAAGATAGTAATAACACTTCACAACAGTAAAATATTAGCATATAACAGTTTACAACAAAACAATTATTTTGGATATAACATATTATAAAAATTGAACAAATTTGGGTCAACTTATGGTTTACATTTTGATTGCTTCTCCATTAGTGGTATAAGCAACCGATTTTAGTTGAAGACTGCTAAAGCTTAGAATTAAGTTGTTGCCTTTCATGGACCTCGCTGAAGATAATATCGGCTGTAAATTAAGGAAGAAATGGCGTACCTGGTTTGATGTACGAGCAAAAAATAAAGCGACAGTGGAAACGGAAGAAGAGTAGGAGAAATTTGGGGGAAACGAACGAAATGAACGAAAGAAGGCGTGTATCTGGGTTGATGTAAAAAGTAGCGCACAAAATAGATATGGCTAAAACACGTATCATATTAGATACGGCTAAAAACCGTACCTAAATACGTGGGAAAGCCAATTTTCTGGAGGGAAGCAGTGCGTATTGGGTTGATGTAAAAAGTAGCGCACAAAATAGATATGGCTAATAGCCGTATCTACTGAGGCGTTAAGAGAAGTGGCTAAATCGGCGAACTGGTGTAGTGAAGCAGAATCTACAACGATTTCTAGCTCCAGAAAAGAAATCCAAAGCTAAGCTGTAAATACTCAGGCTGACCCGAGCGTAAAGCAAAACACAAAACATTCGAGTCAGGACATATATACTTATATAATGTAAACCAACTCAAGTGAACTATAGTAGTAATGCACTATAACTTAAAGGATGCTTGGGATCGTCCATCCTCTAAGGATCAGTTAAACCATAAATTTAATACATCCCGTGGTTAAAATTTTCTGATAGTAATTTATCTCCGAAATCAAATATCATTTCAAAATTCAATATCATTCAAAAATCCATTTCAAAATATCAAAACATCGCTAAAACCACATTCATTTTTATTTAAAATACCATTTCAACACACATTTCAAAATAGTTTATATTTCAAAAAAAATACTTCATTTTAAATCATTAAAATGAAGTTATTATATTTAATAATTAAATTATTAAATTTTCAAAATTTTAATCTTTCTAAATTCATTTATTGACTTAAATTTATTAAAACAATGAAAATTCAACTTTCGCAGCATTTAGAAAAATGCTACGGAAAGTTACTTCTAAAACAATTAACTTGACAAAAGATAGCATTCAAAATGCTGTAATAGGGTTACATTAATTCAAATAAAAACTTAGTTAAATTCAACAATTATAGCACTTACAAAGTATTATAATAGCCTTTAATTCAATTTATCTGTAACAACCCGGTATTTGCATCGATTGATAATCGACTTTTAAACGATAAATACTGTTGCTTATTTGCCAATTGAAGTAATTAAATTGAGTTGAAATTATTTTATAAATTGTTAATGAGATTGACGGGCTTTGAAAATAATTAGTGGTCCATTTCTTTATTGGGCTTTAAAAATCGTTCGGCCCATTTCTTTGTTGCCGTGATTTTATTAAGGGTTAATAACCCGTTTCCCCCATTTCTCTTTTCATTTTCGAAACCGAACCCTAAAGCAAATAAGAAAGTAAATGGCGGCATCGTCTCGTGTTTGTTCCGCTGCTCCAAATTAGGGCTTCGCTCTTCCTCGTTCGTTCTTGTGTGCGCGCGGCTGCTCCAATTCTTGGCAAAGGTGAGTGAACGTTCTCACTCACATCTTCTTCTACTCGCTTTCGACATCTGTGATTTTCGATGTGTTTTTTTTTTGGTTCGTTTGGTTTTGGACATCGATTTACTATGCTACTTGACTTTATTTGCTCGAACTTGCTATCTTCGGGTGATTCACTGATGCTTAGTTGATTTTGTGTTTTGAGGTTGATGATTTCGGTTTGACTTTACTGGAATATGTTGATGTGCCTTGCTGTATTGCCATGTGCTTGTTTTGGCTGTATTGCATCCTTATTTACTTGCACATTTGAGCCTAGTTCACTGGTATTTCCCCTCTGGTCATGACTTGGAATTTAGTTCGAAACTGTTGATATTTGATTTTGGGAATTAGTATGTTTATTTGGTTTTGACCACAGTACTGAAGTCTCTCACTTGAAACTCGCGCTGCCTTAAGCGTGTTCACTGTGGTCACAACACACTTGATTTAAATTAAGTTGAATTGTAATTTCAGTGTGGCCTAGTTGTATACATACTAGTTGGTTTATAGCTTTCATGTTGCATATTCTCTGTTGCCTTGAACTGTTGCCACAACGTTCATGTGCATTTTCTATTTTAATGAAATTTATTTCGAGATGTATTATGGGACAATTGAGTTCACTGAGCATTGGGAAAATTACTTTTACCACTTAAGTCATTTAGACAATGCCTGCTGCCTTGACCTGTTGCAACTGCATTTTCCATGGTGGCACTCATTCTCTACTATTCTGATTATGCTGCAGTGTTCATATATGGTTATTTAAAAAAAAAACCATTTCATTGTTGAGGCTGTGACACTTGATGTTGTCCTTGCTTGACCCAGTTTCATTCCTCTTTGAGTCTGATTTGCTTTGCATTCATATGTTTACACTATCCAGTGTTTACAAGTACATTTCAAATACTTGATACCATTCACTTAAAGATCAGTTGCATTAACTTTAGACATACTTGATGGCTTGGTAGTTTGTTCCCAGTCAGCACCTTACTGCCATCATGTTTTTCATGTTGCATATTCTCTGTAACACTACTTTTAATGCTGCTGTGTTATGTAGTTCACTGCACTTCCATCACCATATCCCCATCATCTATGTAGCTTGCGAGTTCATTTGCATCTTTAACTTGGCTAATTTCCAATTTCATGTTATCATGTTTATGCCAGTTTATTCATGTAGTTGTTACTATGCCTTGAACTGTTACTATCATGTTCGTATGCATTTTTCCAGTTTCATTTTGTTGACTCGGTTCCAACTCCACTTCATGTATGTTGCTCCGAGTAATTTTACATCAGTAACCTGGATGTATTTATTATATTACTGCTTCATGCTGGACCGCCTTTGCCTGGGCATGTTTGTCACCTGGTCTGGAATACCCTATGTTGTTGTTTTCAATTGGCATATGGATTTGCTTGTGTGCTGGGTAGCATGCATTCGCTTATAGTTGTTTCTGGCCATTCTTTGTGCTATCTGAACTAGTCTGGGATGGTTGTAATGTTGTCCCATATAAGTTCATAATTTGTTTGTGCCTTTGACCCTGTACATGTGTCTGCTACATTATATAGTGGCCTTACTTGTGCATTTTGATGTGTGAATCGCCGTGTCAGTTTGCATTTTACTTGGTTAATCTTCAGTTTCAGGTTGCCTTGACTTTGGTCGTTGCATTGAGTCGAGTCATGGTTGCAGTGACTTGACCTTGTGCTCGTTTATGAATTTTCATTGGGTACATCATCACTGTAGTGGCAAGGCAGTGCACGCAAGCGTGAACTGCAGCCACACGGTATTGAGTTTTTGGGTACGACATCACTATAGTGGCAAGGCAGTGCACGCAAGCATGAACTGCAGCCACACGGTATGACGTGTATGATATTCTATTTGTTTTGACTTATGGATCTTTTTGCGTATCCCATATTCCGTAGTGGCGAGGCAGTGCACGCGTGCGTGTACTGCAGCCCTACTTGAATTAATATTTTAATTGATATTTCAATGGTTTGAACTGTTTGTTCATTTCAATTCAATATTCTGAATTGCATTCTGATTTGGTTTAATTACTGTCGTCTATTCAGTACTTAATTATTATTGCTTCTGTGCACTAATAACTGAGTTTGAATTAGACTGACCCGAGTATTATTTTCTTTTGAATCTAATGCTCGGGTCAGACCGAGTATTTACAGGTTGTAGATATTCTGCTTTGGGTTGCTTCTAGAGCTATGAAGTTCTTTCATATCTTTTGGAGTAGTCGTCTTTTGTAGTAGTCTGTATGATTGTATAGGAAGATATGTATTCATGTATATTATATACGTTAATGTACTTGTATATGTAACTTCCTGAGTCGACAGTTGTTGATGTATCATATGTACCGTGTCAAATGTATTGTAACTGACATCAGTTATTGCATATATGAGAATTTCTGTTTTATCTGTGTTCCGCATTTATATTTATCTGTGTTATTATTTTATATTTAATGTTCTAAACTATTATGAACCATCGTAGTTCGTTTTATACTGGAATTGGGGTATTTCGATGGGAGAAAATAAACCAGAGATGAAAAATGAAAGAATATATATATCACTCCTATCGAGATAACCAATACTAGTGTAAGGCCAACTATTGATGGCCGCTCCTCAACAGCCTTATTCTCCGTGCTAGTTGACAGCACTACACCGTAGTGTTCTTGGCTAGCGCGGGTATAGAGGTGGGGCGTCACAGCTTGGTATCAGAGCCTGGGGTTTAGAACAAATATAAAACATAACTTAGATAGTACATGTGTTACAACTATTTGTCGATGTTTTATTTCACATCTTTGTCTTAAGATCATCTTTGATTGTTAGGAATGAATTCCTAACGCTTATTCGTGAGCATTGCTGCTATTCTCTATCGCACTTGCTCACTTGAGTTTACACTTCTAAGTATCAGTGTATATATGCTCTACCAAGTTGCATATTGCTGCAACTAGTACCCACTTCGATTTGAGCTCGCGTTGTTTATTCGAACTGCTATATATATGCATTCTTATCTCTGATTCGTGTACTTAATGCAGTTTCCATACAATTGGGTTTTGGGTATCAATCTTTGAGACAAATTGCATTCCAATTGTCGACTCTGTCTGTTTATCCATGGTTTGTTGGTTTTCATGTGCCTCTCTCTGATAGTTTTAAAATTTCTTTGGTATAAAAGAAATTGTCTTGGTCTTTGCCTTGTCGATATCGACGTTGACTTGACTTTTACTTTTGCTAAAGTCATTCAAGCATTTATACTCGTTCTGCTTTGTTTTTCCAATTGTTGATCGGTTCTTCTTTTCCGGTTAGTTGTTATCACCTTTGTCGACTTTGATAACTTCTATTTCAGGAATTTTGGGTATTCCTACTTTGATGGATTTGGAATCGAATTCTTTGTATTTTATTCACGTCTTCGAATGTGAATCTTAGTGAATTGATTTGGTTTTCGAATTTAATCGATTCTTGATTATTTCCCGATTTGTTGCTATCATTTATTAGCAACTTTGATGACCTTTTCTTCGGGATTTTTGTGAACATACCTTTCGATGAATTCGGTATCGATTTCTTTGGATTCTATTCACGTCTTCGTATGTGAATTCTTGTGATTGATTGTTTCTACAATCATTTTTGTGATTTGTCACTTTAAAAATATAAAGGTTTCAATACTAGTAGTAAATATCAAAACTCTTTTATCAAAATGTTTTCAACTCTATTTTCAATACCAAACTCGTTTTTGAAACCGTTTTCCAATCTAGTAGTATATACAAATCTTTATTTCACTCGTATGAGAAATCTAATTAAACGGCTTAGTAAAACAAGTGGTATGAAACGCTTGCGTTTACTTCGTCGGTTAATTGTTGGACTTGTTCGATTGAACCTCTAGTGACAAATTTTATTAGTGAAGATTTACAGTTTGTTCGTAAATATTTAAGTTAAGTAAGTGGTTATGGGACATGATGCTAAACTTTTACATTTACTGACTTAGTGTAATTGACACTTCTCGTTGATCATGACGATCATTTTTACGGTTAGACTAGGCCTCATCGGTGTGATTTCGTCTCACACATATCTCTTGGGCTTTGAGGATTGTCTAGACACCACTTGTGTGATTTCATTCACACATACTTTTCTTTTGATGTGAGGTTAGACTAGACACCACTTGTGTGATTCCACTCACACATACCTCTTTTGATTTTTTTGGTTAGTCTGGACCTCAATCTGTGTGATTTCGACTCACACATGTGGGGTAGCGCCCCACGGTCTTCGGGCCATTCGTGTGTCAAAATTAATGGCTTGCAACCATGAGATAGCGTCTCGTTATGCGTTGCACGTGTTGATGATTTTTCATGCTCGCGGGTAGGTGAGGTTCCGTGCTCCCGTTCTCGCTTTGCGTTGCACGTGTTGATGATTTTTCATGCTCGCGTGTAGGTGAGATTCCGTGCTCCCGTTCTCGCTTTGCGTTGCCCGTGTTGGTGATTTTCATGCTCACGTGTAGGTGAGATTCCGTGCTCCCGTTCTCGCTTTGCGTTGCACGTGTTGATGATTTTTCATGCTCGCGGGTAGGTGAGATTCCGCGCTCCCGTTCTCGCTTTGCGTTGCACGTGTTGATGATTTTTCATGCTCGCGTGTAGGTGAGATTCCGTGCTCCCGTTCTCGCTTTGCGTTGCCCGTGTTGGTGATTTTCATGCTCACGTGTAGGTGAGATTCTGTGCTCCCGTTCTCGCTTTGCATTGCACGTGTTGGTGAGTTTTCATGCTCGCATGTAGGTGAGTTTTCGTGCTCCCGTTCTCGTTATGCGTTACATGTGTTGATGAATTTTCATGCTCGCGTGTTGGTGAGTTTCCATACTCTCCTTTGAGTTTTCATACTCTGTTCGAGTTTTCATACTCCGTTCGAGTTTTCATACTCCGTTTGAGTTTTCATACTCTGTTCGAGTTTTCATACTCCGTTTGAGTTTTCATACTCTGTTCGAGTTTCCATACTCCGTTTGAGTTTTCATACTCTGTTCGAGTTTTCATACTCCGTTTGAGTTTTCATACTCCGTTTGAGTTTTCATACTCTGTTCGAGTTTTCATACTCCGTTTGAGTTTTCATACTCCGTTTGAGTTTCCATACTCTCCTTCGAGTTTTCATACTCCGTTCGAGTTTTCATACTCGCGTTCGAGTTTTCATACTCCGGTTCGAGTTTTCATACTCGCGTTCGAGTTTTCATACTCCGGTTCGAGTTTTCATACTTCGGTTCGAGTTTTCATACTCTCATCTTGTGATTTCTGGATTTCTTGTGTAGATTCCTAGAATTTGTGCTTCACCAATTTTCGTGATCTCTATTGATAAGTTTTATTAATTTTTGTGCATTGGTGAATTCGTGTGATATTGACTTGTTATGAATACGAGTTTTGGGTATGATACCCCTTCCTATCTTTGAGAAGATTCTTGTGACATTTTTTATGAATGAAAATCCACTTATCGAAGTTGCTACTGATGTCGCTGTTTTAATCACGTGTTTTAAAAATTGTTTTTAAAATTTTTACGATTTGCGCTTTCAAAAGAATGAGGAAGCGAATTAAACGTTTCAGTAAAATCGAGGACTATGACCCCTTTCTTTTGCTGATTCGCTTAATTCCGGACTTGTTCGTTTGAGAATGTAAATTGTAATTTTATAAATAAAATGATTTTCAAAATTTTTACAGTTTACGCCTTCAAAAGAATGAGGAAGCGATTTAAACGTTTCAGAAAAATCGAGGACTATGACCCCTTTCTTTTACTGATTCGCTTAATTCCGGACTTGTCCGTTTGAGAACGTAAAATGTTGTTTATTTAAAATACACAATTTTGCACTTTCAAGGAAACGATGAAGTGAATTAAACGATTTAGTAAAACTCGTGGTTATGGGTCATGTGCGTTTGCTATTTCGGTTAATTTCGGACTCGTTAATTGAAAAATTTGTGATTTCTGATTATCGTTTGTGGTAATCAGATATTTGCTGTTTCTAATTATCGCTTATGATAATTAGATATTTGAGATTTAATTATCGTTTGTGATAATTAGATATTTGTGATTTAATTATCAATTGTGATAATTAAATATTTGTGATTTGAAATTTGATTACCGTTGTGGTAATTTCTGATTATCGTTTTGATAATCGGATGTTTGTGATTTCTGATTTATCGTTTTTGATAATCAGATATTTATTGTTTCTGATTATCGCTTGTGATAATTAGATATTTGAGATTTAATTATCGTTTGTGATAATTAGATATTTGTGATTTAATTATCAATTGTGATAATTAAATATTTGTGATTTGAAATTTGATTACCGTTGTGGTAATTTCTGATTATCGTTTTGATAATCGGATGTTTGTGATTTCTGATTTATCGTTTTTGATAATCAGATATTTATTGTTTCTGATTATCGCTTGTGATAATTAGATATTTGAGCCTTAATTATCGTTTGTGATAATTGAATATTTGTGATTTAAGATTGAGTTTCGATTTTGATAATCGAATACTTGTTGATTTGATTATCGTTTTTGATAATCGAATATTTGCGATTTGAGATTTCTGAATTATCTATTGATAATTAGATTCTGTTGATAATTTGTGAATTTCTTTTAGGAAATTAAAAGATTTCTTTGGCATTTATATTGTACTACGCCAGTGTACCGGCTCAATTTTCTACTATTCATGACGTTTTCCACGTCTTCCAATTACGGAAATGCCTTAAGGATTTCCGATTTTTATTCTTGAGCAACCTTCTATTCATATCAATGCTTCGGGGGTTCAGCACCTTCGAAATAAAGATGTTTTTCTCGTGAAAGTTCAGCGGTTCTCAAATCCTATGGATTTCACTTTGAAATCCAGAGAATTCATCGAGCAAACACGTTCAAGCTTACTCTTTCATGCTCTTATGGTTGTTACCTTTTGTCCATTTATTCCTTAAGATTGCGAGGACGCAATTTCTTTAAGGAGGGGAGTCTGTAACAACCCGGTATTTGCATCGATTGATAATCGACTTTTAAACGATAAATACTGTTGCTTATTTGCCAATTGAAGTAATTAAATTGAGTTGAAATTATTTTATAAATTGTTAATGAGATTGACGGGCTTTGAAAATAATTAGTGGTCCATTTCTTTATTGGGCTTTAAAAATCGTTCGGCCCATTTCTTTGTTGCCGTGATTTTATTAAGGGTTAATAACCCGTTTCCCCCATTTCTCTTTTCATTTTCGAAACCGAACCCTAAAGCAAATAAGAAAGTAAATGGCGGCATCGTCTCGTGTTTGTTCCGCTGCTCCAAATTAGGGCTTCGCTCTTCCTCGTTCGTTCTTGTGTGCGCGCGGCTGCTCCAATTCTTGGCAAAGGTGAGTGAACGTTCTCACTCACATCTTCTTCTACTCGCTTTCGACATCTGTGATTTTCGATGTGTTTTTTTTTTTGGTTCGTTTGGTTTTGGACATCGATTTACTATGCTACTTGACTTTATTTGCTCGAACTTGCTATCTTCGGGTGATTCACTGATGCTTAGTTGATTTTGTGTTTTGAGGTTGATGATTTCGGTTTGACTTTACTGGAATATGTTGATGTGCCTTGCTGTATTGCCATGTGCTTGTTTTGGCTGTATTGCATCCTTATTTACTTGCACATTTGAGCCTAGTTCACTGGTATTTCCCCTCTGGTCATGACTTGGAATTTAGTTCGAAACTGTTGATATTTGATTTTGGGAATTAGTATGTTTATTTGGTTTTGACCACAGTACTGAAGTCTCTCACTTGAAACTCGCGCTGCCTTAAGCGTGTTCACTGTGGTCACAACACACTTGATTTAAATTAAGTTGAATTGTAATTTCAGTGTGGCCTAGTTGTATACATACTAGTTGGTTTATAGCTTTCATGTTGCATATTCTCTGTTGCCTTGAACTGTTGCCACAACGTTCATGTGCATTTTCTATTTTAATGAAATTTATTTCGAGATGTATTATGGGACAATTGAGTTCACTGAGCATTGGGAAAATTACTTTTACCACTTAAGTCATTTAGACAATGCCTGCTGCCTTGACCTGTTGCAACTGCATTTTCCATGGTGGCACTCATTCTCTACTATTCTGATTATGCTGCAGTGTTCATATATGGTTATTTAAAAAAAAAACCATTTCATTGTTGAGGCTGTGACACTTGATGTTGTCCTTGCTTGACCCAGTTTCATTCCTCTTTGAGTCTGATTTTCTTTGCATTCATATGTTTACACTATCCAGTGTTTACAAGTACATTTCAAATACTTGATACCATTCACTTAAAGATCAGTTGCATTAACTTTAGACATACTTGATGGCTTGGTAGTTTGTTCCCAGTCAGCACCTTACTGCCATCATGTTTTTCATGTTGCATATTCTCTGTAACACTACTTTTAATGCTGCTGTGTTATGTAGTTCACTGCACTTCCATCACCATATCCCCATCATCTATGTAGCTTGCGAGTTCATTTGCATCTTTAACTTGGCTAATTTCCAATTTCATGTTATCATGTTTATGCCAGTTTATTCATGTAGTTGTTACTATGCCTTGAACTGTTACTATCATGTTCGTATGCATTTTTCCAGTTTCATTTTGTTGACTCGGTTCCAACTCCACTTCATGTATGTTGCTCCGAGTAATTTTACATCAGTAACCTGGATGTATTTATTATATTACTGCTTCATGCTGGACCGCCTTTGCCTGGGCATGTTTGTCACCTGGTCTGGAATACCCTATGTTGTTGTTTTCAATTGGCATATGGATTTGCTTGTGTGCTGGGTAGCATGCATTCGCTTATAGTTGTTTCTGGCCATTCTTTGTGCTATCTGAACTAGTCTGGGATGGTTGTAATGTTGTCCCATATAAGTTCATAATTTGTTTGTGCCTTTGACCCTGTACATGTGTCTGCTACATTATATAGTGGCCTTACTTGTGCATTTTGATGTGTGAATCGCCGTGTCAGTTTGCATTTTACTTGGTTAATCTTCAGTTTCAGGTTGCCTTGACTTTGGTCGTTGCATTGAGTCGAGTCATGGTTGCAGTGACTTGACCTTGTGCTCGTTTATGAATTTTCATTGGGTACATCATCACTGTAGTGGCAAGGCAGTGCACGCAAGCGTGAACTGCAGCCACACGGTATTGAGTTTTTGGGTACGACATCACTATAGTGGCAAGGCAGTGCACGCAAGCATGAACTGCAGCCACACGGTATGACGTGTATGATATTCTATTTGTTTTGACTTATGGATCTTTTTGCGTATCCCATATTCCGTAGTGGCGAGGCAGTGCACGCGTGCGTGTACTGCAGCCCTACTTGAATTAATATTTTAATTGATATTTCAATGGTTTGAACTGTTTGTTCATTTCAATTCAATATTCTGAATTGCATTCTGATTTGGTTTAATTACTGTCGTCTATTCAGTACTTAATTATTATTGCTTCTGTGCACTAATAACTGAGTTTGAATTAGACTGACCCGAGTATTATTTTCTTTTGAATCTAATGCTCGGGTCAGACCGAGTATTTACAGGTTGTAGATATTCTGCTTTGGGTTGCTGCTAGAGCTATGAAGTTCTTTCATATCTTTTGGAGTAGTCGTCTTTTGTAGTAGTCTGTATGATTGTATAGGAAGATATGTATTCATGTATATTATATACGTTAATGTACTTGTATATGTAACTTCCTGAGTCGACAGTTGTTGTTGTATCATATGTACCGTGTCAAATGTATTGTAACTGACATCAGTTATTGCATATATGAGAATTTCTGTTTTATCTGTGTTCCGCATTTATATTTATCTGTGTTATTATTTTATATTTAATGTTCTAAACTATTATGAACCATCGTAGTTCGTTTTATACTGGAATTGGGGTATTTCGATGGGAGAAAATAAACCAGAGATGAAAAATGAAAGAATATATATATCACTCCTATCGAGATAACCAATACTAGTGTAAGGCCAACTATTGATGGCCGCTCCTCAACAGCCTTATTCTCCGTGCTAGTTGACAGCACTACACCGTAGTGTTCTTGGCTAGCGCGGGTATAGAGGTGGGGCGTCACAGATTTATCCCTTTAATTCATTTATATTAACTGCAGCATTTACAAATGCTGTAATATCCTTTACTTTAGAAATAATAGCATTTCAAAATGCTGTTAATTAAATTCCAAATATTCACTATACTTTCACAAACCATTAAATTTTTATTCAAAACATTTCGAACTTATAAAATCATATATTTTTCACTTTTATAACCATCATTTAATTTTCCTTAAATTCATGATTTTATAAAGTTAAATTTCCATTTAAAAATCAATATTTAATAATAATTCACTTATTAAATTCCAACATTCAATTTCAATTCATATAATTAATTTATTAACTTAACACTTAAGTTTAAATTTCAAAATATAACATATTTTTCATTTTATTTACTTAACTTCAAAATTCACTTTTAAACAAAATTCAATATTTTCCCATTTAAGTTATATTTCAAAATTCAACACAATATTCATTTATTTCACATTTTAACTTATTCAAAATCCATTAATATATTATAAAATCATTATAAATCATTTAATTCAAAATATCATAAATTTATCATATTTTCACATTTAATTTTGAATTCCATTTATAATTAAATCAAATTTCCAAAATGACTTATATTTCAAATTTCCACTTTATCATTAATTTATTTCACTTATAAATTCTCAGAACAAAATAAAAATACTTTACAAAAATCATTTTTAATTAAGTTTAAATCAAAAGATTATAATATTTACATTTCTAAAATATTTTAAATTTTTTAGAAAAATATATTTTAACCACGGGTCTGTATATCATTTTTACACTAGGTAAAGTGATACGGGTAATATATCATTTCAACCCGTAATTTACAAAGAAATCCCGGGTTTTATCATTTCAAACCCGCAGTCACAAGTAAATGAATAATTTGAAAATCGTTCAGGCCTATCATTTCAGCCCATAACGATTTTCCCCTATTCTAAAGTCCGTTCGGGTATGTATCATTTCAACCCATAGTGATTCTAATCTAAAGGGAACTTGCAGTGTGATAAACTGATATAAATAACAAAATGGCATAATATAATAGTAACATATGATACAACAGGTGTTTAAGCATGGGTGAACATCATATGATCGTAATATAGAAGATATAACATGGTGATGCATTTTACAGATTCAAATGTCGATTTACTAGTTATATAAGTATAAAACTGTCTGGTGAGAATAACTCACCGGTATAAGCTGGAGATGACAACTGTGATAACCTGAATTTTGGATATTATATGATTGGATAATTATCTGATTAAACTATTGAAAATAGTAATTTATAGATTGGACAGATAAAGTTCTGATAATAAAAGATTTCTGGATATATAAATGGATTTGAAATTATAATAGAAGCTAAATTATAAATACCTAGATAAGTAATTATTCGATAATCTATATAATTATTTATCATTGGCAGATTATTCCTTTAGAACAAATAATGTATTGTTAAATATATATATATGGGTTGGCTTCAAATTTGATGTTTAATTTAAATTGAATTTGAATTGGAATTCTAAGGGATAAATATCTTAAAATATTCTGGATTTAAAAATATATTATATATGATTTTATTTTATTTTATATATGATTGATTTATGTTATTATCTTTAAAAACAGAAAAAAGAAAAAAAATCATTTATATAAATTTTATATTTACTTAATGGGAAATATATATGTAAACATAAACCTAAGACAAAAGCTTTTATCTAACATTTAAATGTTTAATTTAAATTGGCAAAATTACAAATGTAAATCATATATAATACAAGATTAACATATGCAAGGCATTAAGCATAAAAAAAAGGACAAGTGTGACAAATGTTACATTCTTAGACAAGTGTCAATTGATATAAGATTAATAGAAAATTTAACAACATATGAAAAATAAAAATAAAAATAGAAATCAATTTTCATATTCTTCTTTCACTCAATTTCCATTCTTCTTCAAATCTGAAAGAAACCAAATTCAATAAAAAAAAAATCTGCAAAACCAAATACAAATTAAAATCTGTAAGCAAATTCTGTAATATAAAATTCAATAGTGAAATCTGCTCCAATTTTCAACAAAAAATTGAAAATCAAACTTCAAACTCTAGCAAATGAAGATGGGGTCAGCTGCAACTTTAAGATCAACTTCAACTAGCATTTGCAAAACCCAGATTCAACAATAATGCAGTTTCAAGTCAACTACAGCAGTTCCAGGAAGAAAATGAGATGCATCTAAAAATAAGTGAGTAAATCTACCCTCTTGAAAAACTAAATTCTACTTGATAACTGAATGCATGCAAGATTTGAAGATAGTGTTTAATAAAATAAAGAAATACAGTAAAATTATGAATATATCAAAATCTCAGTTTAAATAAATCAGGAATTCAATACACAGCCTCTGTTTTTAATAATGTGAGTAACTTCACATTTTAAAAGCATTAGTGTTAACTATCTATTGCATAAGGATTACTAGAAATAAATGTGCTTGGTATGCTTGAATGTGATGAATCTTCCGTGTGTATAAATAAATATGTAAATGGTTACTGTTCTGTATCTGTTTTGCCTGTGCTTGTTTTAAGAACTAAGAATTTGATAAAAAACCATTATCATTTGATCTGATCTTAGTTAGGAATTATGATTTAAACAAAAGGCGTTTGTTTATTAAAGATTTACGTTTTAAAAATTATAATTAAGAGAAAATAAAATCTGGTTTACTCTGTAAACCCATAAGGGCAGTAATTACTTAAGATAAGTAAAATATCAATCATCTTAAATCATCAAATCAGGTTTATAACTTGAAAGCTCATATGAAATCGTGATTTTTAAAACAAGAATCACGAATTTTAGTAGAAGATTTAGAGATCAGTTTTGGAGTTTTGGGGTTCCTCTGGTGATCCCAATGGAATTGGTGGTCGAATTTCGGTCCGTAGGGAGTAGGATGATCGAAGGTCTAGGGAAAAATGTCAGAGTGTTGATCAGATGGGTGTGGCGATGGTGGTTGGCCAGGAAGGTTTCTTAACCTAGTTTTGGTGGAAGCTCGAGAATAGCTTCAGCATTTCTTCTATGATGGATCGAGTGTTACCAGAATTTGGGCCTTGGAAGTGTAGACGTAGGCGAAGCTTTGGCCGGAGCCTCTGGATTCTGGTGATCGGCAAGGGATGGTCGAGGTGATTTCCAGGTTGGGTCTGAGTTGCAGTTTTGGGTTAAAGGTCTGGATTTTGATTTCATGGGGGAAACAAGGTTCTGGTGATCGATTTGAGGTGCTTGGGTGATCGATGACTTGTTTAAGTCATCAGGGTTGGTCGGAAACCGGTGATCGGCTGGTGCATGTGCACTGTGCACATTTGTGTTGATGGATGTTGTCTTTTTGGTTTGAGCAGTGTTGTACTCGAGCTTTACTCGAGTATTTTGAGTGGATGGCTCGAAGCAGGAGGGTTTGGGACTCGAAGTAATTTTGTTTGGCCTCGGGTTGAATTTTGATTGTTACAGGTTTCTTTAAACCTGTCTGTTTTGAATTTAAACTGATTTTAAATTGGAAAACAGTATTTTAAAAAAGTTTAAAATAAGAATTTAAAGATAGGATTCAAATTAACTTTTGAATTCTAGTTTGAAATTAAATGAAGTTTTATAAAATTTATAATATTTAAACAAATTTGAGAGGGGTAAGGTATAGTTTAAAATGAATTTGAATTTAAATGATTTGGTTTAAATTTTTATATAAACTTCTTTATATGGTAAATGTTTCTCTAACATTTGATTTTAAAAAGGTTTTAACTTGATTTAAATTTATTAAAGTTAAATTGTTAATTAATTCAAATCTTAAATTTGAAATGGAATTCAAATGTGAATTTTAAGGTAAGTGTTTCCGAAAACTTTTGTAAATGATGATTAAATCATAAATAAAGGGAATGATTTTCTTAAAGTTAATTTAAATATAATGATTTGAGATTTCATTAAATTAACGAGTTAATTAATTTAGAAATTTATCAATAAAGTTATTAAGGTTTTAAGTTTATTAATTAAGGATTAAATTAATTTATTTAGAATAAATTAATTTTTAAATTTAGAATTAATTAATTTGGAATTAACAACATTTAATTAAGCTAAATTACTTAGAAAGGTAATTAAAGAATTATTAATGGTTAATGAAAATCATTGACTGGGATTATTTAATAATTAATTAATGTGATTAATTTTTAACAATTAATTAGATTAATTAATTTAGGATAATCATTTGTGAAAATTAATTAAGAAATTAATTACTCATTTTTAATTAATTGAGTCAATGTGATTAGTTTAAGTTAATTAATTAAATCTAATTAATTTAAGATAATCAGTAAATGCTTTGTTAAAGTAATTAGTGAAGTATAATTACTTAGTGGAAGTAATTAAGTGTTAATTACTCAGTGTAATTAATTAAAGAATTCATAAATTAACTAAGGGGTTAATTAATTAATATAAGTAATTAAGAATAATTAATTACTAAATGTGATTAATCAAGGTTCATTAATGAATGTGATAAATTAATTAAAGGCTAATTACCGAATGTAATTAGAGAGGACAATTAAGGGATGATTAATTAATGGTTTGTGATTAATTATTGTTAAGTAAGCAAGATTTAAAAATGACTAAAGTGATTAATTTGATTTAATTAGTAATGGATGACTGATAAATCTTGCTTATGAATGACTGGTTGATATTTCTGATATGAAATGTTTATGATATGGTATGTTTGTCTTGAATAGTGATTGTGTGGTTATCTGTCGATGATGAAATGTTGTATAAAAAAAATGTCATCTTGCATTTAAAGGCTGAATTTTGTTTCAATTCAATAACGTGGGTTAAGATGGTATTGAATTCGAAGAGACCGGAGTCGGGTATTAGTTAATACCCGGAACACTTCGATTCTTTATAGATTGATATGTGAAATTAATAGGCTAGTATGGAACGATTTAACTGAATTGGACCATTTAATCTAAGTTTTGGTACATAGAAATTGATGTGTGTGATAAGTGATGTCTATAACAAATTGTGAATTTGTAAATTGATACGAGTTACCCCGGGTTATATATAAGTTGTATGCCTTTGTAATTCATGTTAAAAGGGTTTACTCACGCTGGTTTCTAGCCTGACCCGGGTGTTACTTTGATGTAATGCTCGGGTCATACCGAGTATTACAGATTTTCAGGTAAGGACGTTCTAGAGCTCAGGAGGCAAGCTGGATAGCATGAACGTATGGAGCGTACCCGTTGTATATATTATAGTTGTATAACTAGGACATGTTGTTTTAAACTGTCCAGTAATTGATAATGGTTGTAACTCTGATGTATAATAATATAAATGTACTGATACAGTCTTCTTTCTAAAACTGTTATTTATGTGATATTATATTTTGATCCGCTGCGAATGTGTGGTTTTCTATGTTTTGGTGTTTCTTTTTCTTCTTCTTCTTTTTTCTCTTTCTTCTTTTCACTAATTATCTGAAATTTTCAGGATTGAAATTTTTGAGTTGTTACATTTGGTATCAGAGCCAGGTTAAGCGACAACCTTGGCTCTGGTGGGATTACTCATTAAGGATAGGGTAAGTGGTACCCTAGAATGAGTTGAGTGTGTATATATATGAGAGAGCATACATGTTATTTTCTTATATAAAGATTTTTAAATGGTTTTATATAAGATTATATTTTGATATATAAAGCAATATATCTTTCTAACAAATAGTAAAGGAATTGGTTTGTTAAAATTATTAGAATTAAATTGAGAAGTAATAGAACACAACCAAACTGAAATTGAAATTGAATAAAGATAAGTTTGAAATAAATTCAAACTGAAATTTAATTTGTAAATTTGGGAAAGAATTCCAGAATAAGATAATAATGGATTGGTTTCCAGAGATGATAATTTTGGTTATTATCATTAATGGTTGTTGTATTTAGAAATGGAATGTTTTAAGGAAGCAAAACGTTTAGGTAAGTATGGGTTATAAATTGAAATAGAAGTTGATCTAAATTGTGAAGTTTGAATCTTAAGATTTAAAAACATTTGAAATTTGTTTTCAAATTATTAAAAGGAATAATAAATAATATTATTTGAATAAGAAAGTTTGATGCAAACAAGAGTTGTTTGAAAATTTAAAGAAATTTGTTTTGAATTAAAAAAAAGTGGTTTAAAATTTTAAAGTATAACTTGGTATGTAAAAGAAGTTAATATGTATATATGTGGATATACATAATACCAAAGATGGTTTGAGATAAAACTCTAAATATTGAGTTTTAAGTTGGGATTTAACTTGGAAGAGTTTAATGGTTGATTTTAATTAGTAAAGATAATTTAAAATGAAAATTTTAGAATTTGAGCTCAGAAACTAAATTGTTTAAAAGCTTTTAATAAAGGTTAACTTGGTTTAAAGGGTTAAACCAACCTTAGTAGATTTAACTCGAATTTATATAATTCGAGATGGTTTAAATTTGGAATTTGAATTGAAATTAGTTCAAACTGAATTTAATTTGAATTAACTGAAATTGAGATTGAAGATGTATAAGTATAAAATTCAAATGGAAAATTTGAATTTGATTGATTTGAATAACTTGAAATTTATTTGAATTGGTATAATTTGAGATCAAGGGTGAATAAGGTTAAATTTGGAAAGAAACTGAGGTTAATTCAACTTGAATTGGAGATGAATCAATTTCAATGGGAATTGAAGTTATTTAAATTGGAATTGGGTCAATTTAAATGGTAGAGGAAATTTAAATTGAATTGATGAGAATGGAGATTGGGAAGTGAACAGTTTTGACTCTGGACTATTTTTAATATAAATTGTTTTAATATAAACTTATTTTCCAAGCTATTCATGATAAAAACAACCTTTCTTTTAAAACCCAAACTATCTTATACTTATTTTACAATTATTTTTGAAACTGTTTAACAACTTTCTAACTATTTTATAAACTAATTACTATTTTCAACTACTAATTACTATTTTATAGCTATTTTGCAATTATTTAAAATTTCTATGACTATTTAACTATTTTCCAATTATTTTACAGTTACCGAACTATTTTACAGCTATTTTACAAACTAGTAATTATTTTTCAACTACTTATCTATTTCTTTAACCTTTTAAGTTATTTTCTAAATTTAATCTGGACAGAGTTTAGACTGTTATTGGTTGAATACCCAATCGAGATAAGAATAGAGGTGATAATCCAAATGGATTGAAGCAATTGTGAGTAAGTAAATGAAAATCAAGGAAAGGTGAATAGAAAGAGAATTGATTAGTCTAATAACCAATAAAGATAAATACGTAGGTTGTACATATGTTATCCTATTCGCATAGTGATTTGATCCAGATTCGAGCACAGAATTTCGAGATAGTATGTCGATCCGAGTTGGGATTTTTCACTCGATTTTCGATGGCGAACCTACATATGGATTGTTGATTGGTTCGGGATATTCTCTATCATAGTTATGACTATGCAAGGAGAATGACGGTTTCTGATCAAGAAACCAGATCTGTGTCCGCACTAGGAAGTCGGGTGGACGATATTAGTTCGGAAGTGAAATTGTGTGGTCGAGTGAGCGATCAGATTGGTATAGCGTACGGATGATATGTGTACATCGTATGGATTTGAATATAAGTGATATTGAAAAGAGTAATCAAATTTGAATATTTGATTTTGAATAAACAAAGTTATATATCTTTGTTATATAAGATAGATCTTTCCTTGTTGAATCTTTTACCAGAAGAAAAAGGGTTTTTGGAAATGTTTGAAGTATAAAAGGAGTTTTATACAAGTTTGAAATGATCCAAAGTTTTAAAAATTATATATATCTGTGTCTATATATATATATATATATATATATAAAGGATGTTATGAGGATTTTGGAAAAGGTTTTGGGAACCTTTGGATTTGGAAAGGCTTTTGATTTTTGGGTAAAATCAATATTGAAATTTGGAAAGCCTAGTTTGAGAATTATCGATTTTGGAATAATCGATTTTGTGTAAAGGAGCTTTGTATGAGATCATACTAGGCGTACGATTTGAAGATACTATATGTATAGTATAAAATGTTTTGATGATGGCTCTGGGGAAAAAGGCGCTCCCTTGAAATGAACTTCTCAGGAGTACCATCGGGTGGTGCTGCCTTGACCCCCAAGCGGGGTTCTAAAGTTGATCCTGTGAGGAGTCCGGAAAAAACTAGTTCCTGGGGATTATGAGTAGAGTATACCATAGAGAAAGTCGTGTGTGCCGTTGAGAGCCAACAGTCTGCGTTTGATTTTATATT
Source organism: Allium cepa (assembly GCA_030765085.1). Taxonomy (NCBI): domain Eukaryota; kingdom Viridiplantae; phylum Streptophyta; class Magnoliopsida; order Asparagales; family Amaryllidaceae; genus Allium; species Allium cepa. The sequence continues at coordinate 603,129,263 of CM060943.1, read as the reverse complement.
GGCAGACTGCGACCTATGTAGAAGTGGAGAAGTTTCATTTCGACAGCGAAAATCAAAGGCCGCTGAGAGCCTGCAGTTACATGGACTTTTGCTGTGACGACAACGTAACCCTGGAATGTAACTGTGATCTATTGTGTGGGCTCCATGGCGTAATCGAGAGGCCGCGGAGAGCCTGCAGTTACATGGACTTTTGCTGCGATGGCAATGTAACCCTGGATGTAACTGCGACCACGGATGAGGGTGATGATTTCCAGAGCATTCTCACCAAAGATATATCCTCTATTTTCAAAAACTGTTTTCTATTTTTCAATAAAATCATTTTCCAAGTATTTTTACTGGGTGTTGAAAACAGGTCTGCTAAGTACTTATAGATTTTCAGTCGTACGCCTGATCAACGTATGACCGAATTTCTATGAGAACAAGGACGGACTGGTTAAAACATCGAGTTATAAAAGTATTTTTATAAAAACTATTTTAGTAATATTATATAGATTTCTAAAGTGTTTTTAAAATGATCAATGAAAATTTATCTGACTGTAAGCATTTTAAAATTCTGGCTTCGATCCTTTTTGAGGATGAAAAGATTCTAAGGGGGAAGGAATGTGATAACCTGAATTTTGGATATTAGATAATTGGATAATTATCTGATTAAACTATTGAAAATAGTAATTTATAGATTGGACAGATAAAGTTCTGATAATAAAAGATTCCTGGATATATAAATGGATTTGAAATTATAATAGAAGCTGAATTATAAATACCTAGTTAAGTAATTATTTGATAATTTACTATATAATTATTTATCATTGGCAGATTATTCCTTTAGAACAAATAATGTATTGTTAAATATATAGATATATGGGTTGGCTTCAAATTTGATGTTTAATTTAAATTGAATTTGAATTTGAATTCTAAGGGATAAATATCTTAAAATATTCTGGATTTAAAAATATATTATATATGATTTTAATTTATTTTATATATGATTGGTTTATGTTATTATCTTTAAAAAAAGTGAAAAGAAAAAAAATCATTTACATAAATTTTATATTTACTTAATGGGAATATATATATGTAAACATAAACCTAAGACAAAAGCTTTTATCTAACATTCAAATGTTTAATTTAAATCGGCAAAATTACAAATGCAAATCATATATAATACAAGATTAACATATGCAAGGCATTAAGCATAAAAAAAGGACAAGTGTGACAAATGTTACATTCTTAGACAAGTGTCAATTGATCTAAGATTAACAAAAAATTTAACAACATATGAAAAATAAAAATAAAAATAGAAATCAGTTTTCATATTCTTCTTTCTCTCAATTTCCATTCTTCTACAAATCTGAAAGAAACCAAATTCAATAAAAAAAATCTGCAAAACCAAATACAAATTAAAATCTGTAAGCAAATTCTGTAATATAAAATTCAATAGTGAAATCTGCTCCAATTTTCAACAAAAAATTGAAAATCAAACTTCAAACTCTAGCAAATGAAGATGGGGTCAACTGCAGTTTTAAGATCAACTTCAACTAGCATTTGCAAAACCCAGATTCAACAATAATGCAGTTTCAAGTCAACTACAGCAGTTCCAGGAAGAAAATGAGATGCATCTGAAAATAAGTGAGTAAATCTACCCTCTTGAAAAACTAAATTCTACTTGATAACTGAATGCATGCAAGATTTGAAGATAGTGTTTAATAAAATAAAGAAATACAGTAAAATTATGAATATATCAAAATCTCAATTTAAATAAATCAGTAATTCAATACACAACCTCTGTTTCAATAAGGTGAGTAACTTCACATTTTAAAAGCATTAGTGTTAACTATTTGTTGCATATGGATTACTAGAAATAAATGTGCTTGGTATGCTTGAATGTGATGAATCTTCTGTGTGTATATATAAATATGTAAATGGTTACTGTTCTGTATCTGTTTTGCATGTGCTTGTTTTAAAAACTAAGAATTTGATAAAAACCCATTATCATTTGATCTGATCTTAGTTAGGAATTATGATTTAAGCAAAAGCTGTTTGTTTATTAAAGATTTACGTTTAAAAATTATAATTAAGAGAAAATAAAATCTGGTTTACTCTGTAAACCCATAAGGGCTGTAATTACTTATGATAAGTGATATCTTAAATCATCAAATCAGGTTTATAACTTGAATGCTCATATGAAATCATGATTTTTAAAACAAGAATCACAAATTTTAGTAGAAGATTTAAAGATCAGTTTGGTTTGATCATTTTTGGAGTTTTGGGGTTCCTCTGGTGATCCCAATGGAATTGGTGGTCGAATTTCGGTCTGAAGGGAGTAGGATGATCGGAGGTCTAGGGAAAAATGTCAAAGTGTTGATCATATGGGTGTGGCGATGGTGGTTGGCCAGGAAGGTTTCTTAACCTAGTTTTGGTGGAAGCTCGGGAATTGCTTCAGCATTTCTTTTATGATGGATCGAGTGTTACCAGAATTTGGGCCTTGGAAGTGTAGACGTAGGCGAAGCTTTGGCCGAAGCCTCTGGAGTTCTGGTGATCGGCAAGGGATGGTCGAGCTGATTTCCAGGTTGGGTCTGAGTAGAAGTTTGGGTTGAAGGCCTGGATTTTGATTTCATGGGGGAAACAAGGTTCTGGTGATCGATTTGAGGTGCTTGGGTGATCGATGACTTGTTTAAGTCATCAGGGTTGGTCGAAAACCGGTGATCGACTGGTGCATGTGCACTGTGCACATTTGTGTTGATGGATGTTGTCTTTTTGGTTTGAGCAGTGTTGTACTCGAGCTTTACTCGAGTATTTTGAGTGGATGGCTCGAAGCAGGAGGGTTTGGGACTCGAAGTAATTTTGTTTGGCCTCAGGTCGAATTTTGATTGTTACAGGTTTCTTTAAACCTGTCTGTTTTGAATTTAAACTGATTTTAAATTGGAAAACAGTATTTTGACAAAGTTTAAAATAAGAATTTAAAGATAGGATTCAAATTAACTTTTGAATTCTAGTTTGAAATTAATTGAAGTTTTATAAAATTTATAATATTTAAACAAATTTGAGAGGGGTAAGGTATAGTTTAAAATGAATTTGAATTTAAATGATTTGGTTTAAATTTTTATATAAACTTCTTTATATGGTAAATGTTTCTCTAACATTTGATTTTAAAAAGGTTTTAACTTGATTTAAATTTGTTAAAGTTAAATTGTTAATTATTTCAAATCTTAAATTTGAAATGGAATTCAAATGTGAATTTAAAGGTAAGTGTTTTCGAAAACTTTTGTAAATGATGATTAAATCATAAATAAAAGGAATGATTTTCTTAAAATTAATTTAAATATAATGATTTGAGATTTCATTAAATTAATGAGTTAATTAATTTAGAAATTTATCAATAAAGCTATTAGGGTTTTAAATTTAGAATTAACAACATTTAATTAAGCTAAATTACTTAGAAAGGTAATTAAAGAATTATTAATGATTAATGAAAATCATTGACTGGGGATCATTTAATAATTAATTAATGTGATTAATTTTTAACAATTAATTAGATTAATTAATTTAGGATAATCATTTGTGAAACTTAATTAAGAAACTAATTACTCATTTTTAATTAATTGAGTTAATGTGATTAGTTTAAGTTAATTAATTAAATTTAATTAATTTAAGATAATCACTAAATGCTTTGTTAAAGTAATTAGTGAAGTATAATTACTTAGTGGAAGCAATTAAGTGTTAATTACTCAGTGTAATTAATTAAAGAACTCATAAATTAACTAAGGGTTAATTAATTAATGTAAGTAATTAAGAATAATTAATTACTAAATGTGATTAATCAAGGTTCATTAATGAATGTGATAAATTAATTAAAGGCTAATTACCGAATGTAATTAGAGAGGACAATTAAGGGATGGTTAATTAATGGTTTGTGATTAATTTATTGTTAAGTAAGCAAGATTTAAAAATGACTAAAGTGATTAATTTGATTTAATTAGTAATGGATGACTGATAAATCTTGCTTATGAATGATTGGTTCATATTTCTGATATGAAATGTTTGTGATATGGTATGTTTGTCTTGAATAGTGATTGTGTGGTTATCTGTTGATGATGAAATGCTGTATAAAAAAAGTGTCATCTTGTATTTAAAGGCTGAATTTTGTTTCAATTGAATAACGTGTGTTAAGATGGTATTGAATTCGAAGAGACCGGAGTCGGGTATTAGTTAATACCCGAAACCACTTCGATTCTTTATAGATTGATATGTGAAATTAATTGGCTAGTATGGAATGATTTAAGTGAATTGGGCCATTTAATCTAAGTTTTGGTACTTAGAAATTGATGTGTGTGATAAGTGATGTCTACAACAAATTGTGAATTTGTAAATTGATACGAGTTACCCCGGGTTATATATAAGTTGTATGCCTTTGTAATTCATGTTAGAAGGGTTTACTCACGCTGGTTTCAACCTGACCCGGGTGTTACTTTGATGTAATGCTCGGGTCATACCGAGTATTACAGATTTTCAGGTAAGGACGTTCTAGAGCTCAGGAGGCAAGCTGGATAGCATGAACGTATGGAGCGTACCCGTTGTATATATTATAGTTGTATAACTAGGACATGTTGTTTTAAACTGTCCAGTAATTGATAATGGTTGAAACTCTGATGTATAATAATATAAATGTACTGATACAATCTTCTTTGTAAAACTGTTATTTATGTGATATTATATTTTGATCCGCTGCGAATATGAGGTTTTCTGTGTTTTGGTGTTCCTGTTTCTTCTTCTTCTTCTTTCTCTTTCTTCTTTTCACTAACTATCTGGAATTTTTGGGATCGAATTTCCGGGTTGTTACAACAACTGAAACACACAAACTTAGATCCTTAAAGGCATAAAAGCACAAATAAGGTTTGAGATTGGGAGAGCCAAAGATTAGTCACCTTGAATACATTCAAACAAACAAAACAATCTACATAAGTTTTCAACTCAAATTCAATTAAACAAAGCTAGAAATGAACGTACAAAACAAAGCTAAAATATTTTGCACTTTCTTTCAACACTTGTGCTTCAGCCTTGGGTCAGAAACACACGACTATGGTGAGAGTTTGGATCTGGTTTGGGTCCAAATGGGGTCGACCTAGCATGGGAAAAGATGGTGCAAACATATGTGTGTATGAAACTACACAACACAAGGCAACACAACATAGTTTCTATGCAAATATAGGTCACGGCCAAGTCAATATGGGCACGGCCAGGTCTGATATGGACCAGGGGTGATGTGGAAGAGGGTGCACGTCAGGTTTGAGGTGATGGTGTAGTTGGCGGCCAAGGAGGAGTTTGGGGTAGTGGTGCAAGGTGCGCTCGGCTATGGTTCATATAGGTGTAATTTGGTGCGTTTTTGTGATGGATCATCAACCAAGGGTGGCTCGGCTTGGCTATGGGGTTGGAGAGGAGGTGGTGAAGGCTGGTTCAGGTGGTGGTGGAGGCAGCAAGGTGGCTGGAGTGGTGAGGCCGAACCTGAAGAGGAAGGAAGCAAGTGCAAATTCAAATAAAAAAACAATGAAAAGTGAAAAAGAAAAAGAAGTTTTACCAAAAATTTTTCACAAGGCATGGCCGAACTATTTTTCAGAGTTTGAGAAAGAAAATTCATGTGAAAATGATATGGGAGTGGTCGGCTGAAATATGAGGAGTTATGGAAGCAAATAATGACGAGATGTTGGTTGAAAAATGAAAAGACAAGAAGACAAAAAGCCTTAAGCAAATAAAAGGTCACTAAACTCTTCAAATCTCCACATTTTCTTTTGGAATTTTAAATAACTGAAAAATACATATAAATGCAGATAAAAACACGAAAATTTAGTAAATAAACAAAAATAAATAAATATTAATTATATATAATAAAATTAAGAAAAATAGCAAAAATCGCAAACTAGTCTTGAAAATTTGAAAATAAATGGAATAAATTTTGAAAATTTTTTATGTACTTGAAAAATATTTATAAATAAAGATAAGAACACAAAAATAAAATGCATGCATAAAAATAAATAAATAAATTTTAGTTAAATATAATTAAATGAAGAAATTAACAGAAAAATGGAAACTAGGCTTTAAAAATAAAAACTAAATGCAATAAATCTTGGAAATTTTTTAACATCACTTTAAAAATGTTTTAAAATAAAATATATACCTAACATGTCATATAACATATAATAGAGCATGATTTGACAAATAAAATATTATTTATATAAATTAAAATAGATAATTTTATTAAATAAATCAATTTACACCCAATATTGTAAAAAGCATAACTTTCACAAAATATATCGTATTTCAGTGAAACAAAAAGCAATATTCTTGAAATTTTATTTATTTTCATAATAAAAGATAAAATTCAAGAATTTAAATATTTACATTTTAAATTTAAAAGTCAAAATTTGATCATTTGGCCAAAAATACATTTTTCTAGAAAATATTCTATTTATTCAGGTTTGAAATTATAATTCACACAAAAACCAAAATATACTCTTAAAATAAAAAAATTATTCATTTTAATAAATAAAATAAAGTTTTTAAATCAGGAGTTTCGATTTAAATAATTTAAATAATCAATTAAAATAATCATAAAATACTGGGTTGTTACACAGCAAGTGGCAAATTTTTGTCAAATAATACAGATGTTCTATCAGTCACTAGAAATTCTGTTTAAATCAGTTAATAACCGTTGAAATTAAAAGTTTTTCGAAACCTAAATATGTCAACATGAAAATTTTATGTAGAACACTCTGAATCAGACTGCGAAATTCGTTTCGTGAAATTTGGACATTTCTAGCTCCGTTTGGATTTTCCGTACGGAATAGCAACGTATATCGGTATCGATTATCGACTTTTGATCGGATGATCGCACCACTTATTTTTTATACCGTTTTGATCGTCTCGTCGAGCTGATCTCTACGGTATATTCACTTCTGCATTTTGAAGTCCGGTTCACAGCGAAATAAGCGAAAACGGTAACCGTATCAGTACCGGTTTTGTGACTTTTTGAATTCTTTTCCTATTCAATTTTCCATCGTACTACTCAACAACCATTAACAATTAATAATTTCTGAAATTAATCTGATGTGGTTGTCACTATTCAAACCCATTGCTTATATTTTGGTTACCGTTGGAAAAGAAAAAAATAAATATAAATTGTGTGAATACTGGCGACGACCTCCTCCACTTTTTCTTACCTGTTCTTCTTCCAATCCACCTGCTTCCTTTGCCTTCTCTTCTCTCCTCTCTATTTAATAAAATTTTGTTCTCATCTTTCTCAAAGCCAACCTCGCGTGAACCCGCCATTGAACCTGAGAATCCTTCTCCTCCCTCCATGATCTTTAGCTTCCAGCGTGCCTGCCTCCAATAGCCTCGGCCACTTGCCACGCCCACGACATCCTAAACCCGCATGTTGACCATGCCACCTTCATGTTTTCCTCTAGCATATCCTCCTCGTTCAGCTCCCTCCATCCAGCTCTAGAAGCTATTTTCGCCCATCAACTCTCTCATCTCCCACAACAGGTTGAATCACGATCCCATACACATTCGCCTGTTTCTAGTTCAACGCTGCTTCTCATCTAATTTCATATAGAGGTATATTGTATTACTTATACTACATCATATTACAGTGTAAGATTTTGCTGTGCACAACTATTTATATGTATGTATGTATGTATGTATACACACACACACATACACAGAGTCTGGTTCATATTTTAATTATATTTTATTTATATGCATGTGTGCATATATATATATATATATATATATATATGGATATTAGTAGTCTGATGTTAATAGTGTAAGTTTATTTATATATATGTATATATTAACTTATATGTGTATATTTAGTAAGTAGCCAGTTTTCCTCTGTTTCGATATATATATATATATATATATATATATATATATTATAAACATTTATTTTACAGGCAACTAGGCTATGGTCATATATAAAACATTATAAGATTATTTTATGGTTCAAGTTTGTACTTTGCTGTGTATTATAACATTCATGTTATGCAAGTCCATAATGTTGGTCGCTGTATTTTATAAGCTGACAGTTTTTCATAAATACTATATATAAGTATATGAATGCTTAGAGAAGAATATACTGCACTTATACAAAGTATTGTTACTTTCCAGGTTCCTTTGTCTCTTGGAAATTTCAACATTGGCTTAGATAATATACTGTAATATAATAGGTTATGTCGATGGTACTATAAATAAAGGTTGATATATATATTATAAAGCCAAGTTTGCACAAATCTAGTTCTACCTGATACTTCATATTGCTTTGTAACATGACTCTGGATATACATATATTTATAGTATTTTATATAATATGTTTAGATTTCAATAAATTTTACTGTAAGGTTTATATATTATATTATATGGTCAGTTATGGGTAGTACTGTATATTTGTGCATATGCATATATATATATATATATATATTAAGTTTTATATATACGATAGTTTACATAAGTCTGGGTATATATATGCATGTTATGTATAAAGTTTAGTCAAGTTGGGAACAAGTACATATCTATCAATGGGGACATTGTTTTATGTATTTGAATTTAATAATAATCTGACATTTGTGTTTAAATTTATTTTGAATATATATATATATAGAAATTTTAAATGAACATACCATATATTGTAAGAATTTGCACTTTGTTAAGTATATATATACGTATTTCAAATTTATTATTTAATTTAGAATATGATTTCATATATTTAAATAATCATATATATATATAAGTTCACTTATACCATTTATCATCATTAATCCAGTTTTGATTTGATTTCATCAGTCCATATCTATCAGCTTTGTTCGTCGAACCATGTCCCTCTAGCGGTGCTTTGGAATTCGTAACTCATTTCTTTGTCATAATCTCTCTAGCCTCGAAAGGTGAGCAATCACTCACGATTAACATTCTTATATTTATTAAATTTTATTTCAATCGAAATGACAATTAAAATATGCTGATGTTAGTATTTACACTGCTATATATTTATGTTGTTATCTGTATCTGTTCACCTATGACATCAGACACCAGTTTATGTTATTTTTATTGATGATATATACCTGTTATATTATAATTATATCTATTATCACTCTGCAAGTTCCCTGTTAATATAGAATTCACTATGAGTTGAAATGATACATACCCGAACGGACTTTAGAATAGGAGAAAATCGTTATGGGTTGAAATGATAAACCCAAGCGATTTTCAATTGAATTGAATTTGGGATTGCGGGTTGAAAGGATATATACCCGTATATATTTAAATTGCAGATTGAAATGATAAATATCCGTATCACTTGACCGTATGATAGAAAGTTATATACAGACACCACTAGTCTATATATAAATATTTTGAAAAGGGTTTCTATGGTTTTATAAAAATATTGATTTTTAATATATATAAATGTTATTTTATACATAGTTAAAATTTTGATTTTAAGCTATATATAATTTTTTTAATATGGAATAAGTTTAATAATAAAGTTTGATTTTATTAAAACATAATATGGCTATGTATTTATTAAATTATATTTTAAGATGGAGTTTAGAATGATTTTAATAAATTAAGGCTGGGAAGATAGATTTGAAATATTGGTTTGAAATTGAATTTAATTAAGAATTATATTTAATTAAAATCGATTTGGAACTTATTGAATTTGAGATTTAAAAGGATATGGGTTTTATAACTTGACTTTGGTTATGGTGATTTAAATGAATATATCAAGTTTAAATAAATTTAAAACTATTTTATTATATATAATGCTTTAATATCTAAATTGTTTAAGTGGTGGAAGTTAGGTTTTCAAAGTATTATGATTTCAAAGTATTATGTATCGAAAGTGATTTAATTTCAAGTGTTCGGTTTCTAAAGTGTTATAACTTTGAAAAAAATGATATGATTTTGGAAATGGATATATCTGAACTGGAAATGATATCGTCTTTGGTTTTAAAATGGAAATGATATTTTGGTTTTGAAGTATAAACTATTTTGAAATGACCGCGGTGTAATAATAACGTTTGGTTGTTAAAGAGATCAGGATCGGAAGTTGTCATACTCTCTGCCAACTTTGAAAACTATTTTAACAATCGTGTACGCGGTGGAGATTCCAGAATTAAGTAGGATGGCGGCGACGTCCTATTGAGGTATATACGTGGACCCGACTCCCATGAGGTTGCATAAGGTGGCTAAAATAGGAGCGATTCCGAGCCAATGAGGTAGCTCCTCTTATCGGACATACTTCTTTAATACCATTCTTTTACTTCGTGATTGATTGGGTGCACCTTTGATATTTAGGAGTGTGGCTCGAGGTGGACGGTAGAGGCTGCTACGTGTTACCACCAGTCCGAATGCGTAATTGATATATCTACCATGCCATTGCCTAGTTGTGGTGTGTCATCTACCCTAGCGTGCCTTGTACGAGTTTTGATTTGTGTCGTACCTATGGAGTATCCTCTGGTGGCTTCCCGATCAGGAGGGACTACGGTACTGTATAGACTATTGGCACTATATATGTGTTAAGGTGGAAAATGTAAAGTCTTAATGCTATTTTTAATTACTTTAGACATTATTATAATAGTGTATATTACTACATAGTAGATAGTTTAACGGATCCTTAGAGGATGGTTATCCCAAATATCCTTTGAGTTACTTGTATTTCAGTTGTTATTTCACTTGAATTGGATTTATTGATATAGGAATGTTAATCCTGACTCGAGTGTTTGTGTTTTGCTTTATGATCAGGTCAGACCGAGTGATACAGCTTTTGAGACTCACCTTTGGAGTTGGAGGTTTGTTTGGAGATCCATCTACATCATTTCAGCTTAGAACTACTATTCTCTTGTTTCCGCTGCATTATTGTTATATTACCCTGTGTCTGTGATTCTATGATTATTTTATTTACTGTATATGCTGATTTTTTCCAAATTCAGATTAACAACTAGACGTTTTGAGCAATTCAATTTCGGCATATTTGGATGCGAATGGTTGAAAATATTGGGTCGTTACATTTGGTATCAGAGCTTTGGTTTTAGCAAAACTTAGCTACGTAGTAGATTTAATTACAGAATTACTTTCGTTCGTGCTTGAATCTCTTCCTCTTTGATTCGGTTTCCTTTGAATTTTGGAACTCTCCCACTTGTTCCGAAATCCATTCTTGTCTTTCCCTAACTGTATTCTTTTAATTCTAGAGTATCCCATAACTCCACTTCGAGTGATCTCTATAAAAAAATTGTCGATCCTGCCAATCTTTGAACGGTTTGTAAAGGGGTGAAACTCCTTTACAACAAGCATTAATTCATCGAAGATTCCTGTATCCTCGGTCTATGATGCTATCTATCTCCTGCTATGCCTGAATTCTATCCTCTGCGATCGAATGTCGATTTGCCTCAGAATTCTGTATCGGTCTCATTCTTGAAGCCACGATCGACCCGGTTAAGATTGCCCGCAATTTATATATAATTATCCATCTTCCTATTTTGTTATTTAATTATCTTATCTTTGTTTCAAACCTATCTTCGAATCAAAATTCTCTTTGATTTGAGTCCACCAAATTTGAATCTCTATCCTTGCTTTGAAATCCATTCTTATAATCTTCGAGTGAGGGAGCGTATTTGTAGTTAATATAAAAATGTTTTATACATTGTGTTGTTTGAGTTGCTAATGTTGATTTGGGTTTTCAATCGATTCGTTAGATCAATGCTATCGATTGGATTTCCAAAACACTTGAACAGAGCAAACTGACACAATATTGTATTCAAAGTTAGTAAATAAATGAATTTTGTGTGATTATTTATATAAGTAAATCTTCTAAAAGATAATTGTTAAATGAATTGGTTAACAAAATGATAATATTTGATTTTCAATTATTGTTTGTAAACCGATGACCATTACCACCTGATTAAATAAATGGAATTATAAAAACAAGGTTTATAAATTGATTTGGAATATAAATGAATATAAAGTATAAATTTGAGTATTTAATTTCCGGTGATTTCATACTTTGGTTTTAAAAGTTTTAAAATGTAAATTAAAGTAGTATCGAATATATTTTTTTTTTTAAAGAATGTTTAATGTTCAAATCAATGCTCTCCTTTTCTGTCACTAGAAAATAATTTCGGTTATGGCGACCGCATCATCGACATTCATTTTCGAGTTTTAGAGTGGAAAGACCATTCTGTACCATGCTACACTTTTGTTTTGGAAATTTAATTTAATTTCAATTCCATAAGTATGACTTGATATATAATATTATATAGATATATGTTTATTTATTTAACTTGGCATATATGATATATGTATGTACATATTTATCCCTAAACTGTTTGAACTTAATCAAAAATTTAATTCTTAAATTTATGTTAAAAGATGATTTTAGTTATATATAAACCCAAAAATTTTGAGTAAATATTTAACTTGAAATAATTGAATTGGAAAATTTCATATCCAACTTATGAGTGATTAAGGTAAGTTATATTAGAATGTAATTGGGTATTATACAGGTGAAATGGTGTTAAAAGGAATTTATAAATAAATTTGAGTGGTTATAATAAATATTATACACTTAATTTTAGTTATAAAAATGTTAATTGAGATAAATAGAATAAAGAGTTGATTGAATAATAAATAAAACAAACTAAATAAAATTTGTTTTTGAGTGAAACCATTTTGTAACAAACCTTAGTAACTGAAATTAAATCAACTTATAGAAATACCTTGAATTTAAAATCAAATATTGAGTATTAATTAATTTAAATGAAATTTATATGGTTTAAAATTAACTGATTTATTTTGTTGTCAATATATTTTTCTTTTTGGTTGTTCTATTCTCCTTCTTCCTTCCTTTTCGAGGAGGAAAAGTTTGAGTCGGGGAGAGTGTAACGACTCGTAAATTTAACTGGTTTTAATAACGTTATTAACTTAAATTTTGCGAAAATTTTAAAATAAAATTTTAAAATATAAAATTTAATGTTTGGAATATGTCTGTTTAAACATAGCAACTGGTAAATTTTCATTTGATAATATTGAAGTTTATTTTATTGTGAAATTCTATTTCAATTTAAATCACTTAAAAATTGATGGTAATAAAATAATTTCCAAACCTGAATATTTTTATACAGAAAAATTTATAACTCATCTTCTTAGTGAGACGTCAAATTTCGTTTCATCATGTTTGGACTTCTATAGCTCCATCGATCTTATTTTCTGCGTTCTAGCTGCATTTTCCGCTAGCGTACAGTTTTGATCATCTCGTCATGCCGATCCGTGTGGTATATTCAATTCTGTGTTTTGAAGTCCAATACACGGTGTAATCTTTGGAAACGGTAACTGTATCAGTATCCGTTTTAAACCGTTGACTTCCCCGTCCCTTCATTTCCTACCATTTAAACAAACAGTAGAATTTTTATGACGAAAATCTAATATTTGCTATGCGTCCATCTAGACATAGAAAATGGCAAATTTTGTCAAATAATATAGATATTCTATCAGTCGCTATAAATTCTGTTTAAATCAGCTAACAACTGTTGAAATTAAAAGTTTTTCGAAACCTAAATATGTCAACATGAGAAAATTTATCTAGAACACTCTAAATCAGACTGCGAAATTCATTTAGTGAAATTCGGATGTTTCTAGCTCCGTTTGGATTTTTCCGTACGGGATAGTAACGTATATCGATACCTATTATCGACTTTTGATCGGATGATCGTACCACTAATATCTGTATACCGTTTCGATCGTCTTGTCGAGCTAATCTCTATGTTATATTCACTTCTGTGTTTTGAAGTCCATTTCACAGCAAAAATGGTAATCGTATCGGTATCGGTTTTGTCACTTTGGGTTTTGTGACCTTTTGAATTCTTTGTCTATTCAATTTTCATTCGTACTACTCAACAGCCATTAACAATTAGTAAAGCTAAAATTAATCTGATGTGGTTGTCACTATTCCCACCCATTTCTTTTATTTTGGTTTCCGTTTGAAAAGAAAAAATAAATATAAATTGTGTGAATACTGGCAACAATTTCCTTCATTTTTTTTCTTGCCTGTTCTTCTTCCTATCCACTTGCTTCCTTTGCCTTCTCTTATCTCCTCTCTGTTTTATAAAATTTTGTTCTTATCTTTCTTGAAGCCAACCTCGTGTGAACCTGCGCTTGAACCAGAGAATCATGCTCCTCGCTCCACGATTTTCAGCTTCCAGCGTGCTTGCCTCTGATAGCCTCGGCCACTGCCACACCCACAACATCCCAAACCTGCCTGTCGACCACGCCACCTTCACGTTTTCCACTAGAATCCCCTCCTCATTCAGCTCCCTCATACAGCGCTAGAAGGCATTTTTGCCCATCAACTTTCTCATCTCCCACAATAGGTTGAATCACCACCCTATACACGTTCGCCTGCTTCTAGTTCAACGCTGCTTCTCATCTACTTTCATATAGAGGTATATTGTATTATTTATATTACATCATATTGCAGTGTAAGATTTTTCTGTGCGCATCCATGTGTATATATATATATACAGTCTGGTTTATATTTTTTATTTATTTATACGTACGTGTGTATATATATTGATATAGTAATCTGATGTTTACAGTGTAAGTTTTATTTATATATATGTATATATTAATTTATATATGTATATTAAGTAAGTAGCCGGTTTGCCTCTGTTTCGATATATATATATATATATATATATATATATATATATATATATATATAAACATTTATATTATAGGCAACTAGTCTATGGTCATATAATAAAAGTTATAAGATTATTTTATGATTTAAATACTGTTTTAAAAAATAATAATATATATATATATATGTGTGTGTGTGTGTGTGTATGGTTTATATAATATGTGGTATACAAGTTTGTACTTTGCTGCGTATTATAACATTCATGTTACGCAAGTCCATAATGTTGGTCGCTGTATTTTATAAGCTGACAGTTTTTCATAAATACTATATATAAGTATATGAATGCTTAGAGAAGAATATACTGTATTTATACAAAGTTTTGTTACTTTCCAGGTTCCTTTATCGCTTGGAAATTTCAACATTGGTTTAGATAATATACTATAATATAATAGGTTATGTCGGTGGTACTATAAATGAAGGTTGATATATATATATATATATATATATATATATATATATATATATATATATATATATATACATATACATATATATATTATAAAGCCAAGTTTGCACAAATCTAATTCTACCTGATACCTCATATTACTTTGTAATATGACTCTGGATATACATATATTTATAGTATTTTATATAATATGTTTAGATTTCAATAAATTTTATTGTAAGGTTTATATATTATATTATATGGTCAGTTATGGGTAGTACTGTATATTTGCGATATGCCTATATATATTAAGTTTTATATATACGATAGTTTACATAAGTCTGGGTATATATATGCATGTTATGTATAAAGTTTATTCAAGTTAGGAACAAGTACATATCTATCAATGGAGACATTGTTTTATGTATTTGAATTTAACATTAATCTGACATTTGTGTTTAAATTTATTTTGAATATATATATATATAGAAATTTTAAATGAAATACCATGTATATGTAAATATTTGCACTTTATTAAGTATATATATACGTATTTCAAATTTATTATTGAATTTAGAACAAGATTTCATATATTTTAATAATCATATATATATATACACACACACATATATACATATATAAGTTCACTTATACCATGTATCATCATTGATCCAGTTCTGATTTGATTTCGTCAATCCATATCTATCAGCTTTGTTCGTCGAACCATGCCCCTCTAGCGGTGCTTTGGAATTCGCAACTCATTTCCTTGTCAAAATCTCTCTAGTCTCGAAAGGTGAGCAATCACTCATGATTAACATTCTTATATTTATTAAATTTGATTTCAATTGAAACGACAATTGAAATATGCTGCTTTTAGTATTTACGCTGCTATATATTTATGTTGTTATCTGTATCTGTTCACCTGTGACATCTGACACCATTTTATGTTATTTTTATTGATGATATATGCCTATTATAATATTATTATATCTGTTATCACTCTACAAGTTCCCTGTTAGTATATGATTCACTATGGGATTAAATGATACATACCCGAGCAGACTTTAGAATAGGAGAAAATCGTTATGAGTTGAAATGATAAACCCAAGCGATTTTCAATTTAATTGAATTCGGGATTGCCGGTTGAAATTATATATACCCGTATATATTTAAATTGCGGATTGAAATGATAAATATCCATATCACTTCACCATAGGATAGAAAATTATATACAGACACCAATGGTCTATATTTAAATATTTTGAAAAGGGTTTCTATGGTTTTGGAAAGAAATATATGGTTTTATATAAATATTGATTTTTAATATATATAAATGTTAATTTATATATAGTTAAAATTTTGATTTTAAGCTATATAATTTTTTTTAATATGAAATAAGTTTAATAATAAAGTTTGATTTTATTAAAATATAATATGGTCATGTATTTATTAACTTATATTTTAATATGGAGTTTATAATGATTTTAATAAATTAAGTTTGGGAAGATAGATTTGAAATTGGTTTGAAATTGTATTTAATTATATTATATTTAATTAAAATCGATTTGGAACTTATTGAATTTGAGATTTAAAAGGATATGGTTTTATAACTTGACTTTGGTTAAGGTGATTTAAATGAATATATCAAGTTTAAGTAAATTGAAGGAATATTCAGTTATTTGAAATTTGTGGATTATTTAAATAATATTGGATTTTATTATGTGAATATTTCAAAGCTAAATATTATTAAGGAGAATTTGATGAATATATATATATATATATTAAACCATCGAATTTAGCTTTTGAAATTTTGGAAAATAAAAGCTTTGAAATATATTGAAATTGAAAAAGTTTATTTCGTGGTTCAAATCTGTTTTGAAAGCGATATAGTTTGGAATAGTTTATTTAGAAACCGAATTGAATTGAAATGGGTGTTTTGAGATTTGATTAAATTTAAATTTTGGAATTTGAGTTGATTGGAAATTGATTTGTGGAATTTTGAGGAAACTATTTTATTATATAAAGTATTTTTAAAATCTATTTTAAATTATTTATATATTTTAAAATTAAAACTATTTTATTATATATATATACACTATTTTAATATCTAAATTATTTAAGTGGTGGAAGTTAGGTTTTCAAAGTATCATGATTTCAAAGTATTATGTTTCAAAAGTGTTTTATTTTCAAGTGGTTAGTTTCTAAAGTGTTATAACTTTGAAAAATAAATGATATGATTTTGGAGATGGATATATTTGAAATGGAAATGATATCGTCTTTGATTTTGAAATGGAAATGATATCGTACCGATACGGTTTTGAAATGGAAATGATATTTTGGTTTTGAAGTATAAACTATTTTGAAATGACCGTGGTGTAATAATAACGTTTGGTTGTTAAAGAGACCAGGATTAGAAGTTGTTATACTCTCTGCCAACTTCGAAAACCACTTTAACAATCGTGTACGCGGTGGAGATTCCAGAATGAAGTAGGATGGTGGCAATGTCCTATTGAGGTATATACGTGGACCTGACTCCCGTGAGTTGGCTTAAGGTGGCTAACATAGGAGCGATTCCGAGCCAATGAGGTAGATCCTCTTAACGGACATACTTCTTTGATACCATTCTATTAGTTTGTAATTGATTGTGTGCACCTTTGATTTTTGGGAGTGTGGCTCGAGATGGGCGTAGTGGCTGCTACGCGTTACCACCAGTCTGAATGCATAATTGGTATATCTACCTTGGCATTGCCTAGTTGTGCCGTGTTACCTACCCTAGCGCGCCTTGTACGAGTTTTGATTTGTGTCGCACCTACGGAGTATCCTCTGGTGGCTTCCCGATCAGGAGGGACTACGGTACTATATAGACTATTGGCGCTATATATGTGTTAAGGTGGAAAATGTAAAGCCTTAAAGCTATTTTTAAGTAAGTTTATTTTACTTTAGACATTATTATAATAGCGTATATTACTACATAGCAGATAGTTTAACGGATCCTTAGAGGATGGTTATCCCAAACATCCTTTGAGTTACTTGTATTTCAGTTGTTATTTCATTTGGATTGGATTTATTGATATAGGAATGTTAATCCTGACTCGAGTGTTTGTGTTTTGCTTTACGCTCGGGTCAGACTGAGTGATACAGCTTTTGAGACTCATCTTTGGAGTTGGAGCTTCGTTTGGAGATCCATCTACATCGTTTCAGCTTAGAATTATTCAGTTGATTCCAGTGATGTATTCTGATCTTTTATTTGAATATTGTATTCAAGATTTCTATTGTATCATATCTGACTCTGTTATTTATATAGTAGCTTCATGAACTACTATTCTCTTGTTTCCGTTGCATTATTGTTATATTACCATGTGTCTGTGATTCTATGATTATTTTATTTACTGTATATGCTGATTCTTTCCAAATTCAGATGAACAACTAGATATTTTGAGCAATTCAATTTCGGCATATTTGGATGCGAATGGTTGAAAATATGGGGTCGTTAAAGAAACTTTTCGTACCCGAAAAGGAACAATAAAGAATTAAGAAACTTGATATAATTTTATTCAAATTATTCAATTTATAAACACTTTCATGAAACTTGAAAATAACTCAACTTTCACAAGAAATTTCTTAGTCTTAAATTCAAAAAAATTTCAGTAGAGTGTCGTTTGCATGGATAGGTCGGGTGAAATAATAAATACGATATATGTGTGTGTGTATGTGTGTATATATATCATATTTCAATAATAAAACATCCCAAACCATGAGGAAAACAATAAAATGTCGTTACAAAAACCGTCATCCGAAAATGTACCTATTTGTCGGGCAAATAACTTATTTATGAAACCAAAAGCAGTAGTTATTGCTTCCATAAACCATTATCTCACTTTCACAATCCAAAGAGTTAAAATTATGTAAAAGAATAATATAGTAGTTGTTTCAAATCATTAACACAAGCAACATACAATATATAACAATCATATGCAAATAAAAAGAAATATAACCATCAGATGCAACAAAGGAGACTATCAAACATCCATAGCAACCAACTTATGGTTGGTTCAGGTATAGACACTTTTCATCGTACAAGGGTGATAAATAACTATCAAATATACCTTACACTCAACAGCCCTACATAATTACTTAATATATTATTCATACATCCTTAAATAATTTGAAGTATCATTTTCCAAACTTCCCATCAGCCAAAACAACAAAGAATTCAAGTATTATTTAAATTCGCACGATGTACACAAATCTTTTATACACATATCAACTCTAATCGCTTGCTTGAATACACACATTCCACTTTCGAACTAGTATTGTTAACCCGACCACTCTAGTGCGGCCGAGATCTTGATTGGAAATTTTCGTTTTTCTTGCATTGCCCTAAACCATGATAGAAAACTTCAAATTCATATAAAAAATTCGTATCAATTATTCGCCATCGAGAATCAAACGAAAAATCCTAATTCAAACTAATGTGAATTACTACAAATCTTGTACTCAAATCTGAATTAGAAATGTTATGCGAATAAAATGATTTACGCACCATTTACATATCCTACTCTATCGGTTTCTTTTCACATCATTATTTACTTTTCATTTGTTTTAATTCATTCATACAATAATCATCTTTTATTAATTCTCCTTCATCACTTACACAATTTATTTCCGATTCAATATTCAAAATAATCAATGAATCCATTATAAAAGTATTACATACATTTCATTACAGTTTATTTCACATTTATTATTTACTTATAACCTTGATATCCATTTTAATATTAATATTCATCGATGAATCATTTCAGTCATTTTCTTGAGTTTATAATCATTTACTTAAACAGTATTCACTATTTTTTTAATTTAATTACTAGCATTTCAAAATATTAAATTATGCTTAAAATATTTCTTGTACATCATAATTCTTATTTGTAGACATAACTCCATTACTTAAGTTTTACTTGTATAAAATTCTATTACATATTTATATTATTTCAACTTTTAAACATTTTCGAAAAGTTTTACATATGTTTTTAGAATGTAACTAAGTAATATACAAATTTATCTTATTCATTTTAGTTAGCAAAAATATTCAATAATATATTATATCTTCTAATTCTCATTACCTTTTAATTTACAAGTGACAAATCTCAAATTTCTTTGCAGTTTCATTAATCACTTAGCTTCTTATTTCTTATTTTTCATTTTAGAAGTTTACAACTATTAAAATTTCATTTTATTTCTACAATTGAAAATCATTAATTTAAGAGGAACTTCGGAACTAAATACTGGGTTCATTTCAAATCAATTTGAAATATTATATATATTCATATCTTTTATATATATCAAATCATATTTAGAAATTTAATATTAAGATTCGTTTATCAAAATAAATGTGTAGTAAAGCTACTATAGTGGTCTAACCACTTTGAAACTCGAAAATGAATGTCGATGATGCCGCAGTCACCATTGAAATTATTTTCCAACGACAGAAGTGGGGAGTACAGAACTTATTTCCTTTTAAAAATTCTTTAGAATGTTTCTTTCAAATCCCATTGAAGATATTTATATCCGAAAATACCTCCAAATAATACAAATATTATATTCCAAAATCTTTGAAAAACCAATTTCAAAACTCCAGAACTTAAGTTCTCAAATTTTCAATTAAATTCATTTATTTGTAAATCCTATTTTGCAACCAATATTTATGAAATTTCACTTCCTAACAAACAAACATATCACATACAACTGTATCCATTTATAAAAATTATTCTTTTATATACAAAAGATAATACTAGGTAAAATTATTTCATTTACCTATATTTCAAAAACAAGATTGTGTCGGTCTACCCTATTAAGTGTTTAGAAATCCCTATCGATGCCATATCGCCCTATGTATCGACCAGTATTTATAATATTAAAGAGAACGTATTAACACAATATAAAAACATTTTTATAGCACTAACAAGTATGCTATGTCATATATATATATATATGTATTTATATGTATATATATGTATATAGACACAGACATGCTCAGACTCTTCTAGGGTATTAGTAACCTTATCTCTAACGAGTTAACCCCAAAAAGGCTAAGGTATTCATAAACCAAAGCTACGAGACCAACTGTAACGACCCACTTTTTTGGACGGTTTTAATCGACAATAAACCACACATGTCTAATTCAAACAATTCAAAAGGGAGGATTGTCAATAGGGAAAATAAGAAAATAAGGGAAAACAAAACAAAAGAATCTCACAGCGGAATGACAAAATATAATAATTAGATAAACAGTTCATGAAGCAATTTTATAATATACATTTGATTACACAATTTTTACAACAATCAGAGTACAAACAATGACATATCAATAATGATGCAGCGGAAAATTACTAATAATATAATATACCAAACTCCGTGTTCGTCCTCCGGATATAGAGTCTTCAACATTGAAATCTCTAGCTGACCCGAGTGTAGTGAAAAGACAAAACACTCGAGTCGAAACTAAAAGATATTATGTAAGTTAAATCAACAACAAGTAAATATGAGTGAAATCGCTTCAGAGATGTTTATGGGATTTTACATCTCCTATCCAGTGTATAACATGTGTGCAATAATTAAGAGATGTTTTGGGATTTCCTTCTCCTAAGGATCCGTTAAACTATCTACATGTTGTAATATATGCTATATATGTAGTGTCTATCAGTAAAGTATATTATTAAAATATCATTAAGGCGTTACCCATATCCCCCTAAACACATTTTTTATAAATGTCGTAGTCTATACAGTACTGTAAAATCCACCAAATCGGTGGACTATTAGGGAGCACTCCATAGATACGACACAAGCCAAAATCGTAGTAGGCTCGATAAGGCATATGACAAGGCATGTGAGGCAATGCCCAGGGTAAGATCCTGCCATATTGTATGCCCGAATTGGTGGTAACACATAGCTGCTACTACCTTCCACCTCGAAACACACTCCCATAATCAAATCGAAGGTGGACACCAATCAATCACGAAGTAACAGATATGGTATCGAAGAATTGTGTTTGATAAGAGGAGCACCCTCACTTGGTCCGAGATAGCTCCTATTTTAGTCATATCAAGCTGACCCGAAGGTTAGGGCTGCATTCTTACCTCATACTAGTAGCATTTGCCAAACCATCCTTCTTTATTATAGATTCTCCACCATGTACACGGTTGTTAAAATGGTTTTGAAATTGGCAGAGT
This sequence comes from Allium cepa, assembly GCA_030765085.1. Taxonomy (NCBI): domain Eukaryota; kingdom Viridiplantae; phylum Streptophyta; class Magnoliopsida; order Asparagales; family Amaryllidaceae; genus Allium; species Allium cepa. The sequence continues at coordinate 603,106,912 of CM060943.1, read as the reverse complement.
GTATTTATCCGACCCCGGTCTGTTTAACAACCAAATGCTTATTTCACACCGTGGTCATTTTATAAAACATTTTTAATAATAAATCCAGGAAATAGTTTATGTCTTCATATCAAAATATTTATATACTTATTTCAAAAGTATAAATATATTCATAAATACCGAGGAAGATTTTTTTCAATCACTTTCTAAAATAATTTATAAATCTCTTTTAATCCATTTATAAACTATTTATATGCTTTAGAACCATTTATAAAGCAATTTATAAATTTCAAAATAGTTTACAACTCTTTTCCTTTTCATAAACATCTACTCATATTCCTTTAAAACGCTTCCAAATCCTTTTATACAAGTTCCTTTATGAAACCTGCAACGACTCAGAAATTTCAATCCCGAAAAATTCTAGATAGTTAGGGAAAAGAAGAAAGAGAAAGAAGAAGAAACAGAAAACTCAAACTCGGAATCTTACATTCGCAGCAGATAAAATATAATATCACATAAATTAACAGTTTTACAAAGAAGAACTGTATGAGTACACTTATATTTTATACATCAGAGTTACAACCATTACACAACTCTGGACAGTTTAAAACAACATGTCCCAGATATACAATTATATATCACAGTGGAAAACACTCCATACGTTCCTGCCATCCCGCACTCCTCCTGAGCTCCAGAACATCCTTACCTGAAAATCTGTAATACTCGGTCTGACCCGAGTATTACATCAAAGTAACACCCGGGTCAGGCTGGAAACCAGCGTGAGTAAGCTCATCTAACATGGAATACCAAAACATACAATTTATTTAAATCCGGGGTAACTCATATAGATTTACAACTTCACAAGTTATTACAGACACCAGTTATTTCACACATCAATTTCTAAGTACCAAAACTTAGATTAAATGGTCCAATTCACTTAACTCATTCCATTTCAGCCTATTGATTTCACATATCAATTCATAAAGAATCAAAGTGATTTCGGGTATTTACTAATACCCGACTCCGGTCTCTTCGAATCCAGTGTCATCTTAACCCAAGTTATTCAAGTAATTAAATTCAACTACTGGATGTCACTTTTACACAGCAATAACATAGATAAACATCACCCATTTATCATTGATATAACCAATACCATATCAATAGAATGTCACAGCATATCATCCAATAGATATCATTCAACTTAGATATTCAACAACAATCATCCACAAGCAAGCATTATCAATTCATATCATAATTAATCATCTAATCCTGCTTAATTAACCATTAATTAATTACAATCATTTAATTAATTCATCGCTCCTTGATTATCTTATCAATCAATCAATTAATCTCTAATCATAGATTAATTATTCTTTAATTATCAATTAATAAACCTCAATTATTAATTAATATCCTTTAATACAAAGTAATCAATCCTTAATTACTTTATAATTAATTAATTATCCTTTAATTGACTGATAAATTAACCATCAACTATTGATTAATAACCTTAATTATTAATCGATATCTCTTAACACAAATTAATTAATCTATAATTATTCTTACAATTAACTAATAAATCATTAATCAACAAATCAATTATATATTAATCATTAATTAATAAAACTTAATTATTAATTAATAACCTTAATTACAAATTAATTAATCCTTAATCACTAGTTGATTAAACAATTAATCAACCTTTAATTAATATTGATTAATCCCTAATCACCTTTGACTAATCATCCTTTAAGTATTAATTAATAACACCTAATTATTAATTAGTTAATTTAATTATAAATTAATTACTTCTTATTATTAATTAAATAGCCACTAATTACTTAATTAACAACTCTCTAATTACCAAATTAATCAATCTTATTTACTTGACTAATCAATTTTTAATTACTCAATTACTTAATCTTTGGTCATTAATCAATAATCTTTAATTAATAATTCTTAATTAAAATTAATTAACCTTGAATTAATTAATTAATTTTAAACCCTAATTATTGATTAATTGAACCAATTAATTACTCTTAATTAATCACTTAATTAATCCTTTATAATTAATTAACCAAATTAATTAATTATACTTAATTCCCTTTATTAAAACTAATTAATCTCAAGACATTATCTCTTAAATCATCTTTAAGATAAAACATTATCTTATAAAGACCTTAATTACCATTAACATTTTAACACATTTTAACATTATAATTAACTAAACTTAATTAAATCATTTAATTAAGATTTGAAATAAAATAACCATTTAACTTGAAAGTTTTAAAGTTAAAAAATCTTTAACTTCCTTAAATAAGTTAAATATTAACAAGTAGAAGTTTTAAAACTAATTTCAATTTGTATTTTGAAACTTGCTTTATAAAATCTTAGACTTACATTTAAATTAATGTTTAAAATCACTATAAATTTAATTTAACAAAATTTAATTTAAACAACTTTTAAAATTTCATAACCAATTGTTTTAAGAAATAACTATTTTGTATAAAGTAAGTTTATATAAAAGTTTAATCTAAATTTCAAAACAATTGGATTTTAAATCATTTTAAAAACTTTTTAAAATAGTTGCTTTGGGTTTTGCCCGAAGGCCACTTGGACCTATACCCGAGTTTCCCTACGTTCTCCCTGTTATTTTCGAAAACTTTGGATTTTTATTTTAAGTTTAAAAAACTTCTGACTTAATCCCAACAAATCACACGAGTATGAACTCGAGTCCCACCCTCCAAAACACAATACCACCTTCGAGACATCCTCCTTCTTCCCAAACATAACAGCAACCCAAAACCCAAACTGACACTGCTGATCCATCGTGCACGTGCACCGTTGATCGCAGGAACTTCGACCATCGATGCTACCTCCAGCACGTCACCAAACCTCCCCTCAATCGATTCCGATCTCCCAAACTACATGTCGAAAACTAAATCGAAAACGAGCATTTCGTCCTCATCTAGCACATGTCGTTCGACCAAAATCAATCTCGTTCTGACGCTACCCCCAGCACGTCACCAAACCTCCCCTCGACGCTACCCCCAGCACGTCACCAAACCTTCCCTCAATCGATTCCGATCTCCCAAATTACATCTCGAAAATTAAATCGAAAATGCGCATTTCGTCCTCATCTGGAACATGCTGTTCGACCAAAATCAATCTCGTTCTGATGCTGCCAACCACCTGAGGTTGTCAAACTCCGTTTTCACCCTTGCCAGACCTCCATGACTCCATTTCACCCTGTCCCAAACCACTCGAAGCAGCAGAGATGACATAGTCATCTCATTTTCGACCACGACCCAAATTAGGGTTAAAAACCCAAATCGATCAACCGACGTCGCCATGGTGGTTTAACCAACTACCAGAAAATTTGGTTACGTACCCCGTACCTTTTCTCTCCTTTAGTCGAAATTCCGACCCCCAGAAATGCTCCGGTCACCTGAAATTGCTCGAAAACACTTTCCTGGCCATCACCAAAATGCCACTCCAAACCCAAATTAATATTAATGAATTTTGTTTTAAAAATCATAATCTTCAAGGAAGTTTTAAGTTATATAATTGGATCCACAAATTATGACATTTGATTTAACATGAATTTTAAAATTTCTGCTGCATCACCTAGATTACAGCAGATATTCAAACTAACTTTGCTTGAATCAGATTTTAACCTTAAATTATATTTAAACAAACACATTGTGTATGAAACTCAACGTCCAACGGTGTCTAGATAAAGATATATTGATTTTTTGGTTTATTGACAAATTCTGTAACCAAGGAAACAGAGCAAAACATATAAATCCAACATGCATAGAACAAACACAGACATTCACACTTATAAACTCACATGCAAAGCATAATTTTTCCAAGAACCACATGCAAATATCCTAGTTTACTTAAGCTTTAAAATAATGTGCTTACTCACCTCTTTTGATGATGTGTAGAGAATCAGACTTATGTTTTTTTTTAAAATCTGGAATTGTTTTATTGATCTGAAGATGTTGATTTTGCTTGCTACTTGAATTTTGATTTTTCTTCCTCAGGTTCATGCTTCTATTAGTATTTAGCTGAGCATGCTTAAAATTTGAAACTGAGTTGCCTTGATTCTTCACTTGATGAATTAGCTTGAGACTTGGTTGAATTTGCAACAACAGGTTTTAAAATAGTTTTGAAGATTTTTGCTTGATTTCTAGCCCTTTGATTTTAGATCTACAAATGGTTGCATGCTATTTCTTTTGTGTTTTGTATTTTGTTTTCTTTGTTTTTCTTTCTTTCTTTTTATTACATGTTACATAAGAATGCCATTTGTAAAACTTAAGCTTACATTTGTCAATGTAAATAATCATTTCCTTACAAGTGTTAATATGAAATAATGAGATATTTGACAAGTGTTCAAACTTATATTCAAATACCTCACATGTTGTATATGTATTTATACTAATATATATTTATATTTATCAACTTTTCTTTAAATACGCATAATTATATATTTTTTTATTTATATACAACTTGTACAATATATAGGTAATAAAATGTAGAATTTGTAATTTCAAGTTTAAACCCAAATTCAATTTTAAAAAATCAACTCAAATATATATATATATATATATATATTGATTTAAACAAACATATTATTAAATTTATGTTGAAGATAAGAAAATTTTTCCCATCTTTAAATAATCGTATTAGGAGATTATTAAATAATTATCTTCCCAGATATAAATAATTTTTTTTAGATTTATTTGTTTCATTCTTAACAAATCAGTATTTTTAACAGTTAAAATTTGTATTTGCATTAACTAACCCAGTAATTACCAACTTACAGATATTAAAAATTCGGGTTATCACATTCCTCCCCCCTTTGAATCTTTTCGTCCTCGAAAAGGAACGAAACCAGAATTTATTAAAGTTATCCTATAAACCCCTTTTAGCTATAAACTTCTTTTTATTCAAAACTTGAAAACACTTTAAAATCTATATAATGTTACCAAAATAGTTTTGTAAAAAAATACTTTAATAACTCGATGTTTCCACAAGTACATCCTCGTTCTCACAGAAATTTGGTCATACGCTGATCAGGCGTAAGACTGAAAATCTACAAGTACTTGTTAAACCCGTTTTCAACACCCAGTGAAAATACTTGAAAAATAATTTTATTGAAAATATTGAAAGCATTTTGAAATCGAGGAAATATCTTTGGTGAGAATGCTCTGGAAATCATCACCCCCATCCATGGCCGTAGTTAACCCGATGGTTATGTTGCCATCCCGATAAAATCCATAGATGACTGTTGGTCTCCGCACCCCTCGATTACACCATGGAACCCACTACAAATCGCAGCTACAACTGGGGTTACGTTGCTATCACAGCAAAAACCCATATAACTGTAGGCCTCAGCGCCCTCGAATTTCGCTGCTAAAAGAATGAAACTTCTCCACTCCAATTGACCATAGATCGCAGCTTACCGATGTTACATTGCCTTTCCGGCAAAATCAAGCGTAGACTGTTGACACTCACCTCCACACGATTTCCTCTATGGTCCATACAGTAGATCGCAGTGACATCGAGTTAGACTGTCGTCACAGCATAACCCAAATGCCTCTGTAGGCATTAACTCCCTCGACTTTCGCTATCCAATAATCCTCAGGAATTAGTTTGTCCGGACTCCTCACGGGATCAACTTTAGAGCCTCCCCCTTAGAGGCTCAAGGCAGTGCCAACCTATGGTACTCTTGAGAAGTTCATCCCAAGGGGAGCGCCTTTTTCTCCAAAGCCATTATCAAAACACTTTATACTATACACATATAGTATCTTCCAAATCATACACCTAGTATGAATCTCAAATAAATCTCCTTTCCCAAAATCGATTATCCCAAAATCGATATTTCTCAAATTAGGCTTTTCCAAATTCCAATATTGATTTTACCCAAAAATCAAAAGCCTTTCCAAATCCAAAGATTTTCAAAACCTTTTTCAAATCATTCTCATAAGATCCTTTATATATATAGATATATATAACCTTGAAAAATCTTAGGATCATTTCAAACTTGAAAACCGTTTAATACTTCAATCACTTTCAAAAATCCTTTCCTTCTGGCAAAAGATTTAACAAGGGAAGATTTATCTTATATAACAAAGATATATAACTTTGTTTATTCCAAATCAAATATTCAAATTGAATTGCTCTTTACAAAACTACTTACCATATCATTTACTTCCATAAAGTAAATTTTTACCATAGAAATATCCAATTTCCACTTTTATTCATTGTATATTTCACAAAATATACTTTTCATTCAAAAACCATTTTACATTTTATTATCCATAGATTTCCCAATATCAATATCATTCAAATCCGTACGATGTACACATATCATCCGTACACTATATCAATCTGATCGCTTACTCGATCACACAATTCCACTTCCGAACTAGTATCGTCCACCCGACTTCCTAGTGCGGACTCAGATCTAGTTTCTTGATCAGAAACCGTCATTCTCCTTGCATAGCCATAACTATGATAGAGAATATCTAGAACCAATCAACAATCCATATCCAGGTTAGCCGTCGAAAATCGAGTGAGAAATCCTAACTCGGGTCGATAAACTATCTCGAAATTCTGTACTCGAATCTGGATCAAATCACTATGCGAATAGAATAATATACGTACATCCTACGTATTTATCTCCATTGATTATTATCTAAATCAATTTCCCCTATCTATTCTCATTTCCTTTAATTCTATACGCTTATCCATAATTTCTTCAATCCCAAATGGATTATTACTTTAATTATAAACAGTTTATACTCCGACTAGCTTGAGTTTAGAAAATAGCTTGAAAAATAGATAAGTAGTTGAAAAATAATTATTAGGTCGTAAAATAGCTGTAAAATAGTTAAGTAGTTGCAAAATAGTTGGAAATAATTAAATAATTACAAAATAGTTGTAAAATAGTAATTAGTTATAAAGTAGTTGAAAAACAGTAATTAGTTTATAAAACAGTTGTAAAATAGTTAAATAGTTTCAAAAATAACCATAGAATAAGTATAAAATAGTTTGAGGTTTAAAATGAAAGGTTGTATATATAAATAATTTGGAAAAATAAGTTTATATTAAAACAATTTATATTGAAAATAGTCCAGAGCCAAACTGTTCAATTCCCAATCCCATTCTCATCAATTCAATTTAAATTTCCACTTCCATTGAAATTGATTTAACCCCAATTCAAGTTGAATTGACCCTCAATTTATTTCCAAATTCAAATCAAATTCCATTTGAATTTTAAACCTATTCAACTTGAATCACAATTCCAAATTATTCAAATCAATTCGGATTAATTTCAAATTGAACCAACGTTAATTTAAAATCATTTCAATTCTAGTTTAAATTAATCCCAATTCCTCATTTGAATTTGAACTCATTCATCTTCAATTTCATTTCAAATCAAATATTCAAATTTTCCATTTGAATTTTTAAACTTATCCATCTTCAACCACAATACCAATTAATTCATATCAAAATCAATTTGAACTAATTTAATTTAAATCTCAATTTTAAACCATCTCGAATTATAAATTTGAGTTAAATTTTTAAATGTTGATTTAATCCTTTAAATCAAATCAACTTATATCTTTAAACCATTTAATTCTGAATCTAAAATTCCATTTTAAACTTATTTCAAAGTTCAGATAATAATTCAAATCCTTTTTAAACAACTAAATCTTTGACATTCAATTTATCATCGAATTTCAATTTTGAAACCAAACCTTCGGACTTTTATTTTAAATATTCAAATTTTAAGTCCAAAATGATTCCATTTTATCTTAATATTGGATATATTACTATACCCCAATTCTTAATTCTTTTAAGCAAATCCAATTCACAGTTTAAAGATTATTAATAATAATAGGGTGATATCGTTATTTTAAAACTCCATCCATTTCCAAATCTTAAACCCATTTTGAGATCACTCAAACTCCCAATTCAAATCAACCATTTAACTTCCCAAGTTAAATCCCAATTTCATTTTGAAATTACCAATTCAGGTTGTTTGTTAAATTATTTAACTTTCCAAACTTAATCCAGTCAACCCTACTTAAATTTGAATTCCCGCTTTAAATTTCAAAATTCTTTCCCACTTACAAGTTCAATATTTATATCCCTTTGGATTTTATATCACACTTCAGGGAAAATCAAAACTCATCACTTTAGAGTTTATTTCAAAATATAATGTATATCCACACATATATATACATATTTACTTCTTGGCCCACCAAACCAAATTTTAAAATTTAAACCACCTTTGGTTTTAATTCAAAACAAATTTCTTCAAATTTTCAAACAACTCTTGTTTGAAATAGGACCCCTTCATTCAAATACATTAAATTATTTATTATTTCTATATCACTTTGAAACAATTTTCAAATTCTGGATCCAGATTTAAATCTTTACAATTCAGATCATCTTCAATTCCAATTTATAAGTCATACTTAACTAAATGTTTTACTTCCTTAAAACATTTCATTTTGCTTACTCATTAATACACATTTTAATATTAAATACAACAACCATTTATGATAATAACCAAGATTATCATATCGAAAAACCAATTCATAATTATCTTATTCTAAAACTCCTTCCCTAATTCAAGATTTTTATTTCAGTTTGAATCCATTTCAAACTTATCTTTATTTAATTTCAATTTGGTTGTATTTCTATTACCATTTAATTTAATTCCAATAATTTAACAACCAATTTCCTTAATATTTATTAGAAATAAATATTGCTTTATATATCAAAATATATTCTTTTATAAAATCATTTAAAATCTTTATATAAGAAAATAACAAGTACGCTCTCATACACACACACACACACACACACACAACTCATTCTAGGGTACCATTGACCATATCCTTAATGAGTAATCCCAACAAAGCCAAGGTTCTCGCTTAACCTCGCTCTGATACCAAATGTAACGACCCAGAAATTTGATCCCGAAAAATTCCAGATAGTTAAGGAAAAGAAGAAAGAGAAAGAAGAAGAAACAGAAAACTCAAACTCAGAATCTTACATTCGCAGCGGATAAAATATAATATCATATAAATTAATAGTTTTACAAAGAAGAACTGTATCAGTACACTTATATTTTATACATCAGAGTTACAACCATTACACAACACTGGACAGTTTAAAACAACATGTCCCATATATACAATTATATATCACAGCGGAAAACACTCCATACGTTCCTGCCATCCAGCACGCCTCCTGAGCTCCAGAACGTCCTTACCTGAAAATCTGTAATACTCGGTCTGACCCAAGCATTACATCAAAGTAACACCCGGGTCAGGCTAGAAACCAGCATGAGTAAACTCATCTAACATGGAATACAGCATGAGTAAACTCATCTAACATGGAATACCAAAACATACAACTTATTTAAACCCGGGGTAACTCATATAGATTTACAACTTCACAAGTTGTTATAGACACCACTTATTCCACCCATCAATTTCTAAGTACCAAAACTTAGATTATGGTCTAATTCACTTAAATCATTCCATTTCAGCCTATTGATTTCACATATCAATTCATAAAGAATCGAAGTGGTTTTGGGTATTTACTAATACCCGACTCCGGTCTCTTCGAATCCAATGTCATCTTAACCCAAGTTATTCAAGTGATTAAATTCAACTACTGGATGTCACTTTTACATAGCAATAACATAGATAAACATCACCCATTTATCATTGATATAACCAATACCATATTAATAGAATGTCACAGCGTATCATCCAATAGATATCATTCAACTTAGACATTCAACAACAATCATCCACAAGCAAGCATTATCAATTCATATCATAATTAATCATCTAATCTTTCTTAATTAACCATTAATTAATTACAATCATTTAATTAATTCATCGCTCCTTGATTACCTTATCAATCAATCAATTAATCTCTAATCATAGATTAGTTATCCTTTAATTATCAATTAATAAACCTCAATTATTAATTAATCTCCTTTAATACAAAGTAATCAATCCTTAACTACTTTATAATCAATTAATTATCCTTTAGTTGACTCATAAATTAACCATCAACTATTGATTAATAACCTTAATTATTAATCAATATCTCTTAACACAAATTAATTAATCCATAGTTATTCTTATAATTAACTAATAAATCATTAACTAGCAAATCAACTATATCTTAATCATTAATTAATAAAACTTAATTATTAATTAATAACCTTAATTACAAATAATTAATCCTTAATCACCATTTGATGAAACAGTTAATCAACCTTTAATTAATATTGATTAATCCTTAATCACCTTTGACTAATCATCCTTTAAGTATTAATTAATAACACCTAATTATTAATTAATAAATTTAATTATAAATTAAGTACTTCTTAATTATTAATTAAATAACCTCTAATTACTTAATTAACAACTCTCTAATTACCAAATTAATCAATCTTATTTACTTGATTAGTTAATTTTTAATTACTCAATTACTGAATCTCTGATCATTAATCAATAATCTTTAATTAATAATTCTTAATTACAATCAATTAACCTTGATTTAATTAATTAATTTTAAACCCCAATTATTGATTAATTGAACCAATTAATTACTCTTAATTAATCACTTAATTAATCCTTTATAATTAACTAACCAAATTAATTAATTATTCTTATTCCCTTTATTAAAACTAATTAATCTCAAGACATTATCTCTTAAATCATCTTTAAGATAAAACATTATCTTATAAAGACCTTAATTACCATTAACATTTTAACACATTTTAACATTATAATTAACAAAACTTAATTAAATCATTTATTTAAGATTTGAAATAAAATAACCATTTAAATTGAAAATTTTAAAGTTAACAAATCTTTAATTTCCTTAAATAACTTAAATATTTACAAGTAGAAGTTTTAAAACTAATTTCAATTTGTATTTTAAAACTTACCTTATAAAATCTTGGACTTACATTTAAATTAATGTTTAAAATCACTACAAATTTCATTTAATAAAATTTAATTTAAAAAACTTTTGAAATTTAATAACCAATTGTTTTAAGAAATAACTATTTTATATAAAGTAAGTTTATATAAAATTTAATCTAAATTTCAAAACAATAGGATTTTAAATCATTTTAAAAACTGTTTAAAATAGTTGCTTCGGGTTTTACCTGAAGGCCACTCGGACCTATACCCGAGTTTCTCCACGTTCTCCCCCTTATATTCAAAAACTTTGGATTTTTATTTTAAGTCTAAAAAACTTCTGACTTAATCCCAACAAATCACACAAGTATGAAACCGAGTCCCACCCTCCAAAACACGATACCACCTTCGAGACATCCTCCTTCTTCCCAAACATAACAGCAACCCAAAACTCAAACTGACACTGTTGATCTATCGTGCACGTGCACCGTTGATCGCAAGCACTTCGACCATCGACGCTATCCCCAGCACGTCACCAAACCTCCCCTCGACGCTACCCCCAGCATGTCACCAAACCTTCCCTCAATCGATTCCGATCTCCCAAATTACATCTCGAAAATTAAATCGAAAATGAGCATTTCGTCCTCATCTGGAACATGTTGTTCGACCAAAATCAAACTCGTTCTGATGCTGCCAACCACCTGAGGTCGTCAAACTCCGTTTTCACCCTTGCCAGACATCCATGACTCCATTTCACCCAGTCCTAAACCACTTGATGCAGAAGAGATGACGCAGTCATCTCATTTTCGACCACGACCCAAATTAGGGTTAAAAACCCAAATCAATCAACCGACGTCGCCATGGTGGTTTAACCAACTACCAGAAAATTTGGTCACGTAACCCGTACCTTTTCTCTCCTCTAATCGAAATTCCGACCCCCAGAAATGCTCCGGTCTCCTGAAATTGTTCGAAAACACTTTCCTGGCCATCACCAAAATGCCACTCCAAACCCAAACTAAAATTCATGAATTTTTTTTTAAAATCATAATTTTCAAGGAAGTTTCAAGTTATATAATTGGATCCATAAATTATGACATTTGATTTAACATGAATTTTAAAATTTCTGCTGCATCACCTAGATTACAGTAAATATTCAAACTAACTTTGCTTGAATCAGATTTTAAACCTTAAGTTATATATAAACAAACACATTGTGTTTGAAACTCAAAGTCCAACAGTGTCTAGATAAAGATAAATTGAATTTTCGGTTTATTGACAAATTCTGTAACCAAGGAAACAGAGCAGAACATATAAATCCAACATGCACAGAACAAACACAGACATCCACACTTATAAACTCACATGCAAAGCATAATTTTTCCAAGAATCACATGCAAATATCCTAGTTTACTTAAGCTTTAAAATAATGTGCTTACTCACCTCTTTTGATGATGTGCAGAGAATCAGGCTTATGTTTTTTTTTTTAATCTGGAATTTTTTTACTGATATGAAGATGTTGATTTTGCTTGCTACTTGAATTTTATTTTTTCTTCCTCAGGTTCATGCTTCTATTAGTATTTAGCTGAGCATGCTTAAAATTTGAAACTGAGTTGCCTTGATTCTTCACTTGATGAATTAGCTTGAGACTTGGTTGAATTTGCAACAACAGGTTTTAAAGTAGTTTTGAAGGGTTTTGGTTGATTTCTAGCCCTTTGATTTCAGGTCCACAACTGGTTGCAGGCTATTTCTTTTGTGTTTTGTATTTTGTTTTCTTTGTTTTTTTCTTTCGTTTTATTACATGTTACCTAAGAATGCCATTTGTAAAACTTAAGCTTACATTTGTTAATGTAAATAATCATTTCCTTACAAGTGCTAATATGCAATAATGAGATATTTTACAAGTGTTCAAACTTATATTCAAATACCTCACATGTTATATATGTATTTATACTAATATGTATTTATATTTATCAACTTTTCTTTAAATATGCATAATTTTATATTTATAAACAACTTGTACAATATATAGGTAATAAAATGTAGAATTTGTAATTTCAAGTTTAAACCCAAATTCAATTTAAAAAAAAATCAACTCAAATATATATATATATATATATATATATATATTGATTTAAACAAACATATTATTAAATTTATGTTGGAGATAAGAAATTTTTTCCCATCTTTAAATAATCCTATTAGGAGATTATTAAATAATTATCTTCCCAGATATGAATAAAAAATTTTAGATTTGTTTATTTCATTCTTAACAAATCAGTATTTTTAACAGTTAAAATTAGTATTTCCATTAACTAACCCAGTAATTACCAACTAACAGATATTAAAAATTCGGGTTATCATAAAACCCTTTATAAAATCCTTTAAAACCGTTATAACTCCTTTATAAAACCATTATAAAAATCCTTTACGTCAAAATCCATTTATAAAATCCATTATAAAATATCTTACAAAGCTTTATAGATTCCTTACAAAACCTTTTACAAAAAAGAATTCTAAAATGTTTTATAAAAAAAATCTTTTATCTATTATGGTTATTATAAAATCTATATTTATTATCTTAAATCAAAACTATATTTATTATGTTAAATTAAATTTAAAATATATGTACATTAAACTATATTAAATATTTTATTAAATTAAATTTTAAACTATTTAAAATATATTTTTAAAATTAAATAAAATTATAAGTTAAAATCTTAAATTTACATTTAAAACCCTATATTAACTTATAATTTAAAGCTTTAAAACATATAAAATAAATTATTTTCCAAACATAAACTTTAAATAAAATTTAAAGTCAAATTCATAAATCAAACATACTTTGCTATTTAGAAAATAATTTAAAACCGACCAACGGTGTTTGTATATAATTTTCTACCCTATGGTAAAGTGATATGGTATGTATTAGTTTAACCAAAAATAGTTAATTTTTCCGGGTATCATTTCAACCCGTATCCCAAATTAAAAATTTTCAAATCAATAAAATCGCTCGAATATGTATCATTTCAACACATAACGATTTTTTATAATCTCTAAGATCATTCGGGTATGTATCATCTCAACCCATAGTGATAACAAAGATATGTACATCCAATTATCCAAAATGTCAATAAATAACATCCATCATAATCGACGTCCAAATTAGCCAATAAATCACAACAATTAACTGGCAATCATCATTAGGTATTTAACTAACAATTTAAATTCAATATTAATTTAAATGGCAATTTAATTCAATATAAATTCAAATTAAACTTAAATGACAATTTAAATTTCCAAACATAAATCAATAAATTTCTTATCATATCATAAACTTAATTCAACTAACATAGGAAGGTTTAGTATTTCGTGAGTGGGTTAAATCACTAATCTTTGAGTTATAACCCAATTTAAATCCAATAAAAGCCCAAAAAACCAAAAGTCTCCAAAACTAACCAAACTAGTTCCATGTTGTCTGGAATTTCAATACGATCCCAATGGAAGTAACCGCGTCCAAATTCGATTTCGTATGAAAAAGTTATGATAGTTAGAAGTTTGAAAATTTAAATATAAATTAAAAATAAAACGAGGAGCATAAAAGTAAATTACCACCATCTCTCGCAAACCCTTAACAGAAAATAAAATGCAATAACCCATACGGCTGCCACCCTCTTCTCCAAATCATCGTCGCTAGGAGCCTCGATTGCCTGATCGGACTTCGCCACTGACATCACCAGGCCGAGGCGCCCCTGACCTAGACCACATGATCCTTTCCGCCTCCATGAACAGCCAGCGCCGCCAACACCAAATAATTCGTATGATCGACGATCCACCGTTGTAAACAAAACCCTAATTTCAATGGCCAAGAATTCTTCACTGCTTTCTAGCCAAACCAAAGCTTGATTGCAAAAATGAATTGGAGAAGTAGATTACGCTTGTCGAGAGCTTTCCAACGATATATAATTTGATATAGTTTGAGGATTTTGAATTTTCAATTTGAATTTGAAATTGGGAATTTAGGGTTTTGAGCTGCGATTAGGAAGAAAGAGGAGATAGAAATAAGCAATATGTACATCGCATAGAAATTAGAATAGACTGCTAGGGTTTCAAAACGTATCTATTTATATAGCCGAGATGGATAAGAATGAATGGATAGATCGAATCGAGTCGAAACGTTAACAACGACCCGAAAAGCCCGTTCCGTATCCGAAGTGAAAATGGGTCATCCAATATATCGAAATATAGGTTTTTAATATTTTAAAACTCAATGGAACTAGTTTCAAACCCTAATTCCATTGTATATAGAAGTTACCTTTTAAAATCTGATTATGTGTATTTAAATTCCATTAATTAATTTCTACGCGTTTTGAACTCGCACGATCAAACGGTAAGTCCGATCGCTACGAAACTTGCAATCCTACAATAATTCACTGCAACCAATCCGATGAAACTAGTTTCATCGAAATCCGAGACAGTGCCTAAAAACCCAATTTTACACGTTAATTGAATAAATTTAAATTTAAAATAAATTTAATCACCTTTATATTCTAGATTAAAAGTTAACAATTTTATCATTCTTGATTACATAGAAATTAATAATCTTTTAAAATTTAATATTCCATCATAAACCCACTATTTAAATATTACACTAAATTTAGCGTTCAATTACAATGGAAATAAAACCTATTTTAATATAATTTAGATTTCAACAGTTCTTTTATTTTGATTTACACTCTTATTATTCAATCATCCAATACCTTATGAATTCATTTAACATAAGTTCCATCTTATTACATTTATTATTCTACAGTTAACATCTTTTACCATATTAACTACAATATTTCAATTATAATATTTTTATTGATTTCCAAATTAATTTGAAATGAATTAAATAAAATAATAATTAAAACAATTATTACACATTAGTAACTCAAACACATTTTTGAATTTATTATTTACAGACAAAAGCTAATAAATTTACATACTAATTAATTGATTTCATATTCTATAATAAACCTATTTCAATTAATAACATATAATTTCAACATTGAATCCAATATTTGATTTATTCCTTATTTACAATTATAACCAAATTAACTTTACAATTATTTCAATTAATTGAAATCACATTAAAATAGTTGTCAATAACATTCAAACAACATTATTAAATCATATTCTTATTATATTTTTCATTAGTAAATCATAAACTTTAATTTCTCACAATATTAAATATAAAATCTTATTTAGTTTAAAAATTTTAATTATCAAAAATACGGGTCGTTACAAGTCCAAGTGATAATATAAATGATGTCAATAAATAATAGGTAATAACAGGAATATGTCTAATAAATAACAACCAAACTTCCATCATCAATTAATAAGCATAGCATAAAAATTAACATCCAAATCAACCAATATATCATAACAATTACAAGTTGTCGGTGTTTAACTAGTAATTTAAATTCAATAAATTTAGATAATTTAATTCAATATAAAATTCAAATTAATTTAAATGTCAATTTAAACTACCAAATAGCAACCGATAAAATTCTTATCACTTCATAAACTTAATTCAACTAACATAAAAAGATTTAGTATTGCATGAGTGGGTTAAATCACTCACCTTTGAATATAGCCGATTAAAAGTCAATTAAAGGCCCCAAATTCCAACAATCTCCAAATACAACCAAACTAGTTTCATGTTGTCCAGAATTTCGATATGAGTCCAATGGAATAAACCATGCATCAATCGGAGCTCGTATGAAAAAGTTATGCTAGTTAGAATATTTGAAATCTAAATTTAAATTAAAATAATATAAAGGCACAATTGTAATTATATTTACCTCTGCTAAACCCTAACGCCATCGCTTGAACCCATAGCCTCTGACCCAAACTTCATCACCACTCTCACCACGGCCGCCATCACTCAGATCGACCACCATCTCTGACTTCGCCGCGCCTTCCTTCACCCTCGGCCAAAAGGCCGTCGCCTCTGACACCTCCCCATGACCCCACCGCCTCTCGCATTTCAAGGCCGTTACTGACAAACTCATGCACCAATAACACGATCTAACCCAACAGATTAACTCCCCTAAACATCTTCCACCATGCAGCACCTTTCGATCGACGATTGCTCGATGATCCACCGTCAAACCGAAACCCTAAAATGGATGGTCGATCATAATTCGCTAATTTCTGGACAAACAGAGGCTCCAATCGAAAAACAAATTGTAGACGCCGATTCCTTCGTCGAGAGCTTCGCGTTGATATATAATTTATAGGGTTTGGGCAGCTTGAATTTTTGGATTTGATTTGAATTAAAATTGGAATTTAGCTTTAGAATATTCAACATTAGGAAGAAGCAGATAGATTTTGAAAAGTACGTACAGAAAATAGAATAAAAGCCTGCTAGGGTTTATAACAATATATATAGAAAAATATGGAATAGGAATGGATGTAACAAATTATTTTGGGCCCATGCATCAACTAAGGCCCGAAAAGACCGTTTCGTTCCCGAAACGAAAGTAGGTCATTCTATATATCAAAATAGAGGTTTAATTTTTTAAACTCAATGAAACTAATTTCAAACCCTAACTCCATTGTATGCAGAAGTAAACTTTAAAATTAGATTATATTATTTAAATTCCTTTAATTGATTTTTACGCGTTTCGAGCTCACATGATCAAACGATAAGTTCAATCTCTACGAAACTTGAAATCCTATAATATTCACTATTATGGATCCAATGATACTAGTTTCGTCAAAATCCAAAACATTGCCCAAAAAGACTAATTTTACACATATATTAAAACAATCTATTTATAAATTAATTTAATCGCTTTTAAATTCTAAATTAAAAGTTTTCTATCATCATTCTTGATTAAACAGGAATTAAAAATATTTTAAAATACAATTTTCCACGTGAAATCCAATATTTAGATATTAAATTAATTTCAACATTTAATTACAACTGTAATAAAACCGGTTCATTATACATCTAAATTTCAATCAATTTTTTTTATTTTGATTGAAATTCTTATTATTAAATCAAAAAATAACTTATGTGTCATTAAAAATAAGCTTCCATTTTATTTCACTCATTACTCTATAATTAATGTCTTTTCTTATATTAATTGGAATATTACAATTACATTAAATTCCAATTGATTTCCAAATTAATTTTAAACGAATTTAATAATAAGATGATAAATAAAACAATTGTTACATTTAAATAATTTTGAACACATTTATAAGTTTATTGTTTACAATAAAGATCATAAATTTACTTACAAATGTTGAAACCAATTTCAATTAAATAGCATCTGATTTCCCCATTTTATACATCATTTATTTTATTCATTATTAACCATTATAATTACAAATGAATGAAATTATGTTAAAACAGTTGTCAATTACATTTAATCAATATTATTAAATTATATTCTAATAATTTTTTTCCATTAATAAATCATAAATTTTAATTTCTAACAAAATTAAATTCCAAATCCTATTTAATTGAATGTTTTTAATTATCAAAAATACGGGTCGTCGCATATTTAATCATTAATTATTTGACGCTCTAAAAATATGAATTTTCACATACGGTTGAATCAGTACTCAAGACCACTTCCGTTGTGTTTGGATCGACGTTGCGGATTAAAAGGAGTATAGATATTGCTATATTTGAAGATCAGACAATTCGATAGTCAAAATGACCTTGAATACTTGAAATTATCATCTCGAAGCACCGTCTCACATGGCTATGAAATTTATACCATTAGGAACCAAAAAATGAGGTGATGTATGCTGATGAGTTTTGATGTGATCGAACGGGCCATGTGATCGTATGAGCTTGAAACGTACGACGATTTATTTGAGAAATCAAATAAACAGTATATTATATTAATATAAATAAAAATTTGCTCTCATTTTACTGTTCCATTACCAGTAAAAACAAGAAAATGGTCTCCTCCTTTTTTAAAAACTTCAACAAATTAAATAGAGAGTTTTGCTTAATGATAACACGAAGTCAAATCTGTTGAACTCGTATGAGGGAGAGCTTCACATTGGTGGTCACTAGGTAGTATATGATGATGATGGGAAAGACAGACTTTCTCATGACCATGACTCAGGCTTGGATTCATTGGCAAAGAAAAGGAATTAGGTGAAAAGGAGGGTGCATACGAGTTTCTTTTAGCGACGTGCAGCTGCCTATCGCTGGCAAAACGCGACACGATAAAGTCGCGGTGACTACTATAGGTCACATTTCGATTTAATGCGCTGGGGTTGACAAGGTTGATGCTGTTGCGGAGAGCATATATGGGTTCTTGTGCACTTATAGGATTTGGTGATTTGGGGAAGAACAATTATTAAAGTAATTAATTTTTATTTAAGTCAATTAATAGTTTATTTTATCTCGATTCGTATTTAATTCATATATTTTGCATACGAGCTCCAATTTGGATGCGGTTTCTTACGTTTCGCTCGTGGTGGAGAGCCCTATGACTTGGCATTAGATTGGTAAGCTTTTATTGAGATGAGTGATATTTTCTCTCATTGTGCTATGATTATTATTATAGTAGAAAAATGACATTTTGAAATGATTTTTAACTTTAAAATGTGATTTTTAATATATCTAAACCTGTATCTTATTTTCCAAAAAAATTAAAAATATTTTAAATATTTTTAAATTGAATATAATGTTTTTACTTATTGATGTACTATTTTTACAAAATTTCTGGACTTAAGCTGTTTTTAATATTAGTCCCACATTGGTTGCTCTAGATGTATAATATGCATTGTATGCGTGTTATTATAGATGCATCTAGGCCATTATAGATGTTTAAATGCTGATTGGTTGCATATGTGCTTATTTGCTTGTTTTAGATGAAAATGCTGATCAAAAGGAAATATAGTGTTAGGAAATGACTTATTGGACATAATTTATTGCATAGAGTTTCGTGCGTATGGCAGATCGAAAAACAAAAAACGATAGACTTTGGTATGTGCTTCGGACTTTTTGATGGATACCAGACGTTTTCATTGGTTTGTAAATAATTATTTTTTATTAAGTGCATGATCAAGTGATCATTATCAACTATTCTGGAGCGGTCAGTATCTACCACTATTGATGATGGCCATTTGGAAAATTTTGACGTGGACGACGAACGGGCTTTGAGGAGCAAGATGTAATGATTCGTACATTTTTTTGATTTTTGATTTCGATGTTATAGCTCTTCGACGAGTGGTTTTGGTGGTGAAGCAAGGATGCGACTCTTCGACATGATGACTTTGAGCGTTGGTGATGATGAATCATGATGGGAAGTAATGGCTTCAGTGATGGGATAGCTATACTTCAAGACACAAAGCATAGGGCTACGACTGGGCTTATAGAACTATTAGATGATGATTAGTGGATAAATGATGATATTCTCTAACTAGCAACAATTGTCAAGAATCATCCTAACTTTGACGATATCAGATGGGAATTGTATAATGACTTAAAGACTAGTTCCAAGATGCGCTCTGCTATTGGTGACATGTGGTAAAGGATTGATGATACTCGAAGGTTCAGAGTGTACTCGTAAAATAAGGGTGATATATGGTACCTATTTGAGTTATGAGGGGCTCTAATATCCATGAAATGTGATCTGATCTCCATGATGGGATATCTTTTACCCTAGATCAACCATGATGGACGATCTAATTTCCTAGCCTACTGAGTGGCAGGGATTTGACTACCGAGGAACCGAGACGTTGGCTGACCCTTGATCATGATGAGTCATTCGAGTTATCACGTATCTATTGCATTGAGTGAGTGATCTAAGGATGGATGTTATGTTTTCTTTGGTTGTTTATCACTCTATGAATGTTACATGATGTAGTTATCTTTAATGTAGATATCCGAACACCCATTAGTACTTTGACGTCTAGTACACTCATGATGACTATGATAGAGTAACATATATTCTATGTTATGTGCTAACTCTTTGGATGCGGGGACATGTCAGGTATGATTCTCCATAATTCTATTCCACATACTATATCGACTTTTATAGTATTTTGAGGTTGTTTATCACTTACATCAGACTATTGCCTGACTCGAGGTTATATGTTTTGCTTCTTATTACCTTGGATTCTCTTAAATGACAAAACTAGATAGCAGGTGTAAATGGTACATGGAATTCTATAGACGAACTAGAAGGAGGTGACTCTTTCCCATACTTATATTTTTGGCTTGTTATTGCATATTCCATTGTGTGACGCTGTGGACCCTTGATAGTGTTTGACTTACTATTATTAGAGACAGTTTATCGGTTAAATTTATTTATCAGTTTTTAAACTCTATTACTATTTTGTATAACTGTATGAGCCTATGTACACTAATCCTCTAGTTCATGTAGTTATTACTATCTCGACTATTTTATATCTTTGACGACTATTATAATTTATTTGATGCGCTGTGAGACATACGACATGTTCTATCATTGTGTGATGTTTTCTTTCTTTTCTCTTCTCTTTTATTCTACTCTCTTCTATTTCTCTTCTGTTTTTTCTACTCATTCATCTTCTATTCTTCCCTTGACAATCGTCCTAAAATGACCGGATGCTTTAGCAGTGCGTTGTTTGGGTATATGAGGATCAAAGGTGTAGGACAGTCACTATAATTATTCCTTATAAAATATTTTTTTTTTAATTCACACATAAAATCTCCTTTTCAAAGAATCGCTTTAAATTCAAATATATGTATGTATCTATGTATGTATGCATGCACATTTCTTGATAAACTACATTACACTAATCTTTTTATAAAATTCAATGTTATGGGTGTATGACTCAAAATAAAATCAAGACTCAACCCCTCCTACAAATATCTATTCTTCGCTTCTAAGTATAGGGAAATGGAGCTAGACGTATAACCAAAGCATATAAAAATCAGCAAGTATGCTCTCTCATCTTATGTTTAACCTAATCTAGGTTGTAAATTTATTTATCATAAATAGTTTAAACCTACACAAGGCTAAGGAAATCATAACTTAAGCTCCAATACTAAATGTAACAATCCTAATTTTTTAGCACCTAAAATTAGCATTAAACTCAAATAAAATAAAATTAAACACTATCGTCAGATATTAAAACTTCAGCTAGTTAAGTGAATAATTTAAATTTCTAATTTTAATACAATCATTTTATCTCATTGAAAAATTTAACAAATATATGTTACTTCAAAAGTATATTGATAGAGCTAGGGTATGACCAAGGCAAAATTCTGTAATTTACTATAAGTTATTAACTTTGTAATATAATTCATTTGAAATAAAATCTGTTTTCCTTTATATACACCTGTCATAATGTGACATGTTAATTAACTATTTAATTTGAGTGCATTGAACAGAAAATCCTTAAACTATGTATTATGTGATAGTAATCACAATATGTTATATTCATGTGAATTTTATTATATTAAAATAACATATTGTTTTAAATATTCTTCCTCAAGATGTTTTGAAATAGGATATTGATATATCCTTTGAGACTGGAGTACATAACACTCTCAAAATGTTGGATAGTATATTACTGATAGCTGCTGGGGGCGCTAAGGGGTTACGTACTGATAGCTACAAGATATTATGGAATGACTCACTCGAGAGATTTCTATTGGTTAATATAACTAAAATCAAATAAAGAATCTAAAAATGATAATATTATCTAGTTCTCTTGACTTGAGAATATTGTTGAACTTCAATATGGATACTCCACTTTTATTATAGTTAAATTATAGAATGGTGTTTATTGAACAACTATAGTTGGGTTTGAGTTGAATCATTGGAAGTGAACACTATTCAATAGAGAATTTATCCCTTCGGTTATATAAGGTTAGTATCATGGTCAATTGTACTCAACACAAAGTCAAAGTGTATGACCGAAGCAGCACAATTTAAAAGAACTAAGAACTTTGTTTTATTAAACTAACCAAGTTAAATATGGAAAATGTTGGAATTTTGGCCAAACCAAATTCCTCAAGTCCTATAGTGTTATGATTCTGACAAAGAGAATTAGCATAATAATCGTCGCCACTGAGTACCGCTTATGATAGTAAAATAGGATTTTACTAAAAATATTTTTAAGCAATAAATTTTTCCAAATGCCTCACTGCTAGCTAAAGTGACGCGTGAATGTTAACATTCAAATTGTTTAATATTAATTACTGCCTGAATTTTGGCCATTGGTCGCACAACCATAATGATAAATACTACAAAAAACAACATTATTTAATAAATTTATAATCATTGTAAATTAATCAATATTTACGAAATATTAATTATTATATTTTATTTTATATTTGAATGCTATTAGCATTTAATGAAATGCGTGTATATAGAAATGTTATGCATGTCCTTATCAATATGAAACATCTATAAAATATTTAAATTTGATTGAAATCGATTAATTACTAAATGGATTTAGGAATTTTAAAA
Organism: Allium cepa; assembly: GCA_030765085.1. Taxonomy (NCBI): domain Eukaryota; kingdom Viridiplantae; phylum Streptophyta; class Magnoliopsida; order Asparagales; family Amaryllidaceae; genus Allium; species Allium cepa. Next base: position 603,083,481 of record CM060943.1, on the reverse strand, counting down.
ACATATCTAGGATCTATTTTAGTTGTCTATGCATGAATAAGAGGGATTTGATTAAGAATTCAAGATGATTAGAAAGGTTTCAAATGTTCCGTAAAAACAAATACACCTTCATTTGTCATCGCACAATCAACTTTTATGCTCCCCTCCTCTCTACTCTTCCAGTTGAGAGTCGATGCCCAAGCCGTAAAAAATTCCCAAAACAAATTCAAATAATTTTTTTTAGTATAAGGTGGTATTTGTCTCTAATCGTTGCAAAATTTGGAGGCTAATTCAATCAAATACATGCATTATTCATCATTCAAGGTGTATTTTTTGGCTACGTCGTAAGGTAATTATCCAATCCCTTTTAATATATGTTACATCATGTTAGAATAGTTCAGATCCCCTGTCTTTACATTATTTAGTTTATATGTTACATCTTGTTAATATAGCTTAGATTTCATTTCTTTTAGAACTAATTTATATATGCCTATGTTGTCCAGTCTTTTGCTCACTATTACTTTAGAATTTTTTTAAGATCTACAACCAATTCTAGTTAGTTAAAATAATTTGGTAATACATTTCATATGCAAATGTAAGTTAAACGTATATACAAACAAGTTCAAATTATTTATTAAATTAATTGTAAGATATATATATATATATATATATGTTATTTTGAATATAAACAATTTTCATTGGCATATACATATGTTCATATATGCTGTTTTAATTCAAAATTTATAGAAGGGATTTTGTGTAAAATTATTAATCTACGTTGAATTCCTTCCTGAGTGAAATCAAAATCTCAAAATATTAATCTATAACTGTAAACCACATCAAATTATAAGTTTCACACATACACAATCACACAGATACATACATATATCTGTATGTGTTATTTTAATTTTAAAAATAATTTATTATTATTTATATATGTATACGTATACATATATTACTTCAATAAGAAGTCTACAAAAGGAATTTTATGTAAAATTATATATCTAATTTTGAAATCCTTCTTGGGCAAAAATTAGATTTCAAATCATTGATTTTAAATTCCAAACCATGTAAAATAGTCCATATCCATTTTAATAGGTATATATATATGTAATGTTATTTTATATATAATTTAAAATGAAATAATCATGGACAGAAGAGACATATATAAAGGGGTAAATGTGTCCATTGTGGTGTAAATCCTATTATCTATAGACGTACACATTAACCATGACACTGTTTATATGCTATACTTGCCCTATAGACATATAAGTATTTTTAATACACTCGATAAAATATATTAACTTTAAATTAGATCTAAACTCCTTTAAACAGACTAAATAAAATAAAATTTTATTTGAAAACAATATTAGATTGGACCTAATAAACCCTTTAGACTTCAAAGGCTCAATAGATCAAAAATACGATTTTTTTTAAAATTTACCTATTTCATCTGCTTCCAACTCGCATGGTTCCATCAATGGCATTAGAGTCCAGTGGTCTATGTAGTCTAAATTATCAACATCAGGGCTAATTTATTAAAGCCTACTGTTAGGAAATCAAATCTACGGTTTCGATGACAACAACTATACAATGGAAATTGAATGTGCACATATATTTCTATATACAGGTACTTGCTAGAGTAACATCACTAGAAAGACAAGAACAAGGCTCAAAGAACATTACAAGAGACCACAAGTTGATAGGATCAAAGAAGCAACAACAAAGATGCACAAAGTAGACATGCACAGTTTCAGACGTCTGGAAAAATCCACTATAACAACAAAACAGACAGGATCGGACATCTGGTAGATGCACTCAGACGTCTGAAAATCCACAAGGTAAAAAAAAAAATATAGTACCAGATGTCTGATATAAATACCAAACGTTTGATTTTCAACTCGGAATTTAAATTCAAAATTCAACAACCACAGTTGAAAAGACATCTTTGCTTCTCTTTGCCGCAACTCTTCATCATCAACAGAAGCAACTGTAGAAGCACTTGTTAATGGATGCAACTACTCAAGGAACCTCTCTACAACTATATATATCATTAAGAATGAAAGAGAGCAATCACCTTACTTACTTATGCTCTTTACTTATATACTCTATTATATTCTTGATCTCTAGCAATCTATACTTGCATTTCACTCTTCCATATATTCAGTTCTTCACAATCAATACTCTCTAGATATATATTGGAAGCATTTGTACTTATTAGTCAATATTCGTGCTATAGAACACATACTTGACAAAAACAAGCTATTATAACCACGCCTATTCCTCCGGGCAAAGTGAGGGTGTTTGATAGTCGAATTCCGAATGGGAGCTTCGGGACTGGACGTAGGACGGGAGGTTCGAACCAGTATAAATTCCTGGTGTGCTTATTCTATATTTACCCAGATTAGTATTGTTTTAGTTGCATCATATATTTTATCACATATACTTGCATATATTCTACACGATCCACCCTGTAGACTTTCAATTGGTATCAGAGCGAGGTTAGATAAAAATACCGTAACACATTTTTGAATCACTAAAACATGGCAAGTATTTTTCAAGAAGGTCAATCCAAAGCACGGCCCCCACTTTTTAATGGTTCTAACTATGCATATTGGTCGACACGTATGAGCATTTTTATGGAAGCTAATGGATTAGAAATTTGGTCAACCACTCAAAATAAAGCACCTGACACTGCTATAAACACATGGATCGATACACAAAAAACAGTAGCTTCTATCAATGCCAAAGCTATGAATGTTCTATTTTGTTCACTTGATAAAAATGAATTTTCACGTTTCATGTTATGTAACACTGTATTTGATATTTGGCGTACCTTACAAGTTACACACGAAGGCACAAACAAAGTTAAATAAACTAAGATTTCATTTTACAAAATCAATTTTCATCTTTTAAAATGAAACAAAATGAATCTATAGTAGACATGTACTCTAGTTTCCAAAATATTCAACACGATTTAATGACACTTGGAGTCAAATTCACAAACTTAGATTTACTATCTAGAATACTCAATTATTTAACTCCAGAATGGGAAAGAAAAGTATTTTCTATCGAAGAAGCTAATGATCTCTTAGCACACTTAGTTGAAGAGTTGATAGGAAATTTAATGTCTTATGAAGCTAATTTACAGGCACGAAAAGAACTAAATTCAGAAAAGAAATACATAGCATTCCCAACAATAAATGAAGATTTCGACTTAGACGAAGAAGAAATTGTATTTATTGCCAAAAACTATGACAAATTTAAGTAGTTTAGGAAAATGACTAAACTTCAAAAATGAGGAAAATCAAGCTCAACAAATCAAACATCAATCAAATACTATGAATGTGATCAATTTGGACATATGAAGAAAGATAGTCCCAAGCTCAATAATGATAAAAAAAAGAACAAATTTGAAAAATTCAAAAATAATAAGGCTTTCAAAGTAACATGGGATGACTCGAATTCTTCATCATCATTAGATAGTGATTGCTATAGTGACGGAGAACAAGCTAATGTGTGCTTTATGGCACAAACTGATGAGGTATGTCCCAAACTTAGTTATGACGAGTTATTAGAACTTAGCATTGAATTAGATGATAAATTTAGACAAATTAAAAAATTAAACAAAGAACATATAGCCAAAATAAATAGAATAGAACTTGAAGTAGGAACGTTAAAAGATGAAAAGTTATTTTAGAAGAGGAACTAGAATTATCTCAAGAAAAAATTAAAAATAATACGGTCGGAAATGAGGCTATTGCTATTGATTTTGATAAAACTAAAATAGAGAAGGATAACTTGTTAAAAACAATGTCAACATGAAGAGTAATATTGAAATATTGAAAATTTAGAATTAAAAGAAAAATTAGATAAAATCACAAATAATGTTTCAAAATTTAATAAAGGAAAAAAGGATTTGGAAAATCATATCAAAACTTCAAAGCCATCAGCTAATAGAAATGGAATAAGATTTAAAAATACTCCTAAACAAAGAGGGAATGATATTGAGAAATATAGTTGTATTTATAAAAAGACTAAAAGATCACCTAATTCTAATACGAATACCAAAAATATAAAAATTTGGATTCCTAAGAAAAATAATAATTTGATTAGGCAAAAAATATTAATAATTTTTTAGAAAATGTAACAACCCTAGATTTTTGAATATATTTTTAAATTTGACTTTATTTCATTTTGAAAGTATTTTAAATTTATTTTTATTTCAAGAATTCATTTTTAAATATTTTAAAGTGATGATAAATTTTTTCCAAAGCTTATTGTTTTTATTTACAATTTTTGTAACCTAGTTTCTATTTTTAAGCTATTTTCTTTATATTTATCTAAAATTTATTTATGAATTTTTATTCATACATTATTTTGTTTTTATTTTATTTTATTTATATTCATTTTTTCATGTGTTTAAAAATGAAAAAGAAAAAGAAATTTGAAGAGTTTTAAACCTTTCATTTACCTTAGACTTTTCACTTCCTTTTGCCTTTTCAATTCAATCAACATTTTCATTAATTTTGGCTGACCTTATCTCATTCCTTCAACCACATATCACTTCATTTCTTACGCAAAAAAAAAGTTTCACATCTCCAAAACTCTTGGCCTACATTTCTGAAGAAAAAATATTGGTAATGATTTTACTTTTTTTACTCTTTGCTTCTTGTTTATGTATTTATCTTGCCTTGCTTTCACTATGAGTGTTCGGCCTATAGCCTCCTCCATCACCACCACCTCCACCCCCATCATACTCGGCTGTCATCTCCTCCAGCACCTCTGTCCTGTCATGGCCGTGGCCACCCTTGGTTGCAAGATCCACTCAAAAATGCAAACACTTTCTATTATCATGCATTGCCAACCTCCATATGCCATCATCACCTCATACACCCTCTCGGCCACCATTGCACCACCTTTCACCAGCCCCTACCTGACCCAAAACCACTGACACACCATCCCCTAGCCTCCACCAGTCATCGCCGTGACAATTAGAGCCTTGGCCGAAGCTTGTTGTTGTACGAAAATTCACTTTGTTGCCTTGTGTTTGTATTTTCATGCATAACAACTTTCACACCTTCATACCTTAGTTAGGCCGAGCATATATGAACCATACTTGACCAAATACACCCAATGGCCATGCCTTATCATCATATGGTCGAGTTTTGTAATTGTGAAAGCAAGTGCAAGTCGTTTGATTGTATGTTGTGCATAAATTTCTAGCTTGTTAATGTGATATTTGGTATTGTATATTCATGACATATATATTGTTTTGTTTCATATGCACAAGACAAATAGCTTTGGCTCTCCCCTCACTTGAATCGTAGTCGTGCTTTCGTGCCTTTGTGGATCTTGGTTTGTGTGTTTGGTTGTATTATCTCCAGCTTGTAGAGGTGAGTATTTCTCACCAGACAATTTATACTTATATAACCAGTAAACTGATAGCATTTGAATCTATAAACCATATCAACATGTTATAACTTCCTATGTTATGATCATATGATGTTCATCCCTGTTTATACACCTGTTATATCATCTGTTACTATTATATAATGCTATGATGTTTATTTATATCAGTTTATCACACTGCAAATGCTATGATGTTTATTTATATCAGTTTATCACACTGCAAGTTCCCTGTAGATTAGAATCACCATGGGTTGAAATGGTACATACCCGAACGGACTTTAGAATAGGGAAAAATCGTTATCGGCTGAAATGATAGGCCTGAGCAATTTTATTAATTTCATTTTACTTAGGACTGCGGGTTTGAAATGATAGACCCGGGTTTTATTTGTAAATTACGGATTGAAATGATAAATATCTGTATCACTTTACATTGGATAGAAAATTATATACAGACCCATGGTTAGTATATATTTTTCTAGAATTTTTAAAATAATTTTAAAATGTAAATATTATTATATTTTGATTTAAATTTGAATTTTGAATAATTTTTATAAAGTGATATTGATTTTCTATAAATTAAAAATGCTTAAATAAATAAATATTTAAAATTAAAATTTGAAATATAACTTAACTTAGAAAATGTGAAATGTATTTTAAATTAAAAGTTAAGTTAAGAAAAATAAAATGAAATTTAAATTTAATTTATGAAATAGTGAATTAAAATAAAATGTAAAGTAAATGAAATGTTATAAAGATTTTACATTTATTTGTAAGTGAATTATTAAAAATTTGATAATTATTTGAGAAATTTCACTTTATAAAATCATTAATTAAAAGGTATTTAAATGATAAATTTAAATAGTGAAAATATGATTTTTTATAAGTTAAAAATGGTTTAGATAAAAATTTAATTGTTCATGAAATTATATTGAAACTTGGAATTTAATTAACAGCATTTTAATATGCTATCATTTCTTAAGTAAAGGACATTATAGCATTTCTATGTGCTGTAATTGATAGAAATGAACTATATAGCTAGAAATGAACTAAGGGCTATTACAGCACTTTGTAAGTGTTGTAGTTTCTGAATTTAACTAAAGTTTTATTTGAAACTAAATTAAACCTATTACAGCATTTTAAACGCTGTCTTTTGCTAATTGAATTGTTTTAAAACATAACTTTCCGTAGCATTTTGTAAATGCTGCGAAAGTTGGAATTTCACTGTTGTGATAAATTTAAATGAATAAATGAATTTTGAAATATTAAATTTTGAAAATTAAATATTTAATTATTAAATAACGACTTCATTTTTATTGGTTTAAATGGAATAATTTGTTTTTAAATATAAACCATTTTTAAATGTGAGTTGAAATGGTATTTAATTTAAATAAAATGAATGTGGTTTGGAAATATAATATGATATTTTGAATGGATTTGAAATGATGTTGAATTGTTGAAATGATTTTAAATTTTTTGAAATATAAATCCCATTTTAAATTATAGCTACGGGTTATAATAACGATTGGTTGTTAAAGAGACCGGGATCGGATTTGGACATACTCTCTGTCGATACCAAAAACCACTTTAACAACTGTGTACGCGGTGGAGATTCCAAAACAAATTAGGATGGTGGCGACGATCTTATTATGGTATGAACGTGGACCCGACTCTCGTGAGTTGGCTTAAGGTGGCTAAAACAGGAGTGATCGACGGGCCAAGTGAGGTAGCTCCTCCGATCGGACACACTTCTTCGATACCATTCTATTAATTTTGTGATTGATTGGGTGCACCTTCTTTGATTTTGGGAGTGTGGCTCGAGGTGGGCGGTAGTGGCTGCTACGCGTTACCACCAGCCTGGAAGCGTAATTGGTATATCTATCCTGGCATTGCCTCGTGTGCCTTGTCACCTACCATAGCGAGCCTTACTACGAGTTTGTTTTTCTCCCGTAGCCCATGGAGTATTTAGGGCAACCTTCCGATCTAGAGATACGCTGATACTGGATGGACTACTGGGACTATTATGTGTTGGGGCTATATGGGTAACCCTTCGACGCTATTTTAAAGTAAGTTTATTTTACTGTAGACATTATTATAATAGCGCAATATTACTACATAGTAAATAGTTTAATGGGTCCTTAGAGGATGGGCTGCCCCAAGCATCCTTTAAGTTACTTGTATCTTATTACAGTTCACTTGAGTTGGTTTACATTATATAAGTATATATGTCCTGACTCGAGTGTTTTGTGTTTTGCTTTACGCTCGGGTCAACCTGAGTATTCACAGCTTTGGATTCTCTTTCTGGAGCTGATCTTTGCTGGAGATTTTGCCTATTTATTTATATATCTATTTCAGTTCAGTTGTTCTAGTTTATCTCATGTATTAGTGAATTTCTTTGTATTTGGGATTTCTATTATGTTGTTTTCAGACTGATATTTTGTATTTGTTTTGAGACATTGTTATAGTAGATTCATGAACTACTATGGTATTTTATATATTCCGCTGCGAGTTATTCTGATTGGTCTGTGTTTGTGATTCTGTGTATTTGATTTCATTTGCTCCAAATTTATTTACAATCTATTATTTTGCATCATTCAAGTCCAACATGTGTGGATTATTGTCGATTTGAATGGTATAAAATAGTGGGTTGTCACATTTAGTATCAGAGCTTTGGTTTTAGGCAAACCATAGCCTACGGAGCAAAAACTCATTAGAGATAGGGTAGAAATACCCTAGAATGAGTGAAATCAATCTCAGAATCATATCTTTGTGAGAGAACGTATTTTCAAAGTATAAAATGATTTTTCGAAATGACTTTTAAAAGGATTTTCAAAGAATTATTTTGATATAAATTTTTTCTTGTTATAAAAGGATTTTTCAAATGTTTTCTAATTTCCTTCCTTTCGTATCTACCATGTTAGTATTTTCTTTTATTAGGATATTCATCCAAGTGAATTTATCTTGTCTTATCTTAATTTATCTTTGGCTTCTCTATATCTTGTCCTAAATTCATTCTTGATATTTTTCAGGATGAATCAAGGAAATGCCAGAGGTCGGGGTGATGGTATTGCCCCAGCTCCTCAGCCTGCTGCACCTGTTAAGTTCACCGTTCTCTGTAAGGAATACACTCAACTTGGTGGAACCCCATTCACCAGTTCAGAGATCATCACTGAGGCTCAGAAATGGTTGCGGAGTCTAGAGAGGATATTTACTGGTATCGAGATTACTGATGCCCAGAAGCGTTATTTAGCAGCTTGGCAGTTGCATGAGTCTGCTCTAGATTGGTGGGAGTCTGTTACCGCTAACACGTCGAAGCTAATATTACTTGGGAGCAGTTCAGGTATCCTTTGTGCTATCTTAAATTTTGTTCCAATTTCTTCCTTTTCTTTTGAATCTATCTTAAGTTTGTTTCTGTATCTCTTTTCCAGGGAAGCTTTTGTGGAAAAATGGATACCCGAAGCCGGGAAATCTTAGCTTTATCGTGAATTTATGGATCTCAAGCAGGGTAACATGTCTTTTTGCTGAGTATGAGAGGAAGTTCAATGAACTTTCCAAGCTTGGTCCAAGCCTGATTGACACTCCTCTCAAGAAAAATGAGAAATTCATTGTTGGTGCTTGTCTTGAGTATTGTAGTTGTCTCATTGCTCATGTTCATGGCACTTTCACCCAGCTTATGGATATGGCTATCCGTTATGAGGACCCTACTTCTAAGGGTCCTACTGCTTCTGATGATCCTTCATCTTAGTCTTCCTCTGCTATTCTAGGAAGATAAAGCCTAATTATCATCAGTAGAAGAAGAATTTGCACAAGTGTCCTGGTTTGGGATCTTTATCATCTGCTCCTTCTCAGAGGCAACCCGTTGATCTTTCCTCTATCACCTGCTTTAGATGTGATTGGAAGGGACACTATGCCAATAGTTGTCTTACTTTAGCTGATGTTGCTGATCCTCCACCTGCTCAGTTGGCTAGGCATGATCTCGGCCATATCTGTCTCCAGCCTGGTCCTTCTAGGAAGGATTGCCCTAACCAGCAGAAGGGTAAGCCTTCTGGTGTATTTTCCGTCTCATCTGCATCTTCTCCAGTTCCTCCACCTACTCCTGCTCCGGGTGATGATCAAGGTACTCTTAAGGGTACATTTACTTTATTTCATCATCCAGTTCGAGTTTTATTTGATACTGGAGCTTCCCACAGTTTTATTTCTGTTGATTTGTGTGATAAGTTTTAGCTTTTCACCGATCATCAGTCTCTGATACATATTTTCTCCTAAAAGGATTTGAATCAGAGGCAAGTTCATTGGCTTGAGTTTCTTGGTTCTTACGACCTCCATATTAGCTATACTCCCGGTAAAGCTAATGTTGTGGCCGATGCTTTGAGTCAGAAGAAGGCTTTGCTGTGTCAGCTTGTTGTTTCTTCTTCTCCCCTTTTGGATCGTATCATGGCTAAGCAGGATGAGGATGAGGTGCTTAGATTGTTGAAGGAGAGTGTTCGTAGCAGAGTTGGTGGTGGTGGTAGTAGTAGTGGTAGTGGAGCTCAGATCGATGATAGAGGGATTTTGAGGATTAATGGCAGGATTTGTGTCTCGAATGTTGATGATTTTGAGGCAGGAGTTACTTCGGAAGAATCATCGATCCAGGCTTTCCATTCATCCTGGTGTGTCGAAGATGTATCAGGATATGAAGAGGATTTATTGATGGAAGTTGATGAAGAGGGATATCTCTATCTTTGTTAGTCGGTGTGCGACTTGTCGGCAAGTCAAAGCCGATCACCAGAAGACCCCTGGTTTGTTGCAGCTCCTTGAGATTCCCAATTGGAAGTGGGAATAGGTTCCATGGATTTCATCGATGGTTTACCGAGGACTCGGAGGGGTAATGAGAGTATCTGGGTTATTGTGGATAGACTGACCAAGTCCGCTCATTTCATTCCGGTCAAGTCTACTCGTTCTACTTCTAGATTGTCCGAGATCTACATAAGAGAGTCGTTCATCTCCATGGGGTTCCACTCAGTATTGTTTGTGATCGTGATCCTATCTTTACCAGTCAGTTTTGGAAAGCTTTTCAGGAATCTCTGGGTACTCATCTGAATCTGAGCACTGCTTGCCATCCACAGACCGATGGTTAAACGGAAAGAGTGAATCAGATTCTCGAGGATCTTCTTCGTGCTTGTGTGCTTGATTTTGGAGGATCTTGGGAAGATCATCTCCATCTTGTCGAATTCACCTACAATAATAGCTATCAGGTATAATCTTATCTTCTATTTTAAGCCTATTTTTAATCTCTTTATCTATCTCATTCCATCTTTGCATTCAGTCTAGTATCAAAATGTCTCCGTTTGCTGCTCTATACGGACGACCTTGTAGTTCTCCATCTTGCTGGATTGAATCCTGTAATCGTTTGGTTCTTGGTTCTGATGTGATTTTGAAGCTTCTATGAGAGTTGAGGAGATTAAGAGGAGGTCGAGAGCTTCTCAGGATAGGCAGAAGAAGTATGTTCATAGGCGTATGCAGAATTTGGAATTTGCTGTCAGTGATCAGGTTTTCCTTAAGGTCTCTTCCTTATGGAATGTCATTCGCTTTGGTCATAGAGGGAAGCTTTCTCCTAGGTTCATTCGTCCTTTCCGCATTTTGGAAAGAGTTGGTTCTTTGGCTTATCGTCTGGATTTGGCCGAGAAGCTTTTTGGAGTGCATGATGCATTCCATGTCTCGCATCTTCGCTGATATCTTCATGACCATCTCTTATTGTCCAGCCTTCTGCTCTTGATAGTTTGGATATTGAGCCTAATCTGACTGTCGAGAGGAAGCCTGTAACGACCCTGAAAATTTCGATTCCGAAAATTCCAGATAGTTAGAGAAAAGAAGGAAAGAGATAGAAGAAGAAGAAGATCAGAAAACAACATCTCACATTCACAGTGGATAAAATATAATAATAATAGTTTATAGAAGAATACTATATCTGTCGATTACATTTAAATACATCAGAGTTACACATATATTCAGACACTAGACATATACAAATCAACATGTCACAGAATTACAATGATATGATACAGCGGAAATACTCTACACGTTCCTGTCATCCAGCTCGCCTCCTGAGCTCCAGAACGTCCTTACCTGAAAATATGTAATACTCGGTCTGACCCGAGCATTACATCAAAGTCACACCCGGGTCAGGCTGGAACCCAGCGTGGGAAAACTCATCTAACATGAAATTTCAAATATTTAATCATTTTAAAACCCGGGGTAACTTGTATCAATTTACAGATTCACAATTTGATACAGACATAACACATAAATTTCTAAGTGCCAAAACTTAGATTAAATGGTCCAATTTACTTCAAGCACTCCATTCCAGCCTATTGATTTCACATACTAATTTATAAAGAATCGAAGTGGTTTCGAATATTTACTAATACCCGACTCCGGTCTCTTCAAATCCATGTCATCTCGACCCAAGTTATTCAAGTGAAAAACAACTTGACTTTAAATAAAAGATGTCGCCCTTTTTACACAGCAATTCATCATTGAAAGATAACCACATTATCATTATCCACCCCAAACATATCATATCATAAAACATTTCATATCAGAGATATCAATCAATTCAAGACATTTAATCATCATTCAATTATTCATAAGCAAGATGAATCATTTCCAAAATTTATTTAATTTATCTCTAATTAAATTAATTTAAAAATCTTTAATCACTTAGATTTCCTTTACTTAACATTAATTGATTACAAATCAATTAATTAATCATCCTTTAACTAATATTCTTAATTAATCATCCTTGATTAATTATTCTTTAATTATATTTAGTAATTAACTCTTAATTAATTACACAAAGTAGTTAACCTTCACACATTCGCACTAATCACATTTATCTTATAATCACTTACATTGCTTAATCATCTCTTTAATTAATTACACTAAGTAATTAATCCTCAATTACTTCCCTTAAGTATTTTACCTTTAATTACTTTCATCAAGTAATTATCTTATTTGTTAACATTTAATTATCACTAAATTAATTTTATTTCTTAATTAATTAACTAAACCTTTTTAAAAATTTAATTAATCTTAAATTATTAATTAATTTTAACTTTAACTGCCATATTAATTAAAGTAATCCTTAATCAAGTAAACTTAATTACCCTTTCAAGATAAAACATTTGCTTTAATTACCTTCTTTAATTAACATATGTTTTTCAACATTGCATCCTTTTTACTATACTTAATTATCTTGAAAACTAGGTTTTAAAATAGTTAAGTCTTCTCAAAAAATTTTTTTTAAACTTTTAAACATTTCAACTTAACTTCGGGTTCAACCCGACCCTGACTCGAGACATACTCGAGTTTTACTCTTTTTTTTTTAAGTTTTAGAATCTGCTACAAGGCTCGACACATGAACCTTCACTCAAGTATGAATTCGAGAAATACACCACACAACTCGAGTTACCCTTCGAGTCATCCCTTCTTCCATTCCACTGACTCACAACCCAGCCCTGTGCATATGCACAGATGATCAGCGCCGAAACCTTCCACACAACGACGACTACGTGAACCTTCGATCCAGACCACCCCGACCTCATCGCGAAACAAAAATCAAAATCGAGCTACTATAATCAAACAGGAACTAAACAGGTCGTCAAAAATTCTCCTCCTCTCGATGCCTTCGACAACCATTATCCCAAAAACTTCGCATATAGGTTCGTCGAAGACCACACTTCATTTTCCTCCTCGCCTTATCGAGTCCGATACTCCGGTGGCAATGTAGCATCCTCATTACCAATCTCGACCAAAACCTAGAGTTAAACCCTACTTCAACCTAGTGCCGATACCACGATGAACGATAGAGCCTCCTACCATTTTTCCCAGACTCGCTAACTTCCACGCCGCCTTCAGACCTGATTTCGACCACCATCCCACCATCGATCGTCGAAAATTGACGAAAAAGCACTTTCCGATCAACTACCATTTCCTACATAAAAACCTACCTAAAAATCTTGATACGATTTCTAAAAATCATAATTCTACAAGACAATGAGATTATATAAGTAAAATTCGTTATTAAATCAACTGATTTTTTCTGGTACATTAACATTTTGCTATGATATTTACTTTACCAAATATTTTCTTGATAATACTATTTATCAGTATTTTTAGAATTTATATTACGCCCATTCAAACAAGTTTCTTACAAATATTCCATGCTAAAAGTGATCAGTAAAGAGAATCCAAAGATTGAACTTATTTAGACTATTGTAACTTAAAACAGGGATATACATATTTGTATTCTGACATGCAAACTATAAACCAATTCATATACCCAAACAACCTTTATTCCATCCATGAAATCATAATTTAAGTTAATATTATCATCAGTTGTTGCATGCTCAATATACAGATGATTTAACAAATATGAGTCAAGGTTTTACTCACAATTTTTGTTTTAAACAGAGAGAATGTCCTTGTTTCTAAACGTGCATACATCATTTCAGATATACAAGTGCATGCAAGAAAATTATTACATCCAAACTTCAATAATCGCTACATATAGATCAAGATACTGGAAGATTGGAGATGTTAAAGAGTAGTTACTCACCTGATTTCTGGAAACAGAGGGAAAAACTACAGGTACTTCATTATCTGGATTGAAACAAAGGTTTTGATTTCTGATCTGCCTCCAGATTTATACTTGAAAACAGGTTTTGAAAAAGATGAAATTTGCACTTGAATTTGATTTATTTGTTTAGCTTTTGGATCTGAGTTGGATCTTGTTTCAGGTTTAAATCTTTGATTCTTTTCTGATTTTTAAAATGTTTGCAGCTCTCTGAAAAGGAAAAGAAAGAATGAAGAGGAAGTTTGTTTGTTTATACAAGTTTAAGTTAGATTTATTAAAAATAAAATTTGAAATAAAATTTTTACACTTGTTCAAATTAATTACATTTGTCCAAATATCATTATAATATCATTACACATGTTAACAATGAACTTCATAATTTTAAACATTTGTATTTATTCATTTTCTTACAATTTTTAAATGATTTTGAAAGCTTTTATATTTAATGGTTATACATGTAATTAAATGTTTATAGTATGATTTTATATTTTACTTCTAGTTTGGTTTATACTTAAGCATATAAAATTTTAAAAGAGGGTATGTTAAACCCCTTTTTTTTAGAAATAGATAGGATTTTAGTACTCAATATCTTGAAATTGTAATTCGTCACTTCATATAATTTTGATCAATTTATATTTTATATTTATATTCATACCCTTCTAGTATTTATACATAAATAACTCTGAAAAGAGAAGATTTAGAAATCTTAATTATACACTAATATATTTATTCTTTGAATTTCAAATCTCAAATTCAAATTCAATTTAAATTGACTCATATACATATTTAAACAAACACACAAACTTTTGTTTGAAAATAATGATTTTGCAAATTTTAAAATAATTATACTAGGAGAATATCAAATAAATATTTATCATTATATTTATTTGTTCAATCTATAAATTAATATCCTATTAATTAACCCAATTATTTATCAATTACAGATGTCTAGAATTCCGGGATATCACAAAGCAACTTCGTATTGTCGACAGAGGTACGAAGCAGCTCGAAGGAATTCTGTTAATCTGGTCAAAGTACAATGGAGTACTGATGATCAAGATTGTACCTGGGAGACGGAGGAGAGCATTCGTGCTTCGAATCCAGAATTGTTCGTTTCAGGTACTATTTTCTTTTTCTATCTTGTTTCTCTTTATTTTCCTTGCCCGTTCTTTTCGAGGACGAAAAGATTTGAGTGGGGGAGAGTGTAACAACCCTAGATTATTGAATATATTTTTAAATTTGACTTTATTTCATTTTAAAACTATTTTAAAATTATTTTTATTTCAATAATTCAATTTTAAATATTTTTAAAGTGATGATAAAAATTTTCCAAAGCTTATTGTATTTATTTACAATTTTAATAACCTAGCTTCTATTTTTAAGCTATTTTCTTAATTTATTTATATTTATCTAAAATTTATTTATTTATTTTTATTCATATATTATTTTGTTTAGTTTTTATTTTATTTATATTCATTTTTTTCATGTGTTTAAAAATGTAAAAAGAAAAAGAAATTTGAAGAGTTTTAAACCTTTCACTTACCTTAGACTTTTCACCTCCATTTGCTTTTCCAATTCAATCAACATTTGCATTAATTTGGGCCGACCTTATCTTATTCCTTCAGCTTCATATCACTTCATTTCTCACTCACAAAAAAATAATTTCTCATCTTCAAAACTCTCGGCCTACATTTCTGAAGAAAAAATTTTGGTAATCATTTTTACTTTTTTTTTTTTACTCTTTTCTTCTTGTTTATGTATTTATCTTGCCTTGCTTTCACTATGAGTGTTCGGCCTATAACCTCCTCCATCACCACTACCTCCACCACCATCATACTCGACTGTCATCTCCTCCAGCACCTCTGTCATGTCATGGCCGTCTCCACTCTTGGTTGCAAGATGCACTCAAAAATATGCAAACACTTCCTGTATCATGCATTGCCGACCTCCATATGCCATCATCACCTCATGCACCCGCTCGGCGACCTTTGCATCACCTTCAACCAGCCCCTACCTAACTTAAAGCTACTGTCACACCATCCCCTAGCCTCCACTAGTCATGGCCGTGCGAATTGGAGCCTTGGCCGAAGCTGTTGTTGTACAAAAATTCACTCTGTTGCCTTGTGTTTGTATTTTCATGCATAACAACTTTCACACCTTCATACTTAGTTAGGCTGAGCATATATGAACCATACTTAACCAAATACACCCCGTGAAAGTGCCTAATCATCATATGGTCGGGTATTGTAATGGTGAAAGCAAGTGCAAGTCGTTTGATTGTATGTTGTGCATAAATTTCTAGTTTGTTAATGTGATATTTGGTGTTGTTTATTCGTGTCATATTTTTTTTTTGTTTCATATGCACAATACAAATAGCTTTGGCTCTCCCCTCACTTGAATCGTAGTCGTGCTTTCGTGCCTTTGTGGATCATGGTTTGTGTGTTTGGTTGTATTATCTCCAGCTTGTAGAGGTGAGTATTTCTTTCCAGACAATTTATACTTATACAACTAGTAAACTGGTAGCATTTGAATCTGTAAACCATATCATCATGTTATAACTGCCTATGCTATGATCATATGATTTTCACCCCTGTTTATACACCTATTATATCATTTGTTACTGTTATATAATGCTATTCTGTTTATTTATATCAGTTTATCACACTGCAAGTTCCCTGTAGATTAGAATTAGTATGGGTTGAAATAATAATACCCGAACGGACTTTAGAATAAGGAAAAATCATTATGGGTTGAAATGATAGGCCTGAGCGATTTTATTCATTTCATTTTACTTGGGACCGCGGGTTTGAAATGATAGAACCCGGGTTTTGTTTATAAATTACAGATTGAAATGATAAATATCCGTGCCACTTTCCCTAGGATAGAAAATTATATACAGACCCGTGGTTAGTATATATTTTTCTAGAATTTCTAAAATATTTTTAAAATGTAAATATCATAATATTTTGACTTAAATTTGAATTTTAAATGATTTTTATAAAGTGATATTGATTTTCTATAAATTAAAAATGGTTAAATAAATAAATACTTAAAATTGAAATTTAAAATAGAACTTAACTTAGAAAATGTGAAATGTGTTTTAAATTAAAAGTTAAGTTAAGAAAAATAAAATGAAATTTAAATTTAATTTATGAAATAGTAAATTAAAATAAAATAAAAGTAAATGAAAAGTTATAAAGATTTACATTTATTTGTAAGTGAATTGTTAAAAATTTGATAATTATTTGAGAAATTTCACTTTATAAAATCATTAATTAAAAGGTATTTAAATGATAAATTTAAAATGTGAAAATATGATTTTTATAAGTTAAAAATGGTTTAGATAAAAATTTAATTGTTCACGAAATTATATTGAAACTTGGAATTTAATTAACAGCATTTTTGAAATGCTATCATTTCTTAAGTAAAGGATATTACAGCATTTTTAAGTGTTGTAATTGATACAAATGAACTATATAGCTAAAAATGAACTAAGGGCTATTACAACACTTTGTAAGTGCTGTAGTTTCTGAATTTAACTAAAGTTTTATTTGAAACTAAATTAAACCTATTACAACATTTTAAACGCTGTCTTTTGCTAATTGAATTGTTTTAAAACATAAATTTCCGTAGCATTTTCTAAATGCTGCGAAAATTGGAATTTCACTTTTGTGATAAATTTAAATGAATAAATGAATAAATAAATTTAAATAATTAGTTTTTAGGGCCTAAAAAGCTATGAAATTATGTCCTTGAGAGTAAATGAACTGCTAACTTTGTCCTTGAAAGTAATTATTCTGCTGACTTTGGCCTTGAAAGTAATTTCTTTGAATGTGTGTCCTAGAAACTAATTGGACTGCAAAGTTTGTCCTTCTGGTGAAATGCCCCTTTAATTTAATTTCTATTAAAATGATTAAGTGAATATTTTCCAACTTGAATAAAATGAAAGTTAAATGTTGAAATATAAATGAAACTTATATTGTAAATATTTGAATATTTAAACTTTGAATCTTATTGGTATTGAAGTGATAGTTCAAACCAGGATTTGAAATCGATGTAAATTGAAATGCTTCATTGAGAAATTGAATTGAATCTTTAACCTTTTAAATTGAAATTGTTGATCTAGGATTGATTTAAATTGAATTTTGGAATTTAAGTTGATTTGAATCAATTTGTGAAATTGGAGGAAACTAATTTTATTATGTAAAGTATTTCTAATATATATAAACTACTTTTAATATACAAATTATTTTAAAGCTATAACATATTTTCAAATATAAACTATTTTTAATTTATAACCATTTGAAATTATATATATATAACTATTTTCAATGTTTGAACTATTTAAGTTGGAATTGTTATGATTCAGATTTATTGGATTTAAATATAAATATTTTGATATGATAGTTTAAAATATTTGTGAATATGATTTCGGAAGTTATGTGATTTCAAAAGTGAGTATGATTTCGGAAGCGATATGTTTCCTTTTGAAAAGGATACGATAGCTTGATATGAAGTATGAATTATTTAAAATGAATATAAAAGCGATTTTATAAAATGACCACGGTGTGAAACAAGCGTTTGGTTGTTAAGAGACTAGGATTGAATATTGTCCTACTCTCTGCCCATACCGAAAACCACTTTACAATAGTGTACGAGGAGGAGATTCCAGAACGAAGTAGGATGGTTTGGTGATGATCCGTATGAGGTATTTACATAGCCCTGACTCTCGTGAGTCAGCTTAGATGTGACTAAAACAGGAGCCACGCCGGGCCATGAAAGGTCATTCCTTCTATCGGAAATATTCCTTCGATACCATTCTATTACTTTATGATTTGATTGGGTGCACCTTCGATTTTGGAGTGTGTCTCAAGGTGCGCGGTAGTAGCTGCTATGCATTACCACCAGTCTGGATCCGCAAATGGTATATCTACCCTGGCATTGCCTTGTGCGCCGTGTTCACGTGCCCTATCGCACCTTCTATGAGTTTGTTTTGTACCATACCTATGGGGTGTCCTCTGGGTAAACCACCAGTTTGGTGGAGCTTACGACATTATATAGACTAAAGAAATATATAAAATGTGTTAAGAGGGATATGGATAATGCCTTAGTGCTATTTTAATACTTTACTTTACTGGTAGACATATTATAATTGCGTATATTACTACATACTAGATAGTTCCACAGATCCTTAGAGGATGAAAATCCCAAACATCCCTTAAGTTATTTTGTATTTCAGTTGAAATTTCACTTGAGTTGAATTTACTGCATAAGAATGTTAATCCTGACTCGAGTGTTTTGTATTTTTCTTTATGCTTGGGTCAGGCTGAGTGTAATGATCCCGGATTTTAACCAAGTTTAAATCGATAATTAATTTAATTTTTGAATAAAAATGGTGAAATTAATTGGTGATTAATATAGATTCTAGTTAAATCATGAATTAATTGAGAATTAATTTGAATATTTGAAAATAAATTTGTATCTGGATTTTGAAATTGATATAAGAATTTTTTGAAAGGATGTTCAAAGTTAAATTCTATATTTTATAATATATATAATAGGTTTTTTATTTTATTGAAGTAGAATTAAGTTTTAAAAACGATTCCCTTAGAAGAGAAATATCTATATATATATAGGAATGTAAATTAAAATAAGACAATAAGCATTTGAGTTAGAAACACATATTTAAATTAGAAATATAAATGAATAATATATAAGATAAATTTAAATATAACGTAAACACATAGCTAAGTATAAAACATATTAAAATAGGACTTCATTCTAAAGTAACAAGACTAAAGACAAGAAACAAATAACATTCAAATATGTATAGTGTTAACAAGACAAATGTAAGCAAGAATATAAGTATCCTTAGGCTTGTATAAGAAGGAAGATACATATGTTTAATAAAAGAAGATAAGCATAAACAAATAAAAGAAGACAAAGGAAATTCATGTTAGCCACCAAAACAATACTATTAGCCACTAAAACAAGTTTTTTGCCGAAATCTTGCTTAGTCAAAATACAAAGAAGAAAAATATCTATGATTAGTATTTGTACAAAACAAGATATTGCCTCCCTGTGTACAAACAAATAATGATCACCTGTAACTTCTTTTCTTATATATCAGTCATCTTTATTTCTATTCATCCATCAAAGCTAAGAAAAAATCGAAGCAAGCATCATCTCAACTAAAAATAGAAATTCAATTTAAAACATCATTTATCCAAACAAAAGCAAGAAGATTTAAGAAAGATCAAGCCTGCAGTTTTTCAAACGGAGGAGCTTTGTTCATCCCCTCCAAAACTGTGAGTAACATATCATTTTTTTATTTAAACTTGTGCATCTGTTTTATAAATCAATGTTGTGTTTGCTGTATATCTTTAAGCAAGGAGCTCTGTACCTATATGATTGTGCTGTGAATTTCATATGTCTATTTTCCTTAATCTCTGGTTACAGAGTAAAGCAAAGTAGAAAAAATTCATATATCTTCATACCATATTTTTAAGCTTAGAATTTCTAATTAAACAAGTTTGTTTGAACTTAGATCATGACTTAGAATCTGCTTTAATCTCAATATTGAAGTGTTGTTTCTGTAAATTGAATTTTACAGTAAAAGTATGAACAGATGAAAAATTTGAAAATCTTAATTCATAGATTCAATTATATAACTTGAAACTGCATTCGAAAATAGGATTTTTAGAACAAAAATGGGAATTTTTAATCGAGTATGCTTTGAGCAGTATATAAATGAACCGAAAATGCCTTTTACCCAAATTCCAGCGATAGCGATCAAAGGAAAATTTGATATTGTAATCTTGCTTGAAGCTAGCTGAGCCATTGATGATGTTAGGAAAATTGTCTAAAAAAATTTCTATTGTAAGGGATGATGGAACGAGATCAAATTAGGGTTTAAAATTTGTGTTTACTTGGTCGAAGTCGTGAGTTAATCGCGTCGTCGCCACTGTGTTTTTGGCGATCGCACCAAGGGGAGCAGGAAGTGGAGGCTGTGTTGAATGCAGGGGACGTGTCGGCGAGGTTGCTGGTGATCGATTGTGGTCAGTCGGAGTTTGGTTCCAGTATTTAGTCGAACGACTCGTTTTCGAATCGTACTCGGTTTTGGTGATTTGAGTGTTCGTGACAACTCAGGGGTTGATGAGTGATCGGTCGACGATCGCAATGTTGGCCGAAACTCCGGCGAGTGGTTGTGCACGTATACGTGCATTCGCGTGTTACTGGGTTCGAACATTTTTGGGGAAGGAGGAAGAAACTCGGGTGTAGCGCGTGCAAAAGGAGAATTTGCTCGAAGCAGTTGAAGGCGTGGCCTTGCTGGGTCCAAACTCAAAGTAGATAGGGTAGTGGCTCGGGTAGATGCTTGTTACGGGTTTCGTCCTTTTTTTTAATTTTAAGAACTGAAATTAAAATTATAAAGCACAGTTTAAACTAAGTTTTTAAATCAAAGTTTAAATATAAATTTAAGTTTAGGTTGAATCTTAGTTTGGAAATAATTAAGTTTTTAAATTCAAAATTGTTTAATAACTTTAAGGTGTTTAAGTATTTAAGTATATTTGAATTTAAAATGAAATTTAAATTGTAAAGGAAAGATTTAAACAAAGTAAATCAAATTTTGAAACCTGGACTTAAATCTAAATTGGAAATCTAGATTTTGAAATAAAATAAAGATTATAAATTTAAATTTTTAAATAAGTTTTAATGTTAAAATATCTTTTAAGTATGTGAAATTGAAAGAGAAATTGATTATAACTCTTTTAAGTTTCTTTTGTAATAAAAGTATCACTTAAACATGTGAATTCAAAAGTGTAAAAGTTGGTTTTAAAATTTATTCAGATAAATTGGTATTCATTTTATAGTTTGAAAGTTAAAATGAGAAACTTGAAAGAAATATTTTCTAACGTATCCGTGAGTGCCAAATGAAATCATTTATAAGAATAAGTTTATCTTAAATTTAATTCATGATTAAGGATTAACTAATTAAGAAATTAATTACGAATTAATAATTGATTAATTAAGTAATTAGGGATAATTACTTATTATGATTATTAAGGATAATTAATCAAATGGAGATTAATTAAGGATTAAATAATAAATGAGATTAATTAAGATTAATTAAAGATTTATTTAAAGTAAATTAATTTACTGATAAAGATTAATTGGTAATTAATGATTAATTGTTATGAGATGATTGCTTAATGGCAAGTAATTAAAGGTTTACCTTCTTAAGATAATTAATTAAGGGGTTAATTAATTATGTAATTGGTTTAAAGGATATGATTAATTAAGAATAATTTATTAATTAAGAATAATAAATTTAAGTGTTTGATAAATTAATTTATGTCAAATGATTTGTAATTAATAAATCAAGATTGGATATTTAATTCATAAATGATTAATTTAATTGGAAATAAATTGAACTAATTACGATTAACAATTAATTAATCCTGCTTATTAACGATTATTGAATGCTTGACCTTACTTATGAATGATTGTATTGTACGCTTATCAACTATATTTCTGTGTTTTGATCTGTGATGATGATGATGTTGCATTATTGTGTGAAACCCCTGGACCACACTATACACACACAAATATGGATTTCACGAGGGAATCGATTAAGTCACAGATTTTTGAGATGATTTTTAAATAAACAATTTGAATTCAAACGGTTTGGAAATAGAATCGGGTTAAATGTGAAAAGCTTTTGAAATGGAATTTCAAAGATAAAATTTATTTTTGAATAACTTGATAAAGTTCTGAAATTTAAATAATTTGATTTAAATTTAAATTCGAAATTCGAAATTAAATTCTATGACTTGAAATTAGGGATTTATGATGTTATACAAGTTATACATGGGTTAAACCATTTTAAATGTATTGATTTGGGAATTCGAATTTAAATTCAAAGGCTTTAACTCGTGCAAATAAAATTGGATTCTTCCAAAACGAGAACTATTTGTTTTCAAACAATAATAGCTTTCACATCAGAAATGAACTTCTAATTTGTGTTAAAAAGGGATTTCAAGTATAAAAATGAAAATGATTTCCACATTACGGAAACGGTTTGAAAGCTATAAGTTAAATCTTTAATCTAAAGATTTAAGGAGTCAAGCCAATTGAGGTGGAAATTGTTTTGAAATCCGTAAATGGATCCTTTCGAAACTGGGTAAACTTTGTGAAATAAATCTTTTGTTTTAAAGATTTGAAATGGTAATTTGTTTAACCATTCAAATAAAAGTTTTTGATTTTATAAGTTGTGACTTAACTGAAATCCCATATCCATATGTTTTAAATATTGCGCTCATTATTCAGTTTAGCCGGGAGAGGACCTTGTGTCGTATAACCCATTGTAAATAGTGATACGTCATTATGGATAGCATTTGAAGATCGGTGATGAAGACCGGGTATTTGTGAGAACGATAGGATAACCTATCGATTGTCTCTGCACCGAGTAGCTACGGTATAGAGATTCCCTAAGTGATGGGAAGTCCGGTCGAGATTGTGAATACCCGGATTTGCAAGGACTTCTTCGAAAGTGCCTTCGGTTATGTTCGAACCCGGGACAGACTTGTATGTTTGTATGTCTAACACTACACTTTGAGATATAAAACATATTTCTTTCAAATACATATCTGTTAGTGGCGGAGAATTTATTCTCTTAGCTTAATACCCTTCTTCGAGACGTACGAGCTCAGAGGTTATGTAGTTGAAGGTTATCAGTGATATACTCCTAATTTGGTAGTGTGGCATGCTGAGTGCTGCTGTGTGTTGATGATCATTTGTTGATCATTTGTGACCAGAGCATGGCTTTTGTATAAAGCGTAGCTTTGTGGACGAGACTGCATCAGGACCTCACAACTCGAAAATGGTCGAAACAGGAAAGATGTGGCAAGGTTATGAGGGTCGCGCACTTTAGGGTGTGTCATTCCCTTCTGGTAAAGGGTGGTATCATGGTATGGATCCCAGATATTTACCTATGTGGTGGGCTTCAATCTCATTTTCTGTATGGTTGGAGGCGCCTCGGATAAAGGTACCAAAGGACCGGGGATGACACGCTCGTGTAGTAGTTACCTAGTTGTAGAGGTAACCAGGCCTTGTGATGGCAGAGAGCTGGTTAAGTTCTCAGGACATCCCACCAGAGGCGTACCCATGGATAGTGGGAAGTTCCATAGCCCGACCATTTGTTGGAACTCCATTCATCCAATATGTGCCTTGTACGGTTTTAGTTGTAGAACATGCCATTTACTTATGGTGGTCACCACTGTTTAGATGGTAGCTATAGTAGGCATAGTTCAAAATGTCTATGCTGGCTAAGATTAATATTATACTTTTGAAATGTTTTTCACACTGTGCACTTATAATAATAATATCAAAATAATTTTCTCGTATCAAGCATGTTTGACCATCATAAGGAGAAATCTCCTCCAATTCTGCATTTGCATGGTGTGTGCGGTAGGAGGCCTTATGGTAGTTTCATTTTCCAAAAAGCATTACGGCTTTATTTTAAATTCAATTGTTGTTTGTTTTTAAAGATAAACCTATTTTTTTTACTCACACCAGTCCCATGACTGACTCGGAGTTTATTGTTCCTTTTCTAAACTCTGGGTGCCCACAATTTTTCCACACGGGCAATCTAGAGTTGTGTTTTTTCAGATAATCAAGCTTAGTAGATTATCTAGAGTTAGTCCAGTCTTTGGATATGGACGACACTTGCTTATCTTTTTGTAACGTGATGGTGGTTCGAGCTAGCTTTGGATTGGAGCAAAGGATTGGGGGATGCATTCTTTTGAAATATTCTTTCCGCTGTGTCTTGTATCTCTGATAGTATTGATATCTATTGCATCATTCTGCTGTATCATATTATATCAGATGTTGCATCTGTCATTTGTATCAATGTTATATATATTGATATTCTTTTCTTTTGCTGTGTTGTACTTAATGGTGTTATAAGCTCTGGCAAACCAGATTCGGCGTTTGGATCTGCGGCATTTGAATATGAGTGTCGTATTCGGTGCCGATTTTCGAAGGTCGAGTCAGGGCCGCTACATCTGGTATCAGAGCTGAGGATTAAAACTTTAGCTCAGGAGTATAACACATTCAGTAACTCATTAGAGATAGGGTGAAGTATACCCTAGAATGAGTATATCCCTAAGATATCTGTTCGAATGCCTCAGTAAATTCTCTTATTATCCACTGATAGTAAGTATAAGTGAAAGAAGAGGACGAGATAGGGGACAGGGGAATACCACTATAAATGGTCAATACCCTGCAACAGCGGAAACAACTTTCTCTATCAATATCCTTTGATTCGACTTCTCAAAATTCTTTGATTTGCTTCATAGCAGCTACGAGAAGAAGTTTCGGTGTGATGGTGGCCCTACGAATCGTGGTAGAGAAATTCTTACTTCGTATCTTCATCGGTTTCTTATCAGCTTTTCGATTTAAACTTTAATGAATTTGGAATTGAAAATTTTAAGTAAATTGGAAATTTTGAATTGAGTTAAATTGGTTAATAAAATCTAGGACTAAATTTGAATTGAATCGATTAAACGATATCAGTTAAAACAAAATTTGAAATTCTATTGTAATTTCTTGTACAGATCGAAGTCCAAAGAGGGACAAGTTGGTATATACTTTGAGATATTCCGACTTGAATTTGGAATTCATATCTAGTGTTTGAGAGATTGTAGGAGATTGAATCTATCGATATATTCTCTGGTGTCCGATATATCCTACGAGTGGTAAGTTATCCTTTGAACTAACCAGTACCCCTGCATATTCGTAGATTCGGATCCGAGTATCCTGTGTAGTAGTGAATGAGTTTGTTCTCATATTGTAGATATTCTGATTTGGTAAGCCAAATACAGAATAGATAGCCAAATTGACCGGGAAGACTATTTCTCTGTCTTTGTATATCTATCTTTGTTGTTTTCGTGCCTGCAAATTTTGGGGACGAAATTTCTTTAAGGGGGGATCTTTAACGATCCTGGATTTTAACTAAGTTTAAATCGATAATTAATTTAATTTTTGAATAAAAATGGTGAAATTAATTGGTGATTAATATAGATTCTAGTTAAATCATGAAATAATTGAGAATTAATTTGAATATTTGAAAATAAATTTGTATCTGGATTTTGAAATTGATATAAGATAATTTTCAAAGGATGCTCAAAGTTAAATTCTATATTTTATAATATATATAATAGGTGTGTTTATTTTATTGAAGTAGAATTAAGTTTTAAAAACGATTCCGTTAGAAGAGAAATATCTATATATATATATATATAGGAATGTAAATTAAAATAAGACAATAAGCATTTGAGTTAGAAATACATATTTAAATTAGAAATATAAATGAATAATATATAAGATAAATTTAAATATAAAGTAAACACATAGCTAAATATAACAACATATTAAAATAGGACTTCATTCCAAAGTAACAAGTAAAAGACAAGAAACAAATTACATTCAAATATGCATAGTGTTAACAAGACAAATGTAAGCAAGAATATAAATATCCTTAGGCTTGTATAAGAAGACAGATACATATGTTTAATAAAACAAGATAAGCATAAAAAAATAAAAGAAGACAAAGAAAATTAATGTTAGCCACCAAAACAATACTATCAGCCACTAAAACAAGTTTTCAGCCGAAATCTTGCTTAGTCAAAATACAAAGAAGAAAAATATCTCTGATTAATAGTTGTACAAAACAAGATATTGCCTCCCTGTGTACAAACAAATAATGATCACCTGTAACTTCTTTTCTTATATATCAGTCATCTTCATTTCTATTTATCCATCAAAACTAAGAAAAAATCGAAGCAAGCATCATCTCAACTTAAAACAGAAATTCAATTTAAAACATCATTTATCCAAACAAAAGCAAGAAGATTTAAGAAAGATCAAGCCTGTAGTTTTTCAAACAGAGGAGCTTTGTTCATCCTCTCTAAAATTGTGAGTAACATATCATTTTTTATTTAAACTCGTGCATCTGTTTTATAAATCAATGTTGTGTTTGTTGTATATCTTTAAGCAAGGAGCTTTGTACCTATATGATTGTGCTGTTAATTTCATATGTCTGTTTTCCTTAATCTCTGGTTACAGAGTAAAGCAAAGTGGAAAAAAATTCATATATCTTCATAACATATTTTTAATCTTAGAATTTCTAATTAAACAAGTTTGTTTGAACTTAGATCATGACTTAGAATCTATTTTAATCTCAATATTGAAGTGTTGTTTCTGTAAATTGATTTTTACAGTAAAAGTATGAACATATGAAAATTTTGAAAATCTTAATTCATCGATTCAATTATATAACTTGAAACTGCATTCGAAAATAGGATTTTTTAGAACAAAAATGGGAATTTTTAATCGAGTATACTTCGAGCAGTATATAAATGAACCGAAAATGCCTTTTACCCAAATTCCAATGATCAAAGGAAAATTTGATGTTGTAATCTTTCTTGAAGCAAGCTGAGCCATTGATGATGTTAGGAAAATTATCTAAAAAAATTTCTATTGTAAGGGATGATGGAACGAGATCAAATTAGGGTTTAAATTTTGTGTTTACCTGGTCGAAGTCGTGAGTTAATCGCGTCGTCGCCACCGTGTTTCTGGCAATCGCACCAGGTGAAGCAGGAAGTGGAGGCTGTGGCGAATGCAAGGGACGGGTCGGGGAGGTTGCTGGTGATCGATTGTGGTCAGTCGGAGTTTGGTTCCAATATTGAGTCGAACGACTCGTTTTCGAATCGTACTCGGATTTTGTGATTTGAGTGTTCGTGACAACTTAGAGGTTGATGAGTGATTGGTCGACGATCGCACTGTTGGCCGAAACTCCGGCGAGTGGTTGTGCACGTATACGTGCATTCGCGTGTGACTGGGTTCGAACATTTTTGGGGAAGGAGGAAGAAACTCGGGTGTAGCGCGTACAAAAGGAGAATTTGCTCGAAGCAGTTGAAGGCGTGGCCTTGCCTGGGTCCAAACTCGAAGTAGATAGGGTAGTGGCTCTGGTAGATGCTTGTTACAAGTTTCAACCTGTCCTGTTTTTTTAATTTTAAGAACTGAAATTAAAATTATAAAGCAAGGTTTAAACTAAGTTTTAAAATCAAAGTTTAAATATAAATTTAAGTTTAGGTTGAATCCTAGTTCGGAAATAATTAAGTTTTTAAATTCAAAATTGTTTAATAACTTTAAGGTGTTTAAGTATTTAAGTATATTTGCATTTAAAATGAAATTTAAATTGTAAAGGAAAGATTTAAACAAAGTAAATCAAATTTTGAAACCTGGACTTAAATCTAAATTGGAAATCTAGATTTTGAAAAAAAATTAAAGTTTATAAATTTAAATGTTTAAATAAGTTTTAATGTTAAAATATACTTTTAAATATGTGAAATTGAAAGAGAATTTGATTATAACTCTTTTAAGTTTCTTTTGTACTAAAAGTATCACTTAACATGTGAATTTAAAAGTTTAAAAGTTGGTTTTGAACTTTATTCAGATAATTTGGTATTCATTTTATAGTTTGAAAGTTAAAATGAGAAACTTGAAAGAAATATTTTCTAACGTATCCGTGAATGCCAAATGAAATCATTTATAAGATAAGTTTATCTTAAAGTTAATTCATGATTAAGGATCAACTAATTAAGAAATTAACTATGAATTAATAATTGATTAATTAAGTAATTAGGGATAATTGCTTATTATGATTAATTAAGGATAATTAATCAAATGGAGATTAATTAAGGATTAATTAATAAATGAGATTAATTAAAGATTTATTTAAAGTAAATTAATTTACTGATAAAGATTATTTGGTAATTAATGATTAATTGTTATGAGATGATTGCTTAATGGCAAGTAATTAAAGGTTTACTTTCTTAATATAATTAATTAAGGGGTTAATTAATTATGTAATTGGTTTAGAGGTTATGATTAATTAAGAATAATTTATTAATTAAGAATAATTAATTTAAGTGTTTGATAAATTAATTTATGTCAAATGATTTGTAATTAATAAATCAGAATTGGATATTTAATTCATAAATGATTAATTTAATTGGAAATAAAATGAACTAATTAGGATTAAACAATTAATTAATCCTGCTTACTAACGATTATTGAATGCTTGACCTTACTTATGAATGATTGTATTGTATGAGATGCCTTGAATTGATTGTCCTATCTGATCTGTGATAATTTGTTCTATGGATTGAGCTGTGTGTAATTTATTCATTTATTGGTGATACATTTGTATATTATCTGTGAATCTGTGAATGAACGATAAGCGTTATAGTTTATACCGCTTATCAACTATATTTCTGTGTTTTGATTTGTGATGATGTTGCACTATTGTGTGAAACCCCTGGACCACACCATACACACACAAATATGGATTTCACGAGAAAATCGATTAAGTCACAGATTTTTGAAATGACTTTTGAATAGACAATTTGAATTCAAACGGATAGGAAATAGAATCGGGTTAAATGTGAAAAGCTTTTGAAATGGAATTTCAAGGATAAAATTTATTTTTGAATAACTTGATAAAGTTTTGAAATTTAAATAATTTGATTTAAATTTAAATTCAAAATTTGAAATTAAATTCTATGATTTGAAATTAGGGATTTAAGATGTTATACAAGTTATATGTGGGTTAAACCATTTTAAGTGTATTGATTTGGGAATTTGAATTTAAATTCAAAGGCTTTAACTCGTGCAAATAAAATTGGATTCTTCCAAAACGTGAACTGTTTGTTTTCAAACAATAAAGGCTTTCACATAAGAAATGAACTTCTAATTTGTGTTAAAAAGGGATTTCAAGCCTAAAAATGAAAATGATTTCCAAGTTACGGAAATGGTTTGAAAGTTATAGGTTAAATCTTTAATCTAAAGATTTAAGGAGTCAAGCCAATTGAGGTGGAAATTGTTTTGAAATTTGTAAATGGATCCTTGTGAAACTGGGTGAACTTTGTGAAATAAATCTTTTGTTTTAAAGATTTAAAATTGTAATTTGTTTAACCGTTCAAAATAAAGTTTTGGATTTTATAAGTTGCGACTTAACTGAAATCTCATACCCATATGCTTTAAATATTGCGCTCATTATTCGGTTTAGCCGGGAGAGGACCTTGTGTCGTATAACCCATTCCAAATAGTGATACGTCGTTATGGATAGCATTTGAAGACCGGTGGTGAAGACCGGGTATTTGTGAGAACGATAGGATAACCTATCGATTGTCTCTGCACCGAGTAGCTACGGTATAGAGATTCCCTAAGTGATGGGAAGTCCGATCGAGATTGTGAATACCCGGATTTGTAAGGACTTCTTCGAAAGTGCCTTCGGTTCTGTTCGAACCCGGGACAGACTTGTATGGTTGTATGTCTGACACTACACTATGAGATATAAAACAGATTTCTTTCAAATACATATCTGTTGGTGGCGGAGAATTTATTCTCTTAGCTTAACACCCTTCTCTGAGACGTACGAGCTCAGAGGTTATGTAGTTGAAGGTTATCAGTGATATACTCCCAATTTGGTAGTGTGGCATGCTGAGTGCTACTGTGTGTTGATGATCATTTGTTGATCATTTGTGATCAGAGCATGGATTTTGTATAAAGCGTAGCTTTGTGGACGAGACTGCATCAGGACCTCACAACTCGGAAATGGTCGAAACAAGAAAGATGCGACAAGGTTATGAGGGTCGCGCCCTTTAGTGTGTGTCATTCCCTTCTGGTAAAGGTTGGTATCATGGTATGGAGCCCAGATATTTACCTATGTGGTGGGCTTCAATCTCATTTTCTGTGTGGTTGTTGCTTTGTGGTTAGAGGCGCCTTGGATAAAGGTCCTAAAGGACCGGGGGTGGAATGCTCATGTAGTAGTTACCTAGTTACAGAGGTAACCCGGCCTTGTGTTGGCAGAGAGCTAGTAAAGTTCTCGGGACGTCCCTTCAAAGGCGTACCCATGGATAGTAAGCATAGTTCGGAATGTCTATGCTGGCTAAGATTAATATTATACTTTCGAATGTTTTCCACACTGTGCACTTATAATAATAATATCAAAAGAATTTTCTCGTATCAAGCATGTTTGACTATTATAAGGAGAAATCTCCTCCAATTCTGTGTTTGCATGGTGTGTGCGGTGGGAGGCCTTATGGTAGTTTCATTTTCCAAAAAGCATTACGGATTTATTTTAAATTCTCTTGTTGTTTGTTTTTAAAGATAAACCTGTTTTTATTACTCACACCAATCCCATGACTGACTCGGAGTTTATTATTTCTTTCCTAAACTCTGGGTGCCCACAATTTTTCCACACGGGCAGTCTAGAGTTGGGGTTTTCAGATAGTCAAGCTTAGTAGATTATCTAGAGTTAGTCCAGTCTTTGGATTAGGACTGCACTTGCTTATCTTTGTGGAACGTGATGGTGGTTCGAGCTAGCTTTGGATTGGAGCAAAGGATTGGAGCAAAGGATTGGGGGATGCATTCTTTTGAAGATATTTTTTCCACTGTGTCTTGTATCTCTGATAGTACTGATATCTATTGTATCATTCTGCTGTATCATATTATATCAGATGTTGCATCTGTCATTTGTATCAATGTTATGTATATTGATATTCTTTTCTTCCGCTGTGTTGTACTTAATGGTGTTATCAGCTCCGGTAAACCAGATTCGACGTTTGGATCTGCAGCATTTGAATATGAGTGTCGTATTCGGTACCGATTTTCGAAGGTCGAGTCAGGGCTGCTACACTGAGTGTCACGACATTTGACTTGGAGCTTGGAGCTTTGCTTAAAGATCTGTTTTTGTCCATTCAACTTTCCAGTTACTTCAGTTTATTCCAATTGTTGGCATTTGTATTAGTAACTTCCGTGTATTTGAGATTCCTGTTGTATTTGGTTTAAACTCTAATGTATATATAATAGCTTCAAGAACTACTATTTATCTATTCCACTACTTATTGTTGTATTACACTGTGTTTGTGATTCTATGATTGATTTATTTATTGTATACGCTGAGTTTGGCAAATACAAATTAACAATTTGTTGCTTTGAGCAATTCAAGTCTGACATGTGTGGATGATTGTCGATATGAATAGTTTGAAATTGCAGGTCGTTATAAGTTTCACCTTCGAAAGGATTGAAGAAACATAAGCATGGTCCTAAGAAGGGTAATAAGGATGCTCCTTCCAATAAAGTTGAATGTCACCATTGTCACAACAAGAGGCATTGGATGCATAATTGTTCGAACTTTTTAAAGATGCTTAAAGAAAGGAAGGAAATAGTTTCTTTTGCTTCTCGAGGTTTCTCTGTGATTCAAATTATTTTGCATTCAATAAATTGCCTTGAATTTTAGATATTTATTATGGAACTCATACCAGTAATTCATTATAAGGACATAGGAGCAGATGACATGCGGTGAAGGGTGAAATAAGGTTTTGGGTTGTTGATGGACCTATTGTAGATGAAACTAAAGTTAGAGACTGTCACTTGACTTTGTCGAATAGATTTGATTTAGATTTAATAATTGCTATTATGTTGAGAACTTTATTTTTGGTATTAAATGTGTTTCCAGATTGTTAAAGATAGGTTTGTAAAAACAATAATATTTGTAATAGGGTTTTAGATAATGGCATTTATGTACTTAATTTAAATCATATATATGTTGTTTCTATTGACAATAATAAAAGTTAACTATGACACTATAGGCTAGGTCATATTAGTGACAAAGGCTGTGAAAACTGGAAACCGAAGGTTTTCTACTATCATTTGATTATGAATCCTCTAACACATATGAGTCATGTCTCAAAGGAAAAATAACAAATCACCCCTTCAGTGGGAGTAGTGTAAGATTTAATTTCTAAAGACTATAGTGACAAAGAATAATTTAACTTATAACATGTACCAATGATTTTCAGAGACTATATATATACATATCTGTTATGAAGAATAAATCTGATGTCTGTGATAAATTTAAAGAGTACAAGAATGAGGTCGAAAATCATACGGACAATAAAGTTAATACTTCGATCAGATTGAGGAGGTAAGGATGTTAGGCAAGAACTCCTGTAATACTTAAAAAATAATTAGATTATCTCTTGGGTTACTCCAACATATACTTCATAACATCGTGGTGTTTTGAAAAGAAGGAATCGAACCCTATTAGATATGGTGCCTTCCATAATAAGTAAGGCTAAGTTACCGTTTTCCTATTAGGAATATGTGTGAGAAATCGTAGCACTTATGTTGAATATGATAACCACTACAATATGCTAAACATGCCATTTGAGCTGTGGAATGGGAAGGAACCCCGCCTCAACCATTTAAAAGTGTGGGGTTCTACAACCTACGTTAAGAACATTATCCCTAATAAACATGAGGCAAGATCCGTTCTGTGTAAACTTATAGGGTATTCCAAGAATTTATTGGGATTTATTTTCTATAACACCAAGGGAGAAAGGTTATTTTTTCGATATTCCATCTTCTTGAAAAAGGAATTTCTATCAAAAGAAATCAATAAATAAAGTTTTAGATTTGGATGAGCGAGACATAAAAAAGCTGAACTAGTGAGATAATCGAATTCACCATTATATAAAAACATATAGCCTATTAGAAGATCTAATTAGGAATCTTGCTACTATAGAGATTCTATGGTTTTCTCATGGGTAGCGAGAAAATAGAACACGTTTTAGAAAATGACACTCCTTTCTCCTTCTAGCAACCACTGAAGAGTAAAAACAATACACTTTGACTTGAAGCTATGAAATTCGAGACGGATTCCATGTATGACAACAAAGTATGGACATTGGATGATATACACGAAGTGATAAAACCCATAAGCTACAAATGAAATTTTAAGAAAAATCTAAATGTAGATGGAGAGGTAGATACATATTAAGAAAGGCTAGTTACGAAAGGATTTTGCTAAATTGAAGTTGTGGATTATAACAAAAGTTTTTACCCATTGTTTGCACAAAAAATGGGCAAACACCTCCAATTCATATGTTTTAGTTGTTTTTATGTTGTTCTTAGTGATTTGGGTGATTTATGCAAATACGTAAAAAGCAGGGACTAAACTGTAAAAGACACACAGATTTATAGTGGTTCGGGCAGAATGTGCCTACGTCCACTTTATATGTTATTCTCCTTTATTGTTTGGATTACAAGTACAAAGCTTTGATTACAAGTGTATGAAAGTTGTTTGAAAGTTCTGTCCGTGCTTGAGCTCTCAAACTTGTCTGTCATTGTTGTACCCCTGCCCCTCTATTTATAGATTGAGGTTAGGAGTAGGGGTCTTGGATGTATATAGCTGCTGGTGGGCCTGGGCTGATGTGATCTGGCCTGGCACTTTTGATTCGATAACGCCTTGTCTCGGTAGTGAGTGGAGCATGGATTGGTCCGATGGTGGGTGGAGCATTGAGTTCTGGTCCAGTGGTGCTTTGGTTCGGCAGTGGATGGAGGCGTTGATTGGTTCAGTGATGGTTGGAGGTGGCTGGTTCGGTAGTGCCTTCTTAGCCTTGATTCGGTAGTGTGATTCGGTGATGAGAGGGGTGTGGATTGATTCTGTGGTGAGTGGAGTTGGGATTGATTCGATGGTGAGTGGAGTTGGTCAGGTGGCAGAGGATTGGTGCCGAAGGAGTTGGTTCGGTGGTCTTGGTTCGGTGGGACTTCATCCAACATTTGCCCCCCAAAGTAGGGCATATGCCTGCATATGTCGTGCTTTGTTTATTTGGACACCCTCATTCGGCCCGAGTGCCGAACCGGTTGGTCCGGCTATCCTTCTCTTGCCTATAAGTATGGGCTCCACGCCTCCGTTATTCCTTACCGTTTGAAAGAGCCGAACCAAATTCTTAACTGTCGAATCAATCATAGTGCCGAATCAGATTTGACTGCCGGACCAGGTGTGGCATTCTCTTGCCAAATAAACTTTATGTTTGAATTACCGAATGAAACTTATGGAGGATGATCATCCAATGGACTCCTAGACTCGAACTACCGAATGGGACTTTGGGAGTATGAGGGCCGAATGGATCCTTAGATTCACACTACCGAATGAAATTTTGGGAGTGTGAGTTCCGAATGGATTCTCAGACTTGTACTACCGAATGAAATTTTGTGTTTTGAATTATGAATGAGATTTCAAGCAGCACGTACTTGCTTGTTTATATCTCTTGTTCTAACGATGCATTTTCTCGTGTTGCAGATGATGTCTCATAAAGTAGAAACTCGTTCTGACAAGAAGAAATCCAAGGATAAAGGAGAGTCCCCCATAGTGCCCCCAGTTCAGTCAGAGCCAGAACGACATGGACCATCCCCGAGATCATTAGTAGATGGGTACGGTCCTCAGGAGCTTTTGAATTCAGCGCCTGACTGCTTTCCCAGCTCCCTCAAAGACGAGCAGCTTGACGTTATATCTAGATCCTTTGGGATTGACAGAGCGCATATGCTGTTGCCAGGGAAAGGAGTGATGCCGTATAACCCCCCTGAAGGATATTTTGCTTATAGTAGGTATCACTGCATGTGCGGGGCCATTCCTCCGATCAACGCTTGGATCGTCAGCTTTATCACATACTTGAAGATGGCCCCTTTCCAGCTTCAGCCCAACTCCTATGCCATCTTGGTGAGCCTGTTTATTATTTTCCAGAGAAAGTACGGGCGCCCCCTTCCAACCGGGAAAATCGATACATGTACAACTTGAGAGGCTATAAGAAGGGGTCCCCATATATTAGCCTAGAATCGGCCATGTCTTTCAAGCCGGTCCTGGACTTATATTCAAAATTTAGCATGTTCAAGAAGGAATGGTTCTTTGTTAGAGACGACTCTGTTTCTTTCCACCGCTTCACTTCTGGCTGTAAGTTGACTTTTATTTATAATTTCCGTTGAATTCACATAACATTTTAAAGGCCAAGTTGTTTATTAGTTTGCCAAGTTGTCACTAAACTGCACTAGCGCGATTTTTCTTGAAAATTGATTTGGACTTATTTCGAAACCTACTTATCGAAACTTTGATTTTCTTTCTTCATTTAGAAGATATGGATATAATAGTCTGGAATTTTCTTATCTCGAAGAATACCAAGCTATATTCCACTCTACACATTCATTTGAACATTTCGGCGCGAAATCGTGAACTACGTTGCGCGACGCGTCTAGTTTTAACTTATTTTTCAATATTTGGAATAATCAATTCGAATTGGATTTCAACAGTTATAAAATCATTAGAAACCATTTTAAATCAATATTTTCACTTTTAAAAGTATTTAAAATGAATTTTCACCATTACCATATTATAATATTATTTTATTCCCATTATTTTAATATTAAATTTTGAATTCCCATTTCAACTCAATTTCAATTCTAATATAAAATTAAACACATTTAAAACTTAGACTTCAAATCTAATTTCAATTCATTCTCAAACTAAACTTCACTTTTTCAAAATCGATTTCAATTTGAATTTCACTATTCATATTAATTTCAATTTCTAATTAACTATCATTTTCAAATCCGTTTCACTTCAAATTTCAAATTGTTTTTCATTTTAACTTTAATTTCACTTCTAAATGAAAAGAGACTTATTTTTCCACAATATCTCATACTACTAAAATATGGTCTTTTTAGATAAATGGATTACTTGATCAAAATGAACATATCCAATATTCATATTTATCACTAACATAACATTCATTCAACCAATCGCATGCATATGATATCAAATCTAACATTCACTATTAATATCATAACAGGATATATTATCACAATTCACTTAATTTACTAACTATCAAATCATCCATATTAACAATCAATTTGGTATGAACATTCATATGTCATAAGGGTGTAAATATAATTTATAACATAATCAAAATATAAATTCGAAAGCAATGAGAATTTCTCACCATAAACCAAAGCGATTAACTTCCTACCAACATTCTAATCAACCAACACTTCACTAATTAATTCCTACTCCATTAAACACTAGCAAACAACACCCTCTCCCATCTAATAGCTTGGCCGAGGCTTGAGATGGAGGTTGGCCAAAAATATAGAGAAGAAGCGGTAGAGCTTTGAACTTGAATTCCCAAGATTTAGATCCGAAAAATAGGTCATCTTCTCTCTTGTTTTTGACTCTCTTATTCATAAAATTTGAAAAACTTATTAACTGAAAAGTTGTTGAAAATTCTTTTCTTTTGAATTTGAAAAAAAGAATCATTTGAATCCAAGTGGTTTTGAGGGGGATATGTTCAAAATAAAAGTGCTATTCTCGGATTCATAAAAATAAAGCTCGAAAATACACTTCAAAGAATTGAGTATCAGATATAGCAAACCCCAAAAATGGAAAATGTGATCGATAAAAAAGTTGTAGGCACTGAAATTTCATATGGTTTTATAAAAAGAATTTAAAAACTAGGTTCTGTTATGATCAAGTTATGATCAAAACAAAATGGTATATTTTCTGGTTTAAAAACTGGGCCAGAAAATTCATTGTAAAGAAGTGGATTTTTGACATCGTAAACTTTGGAATGAGACAAATTGATAAACATGAAAGTTGTAACCACTGGAAAAATACATGATTTAAAAAAAAAAAATTTGTATTTTGGTTTTGTATTGAAGAACTTATGGCTGAATGAAGAAGAGGTAAAATATAGAGAGAAAAAAGAGTTTGTTTTGAAGAAAATAAACATAGATTTCTTTTGAAAATTTTGTAAATATTTTGACATTATTTCTTTATAATATTTTTCTATGTCATGGAAGACATTAGAGAGGAGAGAAAGAAGATGAAGAAGCTTGAGAAAAGAAGAAGAAATGTGAATGAAAGTGAAGAAGGAGGTGGATATTTATAGAAAAAGAAAGAAAGTGGTAATTTACCAAAATAACCTCTTACCAAATTACCAAACTAACCTTACTTCAAGCTAAAGCAATCTCCACTTTTTCAAAACTTAACATCACCTTTCACATCCTTACTTTATGTCTTAATCCCTTAAGAACTAAGCTAAGTAAAATAATAATTATGTTGGCTTTTGATGTGATATTGATTTGATGTTTACTTTTGACTTTTCTTACTTACTTTTGTTAATTCTTACTTACTTTTCTTAATGACTTCTAGAAGTTTTCTAACCTTGTTTATTAAAAGTAAACTTGATTTATTAATTGATTAATACTTAAACTATTAGAATGTATGTTCCTATATAAGAAAATAAAGGTGCGACGACGTTGCGACAACTTTTAACCGACGAAACGTCGTTTTTCGACAAAATGTTTTACGGTCACATTTTGACATTTTAGTTAAACTATTTATTTATGTAAACCAAATTTAAAAATAAATTTGTATAATGCTATTTAAAAATATAAACACTCATAAATTAATTAAGATAATTTATTTAACCATTGAAACTATCTTTTCTAAAATCAACATTTTGTCACTTTTATCGATTTAAGCAAATGTTACTATTTTTGTATATTTGTCTTTTCAAATCCAATCTAATATTATTTGAATCATATAAACTTACATATTTTATACTTAAAAATCACTTTAAATATTAGATTTTAAAGGGGTCAAATTCTGGGTCGTTACATTCTCCCCTACTTAAAAGCATTTCGTCCTCGAAATAAATCAAAGACAAAGGAATCTATCCCGTACTCATCTCCTCAAATAATTGGCTTATTTCTACTGATGATAGAAAAGAAGAAGGCCGATTCATAACAACACTTATGATGCCAAACATACATACTAAGATTTTCCACACTAACCTGAATACTTGTCATGTACTTAAGGTTATATATACATACATGAAGCTAAATTTTTATTCTACCCATCCTATTGCAAACTACATATTTAAGATAATATATACAAGAACCAAAAAAGACTATGCATCCAAAAACAACCACACTGATACTGTATCAACATGGATACATCCGCATAACTCATTCCCTATCCTGAGCATGTACTATATCTGTGGTGTGTGTTTATATATATATATATATATATATATATATATAAAAACATCAGTCTAACCACTATATCTTAGTGTCTATTATTTAAGATAACTATCCAACTATTAAGTAGACAGACCCAACACATTATACTATATGTGATATTTGATTTGGTCTATTATTTAAATCCATGTCTTTTCTTTTGAACTAGTATCGATCCCTCAATTTTCTAGCCAGGGCTTTGATCAGACTTCTTAATTACAAACCCTTGCTTTCCTTGCATAGCTCTCAACTATGATAGAAAACTTGTGTACATAATCATAAACTCTCATCAATGTTCGCCATAAAAAATCGAGTGATAAATCCTTTTCGAATTGGTGTAAACACCTCAAAGTTCTGTACTCAAATCTTAGATCAAAATTTATGTGCCAAAATAATCTACGTTTAACTTATGTACTTATCTTTACCTAATACATTTCTTCAAAATTTCTTTTAATCCAAGTTTATTTCATAACCATTGCTTCCTTCTAAATATATTATTACTTAAGCATACAAATATGACTTAAACTTGTATAATATACTTTTACTTCCTAAGAGTATATATACATATCCCTAATCTTCAAATTGTTATTACTTCAATTAGGGTCTTCAACAAATGTGGAATTCTATTATTATCTCAAACTAATAAGTTATAAAACTCAATCCTTAGTTTTCTTTACCTAAGGTTTCCAGTTAGCTATTATTATTTATCTAATCCATATATTAATAAGACAACTTTACTAAGTGTACACTTTTTTTCTTACTGATTCTATGATTAACTTACTCAACTTATTTACCTACCCATTTTCTAAATCAATTTCTTGATCTTAAATCCATCAACCTTATAGTCAAATTGTGAAACTTTATTCACATGGTATTTCTTACTTAATCATTTTCATCTAACAATCAAATTACTAACGATATAATTCAAAAATATCCACTTCTAATCTTAGTTCATTTTGAATTACAAATGTTACCCTACATGTATCACTAATTCAAAGTTTTATATTAGGATGATATTTCTTATATCTCTTATTCCTAAATTTCACTTTGATTTTAACCTAGTCAAAGTGTCTAAATCTAAAATTACCTTATCTCCTTGTAAGTTATAGGACTTATCCTTTCATAATATATTTACCCAAAATTTCAATTTTGGCTTATCTTTTATATCTTATTGATAAGATTTTTTTTCCAAGTATGCATTTTCTTTGTACTTTATCCAATTACAACATGTAGCTTCAATATTATCATCAAATATCTTACAGTCAAATTGTAAATTTTTTTACTTCACAAGATATTTGTACTTAGCTTTTAAATCCATCCATTATGATAATCACTTAATCATTATTATTTCTTAGTACTAAATATCTAGGGGCATGTGATTAAAGTTTTAAATTCTAGCTTTCAACTAATTAAATCTATATAGAATATCTTATAGTCAAATCGTGCAGTTCTAATCACAAGATATTCATATTTTAGTTTCACTAAGCAAAGTCACAATCAACCCTTAACTTCTAACCCAAAAGGTAATAGTATTCCCTTTAATATTTATAATATAAACCCAAGGTAAATTATTTCATTTACCCATTTCCTTTAAAACAAAATCATTTTTTATAAAATTAACAAATACGCGCTCATTTATATATATAATACTCTCATAACTCATTCTAGGGTGTTACTAACCCTATCTCTAATGAGATACTCATCCTAGGATATTACTAATCCTATCTCTGATGAGATTTTAACCATAACAGAGCCAAGGTTCTCGCTTAACCTTCAGCTCTGATACCAAATGTAAAGGCCCGTTTGCCCGTACCTTTTGAATCGACAATAAACCACACATGTCTAACTCAAATTGCATGAAATGACGGATATTTAAGGGTGATTAAAGAACAATAGACAGAACAGAATCTCACACGAATGGAATAACATATAATATTGAAAAAATATTTTTACAGCGGAAAACTTTTAAATACATATATCAGAGTCTATCATAAATTCAGCTTCGACAGTTATAAAACCTGCCCTTACAAATGCTGACAAACATCAAACAGAATACACTAAGCAAAGGCGATAAAGGAATATGTCCATACGTCGATGAATATCTCCAGCTCTCCTCTGGAAACTCCAACCATCTTCGACTAAACCTGAAACTACTCGGATCTGACCCGAGTATTGAAAATACCCGGATTAGGCTTGATAAACCAACATGAGAAAAACTCAATAATTAATGACAATGTCATATATCAGCCTTTGTTATAAATCCTTTGGAAATAAAGAGTATCTCATAAGACCATGCCCACACATAAACACGGACGGGTTTTTACCTTATGATAACTAAAACACTTTTATATCAAAACCTTTGATATTATTTCTAATGACATTTTTTGAAAACCTTTGCAAATAAGCTTATTAATCTTTGCCAAAATTGTTACATTGATTAAATTCCAGCATAATAGGTTTACAATCAAGTCCGTAAGTTCTTATTGGAGAATGGATTTCCATACAAATGACCAGGCGTAGGATCTACCTTCCGAAATGGGTACACCTCTAGATGGATGTCCCGAGGCACAGAACATCTGCCCTCTACCAACACAAGACTGGCCTACCTCTTTAACTAGATAGTATCGAATATGTCATCCCCCGGTCGTTACCGACCTTTAACCGAGCGCTCGTTTTCCATACACCACATTAATATACATCCCGAACGTCATAGCGGGAAGAAATATATCTAGAAGGGGATGATCATATCCTACTTGGGAATGACCCACTTAGCCCTGCTACATCTAATCCTGTTTCGGTCATTTCCGGTTTGATGAGGTTTGAGGTCACGATTACCTTTTCACAAAGCATATATCACATCTTTGAATGCCACATTACCATTGCCGTTTAACTACTAATTGCCTTCCTCAAAAATACAACCCTTGAGCTCGTAAGTCTCAAGGAGGATGTTAAGCTAAGAGAAGTTTCCTTCTCCGCCACCACTGATGTATGTTTGTAAAAACCAATGTACGTAATCGTTAGAAATGCAATGTCAGACAAACGTCCAACAAGTTGTCTAGGAACATGACAAACCGAAGGCGCTTTCCTCGGCCATTACTAGGCGAGAAGCCCTTGCAATCCATGAAATCTCCATCACGAGGAGACCACTGCTATATATAACTTGGGAGCTACCCAGAGCAAGTCAACAAGCAGTCCTCACGCTATGAAGATCCACGGTCTTCAATAATCATCGTCTTCAACAAGTCTTCATGTTCGAACGTATATATTGGTTCGAAGTGGTTTTCGGATAGGAATTAACCAAATCCGACTCCCGTTCCTTCGAAATCCAATCATCGATAAAAGTGAATATGAGTATATAGGATTTATTAAGTCTCTTTTCACTTTAATTCTTTTCGGATGATTTCGAAATTCTATCTCTTTAAAATTAGAGTAATTTCTAAGAAGTTCATTCTTTTTCTTTGGAAAATATCTCAAATTTCCTTACTTAATCCTTGATCCAAACTTCTTAACTTTTAAGCGGGTCAAAAATAATGTTATTTTAGACATCGTTTACGATAAACCCTAAGTCAATCTTAACAAAAACATTTTTGAGTAAATAGGATCATAGAAATCATTCATCTTGAAGATTGCTTAACTTTTGGATAATACCAATCTTCTTTTAATTCAAAAAACTTAATACAGAATCTTTTTATTTAAGAATATCCGGGCTTTCCTTTCAATCTGTTCCACCCCTCGCCTAAGAAAAGAAAACATATGTCAGTTAAGTTCAGGGCACTGGTTGCTCCATCCCTAACCTTAGTTAAACACCTTGTTTTATCTTCCCAGATCTCACAGGCGGGACAAATGTGCTGGTCGTTTCCGCATACTCGGATTTTCAACTTTACTTTGGAATTTCTTATAAATATTCCAAATTATCTTTCAAAACGCTTAATTATCCTTTTTAAAACATTCACACTTTATTCTGAGAAACGTCGTTACATTTAAACTCATATTCCAAAAATTTTACAATTCGCAACAGAAAAGTGTTGCGGAAAATGCTATATAAGCATATTTGAATTAAACAATTTTTAAACATTCGACAATTCATATTTTCCAATCCCAATTTCTTTTAAATCATTTAAATAGATTTATCAAATTTATTCCA
The DNA here is from genome assembly GCA_030765085.1 of Allium cepa. NCBI lineage: Eukaryota > Viridiplantae > Streptophyta > Magnoliopsida > Asparagales > Amaryllidaceae > Allium > Allium cepa. Next base: position 603,040,354 of record CM060943.1, on the reverse strand, counting down.
TATTTTTCCATAATTAAAAACATCCATTTAAACAAATTTCCTGTTATGGTCACTAAATTACACTAGCGCGATTTTTCTTGAAAATTGATTTAGACTTATTTCAAAATCTACTTATCAAAACTTTGATTTTCTTTCTTCGTTTAGAAGATATGGATATAATAGTCCGGAATTTTCTTATCTCGAAGAATTCCGAGCTATATTCCACTCTACACATTCATTTGAACTTTTCAGCGCGAAATCGCGAACTACAGTTGCGCGACGCGTCTAGTTTTGACTTATTTTTCAATATTTGGAACAATCAATTCAAATTGGATTTCAACAGTTATAAAATCATTAGAAACCATTTTAAATCAATATTTTCACTTTTAAAAGTATTTAAAATGAATTTTCACTATTACCATATTATAATATTATTTTATTCCCATTATTTTAATATTAAATTTTAAATTCCCATTTCAACTCAATTTCAATTCTAATCTAAAATTAAACACATTTAAAACTTGGACTTCAAATCTTATTTCAATTCATTCTCAAACTAAACTTCACTTTTTCAAAATCGATTTCAATTTCAATTTCACTATTCATATTAATTTCAATTTCTAATTAACTATCCTTTTCAAATCCGTTTCACTTTAAATTTCAAATTCTCTTTCATTTTAACTTTAATTTCACTTCTAAATGAAAAGAGACTTATTTTTCCACAATATCTCATACCACTAAAATATGGTCTTTTTAGATAAATGGATTACTTGATCAAAATGAACATATCCAATATCCATATTTATCACTAACATAACATCCATTCAACCAATCACATGCATATGATTTCAAATCTAACATTCACTATTAATATGATAACGGGATATATTATCACAATTCACTTAATTTACTAACTATCAAATCATCCATATTAACAATCAATTTGGTATGAACATTCATATGTCATAAGGGTGTAAATATGATTTATAACATAATCAAAATATAAATTCAAAAGCAATGAGAATTTTTCACCATAAACCAAAGCGATTAACTTCTTACCAACATTCTAATCAACCAACACTTCACTAATTAATTCCTACACCATTAAACACTAGCAAAAAACACCCTCTCCCATCCAATAGCTTGCCCGAGACTTATGATGGAGGTTGGCCGAAAATATAAAGAAGAAGCGGTAGAGCTTTGAACTTGAATTCCCAAGATTTAGATCCGAAAAATAGGTCATTTTCTCTGGTCATTTTCTCTCTTGTTTTTGACTCTCTTATTCATAAAATTTGAAAAACTTATTAACTTAAAAGTTGTTGCAAATTCTTTTTTATTGAATTTCAACAAAACAATCATTTGAATCCAAGTTGTTTTGAGGGTGATATGTTCAAAATAAAAGTGCTATTCTCGAATTCATAAAAATAAAGCCCGTAAATACACTTCAAACAATTGAGTTTCAGATATAGCAAACCCCAAAACTGAAAAAAGTGATCAACACAAAAGTTATAGCCACTGGAATTTCATATGGTTTTAAAAAAATAATTTCAAAATTAGGATCGTTTATGATCAAGTTATGATCAAAACAAAATGGGATATTTTCTGGTTTAAAAACTGGGCCAGAAAATGCATTGTAAAGAAGTGGATTTTTGATATAGTAAACTTTGGAATGAGACAAAGTGATAAACATGAAAGTTGTAGCCACTGGAGAAATACATGATTTAAAAAAAAAAATTGCATTTTGGTTCTGTATTGAAGAACTTATGGCCAAAAGAAGAAGAGGTAAAATATAGAGAAAAAAGGAGTTTGTGTTGAAGAAAATAAACATTGATTTCTTTTGAAAATTTTGTAAATATTTTGACATTATTTCTTTATAATATTTTTCTATGGCATGGAAGCCATTAGATAGGAGAGGAAGAAGATGAAGAAGCTTGAGAAAAGAAGAAGAAGAAATGTGAATGAAAGTGAAGAAGGAGGTGGATATTTATAGAAAAAGAAAGAAAGTGGGAATTTACCAAAATAACCTCTTACCAAATTACCAAACTAACCTTACATCAACCTAAATCAATCTCCACTTTTTCAAAACTTAACACCACCTTTCACATCCTTACTTTATGTCTTAATCCCTTAAGAACTATGCTAAGTAAAATAATAATTATGTTGGTTTTTGATGTGATATTGATTTGATGTTTACTTTTGACTTTTCTTACTTATTTTTGTTAATTCTTACTTACTTTTCGTAATGACGTCTAGAAGTTTTCTAACCTTGTTTATTAAAAGTAAACTTGATTTGTTAATTAATTAATACTTACACTATTAGAATATATGTTCTTATATAAGAAAATAAAGGTGCGACGACGTTGCGACAACTTTTAATCGACAAAACGTCGGTTTTTGATAAAATGTTTTACGGGCACATTTTGACTTTTTAGTTAAACTATTTATTTATGTAAACCAACTTTAAAAATAAATTTATATAATGCTATATAAAAATATAAACACTCATAAATTAATTAAGATAATTTATTTAACCATTGAAACTATCTTTTCTAAAATCAGCATTTTGTCACTTTTCTCGATTTAAGTAAATGTTACTATTTTTGTATATTTCTCTTTTCAAATCCAATCTAATATTATATGAATCATATAAACTTACATATTTTATACTTAAAAATCACTTTAAATATTAGATTTTAAAGTGGTCAAATTCTGGGTCGTTACTGTGTGGACCTGAATATAAACGACTCAAAATCTCCAAGTCCCCTGAGAGCGGACTGGAGCACTCTGAGTCCCTAGAGTGCGGACCAGAGTATAAACGAATCAAAATCTCCATGTCCCCTGAGTGTAGAGTGGAGCACTCTGAGTCCCTTGAGTGCGGACCAGAGTAGAAACGGCTCGAAATCTCCAAGTCCCCTGAGTGCGGAATGGAGCACTCTGAGTCCCTTGAGTGCGGACCAGAGTAGAAACGACTCGAAATCTCCAAGTCCCCTGAGTGCGGACTGGAGTACTCTGAGTCCCCTGAGTGCGGACCAAAGTATAAACGACTCGAAATATCCAAGTCCCCTAAGTGCAGACTGGAGTACTCTGAGTCCCCTGAGTGCGGACCAGAGTATAAACGACTCGAAATCTCCAAGTCCTCTGAGTGCGGACTGGAGTACTCTGAGTCCTCTAAATGCGGACCACAGTATAAACGACTCGAAATCTCCAAGTCCCTTGAGTGCATACTGGAGTACTCCGAGTCCTCTGAGTGAGGACCAGAGTATAAACGACTCAAAATCTCCAAGTCCCATAAGTGCGTATTGGAGTACTCTGAGTCTCCTGAGTGCGGACCAAAGTATAAACGACTCAAAATCTTCAAGTCCCTTGAGTGCGGACTGGAGTACTCTGAGTCCCCTGAGTGAGGACCAGAGTATAAACAACTCAAAATCTTTAAGTCCCCTGAGTGCGGACTGGAGTACTCTGAGTCCTCTGAGTGAGGACCTGAGTATAAACGGTTTAAATTCTTTAAGTCCCCGGAGTGCGAACTAGGACACGAATGACTTGAAGTCATCAAGTTCCCAGCATACGGACTAAAAAAAATATTCTACGTGCTTGAAGCGTGGAATACAGGATGAACAACTCCAAAGAATTTCAGAGTTATATGAAGATAAATTGAGAAGTTTATGTAACTCACAATAGCCTGGGTTTCAACCACAATCACACAGAAAGCTGAACGATATAAGTTTTTTGAAAGACAAAAGAACTAAGCTTTATTTATTTAAAAATAAGTTTCTACTATAGTTCCTCCAAAATTCGGAGTCAAAAGTCTATTTACATGGACTATGAAAATAAATAAAAATAATTACATAATCTAAACTAACTCTCGTTGAACGAGAGTAACAATTACTTCTTCGACTTCTTCCCAGACGACTCCTCTCCCATGCGTTTTCCCTTGGTAATTTTCTTTGATGGGGAGGTAACAACTGAAGAAGTACGGGGAACTTCCACTGGCCTGGACCCGCCAGGGAGGATGACCTTCAACGGCTTGTTCAAAGGATTATCTAGGTCTACGACTCGAGGCTCGACTTTAATCTCGGCCGTCTTTTTCTTCTCCTCCTCGAGCTTCTCGTTCATGCTCATTTTAGAAGTATATTTAGAGGTGCTTGTGATCTCGATTTCATAACTTCCATCGATGGGAGATGAAGTCTCGGACTTATCCTCATCAAGCGCCCCAATCACCTGAGCATCTGGATCGGGAGCCTCCCCTACGTGAATAGCCTCACTTGTTTTTCCCTTCACCTCTTTGGCGTCATCGCTCCTCGGAGTAGGCTCGGGATCAGAACAGCCAGTGCAAAATCATGGAAAGCAAACATTAGAATGAAATAGCCTCTCGTCGAAAAAAACGACTCTTGGAATATTAAAGTGAAAGGTTATCTACCAGCTTCTGGCTGACTCTCAACCGTCCGGGGGGTCTCACCCTCTGGAATGGGAGATAGAATGTGAACGCCGAGGCCAGGGCCCTCCGGGTCATAACCAATATGGTGCTCAAATGGATCAAGTATCGGCCGATTGATCGACTGAGTAGGAGCATGAGCTAGAGACTCGGTCCTGAATGGACCGGCACTAACATCTTTCCCTTTCGTTAAGGAGGAACCTTTGCAGTAAAGAGCTTTCGCCGCAGATAGGTCTGGAGTCTCGTTCAGCTTAAGAAATTCCTTTATCAAAGCATCTTCATCGACCTCCTAGGTGCCGAGTTTGACCTTCCTGATTTTTATTAAAGTCACACACATCTCAGCTAGGGATTCGAGGTAGCCCTCGCCTAGGAAATTTAAGTCTCGATGCATGAGAACGTGGGCGTTGAATTCTGCAATCAATGGGTCAAACATGCATTTGACCTCCTCCCTACCAGCCTCTTTAGCCGCCTCTAGGTGAGAGTCAATCTCCGAAGATGCTATTTTCCTGCCCTCTTCACGAGCTTCATTCTTTAGCATCCCAACTTTAGAAAGTTCATCATCAAGCTTCGCCTTCAGAACTCGTGTAGCAACGATCTCGTCGCAATACCATTGCGACTCTTCTTGGGCAGCAGTCTTCTGCTCACTTTCTTTACGGAGTTGCTCCTCCAGTTCTTTGAATCGGAGGGAAAATGCATCCCTTTCTTTCTGTACTGAGTCCTCCTCTAAAGCTTTGGCCCCACAACATTGGACCGCCTCGTTAATTTCTTTTTTATGAGTTGACTCCATATGATTGACGGTCTCGGTAGTATCTTTAGCGCTCTATTGGGCGGCTTCAAGCTGAGACTTGTAAGAAGCAAGCTCTTCGTCTTGAGCTTTAATAATATCTTTATCATGGATAGCCTCAAGCTTCAGGCAATCGATCTTATGCTGACGCTCTATGGAGACTTTTGATACTTTTTCGACTAAGTGCACGAATGCATCGTGCTAGACATAGACGTCATTAGTACAGGCAATAACACTTTGCTTGACATGTCCTGGAATCTAGTGAATCGCCGGAAGGAATTTTAAGCCATCGAAACGTATCTTTGGGAACGAAGCTTTAATCTCAGCCAGTCGATCCACGACCGATGGATCAGAAACAAGAGCAAGAGGAGTCTGCTTGGAGATCGTAGGTGTTCTGTGGGGATCTCGAGATTGCCTAGTACTTGATGAACCAGAGTGTTGATCCCGGTGGGCCTCAGGCTAAGATCCCTTATGTGCAGCTTTCTCTTTGCTATGCTTCGGTTGAGAAGGAGGATCATGGGGGTAGGAGGGCTGACTATAAGTTTTTCTCCAGTAGTACGATTCTCGGCGGTGGTAGTCTCGATCACCGGAGTCGTCTCTATCTTGACGCTTGTCGGAACCCGAATCTTGTCCGGATTGGTGAAAAATCAACGAATCGCGAAGGCGGTCAAGTCCATGTGTGCGCCCCATGTCACCTACATAGAGTTTAAGTAACGATGAGTTAGCAAAGAGTAGGGTAATGACAGAAAATTTAAGTGCAAGGTGAGGTGCATGTGTTTGTCTGTGTCCTAGTGTTTCCCTCCGACGGACCAGTTTCTTTACTAATAGGAGTTTTTTCTCCCTGATTTTGGGCTTGAATGCTTTTATCGCCTCTCACGGGAAAATGAAGCTTAAGGGCCTCTGGATCGTTGAAACCATAGTTGAGTAGATCGTCGGGTATGGTGAGGTTCGACAGACCTTTCAGAGAACCTTCTAAGTGCTGCGAGGAAGCTTCTTTTTTGCTGGAATAAGGGTAACTTTAGAAGTTCCGCCCACTGTTTTCTTCCTCGGCTTGTATATCGGTTTCTTCTTCCTTTTTGAAGGGGAAGGTGACGTTTCAATGTCATGAACTTCAACTATCGGGTCCCGAGATGGACTAACATTTTCGCCCTGTACTTCGGACGTTTCGGCTTCTTTAATCTCCCCCTCCTCTAGTGTGTCAGGGGCGTTACATGCTGAAGACTCGGCCTGTTTTTTTCCTTTGCCCGAAGCAGGCCTGGTTATGGTAACACCTTGGGGGAGGCTTATTCATCGACCTTCCGCCAATAACCCAAATTTCGTGAACGACTCATTCGAAATGAGAGACCTGAAGTCTCGGTCTTCTGCGGGGAGAGCTCGGATGGCTTCGACAGCTTCAGAATATCCGAGGCCCTTGGGACGAGGGTTGATACCTGTGAAAGTAGACAAGAGTCAGAAAAGATGAAAATTTCGCCAAATTCAAGTATAGATTCATAAAAGGAACTCACTTCCTACTACCCATCTCCTGGCGAAACCAGGGGGACGACACATAGAACCACTCTTGCTTGTACTGGGCGAATGTGCTTCATGCCCCAGTCAGGATTTGGCATTTACTATGTGGCTTGAGGAATATAAAGGATGGCCTATCTGACCGTCTCATGAAGCGATAAATATAGCGGATATCGCCCGGAGTCGGAAGCGTGAAGAGGACACTCATGAAGAGAATACAAGTGCCATATATGAATGTGTGGCTGTTCGGATGTAGTTGCGAGGGGGAAATCTCGATATACTGCAACACGTCTCGAAGAAAGGAGTTAAATGGAGGCATGCTGCCAACCCAGCACATGAATCTGTTACAGGATGTGTATCCAACTAGGGGCAAGTGAGGACGATCATGCCTCGAGATGATGGCCCGGGTCTATCCGAGATCGTAGCAGAGCTAGATTCCTAGACATCTCTAATGAAGATTGAATCTGACAAAGCACCTGTTTGAACTATACTTGAAAAACAATCAATGTTAGACTTAACATCATAAATATCCCCCCCCCCCCCCCCGTGTGGTGTGTGAACTAGTGCGATCATTAAAATATACGTGCCAAAAAATGAAAAGCCACTAAGTGGATGAAATAAGTTTGAACTTTGAATTGTCATCTTCGAAGACCGTCATCGCTGATCGTCCACGAGGGCTTATCGTAAGTTAGTTAGTGTTTTGAAATCAACATCGACACTACATGTGAATGGTTATTAACTGTTAAGCAAGTTGAGTTCAAGTTTACAGTTGTTTAAACACAGGAGTTATCAGTCTGGATTGTCCGATGTGCTTTGTTGTTTAAGTCTGTCCTTGTTCACTATCATATGTTTAGGCATGAAATGTGTTAAGTCAACTGTGCATTAGGTTCGACTAGTGTTGCTGTTGTGCACAACTCTCTTATCATCCATCATCACCGTTTGGCACGCGGCAAGACATTCCGAATCGCAATCATGCCGAGACGTGTCGTTCGGCACTCCACTCTTCCATCTGTCCTCACCACCGTTCGGCATAAGGGAGTAATGCCGAACCACGCTCATGCCGAGCCGCATCGCTCGGCATTCTACCCACAATTCCAACGCTCTTCCACCTATCCACTTTACCGTTCGGCATGCGGCAAATCATGTCGATCATAATTATGCCGAGCCACATCGCTCGGCATTCTGTCCTTAACACCAATTTGACTTCTTCCCTCCATCCCTACAGACCGGCATGGTCGAGTCCTTCGGCAAGTCATACCGAGCCATGTCGATCGGCATTTTACCAGGCTCCTACTTCTCTCCTGCCTTCTCTCATGCCCCGTTCGGCATGAGAGAATCATGTCGAGCCGTGGTCGTGCCGAGCCGCATCATTCGCCACGTCGAGCCTTAACTCCATGCTCACTTCTAGACACTCGCTGCGTCGCTCAACGTAAGGAGGCCTTACCGAGCCACATCAATATTTGTTCCATCAACACCCTCCTTCGAACAACCATGACGCCTCTTTCCTTCCATAACTCTGCCTATCCTTGAAACATGTTTTGACCTTAAATTCATTGTCTTTTATCCACGCGGTTCCTACCATCCTCAGTCTTACAAAGATTCACGAGTTCGAATCTCAAGCTATGTTTCTTATTCGAGAATAAAGTGTTTAGGGGAAAGGCCATTACCTAAGAGATAGCTTGAAGATTAGGGATGTTCTGGGGTAGGAAGCATGACTCTGGTCGGGTTCGTTGATTTGAGAAAGGTGTTGAGGCAATGTATCGAGTTTGAGAAGAAGAGGGAAAGGCAGGTAATTTGCAGAGGTTCGAGGAAAAATCGTAAGCACTGAAGAGCGGAGGTAAAAGTAAAAGAGAGAAGAAGAAGAAGCCTCGGCTTATATAGAGGGAAGAGAAGTTGAATGGACGGTGACCGGTAGAACCGGTCAAGGAAATGTCGTTCGGCATCCAATTTCGTTCGACATCCAAGTGTCGCTCGGCATCCAGTCTCGTTCGGCACCCAACGTCGTTCGGCATTCAGGACAGCACTACCAAAAAATCAAAGCAAGAGCGTGAAGGAATATATGGAGTGCTCATGATTCAAAGTGCATCATGTTCATCCACATGATACACTTTTGGGCGCAAGTGTTACTCAGTGGCTTGACCAGGTAAACATAGACTTGATGTGGAAGCCTCGTTAGGGATAAAGGGTCGTTCGGCACCACTGGGCCATTCGGCATCTATCCTCGTTCGGCATTGAGGGTCATTCGGCATAGCATGGTCGTTCGGCATTCCAGCCTCGTTCCGCATGAACCATGTTTGGCATCAGGCCTCGTTCGACATCTAGCAACGTTCGGCATCCAAGTCTCGTTCGGCATAGCGAGGTCGCTCGGCATTGCAAGGTCATTCATTCCAGCCTCGCTCGGCATTGCAAGGTCGCTCGACATTGCAAGGTCGTTCGGCATTCCAGCCTCGCTCAGCATTGCAAGGTCATTCAACATTCCAGCCTCGTTCGGCATTTCAGCCTCTCTCGGCATTCCAGCCTCGTTCGGCATTCCAACATCATTCGGCATCTCCCCTCGCTCAGCATCAGATCTCGTTCGGCCTATACATGTCACTCCACACGCTGCCTCGTTCGGCTTGGAGATGAGGCTCGGCATTTGAGGCTCGGCACACAGAAGTCACTCATTATGGGCTGATGTATCTTGCTACTAGGCGCATTAGGGAAGTCCAACCCATCTTTGTCTATAAATAGAGGGGCAGGGGCACAGTGAAATGGACCTTTTCTCGAGAACACTGGGGAGACTCTACCGCTTTCAGGACTCACTTTATTTCATTTAGCACTTGTATTCAAGTCTTTATACTATGGATTATATCTGTATTAATTCACTTGTGAAAGCAATAAAGATCGAAACTTAAAGTGGACGTAGGCAATTACGCTGAACCACTATAAATCCGTTGTTCTTGTTTTCTACATTTAATTTAGCACACAATTCTTTGTTTTAATTTACTTTCTTCATCAATCTATCTACATAACTCTACTCAAGGGTGTTAGTGACCAATTTTGGTGCTAACAAAATCAATATTTTATTATTTGGTTTATTTAAAATACATTTCACTTTATTTCCAAATATTTCATATTATATTACTTTAATATTCAAACTTCCATTTTTTTTAACTATTTATTTTTCCATTTCTTATTTCTAACTTAAGAATATTTTAAAAGTTATAGATTTCTAATTCTAACGCATTTACTTCCATTTCCAAAATTCTTCCAACTTTTAGCTTTAACCTTCTGTTTTCAAATCAATTTCTAACTTTTCCAAAACGAATTCTTTTCTTTAGTTAACTCAAAAAGAGGCTCAACTAAGCCAAGTGTATCGTATATAATTCTAAACAAATGTTGTCTCAAATAAACTATTATAAATCATGACAAATATAAGTAGCTATAACTATCTTTAATTAAAGTGTTGATAAAATCAACATTAACAAATCATTCATTCATCCAATATTCATCCATATAACCAAATCTATTCTAACATCTATATTTTCAACCAATAGTGTCAAGTCAACATATTACCATTAGATATAAGCATGGGTATCATAACAATAATCAAAATAGCACTTCAATATATAAAGAGCTTACTCATATTCATTTTTTGCAAAGATTTTTTACTACAAACTGAAGTACTTTTCCTTTTCTCTACCTTTACGCAATGTCGTGTACAAATGGAAATGTAGTTTGCTTAAAGAGGTGGAGTGCTTGGACTATGTGGCTCGGCCTTCGGTGTGGGTGGGTACACGTGTGTGCATGAGGTATGGGCTTGTGTGTGTGACTTGTGGGCTTGGGTTTAGGGAGTGTGCAGGTTTGGGTGGAGTGTACGAGTGTGTTATGGGTTTTGGAGGTGGGTACGTGTGTTTGAGGCTCGGGTTAGAGGGTTTGTGAGGGTATACGATAGATGTGATCTTGGGTTTGGGTGTGGGTGCTTGGTTAAGTGGTTTAGGAGGAGTGTTGGATGCCATGGAAGAGATGGAGAAATCGCAGAAATGGTAAAGAATGAAGTGTGAAGAAATGAAGAGATGAAGGTGCTATTTATAGTTGAAGCTTTCTACTCAAATTACCTTACTAACCTTAGCTAATTTGAATTTTCAACCATCTTTTTCCAAGGCAAAAATGGACATGAAAGAGATGATTACTAATGAGATGAGATGTTGGAATTGAGATTTGTGCTAAATGAAATGATTATGTAACTTTTTACTTAAACAATAATTCCAAATGCTACTTTTCCATGTCTGATTTTTTTAACTCTTAAGTACATTAGCATTAAAGAAGAAAGGATGTTTGAGTATTTATTCGAAATGATTATATTTAGTAAAGGTTCTTACCTAAATCAAAATATCATATCAAAACCTTTCTTATTTTATTTACTTTTCAAAATAAACACTTTTTGGCATTATTTTATAATGTGAAAGTTAAAAAATGTGTAGTTTGTAAGTTTAAAAGAAAATCATGTTGCAACAATCTCAAAACAATTTTTGTTTGGTAACTGGTCGTAAATCTGAAATTGGATTTTCGGTCATGTTTGTATTTTTTATTTGAACTATTTATCCATGTAAACAAAATATGAAAATAAGTTTCTCATTATTTTTAAATAATTAAAACAATTTTATTTGATTTATAAATCCATATTAAATAGTATTAAAATTCCATTATGAAAGTACGATGTTGAATCGACAAAATGCGATGAAGATAGAATATCTAATAAAACAGGTTCATATATATTCATTAACCCTTATAAACTTATTATTATTATCAAGTGAATTTGATATGGATTATATTTCAAAAATATATTAAAATAGTTATTTGAATATATACTCAACTTTACCAAAACTTACTTTTGTCGATTTCATAAAGAAAATCCAAAAATCTTTATTTTCGTAAACAAATTCTAAAAATAAATTTACCATTCTTATATATCATATATAACTCTCATATTAAAAATCAATTAAATATTCCATTTTCAAAGTGGTTAAATTATAGGTCGTTACAGAACCTTTAAAAGAGAAACCCAATAAAGGCGCTGACCCTGAGGTGATAAAAGTTTATAACACATGGGTGATTATTGTGATATCATTCAAATTTTTGTGCTCGTTACTTTAAACAAGACATTGCTAAGGTGGAAAAATAATATGTCTGTCGATACAACCTTTGAAAAGCTCAAAGCTTTGTTTGGGAAGCAATCTCATTTCGTAAGGTATGAGATTACTAGTAAGTTGTTCAGTTTGTAGATGTGTAAGGGCATTTGTGTTAAAGATTTCGTTCAGTGAAAGCCAATCGATACACTCACCAGGCTAGATGTTAAATTAAGCGATGAACTACAAGTAGACTTGATCCTAAGCTTACCGACTCCTTGGTTTGGGCTATTCATATTGAAATACAATATGAACCAGTTAAGCGTAAACCTCAGTAAGCTACTCAACATGTTGAGGCCAACTGAGGACTTATTCAAGGGTTATAAAATGGTATCGGCTATAAATGGAAAAGCTTCGTCTTTGAATGGTTTGAAGAAACATAAGCGAGGTTCCGAGAAGGGTAAGAAAGGTGGTCCTACGGACAAAGGTGATTTTCACCATTGTCATAAGAAAGGGCATTTGATGTGCAATTGTTTGGACTTTTTTATGATGGTAAAAGAAAGGAAGGAAACTATTTCTTCCACCCCTCAAGTTATGTTTATGATTCTAAAAAAATTTGTAATCAATAAATTGTCTTGGATTTTAGATATTGGATCTGGAACTCATATCTGTCATTTTTATGAGGACTTAGAAGCATATGACATGTGCAAGGGTGAAATGAGGCTTCAAGTTGTTGATGGTCTATGATAGATGCAACTGCAACTAGATACTATTGCTTGACTATGCCAAATAGATTTGAATTAGCTTTCAATAATTGCAGTTTTGTTGAACTTTATTTATGGAATTATATAAGTTTCTAGACTGTTCGAGACTGGTTATGGTTTTCATTATAAAAAACAGTAATATTGTATTTGATGAAAATAATATTTGTAATAGTTTTTAGATAATGGAATTTGTGTATTTAATTTCAATCATATCCATGCGACGAATTCATCTTCTGTTGACATTAATAATAATTAATTGTGGCATTATAGGTTAGGTTATATTAGTGACAAAAGACTGCACAAACTGAAAACCAAAGGTTTTATACTCTCATTTGATTATGAATCATTTGACACACATGAATCATGTCTCAAAGGAAAAATGACCAAGCACCCCCTGAGTGTGAGCATTGTAACAGTTAGTGAACTCTTGGCTCTCTTACATACTAATATATATGGCCCAATGCTTGTAGTGACAAGGAATAATTTAACCAATTTCATAACTTTTACCGATGATTACTAGAGATATATATATATATATATATATATATATATATATATATATATTAAGAAGAATGAATCTGATGTCCATAAAAATTTAAGGAGTATGAGAACCAGGTTGAAAATCATACGAACCATAAAACCAAAATACTTTGATAAGATTGAGGAGGTGAATATGTTAAATAAGAACTCCAACAACACTTAAAAGATAATTGGATTATCTCTTAAGTTACTTCACCATATACATTGCAACATGTTGTTGTTTCGAAAAGAAGGAATCAAACCCTATTAGATATGATTCATTCCATAACGAGTAAGGCCGAATTACATCTTTCTATTGGGAATACGCACTAGAAACCACGGTGCATATGTTGAATATGATATCCACTAAATCTATGTCCAAACTACCATATGAGATATGGCATGGGTAGAAATCCCACTTCAATCATTTGAAGGTGTGGGATTGTCTAGCCTATATTAAGAACATTGGCTCCAATAGACTTGAGGCAAGATTGGCTTTGTGCAAACTTATAAGATATCCCAAGAATTCATTGGCATATATTTTCTATGACACTGAGGAACAAAAGTTTATTGTTTCTTAATATTTTATCTTTTTAGAAAAGGAATTTCAATCACTATGAAGTAGCGAACTTGGATGAGATCGGAGAAGTAGACACATAAGTTAAACTTGTGGGAGAATCAAATTCATTATTATATTAACATATGCACCCTATTGGAAGGTTTAACGACCGTATTCTCAACCATTTAAAAATATTAATTTAATATAAATTTTGAATAAAAATGGTTAGAAAAAAGTTAAGATGTTAAGAAAACAAATAAAAGTGAGTGGATGTTTAATAGGATAAAATATGATAATAATAGAAGTAGAATAATAAACGTTTACATTTAATATGAAATTTATCGCGCATTTGTGTTGAAATGGAATAAATGTTTTAGTGCAAATAAAAGAATATTTTGAGAAAAATAAAATATACGTTTTCATCCTAAAAGTAAGTAGAATTTTATAAAAAAGAAATTTTGGGTTAGGAGACAATATTTTACGGTCGTTGAAAAACAGCCGTAATCTATATAGAATTTATTTTAATGTGTAAACTCAAAATTTCAATAAATTGAAGTTGTATAGCTAAAACGTGTTTTTAATAAGCGTAACCTATGAATTCAGATTTCAAATTTTATGAAAATATATGCCGTTCAAATTTAAGCAGAAACCAGTTAATAAATTTAAGGGTAAAATGTCATATTTCAACATGTAAATATTATTACATAGAAACAATCTAAAAAAATTTGATTTGAATGTTGAAGTTTGTTCCATCCAATTCAGATCTTTCTAGCTACGTCTATCGTGATTTACAATTGAATATGTTTTGAATCAGTGTAATTGGTGACCGTAATGGATTTTTGACACGACTTTCGTAGCAAATATTTTATTACACCATTAAATTCCTCTCGTTGCGTTAATCTCCGCGGTATATTTATTCTTGTATTTCGGTGTCCGGTGTAAAACGTTAAGTGGCCAAATTCTAATACGTAACGGTACCCTATACCGCCACATCATCTATTCACACTTTATATTATTTTTTCCTTCCTCTTCATTCACGTAAGTAAGCCGGGCGAAAAAAATTAACGAAACCCCTTCTCCAATCTAATGATCCTCGTAAAATGTGCCAATTTGTTCACTTTCAGCCAAAGTCATCAACTACAGAGTTATAGACCTCGACAAGATGAACATTCTCAATGGTCAAGATCGTCATCAGTGCGGCGGATTGACGATAAAATTGCCGCGACTTTCGAATCTAGTTTCACCAATTCCGACGACTAAGGTCATCGATAGGTCATAGTGTCAACATAGAAGATGGGGAGGAAGGTGAGAAGAAGCCACGTCGGATTTTGGAGGGATGGCATTGACCGAGGCGGTCGAAAATCGTCGATGACCACCAATCTAAAACGGTGAATTTCGTCTTCATCGATCATCGTTGGATGTCGGGGACTGAATGAAAGTTGAAGAGTTTGATGAGGGCTATGTGTTGCCCAAATTTGGTGATCATCAAAGTAGTGTGGTGGCCAAAATTTCACCTGGAAGTCGTGGCAGTTTTTGGTCTTCTGGCGACAAACGGTGGCGCTGGGGCTGAGAGGGGCGATAGCAAGCTGGAAGCCTCAACGTCCTGGGGTGGTCGATCGGTGGAGGTCCGGCATAATCTGGTGGCCTTAGTATGGTAATTAAGTGGTTTGCCTAACTTATTAATTGTTAAATAGAAATGACATAATTTGAATGGTTATTAACTCATGATGGTTCGTATAGTCGGATTCGAGTGCGGTCAATTGCATTGGATTCGTATTGACGTTATCTTCGCGATGGAGTTAGATTTATCGCTATTCGCTTCAGTGAAATTTCGAACGTATTTTTAAGGAGAGTGTTCAAATCACTCACATAATACTAAAATATTTTGTTGTTAGTTAAATTACAATCATGAAGTGATTTTAATTTATTGATTGATGATTGGTAGTTTAAATTGATGTTTTAATTGAAAAATAAATTGAATTGTTAGGAATTTGAATTGACAGTTAAATTTGAAACTGATATTAAATTGGCTAGTTAAATACTCGATATTTGATAACTAGTTAACTGTTATGATATATTAATTGTTTTGAATGTTGATTGTGATGGATGTCTATTGATTGATAAGTTGGATGATTGGATGTTATTTATCTTGATATAAATCTGTCATCACCCTGGATGTTATGGGCATCGTAAATTGTCAATTAAATCATTTCGAATAAATTAAGAAATAGGTTGAAGTGATTGTACCTATGACACTTTGATTTGGATTGAAATGATATATCCATCTCTGCAATTAAAATTTAATATAACTGATGATCACTTGGCCACAGGATAGAAAATTATATACCGATAATTGGTTAAATTGAATGATTTTGAATGCTCGAAATTTATTTCTTTTAAATAATATGGTTCTAAAGAAATTAAAAATTTATTTATACGAATGGAATTACTTTAAAAATTCAAGTTTTGAAATGTTTAAGTTGTAAATTGTTTAAAAGAATTTGTTAAGGGATTTAATTTTGAAATTTGAAGTTATAATTGAAATACAATTTAAAGTATACAAATTTAATTGTTTTAACGATTTGAAATTTTAGGTGAACTTGGGCTCGAACTTGATAAAATTGAAATGGATTCAAATAATAATTTGAAGTGGAGTATTTTCCATTTAAATTGGATTGTTTTAACTAAATTTGAAGTTAATTTAAACGTTTCAAATTGAGATTGATTTAAATTAAATTGTTGAAACAGAAATGAAAATTGATATAGAGATTAATTTGTAATGAATTCGAAATTGTGACGACCCACAAATCATACCCTTTGAATCGACAATAAACTACATATGTCCGATCCAAAAAGCATAGAATAATGGAAAGTCATGAGAAAGAAGAGAGAAGGTGAGCAGAAAGAAAGAAGAGAGAAGAAGAGAAGAGAAGAAGAGAAGAACAAGAGAGAAACAAAACCATAACAATATAGAATCTCACATCTCAGCGGAATAATATATAATGTAGATGAATAATCTTTACAAAAGAGAAACTGTGATATACACGCATCAATCAATCCGAGTACAATAGTCAATCACCAATCATCAGCCTGAATAGTTATAATAACCTGTCCTAACAATTGTTGGTAATTTAAATAACAAAGCAGCGGAAAATAAATAAATATGTATATACGACATGAAGATCTCCAGCTCCTCTGTTGAAGCTCCAAAAGCACCAAATATGAACCTGTAGATATACTCGGTCTGACCCGAGCATTGAAAGGGAAGAACACCCGGATCTGTCTGGTAAATTAGCGTGTGAAAAACAATCCTAACTAAATTTATTTTAAAGTTTATAAAAGCGTTCTTTTATCAAAACAAAGTTGTCTCGTAAGACACACCCACACATAAACATGAATGGGTTTTTCCCTTGCGATAACCAAAGCATTTCATATCAAATTCTCTTATATTATAATAGTGTCTATTGCACTAATAATAATTAATCATAGCAGAAATTGTTACATTATTAAATTCCAGCATAATAGCTTTACAAACAAAATGGTGGGTACGTAGTGGATATTGGATTCCATACAAATGACTAGGTAAGGGACTACCTTCCGTACAGTACAACCCTAGAGGGATGCACATATGGAGCCGATACTTCCTGCCTAAAGCAACACAGGACCGGCTTACCCCTTCCTGGATAGTAATGAATATGTCATCACCATGGTCGCTACCGACCTTTAACGGTTACCTGGGTCATACATTCAACACGTACTTAGACATATGTAGAGTAAATCTAGAAGGATGATGACATCTCCTAATGGAAGAGACTAACTTAGCCTTGCTACTTCTACGCTGTTTTAGTCATTTCCTGGGTATAAGGCCAAAAGTGGTATCGAATACCTTTCACATATCAAATCATCATCATCTTTGAATGCCACATTGCCATTTCAGTTGACTACTAATTGCCTTCCACAAAAATATTTGAGCTCGTACATCTCAAGGAGGGTGTTAAGCTAAGAGAAGTTGTCTTCTCTACCACCATAGATATGATTGTAAAAACCGATGTACATAATCTTAGAAAATGCACGGTCAGACACCAACCATACAAATTTTCCAGGAACATGACAAACCGAATGTACTTTCCTACCACATCCTATCAGGAAATCCCTAGGGTTAATAGCGAATAGTCCTTGCATTGGATATTTCATAACGAAGAGATTACTACTATTTGTATATTTAGATTCTAACCCCAAATGATCAATAAACAGTCCTTCACTATGAAATTCCTAAAATATCAATACCATCAACAAACCTACACAATTGTTGCATATAAGTTGGTCCGAAGTGGTTTTCGGATAAACTGATCCTGGTCTCTTCGCACCAACAACGCAAAAGCATTTCTTAAACCCATACAGAAACCAAGTCTCGTAGACTTATCACATTTTCAACTTTTAACTTACTATCCTTCGGCCAAGAAGGAATATTTGTAGATAGGAGTAATCACTCTGCACTACTCAAATCAACATCTTTTACACCGAACAATAATCAAGCCTACACAGATGGCTACGTACTTAGTGCACGACTAAATAGTTTCCACATCAAGTCGAGAAACTAAAATGGCCAAAAATATAATTTAGCACTTAAACAGTCACTAGGCCCGATTTATTAATCTTTTATTTATTAAATCACTTCTCAAAAATTATTATTTCAAATTATCTTTAAAAGGATATATTCTCAAAACCATTTCAATATTTCATTATTTGGAAAACATTTCATAACTTATTTTAATAATAAGTGAATTCACAACTTATTTAAATAATAAGTGTATTTTCAAACCATTTAAACTCCATTTTAAAATATCACTTTCCTAAACATTCATTTTAAGGATTTTTCACTTTAAGACGTGATTATATTAACTTTTATAAAAATCCTTATTTAGCTTATTAAATTAAATTGATTTCACGTTTATAAAACAGTGTTTATAATTCATATTTCTATTTTATAAAAACTTCCATTTATAAAATTTGTTTATTAACCAATTTCCCGTTTATCACATTTATAAACCAAAATCCCATTATAAGCTTATTTACTTATAAATTCTTTATCTACACATTCATTCTTTTGTAATCTCATTATTTATAAAGTCCGTTATAAATTCGTTTCTAAATTTCAATTTCAAACCCATTTACAAATTTGATTATAAATCCGTTTCTAATATTTATAAAACACTGTTTAAAAATCCATTTCATTAACAGTTCAAAAATCTATATTTAAGCATATTTCACAAGCTATGATTTTTATAACATAAAATTATAACTTTTTATTTATTTAAAATAAATTCAATTATTTAGCAATTCAAAACTTGTTAAAACATATATATTTTCAAAATCACTTTGAAATCCTTTTTAAATTGAAATCATCATTTTAATATTTTAAATTTCCAAAAATATGGCCAATTGCTGCAAAAGTACTAAATAAGGGGATTCACATCAATAAAAACAAACATGGCATCCATCACATTAAATATTATATAATACAACATGTATAACAATATGTGTAAATCAAAATCAACAATGGTGAGGAATCTGGTTGGATCCCTCCAACATGTCACCTACAACAAACATACATAGGAGCATAATATGTATAATGTCTACTTCGAGGCAGACGCACGTACAAAAGGGTCATCCGCTCATACACGAGGACGTATATGGTCTCATCCGCTCTAATAGGTAGGAATATATCCAACTAATGATATAGCATAACATCCAAATAATCATCTCATATCATAAAATAAATTTATTCCCATATATAAAAATATAAGCGAGACAGAGAGAGTGATTTTTATTCACTTTGGTTGCAGTCGTCGTTGTAGTGTTTTATTTCGATTAAAAACGAACAGGCGTTCGAATTTAACCAAAATTTCCATTAGCTTAATCAACTCCAATCTAACTTTATAGCGTAGTATTTTCAAATAGGAACCCAACACAATTCATTTCATTTAAATCAGACCTCATATGGAAAAGTTATGATATTTATAAGTTTACACGATTTTAAATTTAGATTAAATTAACTTAATTACATCATTAGTATTAATCACCGTAATTATTTTTCCTCTAATCCTCCTCCCTCTCTGTTCGTTCAAGGAAACCATGCAACCCTCTTTGATCGTCACTCCAGCTCGAGATCACTAGAGGTCGATCTAACACCACCACATCGAAGAGCACGCTCCATTACACCAACGCCATGAATGCGGTACCCCTTTTCTTCATCATCGCTATTAAAAAGGCCTCCAAGAGCAGCATGAACGTAAGCAATTTTACAACACTATGTTGCTCTGATTCAAATCGCGACTGTTGACATTGTAGAGCTCCACGAGCTCTTTGATTTTCTTTTAGGAAATTTCTCGTAAAATTCGATGGATTTGGAGATATTAAAGGAGAAAGATCGGATTTTTCTGGCCGTTGGTTTCATGAGTGGCTGGTTCTTGAAATTAGGGTTAGGATTTTAATTGTAGGGGAGTTAAGTCCTTTATGTAGGCAATTCCAAAACATTATTCACTTGACAAATTTCCGAACTCCAAACGAAGCATGCCGCCCAGCGTTTCTAATATTTTACTCCTATTCTGAACACAATGGAATATATAATGGGAGCCAATTCCATCATATACAGAAGATAGCTTTTTGAAATCAAATTATATTAACTAAATTTACTTAAATAAATTTCCATGCGTTTCCAACTCGCACGACCAAATCGTAATTCCAATCGACATGAAATTTGGAATCCGACAATAATATACTATTACGAATCTAATGAAACTGGTTTCATCTAATTCTAAGACAGTGTCCCGAATGACTATTTTTACTCGTTAAAGTAAATTGTAAAATTTCCAATTTTTGTTTACTCACTTTTAGTTCAATCTTAAAAGTTTCCTAACTTCATTCCAATTAAATTAGGATTTAATTCAACATGAGAAATCATTTTTATTCTTATTAAATTCCAAATTCAATTATTTAACCGATTTTACTTATAAAACTTACTTTAAAATATTTAAAATCAATTAAATATTCTAAATTCAGACGATTGAAAATCTGGGTCGTTACATACTTTCCCCCTTAAAAGAATTTCATTCCCGAAAATACTAAGTAAAAAAGATGGTACAACTCCATTAACTTTCAAAACAATTAGTTGAAATAGATTACCAAATTCTCTTAAGTGTTTAACTTTCCTAAAAATCAATTAGTTACAACTTTTATAAAAACCTTTCTAAGTTCCCAAATTCATTCATAGTTGTTAACCAATACTATTCCATAAATAAACTAATATCATTCAAAAACCAACAAATCTCATTTCAAGTTATAACTTAAAAATCAAATTTTATTATCAAAATTTTTTCCAATTTCCCCAAAAATTTCCAAAGCCTTAAAATTCCAAAAAAATTCACCAAAGTCTCCTTTGCATGGTTCAATCATAGTAAAATCACTATATACACACACACACACACAAATATACATCTCATCTTCGAAGATCAGATGTATACTTGTGGTATATATATAAGGGACAAAAAAAATTAAAGTACGATATGTTAATCGGGATATGTACTTTATATATTATTTAGCGAGCATATACGACTAATATAGCGTGAAAGCGAACTCGAAATGCGAAGCATACGCCATCCATACCTACTAAACACTCAAAAAACCAATGAGAACATTTATATAGAAAATAGTATCATTATATAACATAACTATACAATAATCATATGCAAATGAAATACATACAACAAAAGAAACCATCCAACAACTAAAATCCATTACATTCATTCATTAACCATTTCTATTTGCATTTTACAATGTCAATAGTTTTAATTCATTAACTTTCCTTCTTATTAACATTCATTTGATTTATTTTTAACTTATTCACATTCGTTTCATTAACATTTAACTATTCATATACAATTAGTTTTCATTCAGCCAATTTACATCCATTAACATTCGATTTTATTCACGTTCACTTTCAAATTAATTAACATTCATTTCATCAATATTTGGTTGATTTACATTCAATTAAAATTCATTATATTCACATTCAATTAATTCTCATTCAATTAATTTACATTCATTAACTTCCACTTATTAATATTCACTCAAATTCAATTCATGCTTAGCAACATCTCATTCCATATTTAATTTACTTTAGTATATTTTATTAATACTAATAACACTTAACAACCATTACATAAAATTCTTTACTTAAGTTCATGATCAATTTTAACAATTTTATACAACACTTCTTATGTTTATTATCACTTCTTAGTTTAAGTTATATTCAATTTTAACAAGTAGTATTCCAAATAATATTCAATTAACTAATTTATTTTTATTAGTTCAATTGAATTCATTTTGCAACATAAGTTGAATTTTATTTTATAACTTAAGATCATTATTCATTTCATTACTTCATTTCATTGATTCATTTTGAATATCAAAATCAACTTTATTTAATTTTACTTAAGTTAAATCCCTTTACAACATTTCATTCTATTTGACTTAACTTAAAATTCAACTTATAATTCAAATTCAAATTTATTTCTTAACATTCATATTCAACAAACAGAAAACTTGTTTTAACTTACTATCCTCAAATTTATAAGTTATACAAACTTATACCTAAAATTTCATGAATATTTACTTAAGTGTACTTCCATTCTATAATTTTAATGCATGGTTATATGATCACTTTACAACTTCAGTTTCTAGTCATTTTTATTTGATCCATTTCAATATCTATCTTATTCATTTCAAATACAATTCAATTTCATTAATTTAACTTTCCTTAAGTTAAACTTCAATTCATATAATTCATTTCACCAACTCAATTTATTTAACTTTACTTAAGTTAAAATTTTAATTTCATGCCTAATTTAAAAGCTCATTTTCTTTACATACCATTTTCAATTTATAAGTTCATAAACTTATTTTCTCACACTTTTATCAAATTATACGATGGATTTTAAAATCAAAACCTGCTTTATCAAAACTAAAATTTAGTAAATTATTAAGGTAGCAAATTCATCACTTAGAAACTCGAAAATGCATACTGATGATGCTGCAGTCACCACCTGAATTATTTCCCAACGACTGTAGCGAATTCAGTGCTTTTTATTTCTTTTAATTCCTTTTATTATTTATAAATCACATTCACAAATTTATACATATATAAATTCACTTTATTTCACTTTTCTTATATAAGTTCATTTCAATTCATTTATCTTTGTTTAGATTATGTTTATAACAACTTTTATTTAACTTATGAATATTATTATTGCATAAACAACCAAACAATCCATATATAACTATAATAGTTTCTGAAAAAAGAAAAAAATTATTCCTTTATATAAAAAATATAATTAAGGTAAAATTATTTCATTTACCCAATTTAAAAACAATATCGTGTTAGTTTGCTTACTTAAGAGTTTTGGAATCACAACCGATGACGTTAGCCAGACGCATCGACCAAAACCCAAAATTTAAACTTAACAATTCAAACAACCTAATCTAAAACATTTTTATATCACTTACAAATACGCAATCATATAGATACACTCAGACTCATTCTATGGTATTACTAACCATATCTATAATGAGTACCCATCAAAGCCTAGGTTTATCGCTAAACCCAAAGCTCAATACCATGTTGTGATGACTCGAAAATCTTTACCCTTTAAATCGACAATAAACCACATATGTCCGACCCAAAAAGCACAGAATAACAGAAAGACATGAGAAAAAACATAGAGGGTGAGAAGAAAGAAAGAAGAGAGAAACATAACCATAACAGTACAGAATTTCACATAGCAGCGTAGTAACATATAATATAGATGAATAATCTTTACAAAAGAGAAATTGTAATATACATACATCAATAAAATGTTGTACAACAATCAATCACCAATCACCAGCCTGGATAGTTATAATAATCTGTCCTCACAGTTGCTGATAATTTAAATAAAAAAGCAGCAGAAAATAAACAGATATGCGTATACGACATGAAGATCCTAGGTCATCTGCTAAAGCTCCAAAAGTACCAAATCTGAACCTGTAAATATACTCGGTCTGACCCAATCATTGAAAGGAAAAACGCCCCGATCAGTCTGGTAAACCAGCGTGAGAAATGCACTTCTCAACTAAATTTATTTTAAAGTTTATAAAAGCATTCTTTTATCAAAACAAAGGTATCTCGTAAGACATGCCCACATATAAACACGAACGGGTTTATCCCTTACGATAACCAAAACATTTCATATCAAATTCCCTTATATTATAATAGTGTCTATTGCATAAATAATAATCAATCATAGCTAAATAATTTATATTATTAAATTCCAGCATAATAGGTTTACAAACAAAATGGCAGGTACATAGTGGATATTGGATTCCATACAAATGGATAGGTAAGGGACTACCTTCCGTATTGTACACATCTAGAGGGATGCACCTAGGGAGCAGATACTGGCCGCCTAAACAACATAAGACCTGCCTATGCCTTCCTGGATAGTACCGAATATATCATCACCCCAGATATATGTTTGTAAAAACAAATGCACGTAATCATAGAAAATGCATTGTCAGACATCCATCCACCCAAGTTGTCTAGAAATAGGACAAACCAGAGGTACTTTCCTACAACATCCTATCGGGAAATCCCTATGATTAGTAGTGAAGAGTCCTTGCGTTGGATATTTCATAACGAAGAGACCACTGGTACTATATGTATATTAGGATTTTAACCCCAAATGATCAACATGCGGTCCTTCAGTGTGGAAATCCTAAATATCAATATCATTAACAAACCTGCACAATTGCCGCATATAGGCTGGTCCGAAGTGGTTTTCGAATAAACCGATCCCAGTTTCTTCGCACCAACAACGCAAAAGCGTTACTCAACCTCATACAGAAACCAAGTCCCGTAGATTTATCATGTTTCCAACATTAAACTTGTTATCCTTTGGCCAAGAAGAAATCTCGGTAGATAGGAGTAATCACTCCGCACTACTCGAATCAACATCCTCTACACCAAACGATAAACAGGACTACACAAATGGCTACGTACTAAGTGTATGACTAAATAGTTTCCCCATCAAGTCAAGAAACTAAAATGGCTAAAAATATAATTTAGCACTTAAGCAGTCACTAGGCCTGATTTATTAATCTTTTATTTATTAAATCACTTTTCCAAATTTATTACTTCAAATTATCTTTAAAATGATATATTCTCAAAACCATTGCAATATTTCAATATTTGGAAAACATTTCATAACTTATTTTAATAATAAGTGAATTCACAATTTATTGTATTTTCAAACCATTTAAACTCCATTTCAAAATATCACTTTCCAAAACATTCATTTTAAGGATTTTTCAAGTTAAAAATGTGAATATATTTCCTTTTACAGAAATCCATATTCAGCTTATTAAATTAGATTGATTTCACATTTATAGACAGTGTTTATAATTCACATTTCTATTTCATAAAAACTTCCATTTATAAAATTCCTTTATTAATCAATTTCCTGTTTATCTCATTTATGTGTCAAAATCCCATTATAAGCTTATTTACTTACAAATTTCTTTATTTACACATTCATTCTTGTGTAATCTCATTATTTATAAAGTCCGCTATAAATTCAGTACTAAATTTTAATTTAAAATCCATTTACAAATTTGATTATAAATCCATTTCTAATATTTGTAAATCACTGTTTCAAAATCCATTTCATTAACAGTCCAAAAATCTATATTTAAGCATATTCCACAGGCCATGATTTTTATAACATAAAAATTATAAATTTTTATTTATTTAAAATAAATTCAATTCTTTAACGATTCAAAAATTACTAAAACATTTTAAAATCACTTTGAAATCCTTTATAAATTGAAATCATCATTTTAATATTTTAATTTTCCAAAAATATGGCACAATGCTGCAAAAGCACCAAATAAGGGGATTCACATCAATAATAGCAAACATGGCATCCATTACTTCGAAAATTACATAATACAGCATGTATAATAATATTTGTAAATATCCTGGAATTCTGATATCATTTCCTGGAATTCTGATAAACGTGCATGGGTTCACGCTCCTTTTGATATGAGGTATTCGCCGGAGAGGGACACATTTTATGCATTTATCAACGACATTAGTGGAGAGAGTCGTTATTTTATCTACGATATTGAGGGAGATGGTTTGTGCCTCACGAGGGACGGTGAGATTAGTGAGGAGAACAAAAGTAAGTTTTATGACGTTACATGGGATAGGAAATTTCTTTACTCTCTTGGCTCTGTTGGATTTGATCCTCGTCTGGCTGCTCTATTCTCAGGTTTTTCTCATGTCATTGGCTCTTCTTCGGATGTTGGCCGTGATTGTTCTTCCTCTTCTGAGGAAGAATAGTCATGCTATTATAGTAGTTTAGGCTCTTTTGTCAAGCTTCCGTGCTTTCAAATTTTGCCCTTTTAGTTGCTCTGTGCATGTGCAGAGCACCTGTTTTCTCATTATTAATACAGTGGCACGTCCCACTTTAAAGCCGGCTAGCTTTGCTAAAAAAATATTTGTAAATAAAAATCAACAATGATGAGGAATCCAGTTGGATCCTTCCAACCTGTCTCCTGCAACAAATATACATATGAGCATAATATGTGCAATGTCTACTTTGAGGCAGATGCGCGTACAAAGGATCATCCGCTCATGCACGGGAATGTATAGAGTCTCATCTGCTGTAATGACCCATCTTTTTGGATGGTTTAAATCGACAATAATCCACACATGTCAAACTCAAACAATTTAAAAGGGAGGATTTTTTATGTTTGTAAATAAGAAAAAGAAGAGAAAAGAAGGAAAAACAAAACACATAATCTCATAGTAGAATGACAAAATATAATAATCAAATAAATAGTTCATGAAGCTGTTTATAAATAACATTTGATTACACTTATACAATACAGATTAAAGTTACATACAACTGGAACAAATAACTAAATGCAGTGGAACAATATAATATAGTGGAAATAAATATAATAAATAATAATAGTACTTAATCTTCGTCTTCGTCCTCCAGAAAATCAGTCTTCGATATACTAAAAAGCTCAGACTGAACTGAGCGAATTGAAAAGACAAACACTTGAGTCAGAACTAAGGATCTTGTGTATGTTAAATCAATAGTAAATAAATATGAGTGTAACGGCTTCAGAGATGTTTACGGGATTTGAGATCTCCTATCCAGTGTCTAACGTGAGTGTAATAACTTAAGAGATGTTCGGGATTCCATCTCTGAAGGATCCATTAAACTATCTACATACACAGTACAATACGCTATTATAATAGTGTCTACAGTAATGTAAAGTATCAAAATAGCGTTAAGGCGTTATCCATATCCCCCTTAACACATTTTACATAAGGTCGTAGTCTATACAGTACTGTAAACTCCACCATAAAATGGTGGCCTATCAGGGAGCACTCCATAGGTACGACACAAACCAAACTCGTAATGGGTGCAGTAAGGCATGTGAAAGGCACGCGAGGTTATGTCCAAGGTAGGATACTACCATTTGTTGATCCGGACTAGTGGTAATGCATAGCAGCTACTACCGCCTACATAAGAAGACACTTCCATAATCAAATCGCGGGGTGGCCACCAAATCAATTACAAAGTCATAATATGGTATTGAAGAAATGTGCCCGATAGGAGGAGTGACATCACTTGGCTCGGCATGGCTCCTGTTTTAGCCACATTAAGCCGACTCACGGGAGTCGGGCTACGTAAATACCTCATACAGAATCATTCTCCAAACCATCATAATTCTTTTTGGAATCTCCACCATATACACAATTGTTAAAGTGGTTTTCGGTATTAGCAAAGAGTATACCAATATCCGATCGCAGTCACTTTAACAACCAAATGCTTATTTCATAGATGGTTCTTTTAATTTTCATAACTGACTCATATTTGATATCAAAATATCATATTCAATTCAAACTATATCACTTTCCAAATCATATTCACTTTCGCAATCATATTGACAAAATAGGTTAAATCGTCATTCAAAATCATCATATTCAATTAAATATGTCATTTCACTAGAAAATATCATTTTTAAACTCAACTTATGTTATAACTTCATTAACTACATTCACTTTTAAATCAAGGATTTAAACATAAACACATCCAGTTTATGCAATCTGAAATTTAGAGGATAGTTTTAGATAGCTATAAATAGTGAAATTTGTTCTGCATAATTTAAATAAAATTTTAATAGTTTAAAAATATTTTAAATTTGTTTCAAAATAGATTAAAATAGTTTTAAATAGATTTAAGATAGTTTAAATAGATTTAAAATAGATTAAATTGATTTAGAATAGATTAAATAGATTTAAAATAGATTAAATAGAATAAAAACGGTTTCATTAGTTTAAAATAGGTTAAAATAGATTCATTTGGATTAAATAGATTAAAATAAATTAAAACAGTTTGAATTGATTAAAATAGTTTAGAAAAGATTAAATTAGTTTAATAGTTTGGAAATCTTAATAATCAGGATTTTTAACATAATATATTTTAAAAAGTTTATATCAAAATAATAAATTTGAAATTAATATCAGATTAAACTATTTCTTTCATTCAACACATTTGGACCACATCCTGCTTTCAAATCAACAAACTTAATTTTATCTTTCAATTCAATCCTCATTTTAGACCATTTAATTAATATCGATTTCAAATCCATATTCGAACAATAAATTGAAACTGTTTCAAATTTAGTAGATTTCAAAGTTACATTTTCAAATGTTACAATAACTCAATTCTGGAAAATTTCTTTTATACTTCAAATTCAGCTTTAAAATTTCAACTTAATTTCTTTAAACAATTCCTTTAAACCAATTTTGATTTCAACATTAAAGATTGAATTTTCAAAAATAATTCATTTTATATAATTCCAATTTTATTTCAAAATATCATTTAACTGAATTCAAAAATTAAGGATTTAAAATCATTTAACTTAACCAATCCGGTGTCCGTATATAATTTTCTACCCTATGGTCAAGTGATACGGATATATGTCATTTCAACCCACAATAATTTAAATTTACGGGTATATATCATTTCAACCAGCAAGAATTAAAACAAAATCCATAAAATTGCTTGGGTTTATCATTTCAATGATTTTTCCCTAATCTACAGATCGTTCAGGTACGTATCATTTCAACCTATAGGGATGTTCTAATAATAAACTAAGGGAACTTGCAGTGTTATAACAATGTAAATATAATATCCAGCCATCCAATATCAACAATCAAACATATATTACAATCATCATTCAATCAACCAATAAATACATAAATGAACTAATTATCATCAATAGGTATTCAATTTATAATTTAATTTTAATTTAAAATGACGATTAAATGAAATAAAATTCATATTTCATTGGAACGACAATTTAAATATACCAAACATCAACCGATCAATTTCTAATCACATCGTAAATTTAATTTAACTAACATAGTCGTAAGTGGCTTAAAAAACTCACTTTTGATTTCAACTCGATTTGAAATCCAAAATAAGTCCCAAAATTTAACAGTCTCAGAATTTGTCCAAACTAGTTTCATAATGTTTGGAATTACGATACGATTGTAGCGGAATGAACCACGCATAAATCCGTCCTCATATGTAAAAGTTATGATCGTTAAAAATTAAATGATTTAAAATTAAAATAAATAAAACAATAATATTTACTTACACATTGTTGGCCACGTTTTCACTACCGAACCGTCCCTCTCCATGCATTGCTGAACCATTTCCTCTCCATGCATTGCCGAGCCAACTCCCTTCCCCTCATACTAAACCAACCCACTCCATTCACTACCGAACCAGCCACCTTCCATCCACCTTCCATCCACTACCGGTCCAACGCCACCGAACCAGATCACTGGACCACTTTTCCACCGAACCATGGCGTTGCCGGACCAAAGTTGCCAGGTCAGATTGCTTCAGCCCAAGCCCACCAACGGCTATATACATCAAGGACCCCTGCCCCCAGCCTCACTCTATAAATAGAGGGGCAGGGGTACAACAATGGCAGACAAGTTTGAGAGCTCAAGCACGGATAGAACTTTTAAACAACTTTCAGATTCTTGTAATCAAAGCTTTATACTTTTAATCCGAACAGAAAAGGAGAATAACATATAAAGTGGACGTAGGCACATTCTGGCCGAACCACTATAAATCTGTGTGTCTTCTGCAGTTTAGTCCATTTATTTTATATATTTGCATAAATCACCCAAAACATTAAGAACAACATATAGTCAACTAAATTATACAACTTGGAGGTGTTTGCCCATTTTTTGTGCAAACATTTTTGGTGCTTTCACTGAGATCAGGAGCTCGGAGCTTCAGCTTCTCCCACTTAACCCTTTTCCTATCAGCATCGTTCATTGCTTGGAGGACATGCCTCCCGGACGGAAGAAAGATGCTAACAAAGGAAAGAACGTCACAACTAGCAGTATCCTAAATCCAGTGATCAGAGACAAAGGCAATCGTCCGATTCCAACAGAAAATGTAAATCAGGCGAATCCGACAGCCCCTGCTACAGAACAACCAATTACAAGGGCGGATCTGGACAGGGTTGTGGCTGAAATAACTAACCGCTTCGCATCTCAACAAGAAGCCTTGGTGGATCAACTCATGTCACGCTTAAGGGATGTTGAAGAAACCAACCACAACACTGAATCATGGGGTGAGTCCCGGTCTGGAGGATCTGGGAGACGACAAAGGTCTTTCTTCTTCGAAGAGGCTAACAACAGAAACAGCTATGGTAGGAGTCGAGCCCGGACTCAGCCCGAATTCCGACCCGAGGAAACACTTGGAACCGAACCCAACAGGAGAGGTACCAGGCAAGGGTCGGATGTAGCTGAGCCCGTCATGCTACCTAATCACGGAAACACCAATGGAAAGGGCCGAGCTGGAGTCCCGCCCGAAGTTGGACCCGAGGAAGTGCTGAGAACAGAACCCAGCAGAGGAAGATCAAGGCAAGGGCCAACTGTGGCTGACCCCAGCGTGCCCCCGGAAAACCAAAGGCGGCCATTGGAGAATGTTAGGAGTGATAGACGATACCATCCCTACAGGTCATCTGTACGGAATCAATCCCGCAGGGAAGAACCAAACTCATTTCTATCCGCTCCAAGTTCTGATGAAAGGATGGCACGATTGTTCGGAGAGTGCGTCCAACGGGAACAAAGGGATCGAGGGATGGCGCTAGGGTAACCAGCCTCTTCACCCGCAATATCGAAACTGCCATCACCCCCCGGGAATGGAAAATGCCAACAATGGAACCTTACAAAGGAACCTCTGACCCCGTTGTACACTTGTAGAGATACACACATCATATGCTCATGAGCAGAGCAACAGAGGGAGTGTTATGTAAATGCTTTCCACTATTCTTGGCAGATCTTGCTACCTCCTGGTTCTGCCATCTGTCCCAAGGATTCATCAGCTCATGGGAAATGTTGAAAGAAAAGTTCATCAGCCAGTTCCGCATTCATGTGGAACAACCCAAGGACGCTTATTCCCTATCTAATATCAAACAGAAACCCGGAGGGACAGTGCAGCAATATCTAACCCGATTCAACGCCGCATCGGCCGCAGTCCAAGATGCCGACGAGAAACTTATCCTAACGGCCCTCTGCAGTTGTGTACACCTGGATACTAAATTTGCTAGGAGACCAACGAAAGAAAAGCCAGCTACCTTACCCGATTTCTTCCACGAAGCCGGGAAATATATGAGACTTGAAGACGCTGCCATTGAAAGGCAGACAGGGCAACAAACCAAGGCAGCTCATGGCAAAACATCCGCAGTAGCAAAGGACATTCGAAGAAATGACTTCAGAGATAGTGCTGGGGGCAAGAAGGGGGAAAAGCGCTTATATAGGCCAGGACCGAGATTTGACTCTTACACTCCTCTAAATAAAAAAAATCGAAAACATCTTCTTGGCCACCCAAGATGAAGTTAAATACAAGCGCCCCCCACACAAGAAGTAATCAGATAATGCAATTAAGTCTGGAAACTTCTGCCGATTCCACGAATCTCATGGGCATGACGCCAATGAATGTCATCATCTCCGGGACTTGATTGAAGAACACATCAAAAGGAAGAGACTAGAGCGCTATGTGAAAGGTCAGAACAGGACTTCAACTCCTGTCAATGAAAACCCAGGGCTGCCCCTCTCGGAAGTAGGCGGAGGAAATCGCAACACCAGCGGCTCCAGTCAAGAGAAGATAGCGGTCCTTACCATATCAGAAGGACCATACATCGCCGACGGAAGCTGGGCAGAGATGGAGAGATACGGTAAGTCACATAGAAACAATGAAGGCTACGTTAATTCGGTTACAGAAGAACGCCACCCGAAACGGAAAGAGAATGATGACATCACATTCAATAGGCGTGATCTAGAGGGAAGGCAGTACCCTCACATGGATCCTATGGTCATCTCTGCCTGGTTCGGTCCAGCCAAGGTTTTTCGAATTCTAGTAGACACTGGAAGCTCAGTAAATATCTTATTTAAGCATGCTTTCGACAAAATGAAGCTGTCGATGAAGGATGTGTCTCCCTGCAGCAAACCTTTACATGGCTTCACTGGAGATGCGAAGATGCCCCTCGGGCAACCGGACCTCTTTGTCGAAATAGGAAGTCATCCCCGTTCTGTTGTGCGAAAACAAACATTTGTGCTAATAGAGAACCACTCGGCCTACAACGCCTTTTTGGGAAGGCCAGCCTTGTCTGACTTCCAAATTGTCCTAGCCCCATGGTGCCTGAAAATGAAACGGACAACGGAATATGAGAAACAGAGGGAGATCAAGACGCCGCTCAAGATTGCTATGTGACTGAACTTCGCAATAACCGCAGGAAGGATAAAGGGAAGGATGGAGAGACTTCTCTTTGCAAGAAAAACTTGGAAGCATAGCAATTAAAGAAAGCCCCTCCTCTTCGATATACCAGCGATCCTTCCAACGAATTAGACCCCAGGGACAAGGAGGAGGAGGCCACCACCAAGCCTGCAGAGGGTATGGAATTTGTATCTGTAGACAAACACGATCCAAGTAAACTGCTGAGAGTCGGGTCTCAGTTAAGAGCGGAATTGAAGGATCAACTCGTCGGTTTTCTTCGCCACAACATGGATGTATTTGCATGGATGCACGCTGATATGATTGGAATCTCCCCAGATGTAGCATGCCACGTACTGAACATCGATCCCACCAAGGTGCCAGTAAAACAGAAAAAGAGAAGCATGGGGGCAGAACGATCAGCAGCCCTCGAGGAAGAAGTAAAGAATCTACTTGCCAATAACTTCATACGAGAAGCCATCTACCCGGAATGGATCGCCAACCCGGTACTGGTAAAGAAAGCTAATGGGAAGTGGCGAACATGCATCGACTTCTCCAACTTACATGACGCTTGCCCGAAGGACTGCTTCCCACTCCCCCGAATCGACCAACTCGCGGACAGCACAGCCGGACACGAGCTCTTATCCTTTATGGACGCATACTTAGGATATAACCAGATCCCTATGCATGCCCCCGATCAAGACCACACTAGTTTCATCACTGACCGAGGATTGTACTGCTACAGAGTAATGCCTTTTTGACTTAAAACGTCGGGGCTACTTATCAGCGCCTCGTCAACAAGATGTTTGCGGAATTAATAGGACGAACTATGGAAGTTTATGTGGATGACATGCTGGTAAAATCGAGAAAAGCCAACGATCATATAAACCACCTGGACGAGATGTTTCAAGTACTTCGCCAATATGGAATGAAGCGGAATCCTCTAAAGTTCTCCTTCGGAGTATCGTCGGGAAAGTTCTTGGGATTCATCGTCCATGCCCGGGGGATTGAAGGAAACCCCGAACAAGTCCGGGCTTTGCAGGATATTAAGATACCATCCACTCGAAGAGAGATGCAAAGCCTAAACGGGAAAGTGGCCGCCCTAAGCAGGTTCATCTCTAAAACAACCGACAAATGCATCCCTTTCTTTGATGCTCTAAAGAAAGACAAAGGAAAGTTCGAATGGACTGTGCTCGACAGCCTTCCTTAACCTAATCGAACACTTCCAGAGACCACCAGTACTCTCAACTCCAAATGAAGGCGAGGAACTATACCTATACCTTGCTGTATCTTCCCATACTTTAAGCGCCGCTTTGGTGAGAGAACACAACCGCACGCAGCGGCCCGTATACTTTGTAAGCAAGAGATTTACAGGGGCAGAAGCCAGATACCCCAAAAATTGAGAAGCTAGCGTACTGTCTGCTAATCACGTCACGGAAGCTGCGACACTATTTTCAATCTCATTCCATCAGAGTTTTAACTGATCAACCGCTAAGGCAGGTACTCCATCGCCCCGACACTTCTGGACGACTACTTAAGTGGTGCACTGAACTGAGTCAATATGATATCACCTACCATCCTCGCACCGCCATCAAAGGACAAGCCATGGCCGATTTTATTGTCGAATTCACTACCAACGAAGGTAAGGATCGATCTAAATAGCAAAAGATATCAAGTGGAATCTCTTTGTAGATGGAGCATCAAACGAACAGGGCTCGGGGGAAGGTATTGTGATAATCACCCCCAAGGGAAGGAAGCTGCACTATGCCCTAAGGTTGGAATTCGCTGCCACCAACAACGATGCAGAATATGAAGCAGTAATAGTAGGACTGGAACTTGCCCTAGAAATTGGAGTCAGTTCTTTATGTCTCCATAGAGATTCTCAACTTATTGTAAATCAAATACTGAGAGAATTCCAGACTCGAGGAGAACGACTCACAGCATATCTAAAGAGGACCAAGCTGCTGCTCAATCAATTGGATCACTATTTAATCAAACATGTTCCTCGAGAGGAGAACCGAGAGGCCGACGAACTGGCAATGCAAGCCAGCATGAAGAACAACACCATTTCTGGAACGGTAGCCATCTCAAAACAACTAGCCCCAAGTTTCGAACAAGAGGATCTGATAGCTGCAATCGAAGAAGAAATTTGGATGACTCCTATCCGGAAATACTTGCAAGATGGCACACTACCCAACGAGCGTAACGAAGTCAGGAAAATCTTAAGGAGCGCTTCCCACTACACGATACAAGAAGGCATCCTCTATCGGCGCGGCTTCTCTAACCCCTTATTAAGATGTGTCGCCGGAAGGGAAGCCAAGGAAATCTTATCCTACATCCATCAAGGAATTTGCGGAGACCACACTGGAGGGAAGACTCTGGCAAAGAAGATACTCCGATATGGATATTTCTGGCCCATGTTAAACAAAGACGCCTTGGACTTCGTCAAAAAACGCAACAGATGTCAGAAATTTGCTAAAATCCCTCGACTACAAACCAATGAGATTACTCAGATGACCAGTCCTTGGCCCTTTGCAATATGGGGAATTGACTTGATTGGCGAACTGCCAATGGGCCGAGGCGGAGCCAAATATGCCATAGTGGCAGTTGACTATTTCACCCAATGGGTGGAAGCGGAGCCTCTAAATAAAATATCTTCGGCAAAAGTTATTAACTTCTTGATCAAAAATGTTTTATGCTGGTACGGGGTTCCACTCAAAATCATATCGGACAATGGACTTCAATTTGATAGCGAGAAATTCACCGACTGGTGCCGAGAGAACGGAATTCACAAAAGCTTCTCATCTGTAGCTTATCCCCAGGCAAACGGACAAGTCGAAGCTGTCAACAAAATTCTCAAAACTCTAATCAAGAAGAAACTTGAAAAGTCAAAGGGCGCTTGGGTGGATGAACTTCCTACGGCACTTTGGGCCTACCGCACATCTTACAGAACATCAACAGGGCATACTCCTTTCTCTTTGGCATACGGGTCGGAGGCCATGCTCCCAGTTGAAATGTAGTGCCCTCCCACCATAGGATTCACTACAACCCAGAAGAGAATGAAGAACTCCTACACATGTCTTTGGACCTAATTGAAGAAAGAAGAAATGATGCAACACTTAAAGCAGCAGCTCACAAGCAAAAAGTGGCAGCACGATACAACTCCAAAATCAAGCACCGTAGCTTACGAGAAGGAGATCTTGTTCTCAAACGAATCTTCCCGTGCCCCGGAGCACTAGATCCTATCTGGGACGGACCCTATGTAATTCATAAAGACCTCCACAACAGAGCTTATATTTTGTCAACAGTGGAAGGGGAGGTGTTCCAGAGGGCATTGAATATCCAACACCTTCGTCGATACTTTTCTTAACTTGTACTGCCCATACGAAGTGAATTAACAAAGAGGATCAGTGGACGTAGGCATTTTCGTGCCGAACCACTTTAAAAATATTGTCTCTTTTTAACTTGTTCCTTTATATCTTGGCTGCTTGTTAAGCTTTATCATTTTCTGTTGAACAAAATCCTGTATAACGGCATTTCCATTCTGGACACTTCACGGCACAACCTCACCTGGACAAGACCCAACAGGTACTATACGAATCTATGCCCTCGTCAATGAGATACTTTTGCTCTAGCATCCCTCTGCTGCGGGTTAACTCATTGCTCGTGACGGCCCTCAAAGCCAATTGTAATGAGCCGATCATAAGCCACCGAGAAGGCCGACTATAGCCGAGGCAGCTCATTACGGCGTTCGGCTCGCCGGCGACTGTGAACCGATTATAAGCCCCAACATAAGGTGTGGCCAGCCAAGGGCAATATACAGTTGACGATCGGCACCCACGCTAGCCGGCCACGGTAAATCGAATAATACCCACGATTACGGGCCATAATGGCCTGGGTAGTTACTGTGCGCGATCTCGGCTCCGATGTGTCTTAAGTACGGCTGTGGTAAAAAAGAAAACTCCCCGCGGAGGCGTAAGATGGGTGACGAATGTCTCCAAGACCCACAGCTAGGGTAAGTGACTACAAAACCCGTTTGCCACGAACTTAAGCACATCGAAGGCCTTCCGTGATGGGAAGTTTTACCATTTCTTATATTTCCATTTTATTTATAAAAACTTTCCTCCTATCCTCTATAACGATCACTAAAATACAAGACACAAAATGGGAGACACTCGCTAGTGGAAATGAGAACTCACAACTAGATAACAGGTCACTCAGCTGCATTCCATCCTCAGTCACACAAGACATTCAAAGCTACCATCTACGACTAAAACATGAAGGGCGGTACTTCCTTTTCTTGTACATAAACATGTAGCTATAGCCTATTCACACATCACACTAACATTGCGAGACATGAAACTATATTTTAAGCAAGAGCTTAGCATCAAACACGATTAAAGCACATGCATATACACAACTATATTTCTTATGCAACACATCAAAATAACGACAGCATTCAAATATGACAGAATCAGCTTATGTTATAAAATTATATAAGAATAAAATCATTCGTTACAATGACATAATTACAGCCTGAAAGTACATTAATGTTTTGAACTAGTATATTCAGGAATGCCAAGTAAACCAAAAAAGTAGTCAGCTGCAGCAGGGCTCCGCCTCTATCCTGCTAGCCCTCCGGGACCTACTTGACCGCTGGATCAGAGCTCCCAGCATGCTGGCCAGAGGTCTCACCTGTCCGGTTCAGGAGAAGAATCCATCAGATAAATGATACGCAATCAAGTTAAGAAAAGATTGAGAGGGAAGACTTACCAGCATCTGCTCCCTGATCATCACCCCCAACTGCACACCCACTTCCTCGGCGGTAAGCAGCCGTATGCCCTCCTTCACTGCCACTTTCTCCTCCTCAGTAAACTGGGCCGTGACCACATCCATTCTGAAAGCTACACCACCCTCCTTATCCGCCTCAGCCTTGGCCTCCTCCAAAGCCCAGAGATATATCCTAGCCATGACGTGGGGATAATCATTCATCCAGGACAGGTTGCCCTGCTTCCAAGTACGGAAGTACATGCCCTGGAGCATCTCATCCATCATCCCCTCGTTCTCCTCAAACTCCCTCATCCGGGCCTCGGAAGTCGACAGCCTTGCAACGGCAGCATCTCTCTCCAATCGGTATCTCGAGCAGTCAGCCTAAAAGGATTTCCGCATCGCCTCCATCTCCTCCTTCAGCTTGGCTTGAGCAAGCTCTGCGGCCTCAAGCCTCCCAGATAACTCCTCTATCTGCTCAAGATCCGCTCTCCGAACCTCATCCACCATGGCAATGGCCATATCGATTCGTTCCATGCAGGTGGCCTCCATTTTTCGCAGCTCGGCTCTGCTAGCCTCCTCCATAGTTTTCTTTAGCCGTC
Organism: Allium cepa; assembly: GCA_030765085.1. Lineage (NCBI taxonomy): Eukaryota > Viridiplantae > Streptophyta > Magnoliopsida > Asparagales > Amaryllidaceae > Allium > Allium cepa. The sequence continues at coordinate 603,002,414 of CM060943.1, read as the reverse complement.
TGGAGGCCTCCTCATGCTGTGAGATCTGAATGGCCTGATCGGCAAGCTGTTTGGCCTGATCGGAAACCATTAGCCGCAGCTGAATGTTATCACTTCCGATTTCCTCTCCGGTCTTGAACAGTCGGGCGTGATGCCCCACATTAACTTCTTGGTCTCTTCAGCCACCCGATCGATGTTTGCCTTGGCCTCATCCCCCATAGTCACAATCCGAGTGGTCAACAAGTCGAGATCCAGAGACTTAGCCTCATCAAGCACCCTTACCATAGGATTGCGGGGTAGGAGGTGCTCACCGGTAACCTCATCGAAGGAAATATCATGAGAACTCGGGTCCAGATCTGGATGACCCACAAATGGGTTACGAGCCAAGCCGGGACGATCAACATGAGTAACTGAAGGATTCTCTGATGGATACGGAGATGGTATGGACTCAGTATCCTCCCCCGTGATGTCATGAATAGGCTGGGTTGGGGGCTGAGGTCCAAGTGAAGGTTCGAACATGGAACGCCTCCTCTTTCTCTTTTGAATATCCTCTTCAATGACTTCGAGAAGAGGACGGTAGCCGACTACGCCCCCGGAACGGTCAGTCGAGGGCTTTGGTTTAGCAGAAGCTTTGAAGAGTTTGAATTGCTCGAGGCGGTGCCGAATGTCCGATGTCTTGGCCACCTTACCTGTTCCTGAAATAAAAACCAAGTGTTACAAGCGTGCATGAGACTATAATCCAAGAAACATGTGAAGTTAAAAGAGGAGTCGAAAATTCATCTTGAACCGCCGGAGTTACCCTAGCTGAAATGCTCTCAGAAGATGGACTGGCACAGTCCCGACCTTATCAGATTTCTTCGGTTTCTCCACCAAGGCCGACCCTTCCTCCAACCCCTCAAAGGCTTGGCGGAAAGCATCATCCGTCCACTCTTGAATCTCACCTGCTTGCCCATAGGTCAAGGCACCAACTCCACTACCACTCCGTCCTTCGCCACCGTTACCACCATCACCTTCTCCATCACCTTCGCTCTCCTCCTCGCCTCTTTCCTCCTCTCCACTTTCCTCCTCCGGAACATCTGGGCATGTTCTGGGAGAGGGTCCATCAGATTTCTTGAGCTTCTTCCCCCCGACGACTAGAGGTATCGAGAAGGGTCTCCTCTTACTTCTCTTTATAGTGGCCCCTCCTTTGGCTTTGGCAGCTCTTTCCTCAGCCGTATCCCTCTGCTTGACTACAGACTGATGTGGTAGAATCAAGTTGTGTTCCAGGAGAGTGGCATTCCTGATTAGGTAAGAAGCTGACCTATCCCTTCCCGAAATGGCCTCTATCTCCGCGGCCATCTGAACCAGGTGATCATTCTCCACGACCGCAAAGCCACCTGTCGCTAGCAAGAAATAAAAGCACATAAGAAGAAGCATCTCGGTCAAAACGGAAATTATAAATAAGCTGCAACTTACAGCGAGAGGTGAAGCGGTGGATCGAAATAGTGTCATTCTGGACGAAGAACCATTCCTTCTTAAACATGGTGAACTTTGAATACAAGTCCAAGACCGGCTTGAAGGACACGGCTGATTCCAAGCTGATATATGGGGACCCCTTCTTGTAACCTCTTAAGTTATATAGATACCGAATCTCCCGGTTAGAAGGGGGCGCCCGTACTTTCTCTGGAAAATCACGAATAGGCACACCAAGATAGCGTAGGAGTTGGCTGGAGCTGGAAAGGGACCACCTTCAAATAGGTGATGAAGCTAACTATCCAAGCATTGATTGGAGGAATGGCCCCGCACATGCAGTGGTACCTACTATAAGCGAAGTATCCTTCGGGGGGATTATATGGCATGACCCCCTTCCCTGGCAACAGCATGCGTGCTCTATCAATCCCAAAGGAGCGGGAGATAACATCAAGCTGCTCCTCTCTGAGAAAGCTAGGAAAGTAGTCAGGCGGAGAAATCAGAAGCTCTTGGGGACCATACCCATCTACTAGCGATCTCGGGGTGGGTCCACGACGTTCCGGCCCTGGCTGAGCTGGGGGCACTACGATGGACTCTCTTCTGTCCGAAGATTTCTTCTTATCCGATCGAGTTTCCACTTTGTGAGACATTATCTGCAACACCAAAAACAAACACACTGTTAAAACAAGGAGTATGGAAATATAAACAAACAAGTACATGCGGCCTGGAGTCTCATTCTCAAAACGAAACATAAAAGTTTGAGGCTAAAGTCCATTCGGCCTCGCACTTCTCAAAATCCTAAGTCCATCCGGTAGTACAAGGTTGAAAGGCCATTCGGCACTCAAACTACCGAGCCCATTCGATAGAGCAAGGCAGAAGGCCATTCGGCGCTATACTCCTCAGCCTATTCGGCACTCAAACTACCGAGCCCATTCGGTAGAGCAAGGCAGAAGGCCATTCGGCGCTATACTCCTCAGCTCATTCGGCACTCAATCACACTCGGTAGTTCAAGATTAAAACCCATTCGGCAAAAAAGGTTCTCACCTGGTTCGGCAAGGGTAGGAGTTTGATTCGGCTAACACGTTTGGTCCGGCGAAGATAATATTTCGATTCGGCAAAAACAAGGGGTGGGCTCGGCTGAATAACGAAAGCGTTGGGCCCCTATTTATAAGCAAGAATCAATGACCGGACCAGTTGGTTCGGCATTACTCAAAACAAAGCACGCCATATACAGGCATATGCCCTACTTTGGGGGGCAAATGTTGGCCACGTTTTCACTACCGAACCGTCCCTCTCCATGCATTGTCGAACCATCTCCTCTCCATGCATTGCCGAGCCAACTCCCTTACCCTCATAGCCAAACCAACCCACTCCATTCACTACCGAACCAGCCACCTTCCATCCACTACCGGTCCAACGCCACCGAACCAGATCACCGGACCACTTCTCCACCGAACCATGGCGTTGCCGGACCAAAGTTGCCAGGCCAGATTGCTTCAGCCCAGGCCTATCAACGGCTATATACATCCAGGATCCCTGCCCCCAGCCTCACTCTATAAATAGAGGGGCAGGGGTACAACAATGGCAGACAAGTTTGAGAGCTCAAGCACGGATAGAACTTTCAAACAACTTTCAGATTCTTGTAACCAAACCTTTGTACTTGTAATCTGAAAAGAAAAGGAGAATAACATATAAAGTGGACGTAGGCACATTCTGGCCGAACCACTATAAATCTGTGTGTCTTTTGCAGTTTAGTCCATCTATTTTATATATTTGCATAAATCACCCAAATCATTAAGAACCACATATAGTCAACTAAATTATACGACTTGGAGGTGTTTGCCCATTTTTTGTGCAAACACACATCATCTCACTCATTGATCATCCAGCAGAACACTTGGACTCACGAACTCGGCCTAGGGTTATAGCCGCCGCCTACGTCTTCGATTTTTGCACCACCCACGACCAACTAACGCCTGATCGAACACCGCTGTTCGCCTAACCGTGTCCGGCCGCCCATGATGGTACCCATGCGTGGCACAGAACCTCCTCCTCCTCCGCCGCCTTCAAACGCTAAACGTGGAGAATTTAGACCATCCTGACACGGATCCACCGTCCAATCTAACAACCACACATGAATGGCCATGGATTATCCATCAAATTTTGGACACATGGAGACCCAAATCGAAAAACAAACTGCAGATCTAGATTACGCTCTTTGGGAGCTTTCCAACGATATATAATATAATGTAGTTTTGAGGAGTTTTATTTTTGATTTGAATTTTGATTTGCAATTGAATTGGGAGTTTGGGTTTCATATGCTGTCGTTTGAGAAGGTGGAACTAGTAGAAGTAATAACATGTATAGAAATAAGAAGTGAGAAACAATTAGGGTTTATAACAGCGCATATATAGGCAGAGCTGAAATAGAAAGGATGGACCGGATCGATTTGGATTGAAACGATAACAACGACCCGAAAAACCCTTTTCATTCCCGAGACAAAATAGGTCATCCAATATATCGAAATAGATTTTTTCAATATTTTTGAACTCAATGGAACATGTTTCAAGTCCTAATTCCATCGTATGAAAAACTTAGCTTTTAAAATCAGCTTATTTCAAGTTGATTTCATTAAATTGATTTCTATGTCTCTCGAGCCCATACGGACATGTCTGATTGCTAAGAAACTTGAAATTCCATAATAATTCACAGTTACAGATCCGATGAAACTGGTTTCATCGAAATTCAAGACAGTGGCCAAAATGGCTATTTTCATATTAAATAAATTAATTATTATTAAATTAATTAAATCACTTTTCAATTCAAAATTTATAATTACTAATTTCATCATTTCTAATTACACATAAATTAACAATCTTTTTAAAACCAATTTCCCTTGTCAAATTCAATATTAATTATTGCACTAATTACAGTATTTAATTTCAAGTGCAATAAATTCATTTATCATAATTTAAATTCCAATAAATTGATTAGACTCGATTTCAATCTTTTTATTTAATCAATCTATGCCTAATGAATGTAATTAACATTGGTTTACCCTTAATTACATCAATATTCTTCAGTTATCATCTTAATTCGTATCAACTGCGATAATTGATTACATTAATTGCAATTGATTTTCAATTGATTTCAATGGATAAATAATTGAATTGGTAATTAAACAATTCATTATACTTACAATTTCAAACCCATTCCTATGTTAATTGTTAACAACAAACTAATAAATTCTCATATTGAATTATGCTACATTAACCAATTTCAATTAATTACGTATAATTTCTGCTTTTATTGTAACATTTGGTTTATTTACTTATTTACAATTTATAACCAATTTTAACTTTATAATCATTTCAATCAATTGAAATTGCATTAGAATAGTTATCAATTACCTTACATCAACATTGTTTCATTTCATTCTAGTTATTATTCTCATTAATAAATCACATTTTTTTTATTTCTTTCAATATTAAATTATAAAATCTTATTAAATTCAATATTATGATTATCAGAAAATAACGGGTTGTTACACTCTCCCCCACTCAAAACTTTTCGTCCTCGAAAAGGAAAAAGAAGAGTTAATGAATTAATAAATTTTATTCAAAGAATTCAATTTATAAACAATTAACATAATTAAATAATTTAAATAAAATATATCAATTTATAAGCAATTGAATCCTTTCATATTCAAGTTCAATAAAAGTTTGAAAAACATTTCCACTTTCAAAAAAAAATTCTAAGTCTAAAATTCATGAGAAATTTCGGCAGAGCCTCCTTTGTAGGAAGAGGTCTGAGAGAAATAAGAATATCAATAATAACCACATTTATATTATATTTCAAATAAAATATCCCAAACCACGAGAAAAACCATATAATATCGCTAAAAAATCGTAATTCGGAAACATACCAATTTGTCGGGCAAACACTTATTTACGAAACCAAGAGTAGTAGCTATTGTTTCCATAAATCTGTATTTCACTTATATAATTCAAAGAAGTTAATAGTTATGTAAAAGATAAATATTTAAGTTGTTTCAATCAAGCAAACAAACCAACACAACATAACAACAATCACTTGCAAACAAAATCATACAATTATCGCATATAATCAAAGTAATTAGCCATCCATCCATAGCAACCCAAAACAAATGGTTTGTTCGGGTTCGGAAACTTTTAATCCTATAAAATGATAAATAAACTACTAAGTATAACATGTGCTCAACAGTCTTACATAAAACATAATAGATTATTTATACATCTTTACACAGTTAGAAGTATCCTTTCCCAACATTCCATAAGCCAAAACAAATAATAATTTCAAATATCGTGTGAATTTATTCTTATTAATCTCCTTCCATAAAATTGACTGCTCTTCAGTTTCATTCATTAATACATTGCTTATTTTTATTAATTTACATTCATTACTTACAAAATTTCATTTCTCATTTATTCATACAATGCCATTTTCATTAAATTTTCATTTAATTACTAACATAAGTTGTTTCCATTCAATTATTTAAAATAGTTAATGAATTCGTTATTGAAGGATTACGTATATTTTATTTCAGTTAATACACATTTATTATTTACTTTGATTTCCTTTTTGTATTAATATTCATTTGTGAAGCAACTCATACTTAAATTTAAAAAAATTCTTTTTTTCACATTTATTTCTTTCACATATAGTATTCACTTTTACTATTCACTTTAATTATAATTTGCTTCAAACATCACTTAATTTCATAATCCTTTACTTATAGTATTCACCTTTTTATTAATTACAATTACTATTCAAATTATTAACTTAAGCTTATAACATTCTTATACATCTTAATTCTTCATTTGTAAACATAATTCCATTGAGCACTTTCATTACTTAAGTTTTACTTGCATAATATCCTATTACATATTCTTATTAACATTTCAACTTTATATTTTGGTAAGTTATCTATATATGCCTTTTAGAATGTAATTGAACGTTACACAGGTTTATCTTATTTATTTTTAGTTAACAAATGTTCAATAGTTACCTCTTCTTAATATTTATTACTCTCTAATTTGTAAGTACCAATCCTTAAATTTCTTTACACTTCATTAATTACTTAACTCTTAATTTATTATTTTCTCATTTAGAAGTTTCCAGTTATTAATATAGTCAAGGTTTCATTCATTACAATAATTAAATTTCCAATTTACAGAAAACTTAAGAACTAAATACCAGGTTCCTATTCAAATTATTTTAAAATAATATATACCTATAACTTATATATATCCAATCATATTTAGAAATTAAAATTCAGATATTTTAATCAAAACAAGTGTGCAGTAAAATCACTACAATGGTCTTTCCACTTTGAAACTCGAAAATGAACGTCGACGATGCATGCACTCCTCATCGAAATTATAATCCAACGATAGAGAGGGAAGTACAGAACTTATTTCCTTTAAAATTTCTTTTAAACATTTCTCTCAAAACATATTGAAATATTTATATCAAAAAATACTTCCAAATGCTACTAATAGTATATTCCAAAATATTTCGAAAAGAAATTCAAACCCCAGAACTTAAGTTCTCAAATTTCCAATTTATATTCATTTTATTTATAACCCCATTTTGCAACTAATAACTATAAATTCACTCCCTAATAAGAAACCAAATATATCACATACAATTATATACATTTATGAAGACTATTATTTTATATACAAAATATAATACGGTAAAATTATTTCATTTACCTACATTTCAAAACAACATTGTGTCTGTCAGCTCTATTAAGTGTTTAGAAATCCCTATCGATGTCATAGCATCCTATATACCGAAAAGAATTTATAAATACTAAATAGAACAAATTAACATAATATAAAATCTTTTGTAACACTAACAAGTACGCTCTCTCATATATACACTCAATGACTCATTCTAGGATATTACTACACTATTTCTAATGAGTCAGACCCCACGAAGCTAAGGTTATCGCTAAACCAAAGCTCTAGTATCAAATGAAATGACCCACCTTTTTGGACAGTTAAAATCGACAATAATCCATACATGTCAAACTCAAACCATTCAAAAGGGAGGATCATTATGGGGCAAATAAGAAAAAGAAGAGAAAAGAAGGAAAAACAAAACACAGAATCTCACAGCGGAATGACAAAATATAATAATTAAATAAACAGTTCATGAAGCTGTTTTACAAATAACATTTGATTGCACTTTTACAATATAGATCAGAGTTACATACAACTGGAACAAATAACTAAATGCAGTGGAACAACACGATGCAGTGGAAATAAATATAATAAATAATAATATTACTAAATCTTCATCTTCATCCTCCAGAAAAGCAGTCATCGATATACTGAAAAGCTCAAACTGACCCGAGCGAATTGAAAAGACAAAACACTTGAGTCAAAACTAAAAGACCTTCTGTAAGTTAAATTAACATTAAGCAAATATGAATGTAACGGCATCAGAGACGTTTATGGGGTTTGACAGCTCTTATCTGGTGTCTAACGTAAGTGCAATAACTTAAGAGATGTTTGGGATTTCATGTCCTAAGGATCGGTTAAACTATCTACATACACTGTACAATACCCTATTATAATAGTGTCTACAGTAAAGTAAAGTATTAAAATAGCGTTAAGGCATTACCTATATCCCCCTTAACACATTTTATATAATGTCTAGTCTATACAATACTATAAAATCGACCGTAAACTGGTGGGCTATCAGGGAGCACTCCATAGGTACAACACAAACCAAACTCGTAATGAGCGAGATAAGGCATGTGGCAAGGCATGTTAGGCAATGCCCATGGTTGGATACTACCGTTTTGCATATCCGGACCGATGGTAATGCATAGCAGCTACTACCTCCCACCGCGAAACACTCTCACAATCAAATCGAGGGGTGGCCACACAATCAATCATAAAGTCATACTATCGTATCAAAGAAATGTGACCGACAGGAGGAGCAACCTCACTTGGCGCGGCATGGCTCATATTTTAGCGACATCAAGCTGACTCATGGGAGTCAAGGCTACGTAAATGCCTTATACAGAATTGTTCGCCAAACCATCCTACTTCATTCTATAATCTCCACCACGTACATAGTTGTTAAAATGGTTTTCGGTATTGGCAGAGAGTATGACAATATCCGATTCTGGTCTCTTTAATAGTCAAGCGCTTATTTCACACCGAATGGTTCTTTTAATTTTCAAAACTATTTCATAATTGATATCAAAATATCATATTCAATTCAAACTATATTACTTTTCAAATCATATTCACTTTCGAATTCATATTGACAAAATATATTAAATCCTCATTCAAAATCATCATATTCAATCAAATATGTCATTTCACTAGAAAATGTCATTTTTAAACTCAACCTAGATTATAACATCATTAACCATATTCGCTTTTAAATCAAGGATTTAAACATAAATACTTCCAGTTTACGCAGTCTGAAATTTAGAGGATAGTTTTAGATAGGTATAAATAGTTAAATTAGTTTAACATAGTTTAAATAAAATTTTAATAGTTTAAAAATTCTTTAAATTTGTTTCGAAATAGATTAAATTAGTTTTGAATAGATTTATGATAGTTTAAATAGATTTAAAATAGTTTAAGTGGATTTAAAATTGATTAGATAGATTTAAAATAGATTAAATAGATTAAAAGCAGGTTAATTAGTTTAAACTAGGTTTAAAAAGATTAAATTGGATTAAATGGATTATGATGATTTAAATAAATTAAAATAATTTAAATTGATTAAAATAGTTTCAAAATAGTTTAGAATAGATTAAATTAGTTTAATAGTTTGGAAATCTAAATGATCGGAATTTTTAAAATAATATATTTCAAACAGTTTATATCAAAATAATAAATTTCAAATTAATATCAAACTAATCTATTTCTTTAATTCAACACACATGGACCATGTCCACTTTTCAAATGAACAAACTAAATTTTGTCTTTCAATTCAATCCTCATTTAAATACAATTAATCAATATCGATTTCAAATCAATGTTCGAACAATAAATTCAAACTATTTCAAATTTAGTAGATTGCAAAGTTACATTTTCAAACATTTCAATAACTCGATTCTGGAAAATTTCATTTATACTTTACATTAAACTTTAAAATTTCAATTTAATTTCTTAAACAATTCCTTAAACCAATTCTGATTTCAACACTAAAGCTTGGATTTTCGAAAATAATTCATTTTACATAATTCCAATTTTATTTCAGAATATCATTTAGCTAAATTTAGAAATTAAGGATTTAAAATCATTTAATTTAACTAATTCGATGTCGTATATAATTTTCTACCCTATGGTCAAGCGATACAGATGTATATCATTTCAACCCGCAAAAATTTAAATGTATGGGTATATATCATTTCAACCCACAATCCTGAATTAAAATAAAATCCATAAAATCGCTCAGGTTTATCATTTCAACCCGTAACGATTTTTCTCTAATCTATCGATCATTCGGGTATGTATCATTTAAACCTATGAAGATTATCTAACAATAAACTAAGGGAACTTACAATTTTATAACAATGTAAATATAACGTCCAATCATCCAATATCAAGAATCAAACATCCATCACAATCACCATTCAATCAACCAATAAATATATAAATTAACTAATTATCATCAACAAGTATTCAATTACAATTTAATTTCAATATTAAATTAAATGGCGATGAAATGAAACAAAAGTCATATTTAACTGGAATGATAATTCAAATATACCAAACATCAACCGATCAATTTCTAATTACATCATAAATTTAATTTAACTAACATAAGAAATTTAGTAGTCATGAGTAGGTTAAAACACTCACTTTTGATTTCAAATCGATTTGAATTCTAAAATAAGGCCCAAAATTCAACAGTCTTGGAATTCTTCTAAATAAGTTCCATAATATCCGAAATTTCGATACGATTGCAGTGGAATGAACCGTGCGTAAATCTGACCTCATACGTAAAAGTTATGATCGTTAGAAGTTAAACGATTTTAAATTAAATTAAATTAAATAATAATATTTTCTTACACGTCATTTTACTCGTTGATCACGTGGCTCCCAAACTCGATCTAGGGATACAGCCGCCACCTACGTCTCCGATTTTTGCGTAACCCACGACCATCTTACGCCTGATCGAACACCGCCGTTTGCCTAACCACGTCCTGTCACCCATGATGGTACCCACGTGCACGCTCACCAAGGAACAGAACCTTATCCGCCGTCGCCACCTTCAAACGCCAAACATGGCGAATTCAGACCATCCTGTCATGGGTGAGTACCACTAATGGTCACTGCTCGACGAGCTCTACCATCGTATGCCCTCCGATCATCGCCAGGATGACGATCCACCGTCCAATCTAACAACCACACATGAACGGTAGTGGATTATCCATCAAATCTGGACACATAAAGACCCAAATCGAAGAAAAGAACTGCATATCCAGATTACGCTCTTCGAGAGCTTTCCAACGATTTATAATATGATATAGTTTTGAGGAGTTTAATTTTGATTTGAATTTTGATTTGCAATTGATTTGGGATTTAGGGTTTCATATTCTTTCATTTGAGAAGGAGGAACTGGTAGAATTAATAGTACATACATAAATAAGAAATAAGAAACAATTAGATTTATAATAGCCTATAGATAGGCAGAGCTGACATAGAAAGGATGGAACAGATTGATTTGGATTGAAATGATGATAACGACCCGAAAAGTCCGTTTCGTTCCTGAAACAAAAACGGATCATTCAATATATCAAAATGGATGTTCTCATTATTTTCGAACTCAATGAAATATGTTTCAAGTCCTAATTCCATCGTATGAAGAAGTTAGCTTTTAGAATCAGCTTATTTCAAATTGATTTCATTAAATTGATTTCTATGTGTTTTGAGCCCGTATGATCGAACGACAAGTCTGATCGCTATCTACAATAATTCTTCGTTATGGATCCGATTAAACTGGTTTCGTCAGAATCCGAGACAGTGGCCAAAATGGTTATTTTCACATTAATTAAATAAATTATTATTAAATTAATTAAATAAATTATTATTAAATTAATTAAATCACTTTTCAATTCAAATTTTATAATCTCTAATTTCATCATTTTTAATTACATAGAAATTAACAATCCTTTTAAAACCAATTTCCTATGACAAATTGAATACTAAGTATTGCACTGATTACAGTATTTAATTTTAATTGCAATAAATCCATTTATCATAATTTAAATTCCAATAAATTGATTAAACTTGACTTCAATCTTTTTATTCAATTAATCATTATCTAATGGATATAATTAACATTGGTTTACCCTTTATTGCACCAATATTCTTCAGTTGTCATCTTAATTCATATCAACTGCAATAATTGATTACATTAATTGTAATTGATTTCCAATTGATTTCTATGGATAAATAAATGAAATGGTAATTAAAAAATTTATTATAATTACAGTTTCAAACCCATTCCTATGTTTATTGTTAACAGCAAACTAATAAATTCACATACTGAATTATTCTACATTAACTAATTTCAATTAATTATGTATAGTTTCTCCTTTTATTACAACATTTGGTTTATTTACTTATTTACAATTTGTAACCAAATTTAACTTTACAATCATTTCAATCAATTGAAACTGCATTAGAGTAGTTATCAATTACCTTACATCAACATTGTTACATTTTATTCTAGTTATTACTCTCATTAATAAATCATAATTTTTTATTTCTTTCAATATTAAATTACAAAATCATATTAAATTCAATATTTTAATTATCGGAAAATCACGGGTCGTTACACCTGCTCCAAGAGGCAGGAATATATCCAACTACTAATAATATAACATAACATCCAAATAATAATCACATAGCATAAAATAAATTTATTTCCACTTATATAAAATATAAGCGAGACAGAGAGAGTGAGTTTTACTCACTTTCGTTGCAGTCATCATTGCAGTGTTTTATTTTGACTAAAAATGAACAGGCGTTTGAATTTAACCAAAGTTTCCATTAGCTCAAATCAACTCCATGGCATAATATTTTCAGATACGAACCCAATGAAATTTATTTCGTCTAAATCGGACCTCGTATGGAAAAGTTATGATATTTATAAGTTTGTACGATTTTAAATTTTAATTAAATTAACTTAATTACATCATTGTTATTAATCACCATAATTAGTTTATCCCTTAATCCTCCTCCCTCTCTATTCGTTCCAGGAAACCATGCAACCTACCTACGTCTAACGTTCTTTGATCGCTGCTCCACCTCGAGATCACTAGAGGTCGATCTAATACCACCACATCAAAGAGGATGCCCCATTACACCAATGTCATGAATCCAGTTTCCCTTCTCTTCATCATTATAGTGAAAAATGCCTTCAAGAGCAGCATGAAAACTAGCAATTTTGCACCACCACGTTGCCTCGATTCAGATCGTGACCGTTGATATTGTAGAGCTCCTCGAGCTCTTTCATTTTCTTTTAGGAAGTTTCTCAAAAGTCGATGAGTTTGGAGATACTGGAGAAGGAAGATCGGGGTTTTTTGGTAATGGATTTTGTGAGTGGTGGCTGGTTCTTGAAATTAGGGTTAGGGTTTTAATTGTGGGGGAGTTGAGTCCTTTGTATAGGCAATTCCAATACACTTTTAACCCGACAAATTTCCAAACTCCAAACGAAGCGTGTCGTCTGGTGTTTCTAATGTTTTACCCTTATTCCAAACACAATGGAATATGTATCAGAAGCCAATTCCATCATATATAGAAGATAGTCTTTTGAAATCGAATTATTTTAGCTAAATTCACTTAAATAAATTTTTATGCGTTCCAAACTCGCACGACCAAACCATAGGTCCAATCGATATAAAATTTGGAATTCTACAATAATATACTATTATGGATCCAATGAAATTGGTTTTGTCCAAATCTAAGACAGCTATGACGACCCGTGGCTTTGGATGTTTGAAATTGGAATATTTAATTGATTTTAAATTTTTAAGATTTAATTTTTAACTTGAATTTCAAATATCGTTGTTTATTGGATAATTTAAAAATTGAATTTAATAATTAGAAATTGGGTAAAATAGGGAATATGGAGTTTCAAGCTTGTTAAAAATATTTTAAAGGCTTATAAAATTTATAATGATGATACTGAAGATAAAAGAAGTGTTAGAATTTTATTTAAGGACGATTTGTTCAACTTTGAAAATATATCGTTTAAATCGATATTTGAAGATAGCCTTTCGGGGAACAGTCTCGGATTTTGACGATACCTGTTCCATTGAATCCGTAATATTGTATTATTAATGAATTTCAATTTTCGTAGTGTTGGAGTTGTCGTGTGATCGTACGGTATGTAAAGGCTGAAATTTATATCAAGGATTCAATATAATAACTAGGTCCAAAAAGCTATCTTCTCCATACGATCGAATTAGACTCAAAACATCTTCCATTGCATTCGGAATAAGGGTATAACCTTATGAACGCCCAGCGGCACGCCTCGATAGGAGATCGAGTTTTTAGGCTTCGTTTTCTAAACGATTTAAATTTAAATTCCCATCACACCTTTTTCATTTCTCCATCAAAACACTGTAGCTAGTTAACTCAAATAGTTACCATCTAATCATGTCTCTTTTTTTTGAAACCTGGCGCAAAGAGAAAAATAATAGATATGAGTATACGCTATGTTCAACAACACGCATCTTCATTATAAAAAATAATAATAATAAACGAACAAAGATAGAAAGGGGAAAATGGCCGCATGCATACTCTTCGTTCCACTTCTTTATAAATCAATTTCTCCTTTCTTAATCAAAATTCACGTCCCTCAGATAAAAATCAATTTCCTTTTCTATTCGAAATCGCCCTCTATCAATTCTCGAAGTCGCAGGCCAGAGTGGGCACTCGCGTATGAGGAGCATTCACGAGCAGGAATTCGAGGCGACAAGCTTTGATGGTATGGTAGGGGAGAATTCTCGAATCTAGTGCGAATGGTAGGTGGTTGTTCAGAGATGAGGTGCGTGAGATTTGCATCGGGGAATGTACGCTCGTGAGTTTGGTTCTGGCATGGCAGTCGCGATGCAGGGGGGTTGTGGGGTTGCGGCATGTTTTAAAGGAGGGTTTTGATCTCGAGGATGTTGGGTTGAAGAGCAGGTCGCGAGGCTTGGTGATGGATCGCCGAAGCCAAGGCTGCGATGCTCGAAGAGGGAACCAATGGGTACTGCCTCGACATCAATTAGTGGAGGTGGTTCCGACGGACCGTTGGGTATAATATTGTATCTTTAATTCAATTTATTTAATAACATATATATATATATATATATATATATATTTCATTTTTTGAGAAAGGAAATTACTGTCTTGCTATATACAGATTGGAAAAAAAATTAAGTTAAAAGGTTTAAAAATAGAAAACTTTTATTTAGTCATAGGAATATATATACAAGATTTTGGAATATAAGAGTTTTTATAAAAGTTTGATTTTTAGGCCTATATAGATTATTTTATATGCAGTTGAAAATGAAAAAAATAAATTAAAAATACATATGCACATTTTTAAATCTACTAGTTTATTTTAAATAATGTATTATAGTGACTAATTTGTTTAATAAACTTATTTAATTTATTTTAGTTACTAAAAGGGATTTTAATAAAAAGTTTTTAAAGGAAAAATTAGTTTAAGTTAAATCATTAGTTAACTAAATTTATTAACGATAACTAGTTGTTCGATTTGTACAAATGTTAATAAACCATACAATGTTTATACAAGGTCTGAAATCATGAGGAAAACAAGCCGGATTGGACCGGAGTGCAAATAATATCAAAGGTGAGTTAATCTCACTCATTTGGATTACTGTTAAAATTTAAATAGTTAAAATTTAAATTATTGGTTGATTGATTTAAATTGATTGGATGCGATATTATATATAATAATAGTAATATATATTGGAGTGATTGATATTCCCGTATTATATAGCGGATAAGACCCTATGTGTCCTGCATAATAGCGGATGACCCTTTATACCGCAATATCCCCCTCGAAATGGGATTGGTATTATTATATTGTGCTAACATCTGTGGATGTAGAAAAAACAGGTTGGAGAGATCTAACTGGATTCCTCAAAAATATTGAATTTATTTCATATTCTATTATTTTATTATAATCTGTGATAGATTATATTAGTAATTGAAATTATTGAATGCTATGGTTTGCTGAATATATTTTTGTATCTTATGATATTGAAAAACAAAAAAATTGGATTTTTAAAGAAAAATAAAGGAGAAAATTTTAAGTAAAAGAATTATAGTGATTTTGGATAAATTGAAAGAATGAATTTTGGAGAAGAATAAAAGGTTGATTTTAATCCTACTAAATAAATTCCGAGTATGGGACGAACAGAGATTTTAAATAAATGGAAATAAAGGAGTTTTGAGGACTTAAAACGATAGTGTTAAAGATTGAAGGATTTATTTTCAAATCTAAGACTTAAATGGGTCGGAAGAAAATAAAAGGAGAATTTTGGCAATAAATATGAAATGGATATTTCAGTTTAAAATAGGATTTTAAATCATAAATAAAGGAGTGAATATGGAATTAAAGAGTTTTGGAATAAATCTGGGTAAGCAAAGGAATTTATTTTAAATGGAGTTAATTTTGAAATTCGAATGGGAAATCGATTAAGTGTTTTGAAAACTGTGGTTTAAAGGAAAATGAGGGCATGGAAATTGTAAACTAGGTTATAAATAGAAGTGAAGTGTTTATCGGTGGATAAATTTGAAAGTATAAATTCACGGTGGGAACTTATAAAGAGATGATACTTTGTTTTAGAAACAAAAAGGTGGTTTTATTTTTAAAAGGGTGGAAAGAAATTTATGGGTTTAGGACGTAAGTTAAACCGGAATAAATCGAGAAGGATTTATAAATGATTAGACGGGTTATTTTGGAATGGAAGGTGTATTTCCTAAAAAGCTAAGTATATTTTCAACAGAAGATTTATATGTATAACTTAAAAGATTTAAAGTTGTTTTAAAATAATGCTTTTAGAAAAATTTATTTATTTTAAATTTTTTAGAATTTTAAAGTAAATATTTATTTAAAATTAATTATAGTAGTAATTATTTTAAAGGTTAAATTAGTATTATGATTTAAAAGATAATCATTAAATATTTATACTTTATATAATAGTTTTAATTTAAAAATAGTTATGGCTAAAGTGTTACTTGGAAAATTATTATAGAATTTCATAACTATTATTTTGAGTAGAGTGATTTAAGTAGTTTTATTTCAAATTATTTAAGTGTATGTTTTGGGTAAAGTGGTTTAAATTAATAAAAATCTAATTTTTAATAAGATTTGGAGTTTTCAATGGAAATAAAATAATTGGTTGAATAATTGTGTAATTGGATAGTTAAATAACCTACTATCAATATTGGCCAATGCATTGATCGTTTCGAAGAGTCCGGGGTCGGGTTTAATTAGCCGAAACCACTTCGATCCAGTTTAAATGTAGCGAATGAATACCGTGAAGATGATGATGATGGTGATTTGGTTTGTCCAAACCCAGGGCAACTTGTGTGGATGAATGTTATCATACCATCATCAGGAGGACGGTGAGCATTGTAAGTGAATGTGTACTAAAAAGGTAATGCATAGCCTCAAGCCTCATCAACCGGGAATGGCTAAAACAGGGAAGGTGTAGCAAGGCTAAGTGGCTAGCAACCAATTAGGATAAGGTCACCAATGTCTAGATGTCCCTTTTTGTTTCGGCTGTGTGGGCGGTTGCTGATCCCAACCGCGGGGTGATCTTATTCGAACTATCCAGTAAGAGGTAGCTCCGATCTTGTGTTGCAAGGGATCGGGAGGGGTCCTCAGTACTTTGATCTAGGCCAGGTACTACGACGGGCGGTACCCTAGTAGCCCTGTCATTGTATGGAATCCAATCTCCAATAAGCGCCTATATGGTTTTGATTGTGCCCAACTATGTTGGAACATGAGATGTAAGCATTTCAGCTATATTCTACTTTACTTTCAATTGACACTATTATAATACCAAACGAATTTGTCAAAAATGTTTTGGTTATCGTAAGGTAAAAACCCGACATGTTTATTTGTGGCGTGGTCTTACGAGATACCTTTGATTTCAAAGGATATTCGAAACTTTAATAATTCAATTGAGTATTTTTCCCATGCTGGTTTTCCAGATTGACTTGGGTGTTATTTTATTATAATGCTCGGGTCAGACTGAGTATTATAGATTATAGGATAGGATGGTGTTGAGCTCAGGACACGAGCTAGATGGCGAGACGTATCACACATACTTGATGTATAATCCACTGTGCGGTATAAGCTGTATAGTCAGCTTTTATGAGGACAAGTTAATATAATTGTCCGGTATTTTGCTATTGATAGTGACGTACTCTGATGATGTAATATATAAAATAGATACAGTTCTTTTGTATAAAGAACAGTTATTATCTATTATATATTGTTCCGCTGCGTTTTTGAGATTCTGATGTTGTTTTGATTTTTCTTCTTTTACCTCCATCTTCTTTAACCCAAATGGTTTGTATTTCCATCCACTTTAAGTTGATCAGATGGAGAATATTGTCGACTCAAAGGGGTACAGATTTGCAGACTGTTATAGTTGGTATCAGAGATGAAGGCTAAGCGAGAACCTTGGCTCTAGTGTGGATTACTCTTTATAAATAGAGTTAGTGGTACCCTAGAATGAGTTTGAGTGTATTAATAGGTATGTGCGCGTATTTTTAGTGAATATAAAACAAATTTTATATTATGTTGATTGGTTTGTTGAGTGGCTTATGGATTCTGGTCAATATGAGTAATTAACGTTATTGATAGGTCTCTCTAACACTTGTACAGAACAATTAGACACTTTATTGTTTTAAATATGATGAATAAAATAATTTTACCCAAATTATTTTTGTATATAAAGGAATAATTTTCAGAAACTATTATAGTCGTTGGTTGTTAGAGAATGATAATATTAAATTATTATCATTGTTGTATGGAAATGGAATAAGAAATTGAAATTATAACCAAAAGTTAAGGAAATTAAATATGAATTTGAAATGTGAATTATAATGGGATTTATAATTGAAAAGGGATAAGACTCCAAAGTAATATTTGAATATAGATTAAAAGGATTTGAAATTTGAAAATGATTTTTCAAGGGTTTTGGAGAAATAATAATGATATTATTTGAAATATTTTTGAATTTGTATATGAAATCTGGTGAGATTTGGAATTTAAAAATATTTGAAAATGTTTTAAAAGAGATAAAAGCACTAAACTCACTTCGATCGTTGGAAAATAATTCCGATGATGATCGCGACATTATCGGTGTTCATTTTCGAGTTTTCAAAGGAGAAATTGCTACTTGAATGTTTTAAATTGGAATTGTTTGCAAAAGTTGGGTTTGGTTTTGAATTCAAAGAAATAATTGGATATACCAAAGGTTGGATACAGTTGATTTCAAAAGTGATTTTGAAATGTAAAGAAATTGTTTAAACTAGTTTAATTAAAAAAATGATTATGGACATTCAACTGAGTTCGAGAACTTATAAAATCCGAAATTTGTTCGAATGAAATTCAACTTGGATGAGTTAAATAAAAAGTAAGTGTAACAATAAAGTAAAGTGGTAGGAAAACTGTAACGACCCAGAATTTCTGTGATTCTAAATTCGTATATTTAATTTATTTTAAATATTAAACAAGTAAAATTTGTAAGTCGAATAAATTTTATTTCGAATAACTAGATTTAATTGGATAATTAAATCGACAATTTTATACTTGAAATTACAGAAATAATTGGAAATTGGGTCTAATGTGATAAAAAATGATTTGTAAAGTTGTATTAAATCATGTTGGAGTTAGAATGATGTTATAGAACTTTTAAAATCGAATTAAAAGTTAATTTGTAGAAATTGAATATTTTAATATTTAATTGACGAGCAAAAATAGCCATTTTTCAAACAGTCTCGGATTTCGACGAAACAAGTTTCATCGGATTCGTAATGTTATATTATTGTATGGTTTCAAATTTCGTGTCAATCGGATTTACGGTTTGTCCGGGGCAAGCTAAAATGCGTAGAAAATCGTTTGAGTGAATTTTGAATTTAAATAGTCAATTCAAAAACTAATCTTCCAAATATGATCGAATTGGCTCCCGATATATATTCCATTGCGTTCGGAATATGGGTAAAACATTATAAACGCCAGGCGACATGCTTCGTTTGGAGTTCGGAAAATTTCGGGATGAATAGTGTCGCGTAATTTTCTATATAAGGACTTCGTATTTTCTAATTTGCAAACATCTTAGGGTTTCAGTCCTAGCCACCACCCTTTCTATCAATGGCCAAAAATTTCGTTTCTTCCCTCCTCGATTTCATCAAATCCATCAACAATTATCAGAAACTATCAACTAGGAAGATGTCAAGCACGTTGAGATCTATAGTCTGAACGGTGGTGATCGAGTATGGTGCGTTGGATTAACGGAAAATCGAGCTTGAAGGGGCGGTTTTCGTTCTCGTTTTGCATGCAGGGGAGGCGACCGAGCTCTTTGATGTTGCGGCCGAAGGTGAAGCTCGTGATGGCGCACGAGATGGTGGTCGTTGATCGTTGCTAAGGTGATCGTAGGAGGCGTGCCATTTAGGGCAAGGGTGGCGGCTATGGGTTGTAGCGTGCGTATTTTTACTGGGTTAGGAAAGAAGGCGTGCACGGCCAGGATTGCGGGGGGTTGAACGTGCGGCTGTGATGGCGATTTAGGTTAAAATATAAAAGATAATGTAAATTAATTATATATATAAATTCGTGTAAACTTTACAATGCAATATCTCTTTCATACGAGGTCGGAATTTGACGAAACGAATTGCATTGGAATCGTATTGACGAATACTGGATCTTGATTGGAGCTAGTGAAAATTTTGGATAAAATTAAACGCGTGTTTAATTTTATTCAAAATAAAACACTGCAACCGTTATTGAAAGCAAGGTGAGAACTTCTCACTCAATCGAATTGCGTTTCGATTTAAATTTTAAATAGTTAGATTTAAAATTGTTTGATTGTATGCTTGGATGATAAATTATTATCTATTGTATTGAAATAGACCCTATACGCCGTATATTAAGCGGATGTTATTTATTAAAAACATATACCGCGATATTTCATCTTGATGTGGAATTGGTATTATATATGTACTTGGAGTTGATTTTCCCACATTATATAGCGGATGAGACCCTATTGTGCTGCATAATAGCGGATAATATTATATAGACCCATATACCGCGATATCTCGTATTGAAACGGGATTGGTATTGTGCTAACATCTATGGATGCAGAGAAATAGGTTGGAGGGAACCAATTGGATTCCTCAACAGTATTGATTTATTTACATAAATTGTGATATATTATGTTATCATATGATATATGATGTTTTGCCGTGATTGTTATATTTAGTGCTGTTGCAACATTGGGCCTACTTTTGGAGTTTTAAAAATGTTAAAGTAACGATTTTGAACTTAAAAGGATTTTAAAGTGAATTTTGAAAGTATACGTTTTATTAAATTATGGAATTGATTCATTTTAAATAAATAAACGTTATAATTTTAATGTTATAAAATTTATGATTTTTTGAGAAAATATAGTTAAAATGTGATTTTTGAAATGTGGAGTTAATGATTATATAAAATAGTTCAAATTGAGATTTTTGAATTATTATAAAAAGCTTTATATAAAAGGTTTATAAAAGTGATATTTATAAATTAAAATATAGGAATTATAAAACGAGTTTTTTTATAAGTGTTAGAATGAAGTATGAATGGATTTCATAAATGACTGAAATTTATAGATTTATAAATTGTGAAGTTATAAAATGAATAGATTTTGTAAATTAAAAGATTTATAAGTAATTAACTTATAAATTGGATTTTTGCATTTAAATGAGATTTAAATAGAATTTGTAATTAAGGGATTTTATAAGTTGAAGTTTTTATAAAATATATATAAATGTGAATTATAAACGTTGTTTTATAAATCCAAAATCGACTTATTTTGATAAGTCAATTATTTTAGATTTTTAAAGGTGATTATCCATGATTTTGGACATGGATAATCCATTAAAATAAAATGTGTAGAAATGATGAATTTGGTTAACGAAGTATATTCACGATTTTGGATAGCGAATAATATATTAAAGAAATGTTTTGGAAAAGTGATATTTTAAATAGAATTAAAACGATTTAAAGATGTTTTGAAATGTATTAAGTGTCGAAACCATAGATTTCAACATTCATTGTTGAAATAGACGTTTTTGAGAAATAAAAGGGAATGGTGTACTATAACACTGTTGTTATAGTAAATGATTTTCGACGGGAAATGTTTTATATAGTATTGGGATTTATATATCTATCTTAAATTCGAATCCCTATACTATTAATTTTGGGTTGTCGTAACGATGTTTTACGCAATATTCGTTTTGACTCAAATGAATGTGTTTAAGAGAATGTTTTCCTTAAAGAATAAAATATATACTTAAATTGTGATTTAAGTATATTAAATATTTTCCAAATATTGAAAATAAATGGATTGTGAATTATTTGTTGTTAAATAAGTATGGAAATGTTTTCCAATATGAAGTGAAATGTTTTGAGATTTTATCCTTTAAAGATAAATTTAAAGGGAATATTTGAAATCGATTTGAGAATCGTATATTAATAGATATTTTGGAAATGTGATTCGCCATGGAATTTATAAAGGAAAGGGAAAAGTGTTTTAAAAATAAACATTGATTTATTTTTGAAGTGTGGAAAATTATATATCTTGTAAAGATATTTTTGGAAAATAAATAATTTGGGAAATTATTTGGGATTTGGTGATGTTGTGCATATCTTTGATAGTTAAAGAACCGACTATCAATATTTACCTTTAAATGGGTATTTGATGTGATTTGCTTGAATTTGAATGCTACACTTATTTTTGAAAATAAGCGCTCGTTATTCGATTTAGCCAAGAGAGGACCTTTGTGTCATAAATCTCATTCCGAATAATGATATGTCGTAATGGATAGCATTTGAAGACTGGTGTTGAAGACCGGGTATTTTCAAAAACGGAAGGATTAACGTCGAATATTTCTGCATCGGCTGATCTCCGATATAGAGATTTTATCACCCTTTGTAATGGGAAGTCCGGTCGTGATTAGTGAATATCCGGATTGCAAGGGCTTCTTTGGAAGTGCTTCCGATTCCACTCGATCTCGGAACGGACTTGTATAGATGTGTGTCTGACATTACAATTTGAGATGTAAAGCTGGTTTCTATCAAATATATTTCTGTTGGCGGCGGAGAATTTATTCTCTTAGCTTAACACCCTTCTTTGAGACATACGAGCTCAGAGATTATGTAGTTGATGGTTACTAGTGATATATTCCCAAATTGGTAATGTGGTATACGAAGTGCTGTTGAGCATTTGTTGATCAAAGCGTGGCTTTTATGAAAAGCATAGCTTTGTGGACGAGACTTCGTCGGACCTCACACCCCGGTAATGGTCAAAACAGGAAAGATGCAGTAAGGTTATTAGGGGATAGCGCCCCCTTAGTGTATGTCATTCCTTCTGGATAGAGGTGGTATTATGGTATGGAGCCCTGATATTTAACCTATGTTGTTGTTGCAAACTTATTATTTTGTGGTTGTTGGTGAATCCCGGGATTTAGGTCGGTTACGACCGGGGGATGACATATTCGTGTTAGTTGTTACCCAGCTAGGGGTACCCCGGCCTTGTGTTGGCAGAGATCCGGTTAGGTTCTCAGGGCGTCCTTCCAAGGCGTTTCCATGTGGTAATGGGAAGTTCCTTGGCCTGACCATTTGTTGCAAATCCAAAGAAACAATACGAACCCTTTACGATTGCAAATTGTATAACCTGCCTCCTTAGGAGGTAGCTATAGCAGGCATAATATAATAGTACCTATGCTAGCTAAGATTTATATTCTACTTTTGATATGGTTTTCCACATTTTTCACTTATAATAATAATACTGAAAAGAAATTTGCGTAGTAAGCATCTTTGACTATCATAAGGAGAAATCTCCTCCAAGTTCTGCGTTTGCATTGTGCATGTGGCGGGAGGCCTTATGGTAGTTATATTTTCTAAAAAGCATTGTGAATCAATTTAAAAAATATATTTGTTCGTTTGTTTTTAAAGAATAACGGTTTAAGTTCTCACACCAGTCCCATGACTGACTTGGAGTTTATTTTTCCCTTTCTAAACTCTGGGTGCCCACCAATTTCCACACGGGCAGTCTAGAGTCAGGTTATCAGGATATTCTGGAATTCAGGAGTTGCTGTAGAGATCTGGATGACATGGCGTATCAACTAGTATATAGTATTTCTTTTTCGCTGTTTGTTTGTTGTAAACTCTGATAATGTAATGAAAGTGATGTAATGTAATAACTGATATGATTCTTTGTTTTAAAGATTATTCATTGATATATTATATGTTGTTCCGCTGCGATTGTGAGATTCTGATATTGTTTCTGTTGCTTTTTCTTTCTTCTTCTATCTTCTACC
This sequence comes from Allium cepa, assembly GCA_030765085.1. Classification (NCBI taxonomy): domain Eukaryota; kingdom Viridiplantae; phylum Streptophyta; class Magnoliopsida; order Asparagales; family Amaryllidaceae; genus Allium; species Allium cepa. The sequence continues at coordinate 602,978,346 of CM060943.1, read as the reverse complement.
TCTTCTTTAACCCTAAAGGTACGGTTTTCCGGCATTCGATTGCTCGGCAGTTGATACAGTGGACATATTAATGTCGACTTTCGGGAGTTGAAAATCGCAACATTACAAAAACCAATTAAGAAAAGTAAATCAAAGGTGATTCCTAAATGGAATTTAAATAAGTTAGAAAACTTATTGAAGGTTAAAATTTGAATTGGAATGGAACTTAACTGAATTAAGTTAAATAAAAGTAAATTTAAGGAAAAAGTCTAAGTACGCTAAAGGAAATGATTATTGAAAATAAGTTTATTAAGATTGTAAAACAAATGGGTAGGGGAACAAATGAATTTACATTTGTAAACAAATGAATTGAAAATTGAATATTGGATCAATTTGAATTATGTTAAGTAAAGTGGAATTGAAAAGTATAGTTTAAGTGGACTAAATTGAAATAAATTAGTAAACAGAACTAATTCAAAGTAATGATATGATTCGGATATGAATGGAAGATAGTCGATAAAATTCAATATTTAAAAGTGGAAGGTAGATAGAATTCAAATAAAATTAAAATTTAATAAAAATGGATATAAACTTCAATGGTAAAGTGGAAAATAAAAATAGGAAGTACATATAATATAGTGAACTTAAGAAATGGAAGGTGGAATTCTTAAATAAATTTGGAATTGAGAAATATATTCTAAGTTAGTATTTGAATGAAGGTTAAGTAAAGCTGTGAAAAGGGTAGGTGTGGATAAGTGAATAGAAATCAGAATAAATGTCGATAAAAAGAAAATTGATATAGTTAATAATCAATTGAGATAAATATGTGGTATGTATGTATATTATTTTATTCGCATAGTGATCTGATCCAGATTCGAGCACAGAATTTTGAGGTAGTTTTATCGATTCGAATTGGGATTTTTCACTCTATTTTCGACGGCGAACCCTGAATATGGATTTTTGATTGATTCTAGAAATTCTCTTTCATATTTTATGGCTATACAAGGAGAATGACGGTTTTTGATCAAGAAACCAGATCTGAGTTCGCCTAGGAAGTCGGGTGGACGATACTAGTTCGGAAGTGAAATTGAGCGATCAAGTGAGCGATCGGATTTGGTATTGCGTACGGATGATATGTGTGCATCGTATGGTTTAAGTAAAGCAAATATTGAAACAATTGGGAGGAAATAAATAAAATGATTTTGGGGTCTACGATTGCATATTTTTGCCAAGTAGGATACAGGTACTTTAAAAGCAAAGGGAAATTGGTGTTTTGATTTCAGAAGATAAATGCGAGTTGCCCGATAAAAAGGTATGTATTTAAATTTCTGCATGAAATTTGATGGTTTTCTGATCTAGCCACTTGGCTTTTGTTTTCTTTTGAAATTTGGGGGCCGGTAGAGGCATTTTGTAGTTGTACCGATCTAGTCGCGTAAAGGAGACGCTGGCGAAATTTTTCGAAAATTTATAAAGTTAGAAAGAAATTTGAGAAAATTTTGATAATTTAAAATTTGAATTTGAATTATAATTTGAATGGTTGAATAAGTAATGTTGTTTGGAAACTATGGAAGAGTTTGGAAAGTTAGTGAGGGTGATAATGTGACTTTAATAAAAAGATTTATTTGGGAAGTTGCTGAAAACTATTAGTTTTAGGAAGTTAGTAACGGGTGGACCATTCTTCTTAACTAGCAATTTCGGACACAAAATTCTTTTAAGGGAGAAGGAATGTGACGACCCGTGATTTTGGATGTTCGAATTGGAGTATTTAACTAATTATAAATATTTAAGGGCTAATTTTTAACTTGAATTTCTAATATCGCTATTTATTGGATAATTTGAAAACTGAATTTAATAATTAGAAATTAGGTAAAATATGGAATCTAGAGTTTCAAGCTTGTTAAAAATATTTTAAAGGCTTATAAAATTTAGACCAAACCAGTTCCATTGGATCCGTAATATTGTATTATTATCGGATTTTGATTTTCGTAATGTTGGACTTGTCGTGTGATCGTACGGAATGTAAACGCGTTGAAATTTATATTGAGGATTCAATATAATAACGGGGTCTAAAAAGCTATCTTCCATATACGATCGAATTTGGACTTGAAACCTCTTCCATTGCATTCTGAATAGGGGGATAACCTTATCAACATCTAGCAGCACGCCTCAATAAGAGATCGGGATTTTAGGCTTCGTTTATATATATATATATATATATATATATATATATATATATATATATATATATATATATATGTACATATCAACAATCAAATCTGCATTCCCATTACACCTTTTTAATTTCTCTATCAAAATACTATAGCTGGTTAACTCAAATACGTTACCAACTAATCGTGTCTCTTTTTTTTGAAACCTGGCGAAAAGAGAAAAATAATAGATGTGGGTATATGCTCTGTTCACCAATATGCGTCTTCTTTATAAAAAAATAATAATAAACGAATAAAGATAGAAAGTGGAAAATGGTCGCATGCATACTCTTCGTTCCTCCTCTTTATAAATCAATTTCTCCTTTCTAAATCAAAATTCGCGTCCCTCTGATAAAAATCAATTTCCTTTTCCATCCGAAACCGCCCTCTATCAATTCTCGAAGTCGCGCGCCAGTTAGAGGCGACGAGCTTCGGTGGTATGGTAGGGGAGAATTCTCATATCTCGTGCGCGTGATGGGCGGTTGTTCGAAGCTAAGGTGCATGAGATTGGCATCGGGGAATGTACACTCACGATTTGGTTCTGGGCATGGTAGTCCCAGTGCTGGTGGGGTTGCGGCGTGTTTTGAAGGAGGGTTTTGATCTCGAGGATATTAGGTCGAGGAGGAGGTCGCGAGGCTTGGTGATGGATCGCCGAAGCCAAGGCAGCGATGCTCGAAGGGGGAACCGATGGGTGCTGGCTCGACATCAATTAGAGGATGTGGTTTCTGCAGGCTATCAGGTATAATATTGTATCTTTAATTCAATTTATTTAATAACACACACACACACACACACATATATATATATATATATTTCTTTTTTTTTGAGAAAGGAAATTACTGTCTTTCTATATACAGATTGGAAAAAAATATTAAATTAAAAGGTTTAAAAACAATAAACTTTTATTTAGTCAGAGGAATATATATACAAGATTTTGGAATATAAGAGTTTATATAAAAGTTTATTTTTTAAGCCTATGTACACATTTTTAAATCTACTAGTTTAATTTAAATAATGTATTATAGTGATTAATTTGTTCAATAAACTTATTTAATTTATTTTAGTTACTAAAAGGGATTCTACTAAGAAGATTTTAAAGGGGAAGTTAGTTTAAGTTAAATCATTGGTTAACTAAATTTATTAACGATAATTGGTTGTTCGATTTGTGTAAATGTTATTAAACCATATATCCGGGTTGGATCGGAGTGCAAATAATATCAAATGTGAGTTAATCTCACTCATTTGGATTACCGTTTAAATTAAAATAGTTAAAATTTAAATTATTGGTTGATTGATTTAAATTTACTGGATGTTATATTATATATAATAACAGTAGTATATATTGGAGTGATTGATATTCCCGCATTATATAGAGAACGAGACACTATGCGCCCCGCATAATAGCGGATGATCCTTTATACCGCAATATTCCCTTCGAAGTGGGATTGGTATTATTATACTATGCTAACATCTATGGATGCAGGGAAATAGGTTGGAGGGATCCAACTGGATTCCTCAAAAAGGTTGAATTTATTTCATATTCTGTAATATTATTTATTTGATAATCTGTGATAGATTATATTGGTAATTGAAATTATTGAACGCTATGGTTTAGCTGAATATATTTTGGTATCCTATGATATTGAAAAATAAAAAAAATTGGATTTTTAAAGAAAAATAAAGGAGAAAATTTTAAGTAAAAGAATAATAGTGATTTTGGATAAATTGAAAGAAATAAAGGAGTTTTGAGGACTTAAAACGATAGTGTTATAGATTGAAGGATTTATTTTCAAATCTAAGACTTAAATGGGTTGGAAGAAAATATAAGGAGAATTTTGGGAATAAAGTATGAAATGGATACTTCAGTTTAAAATAGGATTTTAAATCATAAATAAAGGAGTGAGTATGGAATTAAAGAGTTTTGGAATAAATATAGGTAAGTAAAGGAATTTATTTTAAATGGAGTTAATTTTGAAAATCGAATCGGAAATCGATTAAGTGTTTTGATAACTGTGATTTAAAGGAAAATGAGGGTATGAAAATTATAAAATGGGTCATAAATAAAAGTGAAGCATCTATTAGCGGAGAAATTTGAAAGTATAAATTCACGGTGGGAACTTATAAAGAGATGGTAGGTTTTATTTTTAAACGTGCGGAAAGAAATTTACGGTTTTGGGACGTAAGTTAAACCGGAATAAATCGAGAAGGATTTATAAATGATTAGACGGGTTACGTTGGAATGGAAGGTGTATTTTCTGAAAAGCTAAGTATATTTTTCAAAATAAGATTTCTATGTATAACTTAAAAGATTTAAAATTGTTTTAAAAGAATGTTTTTTCAAAAAATTATTTATTTAAAATTGTTTATGATTTTAAAGTAAATATTTATTTAAAAGTAATTATAGTAGTAATTACTTTAAAGGTTAAATTAGTATTATGATTTAAAAGATAATTATTAAATATTTGTACTTTATACAATAGTTTTAATTTAAAATAGTTGTGGCTAAAGTTTTACGTGGATAATTATTAAAGAATTTCATAACTATTATTTTGAGTAAAGTGATTTAAGTAGTTTTATTTCAAATGATTTAAGTGTATGTTTTGGGTAAAGTGATTTAAATTATTAAAAATATAATTTTAATAAGACTTGGAGTTTACAGTGGAAATAGAATAATTGGTTGAATGATTATGTAATTTGATAGTTAAATAACCGACTATCAATATTGGCCAATGCGCTGATCATTTCGAAGAGTCCAGGATCGGGTTGAATTATCCGAGAACCGCTTCGATCCGGTTTGAACGTAGTGAATGAAGACCGTAAAGATGATGAAGACGGTGATTTGATTTGTCCAAACCCAGGGCAACTTGTATGGATGAATGCTATCAGACCATCGTCAGAAGGACGGTGAGCATTCTAAGTGAATGTGTGCTAAAAAGGTAACGCATAACCTCAAGCCTCATCAACCGAGAATGGCTAAAGCAAGGGAGGTGCAGCAAGGCTAAGTGGCTCGCAACCAATTAGGATAAGGCTATCCCTATCTAGATGTCCGTTTTTATTTTGGCTGTGCGGGCGGTTGCTGATCCCAACCGCAGGGTGATCTTATTCGGAGTATCTAGTAAGGGGTAGCTCCAGTCTTGTGTTGCAGGGGATCGGGAGCGGTCCTTGGTACTCTGATCTAGGCTAGGTACTATGACAGGCGGTACCCCAGTAGCCCTGCCATTGTATGGAATCCAATCTCCAATAAGCGGTTGTACGGTTTTGATTGTGCCTAACTATGCTGGAACGTGAGATGCAAGCATTTCATCTATATTCTACTTTACTTTCAATTGACACTATTATAATACCAGACGAATTTGATAAAAATGTTTTGGTTATCGTAAGGTAAAAACCCGGCATGTTTATTTATGGCGTGGTCTTACGAGATAACTTTGATTTCAAAGGATTTTCGAAACTTTAGTAATTCGATTGAGTGTTTTTCTCACGCTGGTTTTCTAGACTGACTCAGGTGTTATTTTATTATAATGCTCAGGTTAGACCGAGTATTACAAACTAAAGGATAGGATGCTGTGGAGCTCATGAGACGAGCTGGATGGCAAGGCGTATCAGACGTACTTGATGCATAATCCGCTGTGCAGTATAAGCTGTATAGTCAGCTTTTGTCAGGACAAGTTAATATAACCGTCCAGTAATGTGCTATTCATTGTGATGTACTCTGACGATGTAATATATAAAATAGATATAGTTCTTTTATATAAAGATCAGTTATTATCTCCTATATATTATTCCGCTGCGTTTGTGAGATTCTGAAGTCTCTTCTTCTACCTACTTCTTCTTTAACCCTAATGGTTCGTATTTCTGTCCACTTTGAGTTGATCTGATGGAGAATATTGTCGACTTAAAGGGGTACAGATTTGCGGGCTGTTACAACAGTGTCACAAATTACTATTTTTACTCCTCAAATTAAATTATGAAATTTTCAGTTTCTGTTTATTTACTTTTAATTCAATCTTAAAAGTTTTCTAATTTCATTCCAATTCAATTAGGATTTAATTCAACTTTAGAAATCATTTTTATTCTTATTAAATTCCAAATTCAATTATTTAATCGATTTTACTTATAAAATTTACTTTAAAATATTTAAAATCAATTAAATATTCTAAATTCAGACGATTGAAAATCTGGATCGTTATAGAAATTGAAGTTAATTCGAATTGAAATTGGGATAAAGTTGAATTGAATTATGAATTTGGGGTTGATTTGAATTGGATATTGGAAATCAAATTGGTTGATTTGAAATTTGAACTAAGGTTCAGATTTGTTGAAATTAGAAAGAAATAATTTAAATAATTTTCAAGATAAACCATTTAATATATAATTGTTTTAAAATACAACTATTTTAACTTTGTAAATTATTTTGATTTCCAAACTATTTTAATAAATAAACCATTTTCAATAATCAAACTATTTGATGTACAAACCATTTTCAAATCTCCCAACTATTTATAATTATCCAAACTATTTCAAATTATTCTACTGTTTCAATATTTATACTGTTTTGGAAGTTGAAACTATTTACATTTAAATCATTGAATTTAAATGCAAATGTGGTTAATATGAAGTTATAACCTATTATTGAATTTGAAACTGATTTCTAATTGAATATGAATTTTGAAGTGGATATTATTTTGAAGAAATAATATGAATGTTTTGAAGTGAAATTGGTTTTGAAGTAAATATGGTATTTTGAATATAAAGTATGATTGACTTTTGAAATGTGAAAGAATCAACCGGTGTGTAAAATGACATTTGGTTGTTAAAGAGACCAGGGCCTCTTATTGGCATACTCTCTATCAATATTGGAATCATTTTAATAATTGTGTACGCAGTGGATGATCCAGAATGAAGAGGAAGGTTTTGGCGTACGTTTTCTAGATTTAAAGAAAGTGAACGATGATGGATTGGCCTAACACTTGTGTCAATTTGAAGTGACTAAAACAGGAGCCATACTAGCCAATGAGGCTAGCTACCTCTAGTGGACACACTTCTTCTTATTACCATCATTTACATTGTGATTGATTGGTGTGCACTCATGAATTCTGTGGAGTGTTGTGTTGCGGTGGGTCGTTAGGGCTTACCACCAGCCGAGAAGGGTAAATTGGTAGTATCCTACCTTGGGCATTGCCTCACATAGCCTGTCATACTTTTATCCCTATACGAGACCACTACGATTTTGATTTAGTGTTGTCGTATATGGAACATCCCTATCCACCAAAGGTTTACTGGTCTTTTATATGCAAACTGTACGAAAATGCTTAAAAATGCGTTAAGGGGGATCAGTGTAAAGCTTTAACGCTATTTTGATATTTTATATTTACTGGTAGACATTATATATATAGCGTATCCTACTGTAGGTAGATAGTTTGATGGATCGTTAAGAGAGGAAAAATCGCAAAACATCTCCTAAGTTATTGTACGCACTCGTACACTGGATAGAAGATGTAAAATCTCATAAACATCTCTGACATTATTACACTCATATTTTATCATGGTATTATTTTGACTTACATGGGGATATTTTAGTTCTGATCCGAGTGTTGGGTCTTTTCATTACGCTTGGGTCATCTTGGGTATTTCAGTGTTTTGAAGATCATCATTTCTGGAGGACAAAGAGGAAGATTGGTATAATATATTACTAGTATTTTCCACGCATCATTTTGTTTCCGCTGCATCATTTTGTTCCCACTACATTATTTATTATCTATTGTATTTATATCTCTGATGATATTGTGTAAACTATTTTATTGTATAGTATAATCAAATGTATATTAAACGGCTTCATGAACTGTTTATTTGATTATTATAATTTGTCATTCTGCTGCGAGATACAGTATTTTGCTTTTTCATTTCTTCTATTTCTTAAATAAAACCCTCATTTACTATCTGCCTTTTTGATTGTTTGAGGTTGACATGTGTGGTTTATTATCAACTTGGATGGTTAGAAATGTGGGTCGTCACATCTGGTATCAGAGCTTAGGTTTGGAGAAACCCTAACTCTATTGAGGAATAACTCATTTGAAATAGGGTTGCACCCTAAAATGAGTTTGAGTGTCTATATATATATATATATATATATATGAGAGAGCGTATTTGTTAGTGTTATAAAATTGTTCTATATTATGTTTTTTGAATAGTTAAGTTTGAATTTTGGGTTCTGATCGATTCATTTGGCAAACATTATCGATAGGAATTCTAAAACACTTGAACAAAGCAAGCTGAAATAATATTGCTTTCGAAATTGGTAAATGAAATAATTTTATCTAGGATTATATTTTGTATATAAAAGAATAATTCTCTGAAATTTGGATATATATTAAATATATTGGTTGTTGGAAAGGATAATATTCGTTTATTATCATTATTGTTTAATCTGTTAATATTCTTAACCATTAACTATTGTATGTTATAAGGAAATGAAATGCTGTGAATAAGGATTATGAAATAAGGTTGCAAATGAAATGAATTTAAACTAGGAATTTGAGAATTTAAATTGCGGTGCTTTTGAAATTGGTTTTCAAAGATTTTGGAAAATAATATTAGTATTATTTGGAAGTATTTTCAAGTAGAAGCCGTTTTCAAAGGAATTTAAAAAGAAATGAGTTCAGTACTCCCCTCTTCTGTTGCTGGAAAATAATTTTGGTGATGACTACACAGCATCATCGACTTTCATTTTCGAGTCTCAAATGGAAGAGACCACTTACTAGCTTTGCTATGAAACTGTTTGATAAAATGATTTTGATTTAAAATTTCTTAAGTATGATTTGATATGTATGTAAAAGCGATGGGTATATATATTATTTCAAATTGATTTGAATTGAACCTAGAATTCAAAATTCTTAAGTTTCCACTAATTAATGATTCTCAATTATTGAATTGAAAAGTGACTTTTAATAATTGAACTTTTAAAGTTAAAATAAGTAAATGAGGCTAAATGTTAAGTGAAATATGAAAAACCTAAGCTATAACTCGTATGTTAGAAGACAATAAAAATTAAAAAAAGTTTAAATTATTGAACGTTCTTGTTAATATTAAATATATAAGAAAAATTTGTATAACATTCAATTGCATTTTAATAACATATATAAGACTTACCAGAGATGTTAAAGTTCAAATGTTAATATGGATATGCAATTTGTAACAACCCGCATATTTATCGATTTTATATTTTAATATTTTATTTAAATATTTTATCGTTCGTCGGATTAGTCCGAAAACCTACTTTTTGCATACGGTCGAATTAGGACTCGAGACCACCTCCATTGAGTTCAAAATGACGTTTGCGACCTTTTTGAGTATAAGCTTCGATATGTTTGGAGAAAGTTGAATTTTGCTACTTTTTGCTTAGGGTTTTGGTTTGGGCTGAGCCAATTAACCACTTACTAACTCAGTTCCAACCCTCTCCTCTTCATTCACTCCTCTTCTATTTTCCTAATACTCAAGCTTTTATGTTAATGGAGGGTGGAAGAGGAAATTAAAACTCCAAGCCCTAGCTTCCTTTGCAAATCCAAGTTCTTGCTCCAAAATCAAAGAGAACCCCTTGGTAAGCATCTCCTTCACCTTCTCCAACTCTTTCTCCATTCAATTTCAGAAATTTCCTAAACCTAATTTAGGGAATGTTTCTCTTTTAAGCTTAGATTCAAGCTTCTAGTGTTGAGATTGAAGAGTGCTTGTTCTTGCCATTGCTTTCAAGCTTCATCTTCATAAACTTAGTTCAAAGGTGAGATTTTTATCTCACATCTATGACTATAATTATCTTTGGTTGTTGGGTATGAATTCCTAACACTTCTTCATGTGCATTTGCTCTTGATTTGGATTGGTTTTGTGAATATTCCAATTTTTGGGTTTTTAAGACAAATTTGTGTAAAATCCTTTTATGGATGTTTGATCATGCTTTTGGTGATGCATCGAGGAGCATATAGGGCCGGGTTGCCGTTTGGCATAAACCCTTAGAGCCAATGTTCGTCCGATTGCATTTTGGAAGAGTTTGCTCTTCATTTGTATAAGGCTGAAAAACAGCCCAGGCATGATTCAGTCGACTGAAATCTCTGTTCAGTCGACTGAACCTGAAACCCGAGAGTTTCCAGGCATGATTCAGTCGACTGAAAACTTCTGCACAGTCGACTGAAACTGGAAACAGAAAGTTTCCTGAACCTGGAAAATTTCCATGTACAGGGTCAGTCGACTGAAATTCTCTGTTCAGTCGACTGAACCTGCTGTTTTAGTCCAATTTGCCTTTTTGGATTGAATTTCCAATTTAAATCGATTCGCGATGATCCTATTTATTGTCATCATTTATTATCATCTTGAGTGACTTATTTTCTTTGGGAATTTTAGATATATCCACTTCGATGGATCCTTTATCGATTTCATTGGATTTTTATTCACATCTTCGAATGTGATCTTTGTGATTGATTGTTTCTACAATCCCCCTTTTGCTTTGTCACTTTAAAAATATAAAGGTTTTCTATACTAGTAGTAAATATCAAAACTCTTTCCTCAAACGATTTCAATACTATTTTAATACCAAATTCGTTTATAAAACTGTTTTCCAATCTATTAGTATATACAAACCTTTACCTCACTCGTATGAGAAATCTAATTAAACGACTTAGTAAAACGAGTGGTATGAAACACTTGCGTTTACTTCGTCGGTTAATTCTTGGACTTGTTCGATTGAATCTCTTGTGACAATTTTTCTAGTGGAGATCTACAATTTGTTCGTAAATATTTAAGTTAAGCTAGTGGTTATGGGACATGAAGCTAAGCTCATATATTTACTAGCTTAGTGTAATCGACACTTCTCTTTGATCATGACGATCATTTTAGGTTTTAGACTAGCATCGTGCTATGTCTTTGTGATTTGGTTCATCGGACGCCCCGCTGTACGACGTCGTTGTTCCCTTTGATTATGATTTGGTTCATCAGATGTCCCGCTGTACGACGTCGTTGATCCTTTCCTTGTGATTTCTGGATCTCGTGTGCTGATTTCTGGAATTTATGTTTCACCAACTTTTACGATGGGCACTGATATATGTCATTTATTGTGGCTTGGTGAATGAAATTAGGAGTATGACATTCCTTTTTATCTTGAGTAGATTATTGTGAAATTGATTTATCTCTTGTTAATTTTCACTTACTTATTTATCACAGCTTGGCATTGTGATTATTATATGTTTATGTCATATCTCTTATTATATATCACTTCATCTGATATTTATAGCTAGACTGATCCGTTTATTATTTTCTTATTAAATAATACTCGGGTCAGACCGAGATGTTATAGGTGCTTCTGCTTGACTTCTCTCTTGGGATTGATCCCTCTGACTTTTGGCTAACTACTTAGATTAGTAGTTTTTGTTGTATACATTTGAGATATAGACTCCATAATGTATACTTATTGTTTTGTGTTGTTCATGTAACTATTTCTTTTGTGATATGTGGATCTTTTTAGACCACTACTCTGATGTACACTTTCATGTGTAATATTCATATCTATTTCCGCCTTTGTGATATGAATTGTCTATGACTGATTTATGTTATGTTTATTTCTATATTTGTTTCCGAAGAAATTATAGCCATTGTGTAGTAGCTTTGAGTTTGTGTCGGTATGTCGGATTTCCTCTTGAGATGAAAAGTTATATTTTCATCCGGTATATCGGTACTCGCACAAAGCAATTATACAGATGGTCGCTCCTCAACAGCCTTATTCTCCGTGCTAGTTGACAGCATTCACAGTAATGTTCTTGTCTAGTGTGGGTATAGAGGTGGGGCATCACATCTTGGTATCAGAGCCAAACTTCGGAACAATGTAGAATAATTTAGCAAGGATCATGTCCTAAGTCTTTCTTAGGAGTTGTGCTTTAGGATTTTATTCGGGTCTTCGTACCGATTCATCCTATTTTCTTTATGATTCCTTGTTTTATCTATCAAGAATTGCTTGATATTTATTTTGAGATTAACCTTTTCCTCTTCTTTCTTTCTTTCTTAAAGAAGAGAAATGGTTAGACCAGGCCGTTCCAGCGCCGGTCAATCTAGCGCTACTCCTCAGGATGGAGTATTCATGTCTGCTCAACAACTTTTGGATCTTGTAAACAATCAAGAGTTTATCTATGCTTTGAGTAAGAACCCCAAAATGGTTCTACCTTTGAAACTTGAAGTTTCTTTCAAACAGCTTGTGGATGTTACTCTTCTTCCTGGAGAGGTTGGTAAAGGAAGTGTTTGTGATATTGGGACTTCCAAGAAGAGGCATATTAAGTTCAAGAGCCTTAATCCCAATAAGAGAGTGAAGCAAACTACTTTTGTAGCAAAGACTCCAATCCCTGATCGTGGAGGATGCTACAATTGTAATTCTAAGGAACACTATGCGAATATGTGTCCAAAACCCCATTCTTGTCGCTATTGCAAGAAACCGGGTCATCTTTTATTTGCATGTCCCAAACTTTTGAATATGGACATGAGAAAACTAAATATTGTGCAAGCCCCTAGCAACTCTTCTCTTGGTCAAGGTATTTTTCATTCAATCCTTGATGACATTTGCTTTGTGATTATCTTGTTCATGTTCTTTTTGATATAGTTTCCATCTCACTATTTTATATCAAAAGGAATTGTTAATTCTTTTTCTTTGAATATTTTGGGCTTATTGACTTCATTGAGAATTGCGAATCCGGATGGTAGATCCGCAACACTCAATTTGCTTTTGTTTAGATGTCGAGATTGTTTTATTTGACTTTTCTTTCCGAGCCGATATTTTTGCTTTGGCTTCGGAATTGACCTTTCTGTAAGGATTGACTTAATCATTGTGAAGCCCATATCCTATTTTTCCGAGTGGATTATTCATCTTCGACATTTTCAATCTGTTAAGCAGATTTCTATTTTTCTTTGTGATTTTGATTCCATCTTGATGGCATCATTTTATTCTTTAAAGTCCTTATGGTGAGGAAAGTGTTATTTCTCTCATCTAAATAGTTTGAGAATTTTCCGGTATATTTGACTTGTCTTAGGATTATGACCTAAGTAATCTTTTGTGTGGTGCTAAGGTCTTTTTAGTTCGACTTTACCACCGTTTTCATTTGCTACAAGTTGCGGAAGTTAGCATTTCACTTATCGCATTCCGCACTTGTTATGATTCCTATGAATGAATTATTATGTCATTCAATTTGTCCAGCTTGTTTCATCCATTTTATAAATCCAATATTCTATGAAAATTTCAATGAGACCATTCTTATTTATGGATTTTGGATGGAAATAGAAATTTAAAATTTTGCAAATCTTTTTCATAAGATTTAATTATAAGTGCAATTTGATTTTTTGCTCTTAAAACGAGCAAAGAATATTCTTAAAACTTTTTAAGAGATTTATTTATCCTAAAAAAGATGACTTTGTGATTGTATTGCCCATTGAGTGCTTTAAGAATTTTGGTCGATGCGCTTGATCAACGTTATCGATAGGAATTTCCTAAACGCTTTGATGTGACAATCAGACACGATATATTGACTTGTAAAAATTTAAATTTTTGTAGAAAGATTATTACATAAAAGTAAAAATGTAATTTTGAAAGTTTTAACTTTTCGCGGAAGAGAATTATTTAAAAAGAACCCTTCCTTTCAATACTCTTATTCTTGTGATTCCTGAAGGGGAACCAAGACTTTGCTATTTGTACCGATACTAGTCGTATTGGTTTGGAATGCCATTCTCTTGCAAAGGAGAACGTGCTATCACTTGTGCTTCTAAATCTTTATAGCTTATCGAGACTAGATATGCCACTCCTGGTCTAGTGTTCGTGGCTATTGTTTTTACTTTTGGAATTTGGCATCATCATTTTTGGATGAGAAATTTGTTCTCTACCTCGATCATAAATCTTTGGAATATTTATGTTCTCTTAAGGAACTTCATGTTGACTCGAGTTTCTTGCATCTTATGATCTTGATATTCTTTTATTCCCGAGAAGGGAAATCGTGTTGCCAATGCGCTTTGTCGTAGGCAACAAGTGGTTGATTCTTTGATGTTGTCTGAATGGAATTATTTTTCTATCAAGTTCATCGGACGTTTTGGTATACTTCGTTTTATTGGACGTTTTCTCATTCCTTTTAAGGACTAGCGTCCGATGTCCTTTTATTGTGTTCGGTTCATTGGACGTACCATTTTTGTACTACGTCGGTGTTCCGAAATTCATTAGGGTTTTGATTCATCGGATGTACCGTTGTACTACATCGATGTCTTTGCTTTGATTCATCGGATGTACCGTTGTACTACATCGATGTCTTTGCTTTTGATTCATCGGATGTACCGTTTGTACTACATCGATGTCTTTTCTTTTGATTCATCGGATGTACCGTTGTACTATATCGATGTCTTTGCTATTTGATTCATCTGATGTACCGTTTGTACTACATCGATGTCTTTCGTTTTGATTCATCGGATGTACCGTTGTACTACATCGATGTCTTTGCTATTTGATTCATCGGATGTACCGTTGTACTACACGATGTCTTTGCTATTTGATTCATCGGATGTACCGTTTGTACTACATCGATGTCTTTGCTATTTGATTCATCGGATGTACCGTTGTACTACATCGATGTCTTTGCTTTTGATTCATCGGATGTACCGTTTGTACTACATCGATGTCTTTTCTTTTGATTCATCGGATGTACCGTTTGTACTACATCGATGTCTTTTCTTTTGATTCATCGGATGTACCATTTGTACTACATCGATGTCTTTGCTATTTGATTCATCGGATGTACCGTTTGTACTACATCGATGTCTTTGCCTTTGATTCATCGGATGTACCGTTGTACTACATCGATGTCTTTGCTTTTGATTCATCGGATGTACCGTTGTACTACATCGATGTCTTTGCTATTTGATTCATCGGATGTACCGTTTGTACTACATCGGTGTCTTTGCTTTTGATTCATCGGATGTACCGTTGTACTACATCGATGTCTTTGCTATTTGATTCATCGGATGTACCGTTTGTACTACATCGATGTCTTTGCTATTTGATTCATCGGATGTACCGTTTGTACTACATCGATGTCTTTGCCTTTGATTCATCGGATGTACCGTTGTACTACATCGATGTCTTTGCTTTTGATTCATCGGATGTCTCGTTTGTACTACATCGATGTCTTTGCTATTTGATTCATCGGATGTACCGTTTGTACTACATCGATGTCTTTGCTTTTGATTCATCGGATGTACCGTTTGTACTACATCGATGTCTTTGCTTTTTGATTCATCGGATGTACCGTTGTACTACATCGATGTCTTTGCTATTTGATTCATCGGATGTACCGTTTGTACTACATCGAAGTCTTTGCTTTTGATTCATCGGATGTACCGTTTGTACTACATTGATGTCTTTGCTTTTGATTCATTGGATGTACCGTTGTACTACATTGATGTCTTTGCTATTCGATTCATCGGACGTACCGTTTGTACTACATCGATGTCTTTGCTTGGGTTCATTGGGCGTACCGTTTTTGTACTACGCTGATGTCCCAAATTGTTTGAGTTTCTAGTTTTTCGGGCGTACCGTTTTTGTACTACGCCGTTGCACCGGCTCAATTTTCTGCTATTCTTGACGTTCTCCACGTCTTTTATCTACCGGAATGCCTTAGGGATTCCGGTTTTCATTCTTGAGCCCGGTGTTATTGTGGAAATTGAAGTTTCACCAGATTTCTTGCTAACTCTTTTGTGCACTTTATGGTGAACTTCCTATTTCAAATTTTCTTTTGTGTTAATACGCTTCTATGGTTGTTACTTCTTATATTTCCTTCTTACTTATTGCGAGGACGCAATTTCTTTAAGGAGGGGAGTCTGTAACAACCCGCATATTTATCGATTTTATATTTTAATATTTTATTTAAATATTTTATCGTTCGTCGGATTAGTCCGAAAACCTACTTTTTGCATACGGTCGAATTAGGACTCGAGACCACCTCCATTGAGTTCAAAATGACGTTTGCGACCTTTTTGAGTATAAGCTTCGATATGTTTGGAGAAAGTTGAATTTTGCTACTTTTTGCTTAGGGTTTGGTTTGGGCTGAGCCAATTAACCACTTACTAACTCAGTTCCAACCCTCTCCTCTTCATTCACTCCTCTTCTATTTTCCTAATACTCAAGCTTTTATGTTAATGGAGGGTGGAAGAGGAAATTAAAACTCCAAGCCCTAGCTTCCTTTGCAAATCCAAGTTCTTGCTCCAAAATCAAAGAGAACCCCTTGGTAAGCATCTCCTTCACCTTCTCCAACTCTTTCTCCATTCAATTTCAGAAATTTCCTAAACCTAATTTAGGGAATGTTTCTCTTTTAAGCTTAGATTCAAGCTTCTAGTGTTGAGATTGAAGAGTGCTTGTTCTTGCCATTGCTTTCAAGCTTCATCTTCATAAACTTAGTTCAAAGGTGAGATTTTTATCTCACATCTATGACTATAATTATCTTTGGTTGTTGGGTATGAATTCCTAACACTTCTTCATGTGCATTTGCTCTTGATTTGGATTGGTTTTGTGAATATTCCAATTTTTGGGTTTTTAAGACAAATTTGTGTAAAATCCTTTTATGGATGTTTGATCATGCTTTTGGTGATGCATCGAGGAGCATATAGGGCCGGGTTGCCGTTTGGCATAAACCCTTAGAGCCAATGTTCGTCCGATTGCATTTTGGAAGAGTTTGCTCTTCATTTGTATAAGGCTGAAAAACAGCCCAGGCATGATTCAGTCGACTGAAATCTCTGTTCAGTCGACTGAACCTGAAACCCGAGAGTTTCCAATCATGATTCAGTCGACTGAAAACTTCTGCACAGTCGACTGAAATGGAAACAGAAAGTTTCCTGAACCTGGAAAATTTCCATGTACAGGGTCAGTCGACTGAAATTCTCTGTTCAGTCGACTGAACCTGCTGTTTTAGTCCAATTTGCCTTTTTGGATTGAATTTCCAATTTAAATCGATTCGTGATGATCCTATTTATTGTCATCATTTATTATCATCTTGGATGACTTATTTTCTTTGGGAATTTTAGATATATCCACTTCGATGGATCCTTTATCGATTTCATTGGATTTTTATTCACATCTTCGAATGTGATCTTTGTGATTGATTGTTTCTACAATCCCCCTTTTGCTTTGTCACTTTAAAAATATAAAGGTTTTCTATACTAGTAGTAAATATCAAAACTCTTTCCTCAAACGATTTCAATACTATTTTAATACCAAATTCGTTTATAAAACTGTTTTCCAATCTATTAGTATATACAAACCTTTACCTCACTCGTATGAGAAATCTAATTAAACGACTTAGTAAAACGAGTGGTATGAAACGCTTGCGTTTACTTCGTCGGTTAATTCTTGGACTTGTTCGATTGAATCTCTTGTGACAATTTTCTAGTGGAGATCTACAATTTGTTCGTAAATATTTAAGTTAAGCTAGTGGTTATGGGACATGAAGCTAAGCTCATATATTTACTAGCTTAGTGTAATCGACACTTCTCTTTGATCATGACGATCATTTTAGGTTTTAGACTAGCATCGTGCTATGTCTTTGTGATTTGGTTCATCGGACGCCCCGCTGTACGACGTCGTTGTTCCCTTTGATTGTGATTTGGTTCATCGGATGTCCCGCTGTACGACGTCGTTGATCCTTTCCTTGTGATTTCTGGATCTCGTGTGCTGATTTCTGGAATTTATGTTTCACCAACTTTTACGATGGGCACTGATATATGTCATTTATTGTGGCTTGGTGAATGAAATTAGGAGTATGACATTCCTTTTTATCTTGAGTAGATTATTGTGAAATTGATTTATCTCTTGTTAATTTTCACTTACTTATTTATCACAGCTTGGCATTGTGATTATTATATGTTTATGTCATATCTCTTATTATATATCACTTCATCTGATATTTATAGCTAGACTGATCCGTTTATTATTTTCTTATTAAATAATACTCGGGTCAGACCGAGATGTTATAGGTGCTTCTGCTTGACTTCTCTCTTGGGATTGATCCCTCTGACTTTTGGCTAACTACTTAGATTAGTAGTTTTTGTTGTATACATTTGAGATATAGACTCCATAATGTATACTTATTGTTTTGTGTTGTTCATGTAACTATTTCTTTTGTGATATGTGGATCTTTTTAGACCACTACTCTGATGTACACTTTCATGTGTAATATTCATATCTATTTCCGCCTTTGTGATATGAATTGTCTATGACTGATTTATGTTATGTTTATTTCTATATTTGTTTCCGAAGAAATTATAGCCACTGTGTAGTAGCTTTGAGTTTGTGTCGGTATGTCGGATTTCCTCTTGAGATGAAAAGTTATATTTTCATCCGGTATATCGGTACTCGCACAAAGCAATTATACAGATGGTCGCTCCTCAACAGCCTTATTCTCCGTGCTAGTTGACAGCATTCACAGTAATGTTCTTGTCTAGCGTGGGTATAGAGGTGGGGCGTCACATCATTGAATGATATACAAGTAAATATAAACTTTAGTATTTAAAATGTTTATAAATGAGAATTAAATGTATAGTACATGTTGTATACTTAATTAGTGTATTATAAAATGGTTAATGACTAAACTAAATAAGTAAATGGAACTTAAGAAAGTGGACAAATGAATTAAATAATATCTTTGTAACTTGTTGTAGAATTGAATGAAAATTTGCAAAGAATGTGGAAAATTAAGTTGCAACTTCTTAGGATAATTGTAAACTTAAATAAGTTGGGAAAAAGGAAAAAAGAAAGATGCCTTAATAAAATGATTTTGAACTTAAGAAAATGATTTATGAAAAGTTGCTAAATATAAATTTAGTATTAAATGGGAAAAAAATGAAAAACATGAAATGAAATGTAAACTCATTCTAGAGTACTACTGACTCTATCTCTAATGAGTAACACCCACTAGAGCCAAGGTTGTCGCTTAACCAAATGCTCCGATACCACTTTGTAACGACCCAATTTTTCAATGCCCGAAAGTCGACATTAATACATCAACTGTATCAAATGCCGCACAGTTGAATGCCGGAAAAACCGAACCGTTAGGGTTAAAGAAGAAGATAGAAGAAGAAACAGAAACAATAACAGAATCTCACATTTCGCAGCGAACAAATATAATAGATAAATGAATGTCTTTAAAACAAACAATCATATCGGATTATACATACATCACATTACATCATTAGAGTGTTACAACAACAAACAGCGAAATAGAATATAACATATACAAGTGATACGCCTCGTCATCCAGCTTGAACTCTAGAAGAATGATAACCTGACTCTAGGCTGCCAGTGTGAAAAATTATGGGCACCCAGAGTTTAGAAAGGGAACAATAAACTCCGTCAGTCATGAAATTGGTGTGAGATCTTAAAAACAGTTATTTTCACAAGAAAAAAATAAATCCGTCATGCTTTTGGAAAATGAAACTGCCATAAGGCTTCCCGCCACACACACAATGCAAACGCACACTTGGAGGAGATTTCTCCTTGTGACAGTCAAAAATGTTTGATACACGAAAACCTTTGAATATTATTATTAGTGCATAGTGTAGAAAACATTTTGAAAGTATAATATTAATCTTAGCCAGCATACCACATTCATCGTATGCCTACTATAGCTACCATGTTCAATAGCAGGTTACCACCATATTCCATGGCAGGTTATACAACTAAAAACCATACAGGGCATGTATTGTTTCTTTAGATTTCCAATAAATGATCAGGCAAAGAAACTTCCTTACAAAAATGGAAACTCCTCTGGAAGGACGTCCTCGAGAACCTAACCGGATCTCTACTAACAAGGCCGACGCTACCTCACGCTTTAACCAAGCTATAACCATAGGTAACTACCACACAAGTATGCCATCCCCGATCGTTACAAAGTAATAAATTTGCAGTAACCACATAGGTTAAATATCTGGGCTCCATATCATGATACCACCACTTATCCAAAAGGAAATGGAGATACCCTAGGGGCGTGACCCCTAAAAACCTTGCCGCAACATTCCTGTTTCGACCATTTCCGGGTTGTGAGGTCCGATGAGGTCTCGTCCACAAAGCTACGCTTTTTCACAAAGCCATGCTTTGATCAACAAATGATCAGCAGCACTTCGCGTGTCACATTACCAAATTGGAAATGTATCACTAGTAACCATCAACTACATAACCTCTGAGCTCGTACGTCTCAGAGAAGGATGTTAAGCTAAGAGAATAAATCTCCGCCACCAAACAAAAATGTATTTGATAGAAACCAGCTTTACATCTCAAAGTGTAATGTCAGACACACATCCATAGAAGTCTGTTCCATGTTCGAACAGAACCGAAGGCACTTCCAAAGAAGCCCTTGCAATCCAGATATTCACTAATCACGTCACAAAGGGTGATAAAAATCTCTATACCAGAGCAACTCGGTGCAGAGACATTCGACAGGTAATCCTTTTGCTTTCGAAAATACCCGGTCTTCAACACCATCTTCACATGCAATCCCATTTCTTCGTATCATTATTCGGAATGGGTTTTATGACATAAAGTCCTCTCCCAGCTAATCCGAATAACGAGCACTAATTTTTTTAAAATAATGGTTACATTCATATTTCAAACAAATCACAACAATTGTGATATCCCAGAATTTTTGGCAATATAAATTAAATAATCTGTGTTAAAAATTAAATGGATTTGATAGTTTTGTTAATAAAATTTGAATTGATTAAAAAATCTTCTTTTAATAAATATTTAAATTGGTAGATTATATTTTTTTAAAAGCAAATAAATTGTTTTCTATTTATAATATATATATATATATAATTGTATATATTGTAAATAGATAAGCTTTGGTTTAGGATTTAGTAAATGAATCAATTTTCTAATTCTAATTTATTTTTGGTAAATTGGAAATTTTGATTTAAATTTAACATTTAACTTTTCAAAGCAATTCAATAAATAATTATATGGTTTATACTTAAGGTAAATCTGATTTGTCTAAAATTATATTTAATTAGCTTAAATAGGAATTTAAATTAGATTAACATAAAAGCTTTGTTTTATTTTCTTTTTAAATATTGCTTGAAATTATATATAAGAGTCTAAAATACAATTTACAAATGATCTTAATATATTGAGTAATAGAAGTGATTTTATAGTCTCTTTTATAAATTATTTAAAATTGTTTGATTTTTTATTTTCAAATGATAATTATAATACCTAGTTTTTATAAACATAAATAGATTTTTTTTAGAAATAGGATTTGTTATTTTCAAAATTTAATAGTAGTTATATATGCATATATATAACTTGATTTTTAAATTAGATTTTATAATTTAATTTAAATTTGAATTTAATGTTTTGAAACTCAAAAGAATAAATACTTAAAAATATTTGAATAAGCTTTTATTTATAATTTGTTTTGTTTCATTTCTCTTTAAATAAAAAAGGAAATTTATATATATACACGTAAGAAGTAATAAATTAAGATTTAAAGCTTTTATAAACAATTTTAAATTAAAATAAAATACTTAAATTACATGTATAAATCTCTTAAGACATCTAGTGGCATGTGTTAAGTCATTAATTAATCAAGGTGACAAATGTTAAAACTAAGAACAAGTGTCCTATTTAATTTTTCATTTTTCTTTTATTGTAATTAAATCAAAAATCTACTTATATAAACATATTTCTTCTCATCCTTATTTTTTTTCTATTCTTCTTTTTTAAAACCTAAGAAATCTTTAGCTGGAAATCTGAAATCAACATTCAAACTAAAATTTAAATTCTTTGATCAATCTTCATTCGAAACAGAAAATTCTGTTCAAAACAAAATCTGTAATCCCCTCAAAAAAAAATCTGAAACCAATATTTCCCTCTAACCAAATCAAACCAAAACTATCTCAATCATCTTCAAAACCAGGAATGCAAATCAAATATAAACCTGAAGCTCTCTTCAAAACATTAACCTGATCATCAATTCTGCAACTCTAAAACCTGCATGCAACTGCAGTTTCAACCAAGCCTGCTTTTTTTTAATCTGGAAGCATGCATGCAATTGTAAATCAGGGAGCAAGCATTTCAGCAAAATAAGATTTAAAGTTTTTAAAAGCAAATATGCAACTGCAGTTTAAATTCAAATGCAAACTACAACAACTCAAGTTCAAAGCACATTCCAGTTCAAGTTTTTCAAAACATGGTTGCTCTGTTCTTTATTACTGGTGAGTAACATTACTTCTAAAAAAAAATTAAGTTTATAAAATTGGTTGCATGATTTATATCTGAAATAATTATGTTTGTATATATATATTTTTGTTTGTTGTATTTCTGGAAGTATGGTATCCATATTGTTTACATCAGATTAACCTCTGTTGTAGTCTCGGTTTTAGATTTTGATTTAAATTCAAAATCTGTTGATTTTGACTCTGTTTAAAACTTAAGATCTTAAATGAATCTTGTTTGTTTTTCATAAAGAAGATTTTAAATAAAAAGAAAATTCTGTTTAAGTTAAATTAAATTTGAAATATCACTGGAAGTTCAAAACATCAGTGCATGTGTAATAATTTGAAAATTCAAATACCTTAATTTATAAATTCAGGAATGTAATCTGAAATTTTAAACCAAATGATGATTTTTAAAACTAGAATCTTAATTTCTAGTAATAGGATTTAGGCGCTATCCTTGTTTGAACTGGAAATGATGTTTGAGCAATTTTTGGTGGTCCATTGGCTATGGAAGATTGGATTTCTTCCTGGAGGTAGAAGCATGATCGTGGTTTCAGGGAAAATTATTGGAGGTGGATCAAAGAATTGTGGCGATGGTGATTAAGGATTGAAATTTTTAACCCTAGTTTTTTTGTTGATCAGAAAATTGATCGTCGCGACCCTATAGATGATCGAGCTTTCCCAGATCAGGGTAATGATTGATGGGGTGTGGAAGAGGTCGTGGCCAGAGGTGAAGCCACTCTGGTGGCCAGAGGCGTGAGATTTTGGTGGTTTCCAGTTTTCGACATTGTTCCAGATTTGAGCTCATAAGCTCGATTTTGATTTTGGGCTTCTGTAAATGGTTTGAAGGTCGAAATTGTGTTAGAAGATGATCGTCGACTTGCGCGTGTGGTCGAGAGTGGTCGGAGTTGACGGCAGGGTTGGCGTAGGTGCACGGAGGACTTTGTGTGTCAGCTGTTGTTTTGGGGGAGATGGATACTCGAGTGTTATACGAGTAGATTCATGTTTTTGCTCGAAGCTTTGGGTATTGGACTCGAAGTCACTGATATGTGGGCTCGGGTGTGTTGATGTTACAAGTTTATGTGCAAAACTGTCAGTACCTTAAGTTTTTAATGAATTCAAAATGAAATGTTACTCGAAGTTTTACTCGAGTTATTTAGTATTTTGCTCAGGCTAGGTTAGTATAGGCTTGAGTGTTTTATGTGTAGCTCGGGTAAGATTTGTTACAGGTTAGAAAACTTGTTCTGTTTTCAAATTTAAATTGAAAATTTAAAATATTAAGCAAAGATTTAAAATAAGTTTTAAATATAATTTTAAATAATGAATTTAAGCTTAATTTGAATCTTAGCTGGAAATGAATAAACTTTTTAAATTCAAATTTGTTTAGATAAGTTTAAAAGAAGTTAAGTGTTTAAAAGTGTTTTTAAAGAATTTGAATTTAAATTGGAGTTCGAAATGTAAAGAATGTTTTAAACAAAGTTTAAGTCTGATTCAAATCTAAATTTGAATCTTTGTTTTAAAATAAATTTAAATTTTATAAATTTAAGTGTTTTAACAATTTTGAATGATAGTAAAATTTAAATGTTTGAATTTGAAAAAGGAATTTGGTTTAAACTCTTGTAAAAGTTCTTTTGTAAGAGGAAGTATTCTTTATCATGTAAATTTAAAGGTTTTAAATTGATTTTAAATTTTGTTGAAGATAAATTGGATTTCATTTTAAAACTTGAATCTTAAAATGAAATTTGAAATGAAATTTGGAAATGAATGTTTTCAAATATATTTGTGAATGATAATTTAACCATAGATAAGAAAAAGGTTTTATCTTAAAGTTAAATTAGAATTTAATGATTTGTTATTCATTTAATTATTAGGGTAATTAAATGGATAATTAATTTATTTAATAAATTAATGAAATGGATAATTACTTGAAGTAATTAAGGGTTTTAAACTTAAAAGTTTAAGATTAATTATTCTTAGAATAATTAACGTGTAATTTAAGAATCATTAATTAAATAAGATTAGATTTTAATTAATGATTAGTAACTAATTAATCAAGTAATAAAGGATTAATTAAGTTAGAGTTAACACTTAATTAATTAAATAATTAGGAATTAATTAACAGGCTATTAATGGTTAATTAATTTGTAATCAATAATAAGTTAATTACTTTAGAAAAATAATTAATGAATTGTTAATATTTAATGAAAGCTATTAACTAAGGATTATTTAATAATTAATTAATGTGATTAATTTTAATAATTAATTAGATTAATTAATTTAAAGATAATCATTTATGTAAATTGTTAAGTATAATTACTTATGGAAGTAACTAAGGAATTAAATACTCATTGTAATTAATTAAGTTTAATTTGATTAGATTAAGTTAATTAATTCAGTTTAATTAATTTACAATAATCATTTGATGATTTGTGAAGTATAATTACTTAATGTAATTTAATAAAGAGAAATTACTTAGGAAAGTAATTAATGGGTAATTACTGGATGTAATTAATTGAAGGTGATTTGATGATGGAAGTAATTTGAGTATAATTACTTTGTAAAGTTAATCAAGGGATTAATTTGAGGTAATTTATTTATTTGGTGAAGTAATTAAGGGTAGTTAATTACTGAATGGAGTTAATCAAGGGTGATTAACAATTATGGTTTAAATAAAGATTTATTTACTTTATGTAATTAATTTAAATAGAAAATGTAATTAGAGATCATTAATTACTATAATTAATAATGTAATTAAGAATAGATTTGTTTGGAAATAACTAATTAATGAAGGAATTAATTAATGTAATTAATTAAGGATTAATGTAATTAATTATAGTTAATTAATTTATGAAGTAATTAAAGATTAATTACTGTATTTGGTTTGTAAAATTAATTAATGGATAATTACTTGAATGTAATTAAGGAATAATTAATCAAGGATGATTAATTAAGGTGATTGATTAGAGATTAATTAATTAATTGATGGATAATTAATTAATGGTAATGTAAGCAAGATTTATATTGATGAAGTAATTAATTTTATTCACTTTAAATTAATTAGAAATGATGTAATTAATTTAATTCATTTTAAATTAATTATATTTGGTGTGATTATCAATCATTGCTTATATATGAATGGATGATATTGGTTGCCTTGAATAGTTTGAGATCTCAAATATGAGATAAATATTGCTGTGTGATATGGATGCTTTGGTTGCATTGGGATGGTAATATGAATTATCTATTTGGAATTGATACTATGGATTATCTGTTGTGTGATAATGATGATTATCTATTGTGGTATGTGAATTATCTATCTGTGTGTATGTAGATAATGAAATTTAATTGTTTTAAACCTTTAAAACAACTTGGCCTTAAAAGATACGCTTTGGATTTCGATGAGACCGGGATCGGGTTTCCAGATTTGGATATCCACATCTATCCAAATTAACGATAGGTCGTGAATCTCATGTGAAGAGTGAAGACTCGAGGTGTAAGAACTATTCGTCAGTATAACTCTAAGGGTGATTCCGAGATGAGTTTAACTTTCAGATTCGAGATGAAGATTCATAGTGCAAGGGTTATCGTCGTTAACTCTGAGGGTGATTCCAAAATGAGTGTAACGAGATAATGCCTTCGGTTTCGTTTGAACCCGTAATGAGCTTGTATGGATTGAATGCTTTCAGAATATCGTCAGGTGGACCATGAGCATTCTAAGAGATGTGTTCTCTAAAGGTAATCGTAGCCTAAAGCCTCATTAACCAAGAATGGCTAAAACAGGGGAGGTACAGCAAGGCTAAGTGGGTCATGCCCAAGTAGGACGAGATTTTCCCCTGTCTAGAAGTCCCTTTTTATTTCGGCTGTGTGGGCGGTTGGAACGTACGCCAACTAACGCCAACTGCGGGGTTGTCTTGTTCGAGACTATCCAGTAAGGGATGGTTCCGGTCTTGTGTTGCAGGGGATTGAGAGTAATCCTCGATACGGTGATCTAGGCCACGTACTGTGACGGGCGGTACCCCAGTAGCCCTGCCATAGTATGGAATTCAAAATCCAATAAGTGCCAACGGTTTTGATTGTATTACCCACTTTTGTGGCTAGTAGCTTTGAATTTAACGAATGTAACAATTTCATCTATTTTCTATTTACTTGAAAACCCTAGACCTATTATAATATCACTGGATTTCCTATCAAATGTTTTGGTTAGCGTAAGGTAAAAACTTTTCCATATTTACGTGTGGGAAGTCTTACGTGATACCTTTTCTTTTCAAAGGTTTTTTTAAAGTTAAGCAACCTTAACCTGTTACTCACACCAGACCCATGTCTGACCCGGAGTTTATCTTCTTTTTCTTAAACTCTTGGGTACTCAAAGTTTTACGCGCAGCCAAGGGATTCAGGTTAGCTTTGACGAATTATGGAGGAGCAATGGAGAAGGAGGCTTCGGCGTTAGATATATAGCTTCCGCTGTGTGTTCTCTATGTTGGTATCTTTTTTTTGAGTTGTATTGAGTTGTATAACTAGACAGGTGTTTATAACTGCCTAGTATGTGATATATATGCTGTGCAACTCTTATTAGTGTTGTATACTATGTAATATTTATGTTATTAATATAATTATTCGTTCCGCTGTTGAGATTATGATGTTGTTCTTATTTCTTCTCTTTCTTTTCTTCTTTCTACCCCTTTCTTTCTTCAAGATGATGCAATTTTCTGTAGTGAGAAAGTCGGGTCGTCACAGTTGGTATCAGAGCGCTAGGTTGAGTGAATACCTGGCTTTGAAGTGATCTATTTCTTGAGGGAGCGTATTTGTAATTTTAATTATATGTAATATATTTATTTATTCTTCCTATCTGTTGGTTTACCTGTTTAGGTTTTCCAATATAAGTTATAAAGGTAGATAAGGTAGTGGGGTGTGTAAAACGACTACTACCAATGGTTGGAGTTTGAATGATTGAGTTTGGTAATGTATCTATCGAGACTGTAGACCTAGTACCGTCTCGAGTAAACTTCACAGCTTGATGTGAGGATTTTGTCGATCTTTGTAGAATACCTTTTAAAAGTTCGAAGTCCATCTTTGAAGTTGGATGAGTAGAGTTTGGATCTGTCGGTTGGGCAGAAGAAAATAATGGTATCTTGATACCTCATGAATTAGTAGCTGTGTGATGAGATGCAGTGACTATGGTAGTCTCCAAAGATTTTTCTTTGGAACAAGTTTAAGAAGTATGTCTGCTTCGATGTTATGGCTGAGTTCAGCAGGATGTTTCTGTCTGGTTTGAGGTCCGAGTTTCTCGAAGAGCTTTGGATTAGGAAGTCTTTGGCATCGGTGTCAGCAAGTGCAGCTCGGAGTATTCTGTGTGCCAGCAAGAAGGTCTTCTGGTTAGCAGTTTTTCTGGAGATGGAGTTCAGAAGCAGCAGAGTGGATCCATTTCTTCGATGGATTGGCTAGATAAGTGTAAGCTGTTCTGATTGGTAAAGAGAGAATAGTTTTCTTTGGATATTGGACTGGTTGATCGCAAAAGTGACTTGCGACAGTTTGAGTGTTCTCTTGAGCTATTGGAGATTTTTTCGGATGTCTTCAGGGAAGTCAGAGGTTTGTCCGCATCTGGAGGTTGAGTTTTGATTCCAGGAGTGCTACCGGTGGTTCAGTTTATTAGAAGGATGACTTCTAGAGCAAGGGTTTGGTGAAGCAGCTTAGGATCAGATGGGACATCTGAGTTTTCTTTTATGGATCTGTTGAACCATATTTCTGAAATGTGTTGTCTAGTTGTGCTCGTGTTCTTCATCAGCATTTTCTTCTACTCCAAATCAGAGTTGTGCAGCGGAAGCAGTTTGGAAGTGCTTTTGTTTTGTCTTTTCCGAATAAGAGAAGTAAGATAGTCATCTGATGTTTATGGAGTAGAGTTGGTGTTCTTGGTTTGGGATTGATCTTGAGGAGATCATTCTGTTGGGTTGTTTTGGTCCAGTTTGTTTCTAAAGACATCAGCGAAGGTTGAGCTGATCGGAAGAGATGAAGGCAGCCCAGGATCGTCATAAGTATTTTGTGAATAAGATACAAAGGAATTTGGATTCCAGAGTCGGAGATTTGATTTTGGGTAATTTTTCTCCGATCTAAGGAGCTATAAGATTGGGTAAGACTGGGTAAGTCATCTCCGAGGTGTTTTGGATCTTTTCTGTGTTCTTGTGAGGATTAGTGTTTGATATTTAAGGTTGAATTGCCAGTTTGGATAACTAGGATTCGATGTGTTTCACGTATCTCCGAGGAAGTACGTGTATGATCTATCTCTGGTTGTGGAACCAGCAATTCAGTAATGTGATTGTTGAGTTAGACTTGTCTGTAGTCTGATATCCTGTTTAGTTTTGTAGATCTAGTTGAATAGGAGCTCTGTAGCTTAGTAGTATCGATTGTTTGGATTCTGTAGAGTGAGTATTCTGGCATTTATACTTGGGAAACTCTAGAAAATCCTATCTAGAATTTTGTCTGGATAGTTAGATTTGTTTGTTTGAGTGAATTGGTTGCTATGGTTGTTAGCATATGATTGTTAATATATGCTTGAGTTTTAAATAAAGTCTTAGATAGATTATTAAATTACCTTTTCTTTTAAATTTCGGGGATGAAATTCTTTTCAGGGGGGAGGAATGTGATATCTCGGAATTTTTGGCAATATAAATTTAATAATCTGTGTTAAAAATTAAATGGATTTGATAATTTTTGTTAATAAAATTTGAATTGATTTAATAATCTTCTTTTAATAAATATTTAAATTGGTAGATTATATTTTTTTTAAAAGCAAATAATTTTTTTCTATTTATAATATATATATATATATATATAATTGTATATATTGTAAATATATAAGCTTTGGTTTGGGATTTAGTAAACGAATCAATTTTCTAATTCTAATTTATTTTTGGTAAATTGGAAATTTTGATTTAAATTTAACATTTAACTTCTCAAAGCAATTCAATAAATAATTATATGGTTTATACTTAAGGTAAATCTGATTTTGTTTAAAATTATATTTAATTAGCTTAAATAGGAATTCAAATTAGATTAACATAAAAGCTTTGTTTATTTTCTTTTTAAATATTGCTTGAAATTATATATAAGAGTTTAAAATACAATTTACAAATGATCTTAATATATTGAGTAATAGAAGTGATTTTATAGTCTCTTTTATAAATTATTTTAAAAAAAACTTAATTTGTTATTTTCAAATGATAATTATAATACCTAGTTTTTATAAACATAAATAGATTTTTTTTAGAAATAGGATTTGTTATTTTCAAAATTTAATGATAGGTATATATGCATATATATAACTTGATTTTTAAATTGGATTTTATAATTTAATTTAAATTTGAATTTAATGTTTTGAAACTCAAAAGAATAAATACTTAAAAATATTTGAATAAGCTTTTATTTATAATTTGTTTTGTTTCATTTCTCTTTAAATAAAAAAGGAAATTTATATATATACACATAAGAAGTAATAAATTAAGATTTAAAGCTTTTATAAACAATTTTAAATTAAAATAAAATACTTAAATTACATGTGTAAATCTCTTAAGACATCTAATGACATGTGTAAAGTCATAAATTAATCAAGGTGACAAATGTTAAAACTAAGAACAAGTGTCCTATTTAATTTTTCAATTTTCTTTTATTGTAATTAAATCAAAAATCTACTTATATAAACACATTTCTTCTCATCCTTTTTTCTTTTTTCTATTCTTCTTTTTCAAAACTTAAGAAATCTTCAGCTGGAAATCTGAAATCAACATTCAAACTAAAATTTAAATTCTTTGATCAATCTTCATTCAAAACAAAATTCTATTCAAAACAAAATTTGTAATCCCCTCAAAAACAAATCTGAAACCAATATTTCCCTCTAACCAAATCAAACCAAAACTATCCGAATCATCTTCAAAACCAGGAATGCAAATCAAATATAAACCTGAAGCTCTCTTCAAAACATTAACCTGATCATCAATTCTGCAACTCTAAAACCTGCATGCAACTGCAGTTTCAACCAAGCCTGCTTTTTTTTTAATCTGGAAGAATGCATGCAATTGTAAATCAGGGAGCAAGCATTTCAGCAAAACAAGATTTAAAGTTTTTAAAAGCAAATATGCCACTGCAGTTTAAATTCAAATGCAAACTACAGCAACTCAAGTTCAAAGCACATTCCAGTTCAAGTTTTTCAAAACATGGTTGCTCTGTTCTTTAATACTGGTGAGTAACTTTACTTCTAAAAAAAATTAAGTTTATAAAATTGGCTGCATGATTTATATCTGAAATAATTATGTTTGTATATATATATATATATTTTTGTTTGTTGTATTTCTGGAAGTATGGTATGCATATTTTTTACATCAGATTACCCTCTATTGTAGTCTCAGTTTTAGATTTTGATTTAAATTCAAAATCTATTGATTTTGACTCTGTTTAAAACTTAAGATCTTAAATGAATCTTGTTTGTTTGTCATAAATAAGACTTTAAATAAAAAGAAAATTTTGTTTAAGTTAAATTAAATTTGAAATATCACTGGAAGTTCAAAACATCAGTGCATGTGTAATAATATGAAAATTCAAATACCTTAAATTATAAATTCAGGAATGTAATCTGAATTCTTAAACCAAATGATGATTTTTAAAACTAAAATCTTCATTTCTAGTAATAGGATTTAGGCGTTGTCCTTGTTTGAACTGGAAATGATGTTTGAGCAATTTCTGGTGGTCCACTGGCTATGGAAGATTGGATTTCTTCCTGGAAGTAGAAGCATGATCGTGGTTTCAGGGAAAATTATTGGGAAGTGGATCAAAGCATTGTGGCGATGGTGATTAAGTATTGAAATTTTAACCCTAGTTTTTATGTTGATCTGAAAATTGATCGTCACGACTCTATAGATGATTGAGCTTTCCCAGATTCAAGGTAATGATTGATGGGGTGTGGATGAGGTCGTGGCCAGAGGTGAACCCACTCTGGTGGTCAGAGGCGTGAGATTTTGGTGGTTTCCAGTTTTCGACATTGTTCCAGATTTGAGCTCATAAGCTCGATTTTGATTTTGGGCTTCTGTAAATGGTTTGAAGGTTGAAATTGTGTTGGAAGATGATCGTCGACTTGTGCGCGTGGTCGCGAGTGGTCGGAGTTGACAGCAGGATTGGTGCAGGTGCATGCAGGACTTTGTGTGTCAGCTATTGTTTTGGGGAAGATGGATACTCGAGTGTTATACGAGTAGATTCATGTTTTTGCTTGAAGCTTTGGGGTATTGGACTCGAAGTCACTGATATGTGGGCTCGGGTGTGTTGATGTTACAGTTTTATGTGTAAAACTGTCAGTGCCTTAAGTTTTTAATGAATTCAAAATGAAATGTTACTCGAAGTTTTACTCAAGTTATTTAGTATTTTGCTCAGGCTAGGTTAGGTTAGGCTCGAGTGTTTTATGTGTGGCTGGGGTTAGATTTGTTACAGGTTAGAAAACTTGTTCTGTTTTCAAATTTAAACTGAAGATTTAAAATATTAAGCAAAGATTGAAAATAAGTTTTAAATCTAATTTTAAAGAATGGATTCAAGCTTAATTTGAATCTTAGCTGGAAATGAATAAAGTTTTTAAATTCAAATTTTTTTAGATAACTTTAAAAGAAGTTAAGTGTTTAAAAGTGTTTTTAAAGAATCTGAATTTAAATTGGAGTTTGGAATGTAAAGAAATTTTTTAAACAAAGTTTAAATCTGATTCAAATCTAAATTTGAATCTTTGTTTTAAAATAAATTTAAATTTTATAGATTTAAGTGTTTTAACAATTTTGAATGATAAAGTAAAATTTAAATGTTTGAATTTAAAAAAGGAATTTGGTTTAAACTCTTGTAAATATTCTTTTATAAGAGGAAGTATTCTTTATCATGTTAATTTAAAGGTTTTAAATTGATTTTAAATTTTGTTGAAGATAAATTGGGTTTCATTTTAAAACTTGAATTTTAAAATGACATTTGAAATTAAATTTGGAAATGAATGTTTTCAAATATATTTGTGAATGATAATTTAACCATAGATAAGAAAACGGTTTTATCTTAAAGTTAAATTAGAATTTAATGATTTGTTATTCATTTAATTATTAGGGTAATTAAATGGATAATTAATTTATTTAATAAATTAATGAAATGGATAATTACTTAAAGTAATTAAGGGTTTTAAACTTAAAAGTTTAAGATTAATTATTCTTAGAATAATTAACTTGTAATTTAAGAATCATTAATTAAATAAGATTAGATTTTAATTAATGATTAGTAATTAATTAATCAAGTAGTAAAGGATTAATTAAGTTAGACTTAACACTTAATTAATTAAATAATTAGGAACTAATTGATGGGCTATTAATGGTTAATTAATTTGTAATCAATAATAGGTTAATTACTTTAGAAAAATAATTAACGAATTTTTAATATTTAATGAAAGTTATTAACCATGGATTATTTAATAATTAATTAATGTGATTAATTTTTAATAATTAATTAATGTGATTAATTTTTAATAATTAATTAGATTAATTAATTTAAAGATAATCATTTGTGTAAATTGTTAAGTTTAATTACTTATGGAAGTAATTAAGGAATTAATTACTCATTGTAATTAATTGAGTTTAATTTGATTAGATTAAGTTAATTAATTCAGTTTAATTAATTTAGAATAATCATTTGATGATTTGTGAAGCATAATTACTTAATGTAATTTAATGAAGAGAAATTACTTAGGAAAGTAATTAATGTGTAATTACTGGATGTAATTAATTGAAGGTGATTTGATGATGGATGTAATTTGAGTATAATTACTTTGTAAAATTAATCAAGGGATTAATTTGTGGTAATTAATTAAGGAGTAATTAATTTATTTGGTGAAGTAATTAAGGGTAGTTAATTACTGAATGGAGTTAATCAAGGGTGATTAACAATTATGGTTTAAATAAAGATTTATTTACTTAATGTAATTAATTTAAATAGAAAATGTAATTAGAGATCATTAATTATTATAATTAATAATGTAGTTAAGAATAGATTTAGTTGGAAATAATTAATAAATAAAGGAATTAATTAATGTAATTAATTATAGTTAATTACATTATGAAGTAATTAAAGATCAATTACTGTATTTGGTTTGTAAAATTAATTAATGGATAATTACTTGAATGTAATTAAGGTATAATTAATAAAGGATGATTAATTAAGGTGGTTGATTACAGATTAATTAATTAATTGATGGATAATTAATTAATGGTAATGTAAGGAAGATTTATATTGATGAAGTAATTAATTTAATTCACTTTAAATTAATTAGAAATGATGTAATTAATTTAATTCATTTTAAATTAATTATATTTGGTGTGATTATTAGTCATTGCTTATATCTGAATGGATGATATTGGTTGCCTTGAATAGTTTGAGATCTCAGATATGAGATAAATAATGCTGTGTGATATGGATGCTTTGGTTGCATTGGGATGATAATATGAATCATCTATTTGGAATTGTTACTATGGATTATCTGTTGTGATGATAATGATGATTATCTATTATGGTATGTGAATTATCTATCTGTGTGTATGTAAATAATGAACTTTAATTGTCTTAAACCTTTAAAACAACTTGGCCTTAAAAGATACGCTTTGGATTTCGATGAGACCGGGATCGGGTTTCTAGATTTGGATATCCGAAAACCACATCGATCCAAATTAACAATAGGTCGTGAATCTCATGTGAAGAGTGAAGACTCGAGGTGTAAGAACTATTCGCCAGTATAACTCTGAGGGTGATTCCGAGATGAGTTTAACGGAGATAGTACTTTCAGATTCGAGATGAAGATTCAGAGTGCAAGGGTTATCGTCGTTAACTCTGAGGGTGATTCCAAAATGAGTGTAACGAGATAATGCCTTCGGTTTCGTTCGAACCCGAAACGAACTTGTATGGATTGAATGCTTTCAGAACATCGTCAGGTGGACGATGAGCATTCTAAGAGATGTGTTCTCTAAAGGTAATCATAGCCTCAAGCCTCATCAACCGAGAATGGCTAAAACAGGGGAGGTGCAGCAATGCTAAGTGGGTTATGCCCAAGTAGGACGAAATTTTCCCCTGTTTAGAAGTCCCTTTTTATTTCGGCTATGTGGGCGGTTGGAACGTACGCCAACTACGGGGTTGTCTTGTTCGGGACTTTCCAGTAAGGGATGGTTCCGGTCTTGTGTTGCAGGGGATTGGGAGTAATCCTCGGTACGGTGATCTAGGCCACATATTGTGACGGGCGGTACCCCAGTAGCCCTGCCATTGTATGGAATCCAAATCCAATAAGTGCCAACGGTTTTGATTGTATTACCCACTTTTGTGGCTAGTAGCTAGAATTTAATGAATGTAACAATTTCATTTATTTTCCATTTACTTGAAAACCTTAGACCTATTATAATATCACTGGATTTCCTATCAAATGTTTTGGTTAGCGTAAGGTAAAAACTTTTCCATGTTTATGTGTGGGAAGTCTTACGTGATACCTTTTCTTTTCAAAGGTTTTTTTTAAAGTTAAGCAACCTTAAACTGTTACTAACACCAGACCCATGTCTGACCTGGAGTTTATCTTCTTTTTCTTAAACTCTTGGGTACTCAAATTTTTACGGGCAGCCAAGGGATTCAGGTTAGCTTTGACGAATTATGGAGGAGCAATGGAGCAGGAGGCTTCGGCGTTAGATATATAGCTTCCGCTGTGTGTTCTCTATGTTGGTATCTTTTTGTTGAGTTGTATTGAGTTGTATAACTAGACAGGTGTTTATAACTTCCTAGTATGTGATGTATATGTTGTGTAACTCTTATTAGTGTTGTATACTATGTAATATTTATGTTATTAATATAATTTATTCGTTCCGCTGTTGAGATTCTGATGTTGTTCTTCTTTCTTATATTTATTTTCTTCTTTCTATCCCTTTCTTTCTTCAAGATGATGCGATTTTCTATAGTGAGAAAGTCAGGCCGTCACAACAATTTTCACTTTGATCTTTTAAACAAAAGATCTAATAATCACAAAGGTTCGATGTGATTTTCGAATATCCATTTGGAATCCGACTCCCGATCGCATCGAAATTCAAACGCCATTTGTAGGCCAATATTGATAGTCAGATATTTAACTATCAAACAACATTCCCAACAATTACTTGATTTCAAATTATTTTCCCTAGTTATTTATTTTCAAAATATCTTTGCAAGATATATTTTCACACTCCAACCATTTGAAAACAAATTTCAAATCACTTTTCACTCGCGGAATAAGAATCCCGATATTATTTATTTCCACTGAAAGTCTGCCGAGTTCAAGTACTTTAAAATAATTCAAATCACTTCTAATGACCTGCAAATCCGTACCCCTTGAATCAACACTATGTTACATCAATCAACTCAAGATGAACGAAAATACGAACCATTTGGGTTAAAGAAGAAGTGGTAGAAGAAGAAAATAGAAAACAACATCAGAATCTAACCATCGCAGCGGAATAAAATATAATAGATAATAACATATCTTTACACACAAGAAAACTATATCTGTTTTATACATACATACATACATGCATGCATGCATATACATACATACATATATATATATATATATATATCATTAGAATACATCATCAGAGTTCAACAACATCAATAACATACAACTAGACAGTCATATAAACTTATCCTCAAATATGAATACACAGCGGAATAATAATCAAGTATGGAAGTACGTACTGCCATCCAGCTCGTCTCTTTGGCTCCACAGCATCCTTTCCTGTATTCTATAATACTCTGTCCGACCTTAGCATTATAGTTGAATAACATCCGAGTCAGTCTGGAATACCAGCTGAGAAAACCACACTCAAATTGATTATTAAAGTTTCAAAATCCTTTGAAAACAAAAGCATCTCGTAAGACCACGCCACAAATAAACATGTCGGGTTTTTACCTTATGATAGCTAAAACACTTTTTATTAAAGTTCTCTGATATTATAATAGTGTCTATAGAAAATAAAATAGAATCTAGCTGAAATGCTTGCATCTCACGTTTCAGTAATAGTTGGGCACAATCAAAATCGTATGGGCGCGTAGGGAAAATGGATTTCCAACTAATGACTAGGCACTGGGGTACCACCTGTCACGGTACCTGGTCTAGATCATCATATCGAGGATCACTCCCGACCCCGTGCAATACAAGACTGGGACTACCCCTTACTGGATAATCTCGAGTAAGATCACCCCACGGTTGGGATCAGCAACCGCACCACTAAGCCGAAATAAAAGGGACATGTAGACAGGGATGACCTCACCCTGGGTGCTACCCACCTAGCCTTGCTGTATAACCCCTGATTTTCAGTCATTCCCGGTTGATGAGGCTTGAGGCTAAGCGTTACCTTTTAGAACGTTTCACTTAGAATGCCCATTGTCCACCCGACGATGTTCCGAAAGCATTCGTCCATACAAGTCCGTCCCGGGTTCGAACGGAACCGAAGGCACTACTCCTACTACATCCATTTTGGAATCACCCTCAGGATTATTAGCGACTAGCCCTTGCACTTCACTGCTCCATCTTCGAATCCAAACTCGTTTTTCCTATGAAAACGTACAAACGGGTCGAAGTGGTTTTCGAGAAATAAATCCCGATTCCGGTATCTTCGAAACGATCAGCGCATTGACCAATATTGATAGTCGGTTATTTAACTATCAATTAACATTCACAACAACCATCAAACAATAAATAATTCTCCTGAATTGTTTATTAACCTCAAAATATCTTCGCAAGATATAATTCCATTTTCAACCCTTTTGAAAACAGTTTTCAACACACCTTTCTCATGAATTAAATCTCCAAATATTTATTTCCACTGAAAACAACCAAGCACAAAAACTTTAGCATTTTTTTTAAATAATTTAAACTTTTTATTTTAAAATATCCTTTGAAACATTTAAATTCAAAAAAAATTCAATACTTTTTCAATATATGTATATATATATATATACTTTAAGAATATTTAAGATAAAACTAATTCAATACTTTATTAAAAATATATACTATAGGAATATTTGAAAATGAGGTTACTTTATAAAATATAAAACTGGATTTTCTCTTTTTAAACAAAATACCAAGTCACCTTTAAATAATTACTACGATAATAGATTGGAAAAATATATTTACTTTAGAATTAAACATTTAGAAATAATAAATTTTCTAAAACATGCCTTTTAAAACAACATTAAAACTTTAAACTTATATTTAGAAATTTTGAAACGTACCTGGCTATCCAGGGAAATATACGTCTCTTCACATCCTTTAATAATAAAGCACTATTTATTTTTAAACAAAATTTCCCATTTCTTTAATAAATTCCCATCGTGAATTTATTCTTCCAAATATCCACTGATATATTGCTTCACTTTTATAAACCCAGTTTATAAATTCCATAGTCACATTCTCCTTTAAATTTCCAATTCCAAACACTTAAATCAATTTCCAAATTGATTTCCGATTTACTCCATTTGAAATAAATTCCTTTACTTTCTCATTTATTTCAAGATCCATTAACTTCAGATTTTATTTCTTAATTATGGTTTAAAATTTTTTAACTGAAAATACCAATTTCAGATTTTCCCAAATTCCTTCTTTATCTTTTTAAATAAACTCAAACCTTGGAATTTAAAATAAATTCTTTATTCCTTCAAATAATATCACTTATGTTTTTAAAATTCATTATTACTCTATTTATTCAAAATTCCCTTTTTCCATACTCGGAATTATTTATTAGAATTTTAAAATCACTTTTATTCTTATCTAGTTTATTCCTAAATTTATTCAAATTCTCAACGATTATTTTACTTAAAAATTCACTCTTTATTTTCTTTCAAAAATCAAATTCCATATATTTTAATAACCCAGTGTACCGAAATGTTCAAGCAAATTATAGCATTCAATATTCCAGTATAATTCATCATAGAATATCAAATAATCATAACAAAGAATATTAAATAATCTAAATAAATGTTGAGGAATCCAATTGGATCCTTCCAACCTGTTTCCCTGCATCCACAAATGTTAGCATAATATAAAATACCAATTCCACTTCGAGGTGGAATATCGCGGTATATGGGTTTAATATAATATCATCCGCTATTATGCGGTGCATAAGGTCTCATCCGCTATATAATGCGGGAAATCAATCACTCCAATATATATTGTATATACTACTATATATAATATAGCACATCCAATCAATTCAATCATTCAACCAAATATTTAAATTTAACCATTTAAATTTAAATAACAATCTAGAAGAGTGAGATTAACGCACCTTTGATTTTTGTTTTGCGAATCCGATCCAATTCTGGCTTGTTTTCCCCACAGTATTAAACCTTGTATAAACATTTATACAATTTATTAATATTTGAAATAATCAAATGATCAATTTCCTTTTTAATAAAATTTAATTAGTACTTAGTTTAATTCTAACCAAATAATTTCTCTTTAAGAAACCTTTTTGTAAATTATTTTCTAGTGACTAAAATAATTAATTACATTCATTAAACATTAATTACCCTAAATACACATTTAAAATAAACTGGTAGGGTTAAAACATGTATATGTATCTATTTTCTAAATCTGTTTTCAAGACCTTTCCTATTATATAATGGATTCAAAAGAAGAGAAAAAAAAACCCCAAACAAATATACCTCACTACTTCACGACTCAGGTCATCGATACCGCGACCAATCCTGCACACTCGCGACTACCCAAATCTTTTCAGGTCTCGAGCAACCATCTCATCGACAAACACACCCACCGCCACTGCCACCGACGCTGTCTTAACTTCCCATCGCGGCTTCAAAATCAACTCGCGACTTCTCCTCTTCTAACCGTGTCGTTCCCGACCCCGCTTCGCCACACGCGGCACCGTCCCTCTCGCGCTTGCGACAAGCGATGAACCCATCGATGTCGTTCCCCTCCGATTAGCCGACGAACTCACTGAGCTCTAAGTCTCCGTTTTCTTCACCTATTCCGATCTGACCTCGATTGCACGAGCGTCTATATTTTCTTTGAATCAAAATTCGATTTCGAATAAAGGGGAGGGCTTGGCTTAATTGATCGTGTACGAAGGGATTCCGATTTGAATACTTTGTTTCTGCCCTTTTTTTTAGATTTATTTTTATTTTAAACAAACTATTTTCTTTAGAAAAAAAAGGAGGGGTTAGAAATAATGGGGCATGATTAGAGATTAACGTGTTAGAATGGATTTGCTACAAGGATTCGAAAAGTTCAGACGTGATGGAAATTCGGCTGACGCTGACTAGTATAAATAAATATATATACTTAATTAAATTCAAATTCAAATTGTCTCGACAAATGCCATTCAAAACCTTGACCTCCTATCGAGGCGTGCCGCCAGACATTCATAATGTTATACCCCTATTTCGAACATAATGAAAATGGTTTCGAGTCCTAATTTGACCGTATGGACAAGATAGCATTTTGAACTAGTTATTATATTGAATTTTCGATACAGATTTAAGCGTGTTTATATGTCATATGCTTACACAACAACTCCAAACACTATGAAAATTAAAATCCGATAATAATATAATATTACGGATCCAATGGAACTGGTTTCGTCGAAATCCGAGACTGTGCCTCGAAAGGCTATTTTAAATATCAATTTAAACGATATATTTTCAAAACTGAACAAAACACTTCCAAATTAAATTTCAACACCTTTACTATCTTCGGTACTATCGATATATATTTTACAAACCCTTAAATTATTTTTAATAGGCTTAAAACTCCAGATTCAACATTTGACCCAATTTCCAATAATTAAATCCAATAATTAAATTTTCAAATAATAGTGATATTTGAAATTTAAGTTACAAACTAACTTTTAAATATTATAATCAATTAAACATCCTAATTTAAATTGTCCAAAATTTTGGGTCGCAACATCACGTATTCAAAATATACTTGGAAACCTTTAGAATAAAAATCATTTCTAAACATTTATTTAAATATTAGCTATGAAAACATTATACCAATATCGCATATAAAACTTCAAATCGAAACTAATCTTTAAAATAAAATCAGTAGATAGAGTATAAATATTTAAATAACCATTTTCTAAATCAAATATCCATTTAAACCCTTAAATAATTACTTCTATAATTTATTAAATAAATCTTTACTTTAAAGATTTTTAAATAGCTTAAGAAAATAATTTCTCCAAAATATTCTTTTAAACCAACTCTAGAACTTTTAATTTTTTATTCGAAAGCTACTTCTAAAAACATACTCGGCTTTCCAGCGAGAATACACTTTCCATTTCAAAATGGTCCTTTAAACCAATTAATAAATCTTTCTTGATTTATTTTAAATTTACATTCCAAATCCGCAGATTTCTTTCCACGCTATTAAAAATAAACCGATATTTATTTTTAAAACAAAGTTCCCTTTCTTTTATAAAATTCCCATTGTGAATTTAGACTTGCAAATATCAACTAATATACGATTTTCAAATCGATTCCCAAATATTCACTTTCAAACACCAAATCAAATTTCTAATTGATTTCCAAAATCATTTCAAACACCAAATCAAATCCCAAACTAATTTCCAAATTTATTTCTAAATGCCAAATCAATTTCCAAATTGATTTTCTAAATTCATTTCCAACACCAAATCAAATTTTCAAACAAGTTTTCCAAACATTTATTTCAAACACCAAATCGATTTCAGAATTGATTTCCCAAACTTTATTTTTAAACACCAAATCAATTTCAAATCGGTTTCCCAAAGATTTAAATTCTTTTAAATTAAATTCCTTTATTTCTTTCAAACTATTTAAAATCCATATTTTAAATAAATTCTTCAACCTTTGAATAATATTACCCGAAATCCATTTATTAAGCCGTTTTTTCCATGTTTTGGAATTTTTATTCAATAGGATTCAAAAATAAAACTTCATCCTTTTAAATTTCCTTTTTTTAAATTTGCCCAATTCTCAAAAACAAATTTTATTACAAATTTTTCATCTTGAATTTTAAAAATCCAATTTTATCTATTTCTGGTATCCTACGATACCAGAAATATATTCGGCTAAATTATACCCTTCAACGATTTAAATCACAATAAAATAACACATAGATTATAAATAAACCATCACACAACATATGAAACAAATTCAAATGTTTTGAGGAATCCAGTTGGATCCCTCCAACCTGTTTGCCTGCATCCACAGATGTTAGCTCAACAATTAAATACCAATTCCACTTCAAGGTGGAATATCGCGGTATATGGGATTTATATAATATCATCCGCTATTTTGCAGCGCATAGGGTCTCATCCGCTATATAATGCGGGAAATCAATCACTCCAAATACATATATAATACCAATTCCACTTCGAGGTGGAATATCGCGGTATATGGGTCTAATATACTGTCATCCGCTATTATGCGGCGCATAGAGTCTATTCCAATACAACTAATAAAAATTTATCATCCAAGCACACAATCAATGATTTTTAAATTTAACTATCACAATTAAATCAATCAATCAATAACTGAAATTTTCAATTATTGAAATTTGAGTGAGAAGATTTCACATTTACTTATGCATGCAATCCATTTTCCACTCCGACTTGATTTCACGGTATTTGACCTTGCATAATAATTTTTATACAGTTGATTAATATTCGAAATAAATCAAACCATTAAATCCCCATTTATAAATTTAATCACCAATGATTTCATTTAAACTAATAAATTAAATTTTAAACCGATTTCATTTAAATAAATAAATTAAAACTAAATTTCCTCTTTAATAAATTAACCAAATATAATTTTTTAGATTCCAAAAACAAATTTTACATAGAATTTTCAAAAATTTAAAATTTCTATATTTCCTTTAAAATTGTCTAGATATATATACACACACACATTTAAATATCAAAACAGTTTTATTTGAAACTTTATATATATACTTACTGTAACTGTATATATTTTCTTACTTCTGCATACATGTATATATATATATATATATAAATTAAAATAAACCGAATACCTTCACCTCGCTAGCCCATCAGCACTTCCCGTCGAGTACTGAAAACGACCTCGCCTGTACACGAGCTCGAGCCAACTCCGAGCGCACGCGCTTCAACTTCGAGCATCAAGACTCCATCCATTTTGAGCGTGCGACTGTCTTTTTCTCGACGACTAGAGGAGCCGCGACGAAGCTCGGAGCTTGGAATCGAACTGCTTTGCCAACCTCCTCGAACGCACGCCTTAGTCGTCGCTTGTTGTACCTCACCGCCTGACGACTCACCTCCACCAGCGAGCTCGAACTTCCCTTCTTGAAGTCTCGAGTTCAAACGAACGAATCGTGTTCGATACCTTCCCGAAATTGAGCCGATTTCAATTCGATTTTGCTTTCGATATTTTTTTCTTTTAGGTCAAATCGATTTCGATTCTTATTGTGGAAGAATATTTTTTTCCTGAAGAGCGCAGCCATTTTCAATTTTCTTTTATGTGAAGCTATTGTGTTGATTTTCGAATGAAGAAACGGTTTCGTTTTGTTTTCTTATTTTGAACGAGATACTCATCATCATTTTCAACTAACGCGTGTGAAATTATCTGAGAAAACGAAGCACGTGTTGTTCAAAAGGATACGTGTAGAATTTCCTTATAAAAATATTAATAAATACATATATGTATATATTTAATTTAAATACAAATTCAAATCGTCTTGGTTTTCGCAATTAAAAATCACGATTTCCAATCAAGGCATGCTGCCAGGCGTTTATAATGTTAACCCCCTATTTTGAACGCAATGAAAAAGGTTCCGAGTCAAAATTTGATCATATGAAGAAGATAGCTTTTTGGATCAGTTATTAAATTAAATTTCCGATGTAGATTTCAACGCGTTATCTATCGTACGGCCACACGACAACTCCGAATGCTACAGAAATTGAAATTCGATAATAAAACATTATTATGGATCCAATGAAACTGGTTTCATCGAATTACGAGACTGTGCCCCAGAAGGCTGTTTTTAAATATCAACTTAA
The DNA here is from genome assembly GCA_030765085.1 of Allium cepa. Lineage (NCBI taxonomy): Eukaryota > Viridiplantae > Streptophyta > Magnoliopsida > Asparagales > Amaryllidaceae > Allium > Allium cepa. The sequence continues at coordinate 602,934,794 of CM060943.1, read as the reverse complement.
ACGATATAAATTTCAATACTGAACTAAACAGTTTCAAATCAAATTCTGAAGCTTCCATTATCTCCAGTATTTTCAATAGGAGTTTTCTAAGCCATTAAATTATTTGTAACAGGCTTAAAATTGAAGATTCAAATTTTTTTATCCAACTTCAATAAATTAATTTCAATAATTTAATTGCCAAATCCATTGTTATATTTGAAATTCAAGCTAAATTATCATTCAAACATTTAAAATTAATTAAATATTTCAATTTCAAATGTTAAAATTTTCGGGTTGTCACATCCTTCCCTCCTTAAAAGAATTTCGTCCTGAAATTACTAGCTAAGAAGAATGATCCTTAACCGTTTATTATTTTCCCAAAACAAACGGTTTTATCAACTTGTCCAAAAAAAATCTTTTTATTAGAGACCCACTATCATTTCATCTAACTTTCAAAAATCTTCCATAATTTTCAAACAACATTGTTTTCTTGACAATTCAAATTTAAATTCAAATTTTAAATTTTTAAAAGTTTCCTCGAAATTTACCAACACTCTAAATTTTCGAAATTTTTTGCCAGCGTCTGCTTTACGCGGCTAGCTCGATACGACTACAAAAAGGCACCACGGGCCCCCAGATTCAAAATGAAAACAAAACGCGAAACGGCTGGACAAAAAAATCATCAAATTTCATACTGAAATTCAAATACATACCTTTTACGAGAAATTCAATTATCTTCAAAATCAAATCCCCATTTCTTTTTCCTTTTTAACACACCTGTATATCCTGCTTATCACTTTGCACATTCCTTAACAAAATTATCAATATATACTTCTTATACCATTTTTCACTTCACTATTGAAGTTAAATATCCATTTTCATTAAATCTTGCATTATCAATTTCATTTGAATTCAATTCATAATTTCAATTCTATTTGGATTCTATTTATCTTTCAAATATTGAATTTTATCAACTATCTTTCATTCACAACTGATTCTTCTCATTATTTTAAATTAGTTTCATTTACTAATTTATTACAAATTTCAATTCGTTTTATCTCAACCCATTTTTTTGTTTTGTTTCTACCTTCATTAACTTTAGTTCACATCGAACTAACTTTACAAATTTATTTTATTTCACACAATTCGAATTGGTTTTCAATATTCAGTTTCAATTCCAGTTTTATTCTTTTGTTCATTCCCAAAAATTTATTTTCAAAACACCATTTTGGTTTATAACCACTTATATTTAAACTGGATTTCAAACTTCATATGAATTTAATTTACCTTTTATTTATAAATATTGAATTCAATTCATTTCAAACCATACTAAATTTGTTATTTCTTTAATTAGTTCACTTACTAATTTTTATTTCAATACTTCGCTTTGTTTATCACAAATCAAATTAATTTTCCAAACTCAATTATATTCTACAAATATTTTATATAGGATTCCAGAGTCTTTCCAACATTTCAAAATCATTTTTGAAATCAATTCAAATTATCTTCTGAATTTCCAAAACTAAACCCAGTTTACAAACAACTTAAATTCAAAACAATTCGACAGCAATTTCTCTCCTGGAAACTCGAAAATGAACACCGATGATGTCGCGATCATCATCGGAATTATTTTCCAGCGAACGAAAAGAGTTTAGAGTTGTTTTCCCTTCAAAAACAGTTTTCCAAAATCTTTGAAAACCATTTCCAAACTCCAAGAGAATTTAATCTTTTCCAAATTTCAAATCTTTCAAACATTTCTCTGGAATTCTATTCAAATTATAAATCACATTTACAATTTATATCTACATATCTCATTTACATATTAATTTATTTCTTGGCTGTTTGTTATCATTTCAATTTATTATTCAATTATCTATGATAATAATTTAATATTACCACTTCCTAACATCCAAGCAAACATATACTATAATAATTTACAGAAAATTATTTCTTTTATATACAAGAATAGTTTGGGTAAAGTTATTTCATTTACCCTAGTTTAAAACCATATCGTGTCGAACTGTTCTATTTAAGTGTTTAGAGATCCCTATCAATAACGTTAATTACTCGTACCGACCAGAATCCATGTACCACTCAACAAACTAATCAACACAATATAAAACAATTTTTATATTCACTAACAAATACGCGCTCACATATATTATTACACTCAAATTCATTCTAGAGTACTATTGACTCTATCTCTAATGAGTAACACCCACTGGAGCTAAGGTTGTCACTTAACCAAATGCTCCGATACCACTTTGTAATGACCCAATTTTTCAACCCCCGAAAGTCGACATTAATACGTCCACTGTATCAAATGCCGCATAGTCGAATGCCGGAAAAACCGAACCGTTAGGGTTAAAGAAGAAGATGATAGAAGAAGAAACAGAAACAATAACAGAATCTCACATTTTGCAGCGAACAAATATAATAGATAAATGAACATCTTTAAAACAAATAATCATATCGAATTATACATACATCACATTGCATCATCAGAGTGTTATAACAACAAACATCATAATAGAATATAACATATACAAGTGATACGCCTCGCCATCCAGCTTGAACTCCAGCTTGAACTCTAGAATAACAATAACCTGACTCTAGGCTGCCTGTGTGGAAAATTATAGGCACCCAGAGTTTAGAAAGGGAACAATAAACTCCGAGTCAGTCATGGGACTGGTGTGAGATCTTAAAAACAGTTATTTTCACAAAAAAATAAAAAGAAATTCGTTATGCTTTTGGAAAATGAAACTGTCATAAGGCCTCCCGCCACATACACAATGCAAACGCACACTTGGAGGAGATTTCTCCTTATGACAGTCAAAAATGCTTGATACACGAAAACTTTTGGATATTATTATTAGTGCATAGTGTAGAAAACATTTCGAAAGTATAATATTAATCTTATCCAGCATAACACATTTCGTCGTATGCCTACTATAGCTACCATGTTCAATAGCAGGTTACCGCCACATTCCATGGAAGGTTATACAACTAAAAACCGTGCAGGGTGCGTATTGTTTCTTTGGATTTCCAACAAATGGTCAGGCAAAGGAACTTTCTTACCGAAATGGGAACGCCTCTGGAAGGACGCCCCCGAGAACCTAACCGAATCTATGCTAACAAGGTCGACGCTGCCTCACGCTTTAACCAAGCTATAACATAGGTAACTACCACACAAGTATGCCATCCCCGGTCGTTACCGACCTTTATTCGAGCGCTCGACACCAACAACCACAAAGTAATAAATTTGCAGTAACCACGTAGGTTAAATATCTGGGCTCTATACCATGATACCACTTCTTATCCAAAAGGAAATGGACATACCCTAGGGGCACAACTCCTAAAAACCTTGCCGCAACATTCCTGTCTCGTCCATTTCCGGGTTGTGAGGTCCGATGAGGTCTCGTCCACAAAGCTACGCTTTTTCACAAGGCCATGCTTTGATCAACAAATGATCAGCAGCACTTCGCATGCCACATTACCAAATTGGGAATGTATCACTAGTAACCATCAACTACATAACCCCTGAGTTCGTACGTCTCAGAGAGGGGTGTTAAGCTAAGAGAATAAATCTCCACCACCAAACAGAAATGTATTCCATAGAAACCAGCTTTACATCTCAAAGTGTAATGTCAAACACACATCCATACAAGTCTATTTCAGGTTCGAACAGAACCAAAGGCACTTCTAAAGAATCCCTTGCAATCCGGATATTCACTAATCACGTCTGGGATCCTCATCACAAAGGGTGATAAAAATCTCTATACCGGAGCAACTCGGTGCAGAGACATTCGACAGGTAATCCTTTCGCTTTCGAAAATACCCGGTCTTCAATGCCATCTTCATATGCAATCCCATTCGTCGTATCATTATTTGAAATGGGTTTTATGACACAAAGTCCTCTCCCGGCTAATCTGAATAACGGGCGCTTATTTTTAAAAATAAGTGTTACATTCAGATTTCAAACAAATCACAACAATTTTCACTTTGATCTTTTAAACAAAAGATCCCTCACAATCACAAAGGTTCGATGTGGTTTTTGAATATCCATTTGGAATCCAACTCCCGGTCGCATCGAAATTCAAACGCCATTTAAAGGCCAATATTGATAGTCGGTTATTTAACTATCAATCAACATTCCTAACAATTACTGGATTTCAAATAATTTTCCCCCAGTTATTTATTTTCAAAATATCTTTGCAAGATATATTTTCACACTTCAACCGTTTGAAAACAAATTTCAAATCACTTTTCACTCGCGGAATAAGATTCCCGATATTATTAATTTCCACTGAAAGTCTGCCGAGTTCAAATACTTTAAAATAATTCAAATCAATTATCCAAAGTATACTTGGAAACCTTTAGAATAAAAATCATTTCTAAACACTTATTTAAATATTAGCTATGAAAACATTATACCAATATCTCATATAAAACTTCAAGTCCAAACTAATCTTTAAAATAAAATTATTAGATAGAGTATAAATATTTAAATGACCATTTTCTAAATCAAATATCCATTTAAACACTTAAATAATTACTTCTATAATTTATTAAATAAATCTTTACTTTAAAGATTTTCAAAATAGCTTAAGAAAATAATTTCTCCAAAATATTCTTTTAAACCAACTCTAGAACTTTTAATTTTTTATTCGAAAGCTACTTTTAAAAACATACTCCCCTTTCCAGGGAGAATACACTTTCCATTTCAAAATGGTCCTTTAAACTAATTAATAAATCTTTCTCGATTTATTTTAAATTTACATTCCAAATCCGCTGATTTCTTTCCACGCTATTGAAAATAAACCGATATTTATTTTAAAAACAAATTTTCCTTTCTTTTATAAAATTCCCATTGTGAATTTAGATTTTCGAATATCAACTGATATATCATTTTCAAATCGATTCCCAAATATTCACTTTCAAACACCAAATCAAATTTCTAATTGATTTCCAAAATCATTTCAAACACCAAATTAAATCCCAAGCCGATTTCCAAATTTATTTCCAAACACCAAATCAATTTCCAAAATTATTTTCTAAATTCATTTCCAACACCAAATCAAATTTTCAAACTGATTTTCCAAACATTTATTTCAAACACCAAATCGATTTCAGAATTGATTTCCCAAACTTTATTTTTAAACACCAAATCAATTTCAAATCGGTTTCCCAAAGATTTAATTTCTTTTAAATTAAATTCCTTTATTTCTTTCAAACTATTTAAAATCCATATTTTAAATAAATTCTTCAACCTTTGAATAATATTACCCGAAATCCATTTATTAAGCCGTTTTTTCCATGTTTTGGAATTTTTATTCAATAGGATTCAAAAATAAAACTTCATCCTTTTAAATTTCCTTTTTTTAAATTTGCCCAATTCTCAAAAACAAATTTTACTACAAATTTTTCATCTTGAATTTTAAAAATCCAATTTTATCTATTTCTGGTATCCTACGATACCAAAAATATATTCGGCTAAATTATACCCTTCAACGATTTAAATCACAATAAAATAACACATAGATTATAAATAAACCATCACACAACATATGAAACAAATTCAAATGTTTTGAGGAATCCAGTTGGATCCCTCCAACCTGTTTGCCTGCATCCACAGATGTTAGCACAACAATTAAATACCAATTCCACTTCAAGGTGGAATATCGCGGTATATGGGATTTATATAATATCATCCGCTATTTTGCAGCGCATAGGGTCTCATCCGCTATATAATGCGGGAAATCAATCACTCCAAATACATATATAATACCAATTCCACTTCGAGGTGGAATATCGCGGTATATGGGTCTAATATACTGTCATCCGCTATTATGCGGCGCATAGAGTCTATTCCAATACAACTAATAAAAATTTATCATCCAAGCACACAATCAATGATTTTTAAATTTAACTATCACAATTAAATCAATCAATCAATAACTGAAATTTTCAGTTATTCAAAATTTGAGTGAGAAGATCTCACGTTTAGTTATGCATGCAATCCATTTTCCACTCCGACTTGATTTCATGGTTTTTGACCTTGCATAATCAATTTTATACAGTTGATTAATATTCGAAATAAATCGAACCATTAAATCCCCATTTATAAATTTAATCACTAATGATTTTATTTTAAACTAATAAATTAAATTTTAAACCGATTTCCTTTAAATAAATAAATTAAAACTAAATTTTCTCTTTAATAAATTAACCAAAAATAATTTTTTAAATTCCAAAAACAAATTTTACATAGACTTTTCAATAATTTAAAATTTCTATGTTTCTTTTAAAACTGTCTAGATATACATACACACACAAATTTAAATTTCAAAACAGTTTTGTTTAAAACTTTATATATATATACTTACTGTAACTGTATATATTTTCTTACTTCTGCATATACGTGTATATATATACTAAATTAAAATAAACCGAATACCTTCACCTCGCTAGCCCATCGGCACTTCCAGTCGAGTACTGAAAACGACCTCGCCTGCATACGAGCCCGAGCCTCCCAGTGCACGTGCTTCCACTTTGAGCATCAAGACTCCATCCATTTTGAGCATGTGACTGTATCCTTTTCTTGACGACCAAAGGAGCCGCGACGAAGCTCGAAGCCTGGAATCGAACTGCTTTGCCAACCTCCTCAAACGCACGCCCTAGCCGTCGCTTGTCGTACCTCGTCGCCTGACGACTCACCTCCGCCAGCGAGCTTGAACTCCCTTTCTTGAAGTCTCGAGTTCAATCGATCGAATCGTGTTTCCTGAAATTGAGCTGATTTCAATTCGATTTTGCTTTCAATATTATTATTTTTCCTTTTAGGTCGAATCGATTTCGATTCTTATTGTGGAAGAAAACTTTTTTCTGAAGAGTGTAGCCATTTTCAATTTTCTTTTATGTGAAGCTATTGTGTTGATTTTCGAATGAAGAAAGGGTTTCGTTTCGTTTTCTTATTTTGAACGAGATACTCATCATCATTTTCAACTAACGCGTGGGAAATTATCTGAGAAAACAAAGCACATGTTGTTCAAAAGGATACGTGTAGAATTGCCTTATAAAAATATTATTAAATACATATATGTACATATTTAATTTAAATACAAATTCAAATCGTCTTGGTTTTCGCAATTGAAAATCTCGATTTTCAATCGAGGCATGCCATCAGGCATTTATAATGTTAACCCCCTACTTCGAACGCAATGAAAAAGGTTCCAAGTCTAAATTTGATCGCATGAAGAAGATATCTTTTTGGATCAGTTATTAAATTAAATTTCCGATATAGATTTCAACGCGTTTATCTATCGTACGACCACACGACAACTACGAATGCTATGAAAATTGAAATCCGAGAATAAAACATTATTACGGATCCAACGGAACTGGTTTCGTCGAATTATAAGACTGTACCCCGGAAGGCTATTTTTAAATATCGACTTAAATGATATAAATTTAAATACTGAACAAACAGTTTCAAATCAAATTCTGAAGCTTCCATTATCTTCAATATTTTCAATAGGAATTTTGCCATCAAATTATTTTTACAGACTTAAAATTGAAGATTCAATTTTTTTTATCCAACTTCAATAAATTAATTTCAATAATTTAATTGCCAAATCCATAGTTATATTTGAAATTCAAGTTAAACTATCATTCAAACATTTAAAATTAATTAAATATTTCAATTTCAAATGTTAAAATTTTCGGATCGTCACAAGTATACAAGTAAAAGTGTAAGTAATAAAATGTGTAAATAAATTGGAAGTTTATAAACATAAATAAAATTTAAGTTGTTATAATAAATATTATACGCTTAATTACTATTATGAAATTTAATTTAACTAAGTAGTGTTAAATAAATTGAGTTAATAAAACAAATTAGTAAACTGAATTATGAGATCTGATTTAACTTAAGGAAAGTTAATGGAAAGGAATACACAAAATATATTAAGGGAATAAATTAATAAAATGAGTCAAATGAAATAGAATCTGATTTAAACTGAAAATGAACATAATATGTAGAGTAAACCGAATGCAATAAATTTTAATAATCGAATGTTTGTCGATTGGATTCGAGAGAATGTAAATTAATATAATGTGAATTCATTGAATGTGAACAAGTATATGAATATAATGAATGGAAATGAAATTGAATGTAAATCAAACGAATGTTAATAAGTGAGTGTTAATCAAATGTAAGTAAATAAATTAAATGTAAATGAAATAGATAAGTAAAGTGAAAACAATTGATGCGAATATGAGTTATTTGAATGTAAATTAGTGGGAATGAATATCGACAAGAAATGAAGTGTATAATTATATGTTGCATTTGAATTGGTATTGTTATAAATAAATTATATAGATATTATTTGTTGGATGTTTCTATTTTTGCATTTGCTATATCCGCATATGATTACGTATTGTGTATATTATGTATTGATTTTTTTTCCATATTCTCGCTCTCGTGTGTTATTGAGTATTTAGTAGGTACGGAGGGCATATGCTCGCTTTTGGAGCTCGATTGCACATTATTTCGCTTCTGCTTGCTTAAATATAAGCTAATCTGCTTATAACATTAATAAAAGGTAAGCATCTCAGATTACATACCGTACTTTTATATTATATGTTGTTTCCTCATGGTTGGGATGCTCATCACTGAGATGAGATGTATATTATATGATTTTATTGATATTGTAAATTTTCCCGATCGAGCCTCGCAAAGAAGACGCTGGCGAAATTTTCCGTAAATTCGAGTTTAGGAAATTTGTGACATTTTAAAATTCTATAACTTATTTTACAAATAAATCATAACAGAGTGTCATAGCAAAAGCGTAGCAGATAACAAATAGTTATAACTTATTTCTATACCTTATTTCGCTAACATTTTAAAATTCTATAACTTATTTCGTTCCTTTTTAAGGACGAGAATTTCTGAGTGGGGGAGATTGTAACGACCAATATTTTTCAACCATTTAAAAATATTAAATTTAATATATTTTTTGAATAACATTGGTTAGAAAAAATAATTAAGATGTTACAAAAACAAATAAAAGTGAGCGAATGTATAATAGGATATAAGATGATAATAATAGAAATATAATAATAAACATTTACATTTAATATAAAATTTATCACGCATTCGTGTTGGAATAAAATAAATGTTTTAATGAAAATAAAAGAATATTTTGAGAAAAATAAAATATATGTTTTCATCCTAAAAGTAAGTAGAATTTTATAAAAAAAAAGTAATTTTGGGTTTTGAGACAATATTTTACGGTCGTTGAAAAACAGCCGTAATCTATATAGAATTTATTTTAACGCGTAAACTCAAAATTTTCAATAAATTGAAGTTGCATGATTGAAACGTGTTTTTAATAAGTTTAATCTGTGAATCCGAATTTCAAATTATGTGAAAATTTATGTCGTTCAAATTTAAGTAGAAACTGGTTAATAAATTTATGGATAAAATGTCATATTTCAACATGTAAATATTTCTACATAGAAAAGATCTAAAAATAATTCCAATATGAATGGCGAAGTTTGCTCCGTTCAATTCTATCCTCTAGCTCCGTCTATCGCGATTTATAATTGAATACATTTTGAATCGGTGTAATTGGCGATCATAAAGGATTTTTGACACACTGTCATAGCACAGATTTTATTACACCATTAAATTTCTCTTATCATGCTGATCTCCATAGTATATTTATTCTTGTATTTCGGTGTCCTGTGCACAACGTTAAGTGGCGAAATTCTAGTACGTGATGGTACCTTATACCGACAAATCATCAATTCATACTTTATATATATATTCCCTTCCTATTCATTCACGTAAGCAAGCCGGCCGAAAAAACTGAAGGAAAACCCTTCTCCAATCCGATGATCCTCGAACAAAGGCGCCAATCCATTCACTTTCTGCCAAAGTCACCAATTACAAAGTTGTACAGCTCGACAAGATGAACATTCTCAACGGTCAAGATCGTCATCAGTGCGACAGATCGACGGCATAATCGCCGCTACTATTAGATCTAGTTTCAGCGATCGTGGCGACTACGGTCATCGATAGGTGATGTTGTCAACAAGGAAGATGGAGAGGAACTGTGACGCCCCACCTCTATACCCACGCTAGTCAAGAACATTACGGTGAATGCTGTCGACTAGCACGGAGAATAAGGCTGTTGAGGAGCGACCACCCATGTAATTTCTTTGCGCGAGCACCGATATGTCAGATAATATAACATGCATTCTATTTCAAGAGGAAATCCGACATACCGACACAAACTCAAAGCTACTACACGGTGGCTATATAAATCCTTCGGAAAACAAATATAGAAATAAGCATAACACTAATCGGTCACAAACAATTCATATCACAAAGGCGGAATAAGATATGAATATTACACTAGAAAGTGTACATCAGAGTAGTGGTCTAAAAAGATCCACAATATCACAAAAGAATAGTTACCCGAACTACACAAAAGAATAAGTATACATTAAGGAGTCTATATCTCAAATGTATACAACAAAATAACTACTAATCTAAGTAGTTAACCCAAAAGTCAAGGAGTTAATCCCGGATGAGAAGTCAAGCAGAAGCACCTGTAACATCTCGGTCTGACCCGAGTATTATTTAATAAGAAAATAATAAACGGATCAGTCTAACTATAAATATCAGATGAAACGATATAGAATAAGAGATATGACTAAACACATAATAATCACAATGCCAAGCTGTGATATATATATACATATACTTAGTTGATAATCATCAAGAGATTAATCAATGTCACCAAATCTACACAAGAATCAAAGAAACGTCATACTCCTTATTTCGTTCACCATACCATAAATATTGACGATAATATCAATGTCAATCACAAAAGTCAATGACACACAAATTCCAGAAGACTACACAAGAAATCCAGAAATCACTAAAGTCAATGACACACAAATTCACCAATGCACAAATATTGATAAAACTTATCAATGGAAATCACGAAAATTGGTGAAACACAAATTCTAGGAATCTACACAAGAAATCCAGAAATCACAAAGGGGGGAGGCCTATCACAAACAGGAGCATAAAGCCCACCAACACGTGTATCACAAACGGAACGCTAATTCCATGGTCGCTAACCATCACAAATTGAGCCGAAGCTCCACAAACGGCCCGAAGACCACGGGTTGCTATCCCATCACAAATTGAGTCGAAACTCCACAAAACGGGGTTTAGTCTCCCTCGCAGACAAAGAGACATCGCACATTGCTAGTCTAAATCACAAAGATGATCGTCATGATCAGCGAGAAGTGTCGATTACACTAAGCTAGTAAATATATGAGTTTAGCTTCATGTCCCATAACCACTTGCTTAACTTAAATATTTACGAACAAACTGTAAATCTCCACTAGAAAATTGTCACAAGAGGTTCAATCGAACAAGTCCAAGAATTAACCGACAAAGTAAACGCAAGCGTTTCATACCACTTGTTTTACTAAACCGTTTAATTAGATTTCTCATACGAGTGAGGTAAAGGTTTGTATATACTAATAGATTGGAAAACGGTTTTATAAACGAATTTGGTATTAAAATAGTATTGAAATTGTTTGAGGAAAGAGTTTTGATATTTACTACTAGTATAGAAAACCTTTATATTTTTAAAGTGACAAAGCACAAGGGGGATTGTAGAAACAATCAATCACAAAGATCACATTCGAAGATGTGAATAAAAATCCAATGAAATCGATAAAGGATCCATCGAAGTGGATATACCTAAAATTCCCAAAGAAAATAAGTCATCAAAGATGATAATAAATGATGACAATAAATAGGATCATCATGAATCGATTTAAATTGGAAATTCAATCCAAAAAGGCAAATTGGACTAAAACAGCAGGTTCAGTCGACTGAACAGAGTTTTCAGTCGACTGACCCTGTGCCTGGAAATTTTCCAGGTTCAGGAAACTTTCTGTTTCCAGTTTCAGTCGACTGTGCAGAGTTTTTCAGTCGACTGAATCATGCCTGGAAACTCTCGGGTTTCAGGTTCAGTCGACTGAACAGAGTTTTCAGTCGACTGAATCATGCCTGGGCTGTTTTCAGCCTTATTCAAATGAAGAGCAAACTCTTCCAAAATGCAAACGGACGAACATTGGCTCTAAGGGTTTACGCCAATTGGCAACCCGGCCCTATATGCTCCTCGATGCATCACCAAAAGCATGATCAAACATCCATAAAAGGATTTCACACAAATTTGACTTAAAAACTCAAAATTTGGAGTATTCACAAAACCAATCCGAATCAATAGCAAATGCACATGAAGAAGTGTTAGGAATTCATACCCAACAACCAAAGATAATTATAGTCATAGATGTGAGATAAAAATCTCACCTTTTCACAAAATCGAACAAGAAGAAGCTTGAAAGCAAATGGAGAATCAACCTTTCTTCAACACAACTCAATTGAGCTTGAATCTAATCTCAAAAAAAAGAACATTCCCAAAATTAGGTTTAGGAATTTCTGAAATTGGTAAGAGAATAAGTTGGAGAAGAAGAAGAGAAGCTTACCAATGGGTTCTTTTTGAGTTTGGAGCTAGGAATTTGATTTGCAAGAGAAACTAGGGTTTTGGAGTTTTAATTTCCAATCTCTCCCACCATTAAAGCTAAGAAAACTGAAATGAGAAGAGAATGAGAGTGAGTGGGGAAGAGTGGCTTAGATTTGAGCATTAGTTAACATAGGGCTGAGCCCAAAAAACCAAACCCAAAGTAAAAAGTAGCAGAAATCAACTTTCTCCAAACATATCGAAGCTTATACTCAAAAAGGTCGCAAATGGCATTTTAAACTCAATGGGAGGGGTCCCGAGTCCTAATTCGACCGTATGCAAAAAGTAGCTTTTCGGACTAAAATCCGACTAACGATAAAATATTTAAATAAAATATTTAAATAAAAAAATCGACAAATATGCGGGTTGTTACAGACTCCCCTCCTTAAAGAAATTGCGTCCTCGCAATATTACAAGAAGAAGACATATAGTAACAACCATAAAAGCATATTTAACCCAAAAGAAACTTGAAATAAGAAGTTCACCTCAAAGAGCACGAGAAAGTAAGTCGGGATGTGTACGCTCGATGTACTCTCTAGATTCCCAAGAACAATCCTTAGGATTTGAAGACCATTGAACTTTAACAAGCGGAACATCTTTATTTCGAAGTCGTTTGACTTCCGAAGCAATGATACGAATAGGATGTTGCTCATAAGTTAAATTAGGCGAAACTTCAATCTCTCCCACAACACCGGGCTCAAGAATAGAATCGGAATCTCGAAGACATTTCGGAAGTTGAGAAACGTGAAACACGTCATGCATAGCAGAAAACTGAGCCGGTAATAAAAGGCGATAAGCCATGGAACCAATACGTTCGGTGATAGGAAATGGCCCAATATATCGAGGCGTAAGTTTTCCCGATCGACTGAAACGTACAACACCTTTCATAGGTGAAACATGAATGAACACAAAATCTCCCACAGAAAATTCTAACTTCCTTCTCCGGTTATCGACATAGGATTTTTGTCTACTCTGGGCTTCTTTCATCCTATGACGAATAAGATCAATCTTTTCTGTGGAATCACGAATAAAATCTGGACCTAAAGCCAGCTTCTCACCGGCCTCAAGCCAACAAGAAGGAGATCGGCATGGCCTTCCATAGAGTGCCTCAAAAGGTGCCATACCAATACTAGATTGGAAGCTATTATTATAGGAAAATTCAACAAGTGAAATATGATCTTCCCAACCTCCACCAAAATCAAGCACACAAGAACGAAGAAGATCTTCAAGAGTTTGATTCACACGCTCAGTTTGTCCATCGGACTGGGGGTGATAAGCGGTGCTAAAATTAAGCTTCGTTCCCAAAGCTTTTTGAAGACTCTTCCAAAATCCACTAGTAAACAATGGATCACGATCACTAACAATTGAAGTAGAAACCCCATGCAATTTAACAATCTCTTTAATAAAGAGTTTGGCCAAAAGTGGAACGGTTTGGTTAGATCGACGGGAATAAAATGGGCGGATTTAGTAAGTCTATCAACAATTACCCATAAGCTATCATAACCCGATCGAGAACGGGGAAGGCCATCTATAAAATCCATGGAAATTTGATCCCACTTCCAGACTGGAATTTCTAAAGGTTGCAATAACCCTCCGGGCCTTTGATGTTCGGCCTTAACGAGTTGGCAAGTCATGCAACGTTTAACGAAGTTAGCGATGTCAAGTTTCATTCCCTCCCAATAATAAAGTCGCTTCATATCCGCGTACATTTTACTACTACCGGGATGAATGGTAAATTTAGAGTGATGAGAATCTTCTAAGATATCTTTACGAAGATCCCTAACATTTGGCACGACAAGTCTACCAAATTTCCGAATGCCGCCACGAGAATCGATATTAAAGTCTTTCAAACCTTCAATATCAATTTTATCCTTAATATTTTGGCCAAGAAGAACCAATTCAGTATCTAGCCTTTGAGCTTCAAGAATGCGGTCTAAAAGAGATGGATGAGCCTCAAGGCTACATAAAACAAATGATGAGCATAAATCGGAAACACGGTCTCGAATTTCGCAAGTAGATAAAATCTTGAGATCGTTCCATTCGGATATCATCATAGAAACAACAGCTTGTTGCTTACGGCTAAGAGCATCGGCGACACGATTACCCTTACCGGGGGTATAAAGAATATCAAGATCATATGGTGCAAGAAATTCGAGCCAACGCTGTTGACGCAAATTAAGTTCATTTTGAGAGAATAAATATTTCAAAGACTTATGATCTGTGTAAAGAACAAATTTCTCTCCTAAGAGATAATGACCCCAAATCTGAAGAGCAAAAAAATAGCCGCGAGCTCTAAATCATGAGTGGCATATCTAGTCTCAGCAGGCTTTAATTGCCTAGAAGCATAAGCAATAACGCGTTCCTTTTGCATAAGAACGGCACCCAAACCAATGTGACTAGCATCGGTATAAACAACGAAATCTTGATTCCCATCGGGAATAACAAGAATAGGAGCATCAGAAAGAAGTTCTTTTAATTTCTGAAAAGAAGCTTCACATTTGTCCGACCAAATGTATTTAACACCTTTCTTCGTCAAGCTAGTGAGAGGCACGGAAATCTTAGAAAAGTCTTTGATATAACGACGGTAATAGCCCGCCAATCCGAGAAAACTACGAATCTCTGTCACACTCTCCGGTCTCTTCCAATCTTGAATCGCTTCAATCTTTGAAGGATCCACGGAAATTCCGGATTCAGAAATAATGTGACCGAGAAACTTCACACGAGATTGCCAAAAGTGGCACTTAGAAAATTTTGCCTTTAATTGATTACTCCTAAGAGTTTCCAACACAATCCGAAGATGTTTTTCATGCTCCTCCTCGGTTTTAGAATAAACAAGAATATCATCGATAAAGATGAGAACAAACCGGTCGAGAAAGTCTTTAAAAACTCGATTCATTAAGTCAACGAAATAAGCCGGGGCATTAGTTAACCCAAATGGCATAACAAGCCATTCATAAGATCCATACCGAGTACGGAACGATGTCAAAGGAATGCTATCCTCTGCAATACGAAGCTGATGAAAACCGGTAGCCAAGTCCAATTGTGAAAAGACTCTAGCACCACTAAGTTGATCGAATAGATCATCAATCCGAGGTAAAGGATATTTATTTTTGATAGTAAGATCATTAAGCTTGCGGTAGTCAACGCAAAGCCTAAGTGTACCATCGGATTTCTTCACAAAAATAGCTGAAGCTCCCCAAGGCGAGGAACTAGAGCGAATAAATTGCTTCATTTCCAATTCAGATAATTGTTTACGCATCTCCTCATTTTCTTTATTGGACATACGATAAGGAGGACGAGTGATAGGTTGAGCTCCCGGAATAAGATTAATTCTTAACTCAATTGCTCGCTTAGGTGGTAGTCCTAAAACGGGCTCAAATATGTCGGAAAATTCACAAACGACGTGAATAAGAGAAATAATATCACCCTCATCATCATCATCGTCATCACGAGGATTTAAAGAATATAAAGATGCAACCAAAGCAGAATCTGAATCTTTAAGAATAACAGAAACCTAATTAACAGATTGAGGATGTCGAAGATGAATAGTCCGCTCAGGACATAGGATATGAGCTCCATAATGGTTAAGCCAATCCATTCCCAAAATCATTCCAAACCCTAAATAACGCATGACATGCAAATCGGCTCGGAAAGAAAAATCACACAAAATAATCTCGACATCTTTACACAATATACTGATTGTTGCAGATCCACCAACCGGATTCGCAATTCTCAAAGAAGTCATTAAACACAAAACATCCAAAGAAAAAGTATCAACAAGTTCTTTTGATATAAAAGAATGGGACGCACCCGTATCAAAAAGGACTCGAATAGGATGATCACGAAACAAAATAATTCCATCTAGAATAGAATGAGAAATACCTTGGCCACGAGATGTGTTGCCAGGGGCTTAAACAACATTGAACTTTCCCTCCTTCCTTCCCTGAAGCTTGGGGCATGAAGATATAACATGACCGGGAACTTTGCAGTAGCGACAAGAAAGAGACTTAGGGCACTTGTTCGCATAATGGTCCTTCGAACCACAATTATAGCATTCCCCACGACCAAAGGAAGAAGTCTTTGCCACGGAGGTTGCTTGCTTCCCTTTCTTATTGGGATAAGGGCCTTTAAATTTGTTTGGCCTCTTCTTGTTGTTGAAGTTTGGTTTGGAACCCACCACTTCAACATCATTCTCCCTATCCGCCTCTTCAAGACGAAGAGCGATATCAACGAGTTGGTCGAAAGAAACTTCTAGTTTTAGGAGCAATGGCTTCTTGAGACTTTTGTTTAAGCCATAAACAAATCTCTGATTCTTCTTCAGTGGGGTGTTGATGTATTCAACCCCATATTTGGAAAGCGACTCGAAGGAGGCGACGTAATCAGTCACGGAGGACTCACCTTGAACAAGGTCTATAAACAGTCGAGCCAATGTCACTTTTTCTGCTTCTGGTACGAATTTTAACTCGAAGCGTTCTCGGAATTTCTCCCAGGTGAGATCCGCTTCATTAATCTCAGAAATAAGAAGCTCGTACCAATCCAATGCTCTTTCTCGGAGCATACTAGAGGCCACCTGAACTCGGTGAAGGTCAATAAGATTCATGCGCGAAAAGATGCGATCGCATGACCTTAGCCAGGCCTGTACTTCAATAACAGTTTCGGAACCTTTGAATGGCTCCCCACCCAAATTAGTGTAATCGCTACACAAGCGTGCAAATCCCGACTTTGGGTGAGTAGGTTCCGGGTTAGCTCCAGCTGCTTAAGCATTTGTTACCAAATCAAGAAGCTGTTGAGCAGTCATAAAAACTCCATCATGGGGTGGAGTGCTAGATGGCACGGCTCTGGGACGGCCAGGTCTAGACATTTCTCTTCCTTAAGAAAGAAAGAAGAGGAAGAAAAAGGTTATTCACCAAATTGAATATCAAGCAATCTTGATAGACAAAACAAGGAATCATAAAAGAAAATAGGATGAATCGGTACGAAGACTCGAATTAAATTCTAAAGCACGACTCCTAAGATGAACTTAGGACGATGATCCTTGTTATAATATTCCATATTGTTCCGAAGTTTGGCTCCGATACCAAACTGTGACGCCCCACCTCTATACCCACGCTAGTCAAGAACATTACGGTGAATGCTGTCGACTAGCACGGAGAATAAGGCTGTTGAGGAGCGACCACCCATGTAATTTCTTTACGCGAGCACCGATATGTCAGATAATATAACATGCATTCTATTTCAAGAGGAAATCCGACATACCGACACAAACTCAAAGCTACTACACGGTGGCTATATAAATCCTTCGGAAAACAAATATAGAAATAAGCATAACACTAATCAGTCACAAACAATTCATATCACAAAGGCGGAATAAGATATGAATATTACACTAGAAAGTGTACATCAGAGTAGTGGTCTAAAAAGATCCACAATATCACAAAAGAATAGTTACACGAACTACACAAAAGAATAAGTATACATTAAGGAGTCTATATCTCAAATGTATACAACAAAATAACTACTAATCTAAGTAGTTAACCCAAAAGTCAAGGAGTTAATCCCGGATGAGAAGTCAAGCAGAAGCACCTGTAACATCTCGGTCTGACCCGAGTATTATTTAATAAGAAAATAATAAACGGATCAGTCTAACTATAAATATCAGATGAAACGATATAGAATAAGAGATATGACTAAACACATAATAATCACAATGCCAAGCTGTGATATATATATACATATACTTAGTTGATAATCATCAAGAGATTAATCAATGTCACCAAATCTACACAAGAATCAAAGAAACGTCATACTCCTTATTTCGTTCACCATACCATAAATATTGACGATAATATCAATGTCAATCACAAAAGTCAATGACACACAAATTCCAGAAGACTACATAAGAAATCCAGAAATCACTAAAGTCAATGACACACAAATTCACCAATGCACAAATATTGATAAAACTTATCAATGGAAATCACGAAAATTGGTGAAACACAAATTCTAGGAATCTACACAAGAAATCCAGAAATCACAAAGGGGGGAGGCCTATCACAAACAGGAGCATAAAGCCCACCAACACGTGTATCACAAACGGAACGCTAATTCCATGGTCGCTAACCATCACAAATTGAGCCGAAGCTCCACAAACGGCCCGAAGACCACGGGTTGCTACCCCATCAAAAATTGAGTCGAAACTCCACAAAACGGGGTTTAGTCTCCCTCGCAGACAAAGAGACATCGCACATTGCTAGTCTAAATCACAAAGATGATCGTCATGATCAGCGAGAAGTGTCGATTACACTAAGCTAGTAAATATATGAGTTTAGCTTCATGTCCCATAACCACTTGCTTAACTTAAATATTTACGAACAAACTGTAAATCTCCACTAGAAAATTGTCACAAGAGGTTCAATCGAACAAGTCCAAGAATTAACCGACAAAGTAAACGCAAGCGTTTCATACCACTTGTTTTACTAAACCGTTTAATTAGATTTCTCATACGAGTGAGGTAAAGGTTTGTATATACTAATAGATTGGAAAACGGTTTTATAAACGAATTTGGTATTAAAATAGTATTGAAATCGTTTGAGGAAAGAGTTTTGATATTTACTACTAGTATAGAAAACCTTTATATTTTTAAAGTGACAAAGCACAAGGGGGATTGTAGAAACAATCAATCACAAAGATCACATTCGAAGATGTGAATAAAAATCCAATGAAATCGATAAAGGATCCATCGAAGTGGATATACCTAAAATTACCAAAGAAAATAAGTCATCAAAGATGATAATAAATGATGACAATAAATAGGATCATCACGAATCGATTTAAATTGGAAATTCAATCCAAAAAGGCAAATTGGACTAAAACAGCAGGTTCAGTCGACTGAACAGAGTTTTCAGTCGACTGACCCTGTGCCTGGAAATTTTCCAGGTTCAGGAAACTTTCTGTTTCCAGTTTCAGTCGACTGTGCAGAGTTTTTCAGTCGACTGAATCATGCCTGGAAACTCTCGGGTTTCAGGTTCAGTTGACTGAACAGAGTTTTCAGTCGACTGAATCATGCCTGGGCTGTTTTTCAGCCTTATTCAAATGAAGAGCAAGCTCTTCCAAAATGCAACCGGACGAACATTGGCTCTAAGGGTTTATGCCAATCGGTAACCTGGCCCTATATGCTCCTCGATGCATCACCAAAAGCATGATCAAACATCCATAAAAGGATTTCACACAAATTTGACTTAAAAACTCAAAAATTGGAGTATTCACAAAACCAATCCGAATCAATAGCAAATGCACATGAAGAAGTGTTAGGAATTCATACCCAACAACCAAAGATAATTATAGTCATAGATGTGAGATAAAAATCTCACCTTTTCACAAAATCGAACAAGAAGAAGCTTGAAAGCAAATGGAGAATCAACCTTTCTTCAACACAACTCAATTGAGCTTGAATCTAATCTAAAAAACAAGAACATTCCCAAAATTAGGTTTAGGAATTTCTGAAATTGGTAAGAGAATAAGTTGGAGAAGAAGAAGAGAAGCTTACCAATGGGTTCTTCTTGAGTTTGGAGCTAGGAATTAGATTTGCAAGAGAAACTAGGGTTTTGGAGTTTTAATTTCCAATCTCTCCCACCATTAAAGCTAAGAAAACTGAAATGAGAAGAGAATGAGAGTGAGTGGGGAAGAGTGGCTCAGATTTGAGCATTAGTTAACATGGGGCTGAGCCCAAAAAACCAAACCCAAAGTAAAAAGTAGCAGAAATCAACTTTCTCCAAACATATCGAAGCTTATACTCAAAAAGGTCGCAAACGGCATTTTAAACTCAATGGGAGGGGTCCCGAGTCCTAATTCGACCGTATGCAAAAAGTAGCTTTTCGGACTAAAATCCGACTAACGATAAAATATTTAAATAAAATATTTAAATAAAAAAATCGATAAATATGCGGGTTGTTACAGGAACATGAGAAGAATCCACGGCCGGAATTTGCAGGCCTGGCATCGACCGAGGTGGCCGAAAATCGCCGATAACCGCATATCTAAATGGCGAAATTCATCATCTCGTTCATTGTTGGACGTCGGGGTCTAAAGGAAAGTTGAAGAGTTTGATGAGGGCTATGCACTTCCTAAACTTGGTGATTATCGGAGTGGTGTGGTGGCCGGAATTTCACTAGGAAGTCGTGATAGTTTTTGGTCTTCTGGCGACGAACGGCGGCGCTGGAGCGTAAGGGACCACCGGCAATAGCAAGCTGAAGACGGTTGCGTCCTGGGATGGTCAATCGGTGGAGGTCCGGCGTACTCTAGTGGTTTAATTGATATGCTTAATTTATTAGTTGTTAAATAGAAATGACATAATTTGAATGGTTATTAATTCATAACTGGTTCGTACAAGGTTGGATTCTAGTGTGGTCAGATGCATTTGATTCGTATCGACGTTATCTTCGTAATGGAGTTGGATATGTCGCTATTCGCTTCAGTGAAATTTCAGACATATTTCTAAGGTTAGTGTTCAAATCACTCACACAATACTAAAATATTTTGTTGTTAGTTAAGTTAAAAGAATGAAGTGATTTACATTTATTGATTGATGATTGGTAGTTTAGATTGACGTTATAATTGACAAATAAATTGAATTGTTAGGATTTTGAATCGACAGTTAAATTTGAAATCAAATTGGCTAGTTAAATACTATACATTTGATATGTAGCTAACTGTTATGGTAAATTAATTGTTTTGGATGTTGATTGTGATGGATGCCTATTAATTGATATGTTGGATGATTGGATGTTATTTATTTTGATATATGTCTATTATCACCCTAGATGTTACGGGCATCATAAATTGTCAACTAAATCATTTCGAATAAATTAAGAAATAGGTTGAAATGATATATACCAATAACACTTTGATTTGGATTGAAATGATATTTCCATCCCTATAATTAATATTTAATATAACTTATCACATGGCCATAGGATAAAAAATTTTATACGGACGCTAGATTAGTTAAACTAAATGATTTTGAATTCTTAAAATTTATTTCTTTTAAATAATATGGTTTTAAACAAATAATTTTTTTATTATACGTATGGAATTACTTTAGAAATTCAAATTTTGAAATGTTGAAATTTTAAATTGTTTAAAAGAATTTGTTAAGGGATTTAATTCTGAAATTTGAAGTTATAATTAAAATACAATTTAAATTATAGAAATTGAATTGTTTTAAAGATTTGAAATTTTATTTGAACTTTGAAACATAATTTAATTAAAGTGATATAAATTGATATTTGGAATTTGGACTCGAACTTTATAAAATTGAAATGAATTCAAACAATAATTTGAAGTGAAATATTTTCCATTTAAATTGGATTGTTTTAATTGAATTTGAAGTTAAAAAAATTCGAATTGAGATTGATATAAATTAAATTGTTGAAACTGAAATTTGAAATTGGGATTAATTTGTAATGAATTCAAAATTGAAGTTAATTCAAATTAAAATTGAAATTAGGAAAAAGTTGAATTGAATTGTGAATTAGGGGTTGATTTGAATTAGATATTGGAAATTGAATTGGTTGATTTGAAATTTGAGCTTAGGTATAGATTTGTTGAAATTGGAAAGAAACAGTTTAAATTATTTTCAGGTTAAACTATTTAATAAAAACTATTTTAAAACCCAACTTTTTAACTTTGCAAATTACTTTGAATTCCAAACTATTTTCCTAGATAAACCATTTTCAATAATCAAATTATTTGATTTCCAGACTATTTCCAAATCTCCTAACTATTTACAATCTCCAAACCATTTTTAAATTATTCAGCTATTTTAATATTTAAACTATTTTGGAACTTGAAACTGTTTATATTTAAATCATTGGATTTAAATGCGAATGTGGTTAATATGAAGTTATAGCCTATTGTCGAATTTAGAACTCATTTCGAATTGAATATGAATTTTGAAGTGAATATTATTTTGAAGAAAAAATATGAATGTTTTGAAGTGAAATTAGTTTTGAAGTGAATATGATATTTTGAATATAAAATATGATTCAGTTTTGAAATGTAAAAGAATCATCTGGTGTGTAAAATGATGTTTGGTTGTTAAAGAGACTGGGGCCTCTTATTAGCATACTCTCTATTAATATTGGAACTACTTTAATAATTGTGAATACACGGTGGATGATCCAGAATGAAGTGGATGATTTTGGCATACGTTTGCTGGATTTGAAGAAGGTGAACGATGGTGGACTGGCCTGACACTTATGTCAATTTGAAATGACCAAAGCAGAAGTCGTACTGGCCAATGAGGCTACCTACCTCTAGCGGACACACTCCTTCATGTCACCATCATTTATGTTGTGATTGATTGGTGTGCACTCGTGGATTTTATGGAGTCTTGTGTTGCGGTGGGCCATTAGGGGTTACCACCAACTAGGAAGGGTAAACTGGTAGTATCCTACATTAGGCATTACCTCATGTGCCTTGTCATATTTTATCCCCATACAAGACCACTATGATTTTGATTTAGTGTTGTCGTACCATGGCGCATCCCTATTATAAAGACCCGGATTGTTCGATGTTTAATTTGGAATATTTAAATGGTTTTAAATATTGAATTTTAAATTTTAATTTAGTTAGTAAGATTTGAAAACTGAAAATTTCAAGTGATTTCGTAAATTTAGAAACTCGTCGATTTAACCGACGGCTAAAATAGGGATCTAGGGCACAGTCTCGGAATTCAACAAAACCAGTTCCATTAGATGCACAATGGTGTATTATTATCGGATTTCAAATTTCATAACATTTGGATATACCATTTGGTCGTACGATCCGACCGTAGAAATAATTCAATTTAATTTAATTTGTCGATTTAAAAAGCTATCTTCTCCATACGATCGAATTAGGCCTTAGGACTTGTTCCATTAGGTTCGGAATAACGGTATAACATTAGAAATGCCATGTGGCGCTCCTCGATAGAGATTGCAAATTTTAGTTACCCAACACGAAATATTTTGAATTTAAATAATAATAAAAGTGAAATCAATCACAGTCTCAAGCCACCCTCTTCATCCTTTAAAATTGTGACCTATCCCCTCACACAAGAATAAAATCAAATCACGTCTTTCTCCCTTTTCATTCTATCAGTTTAAACATTTTATCTTGTAATCCAAAATAGAAAGAAATGGTAGACGAAATCGTGTCTCCTTCTACTTCCTTTTGCTCGAACGAGATTGATACAAGAAAAAAAGAAGAGAAAAAGAGATATAAAATCGTGACGAAGTTGTGAGGATCTGGCCAGGCTAGGGCCGATGAAGGATGGGAGAGCGATGCTTGAAACCGCGACAGCGAAGACCGTATCATTTGATGGAAGGGTGGTGCGGTGAAGAATCAAAGTTGCGATGGGAGTTGATTGCGTGCGCGCGTGAGGGAGGGGAGGTGTACGAAGGTGACGACAGTCGAAGTGATGTAGGAGCTTGCATTCAAGGGAAGATGCAACGTTGTTGCTTAGTTCTGGAGGAGGACAATGGCGGTTAGTAGGGGTTCTAATGAGCTTGTGTTTGTGGGAGTTTGGGCGGAGAGGGCATGCTGTTTCTGGGCATAATGGTGGTCAAGCAGTAGAGGGCAGTGTTGGGGAGGTTGAAGGTTAGCGACCTAGAGTTGGCTGGCGGTAACTAAAGGAGAAGCGGCTGGATTTTAATGGTTGAGGGAGATGTCATTCGCGTAGAAGCCATAGTCATGTGGCATCTTGATGGAGAGGTAATTTGTTGTTAACAATTTTAATTAATTTAAATAATTTTATTTAATTAAAATGGATGCTTATAAAATTGTATAACATTATTACGAGGTACAAGAATCATGGAAATAAGACGAGCTTGTATTTGTAGATGAGATATATACAAGCTAGAATTAAAATTGGATTGATTAGCAAATTCGAAAATAAAGGTGAGTAAATCTCAATCGACTTGGATAATTGGTTTAATTTAAAATTGTTGACAATCATTTGTTAATTGATTGGATGAATGGATAATTATTATCACTTGAATGTTATATGTGTGTGTGTGTGTATAGTAGCATATACAGTAGTACTTGGATTGATATTCCCGCATATTTTAGCGGATGATACCCTATGTGCCCGTATAATAGCGGATGACCCTATATACCGTGACATCCCCCTCGAAGTTGGATTGATATTTTTATGTTGTATTAAATCTATGGATGTAGGAAAATAGGTTGGAGGGTTCCAACTGGATTCCTCAAATTTATGTTGATTGTTTCGTATATAATAATATATGATGTGTTAGAATAATCTGTTATAGATTATTGTGATGAGAACTATTGGATGCTATAGTAGCACTGGCCATAATTTGGTATTTTAATTACCATACATATTATTTTGAATTTTTAGGAAAATTAAAGGTGGTTTTAATATGAAAATATTTATACCGAAATTCGAATTTATTTAAAAGAGATTGATTTGGATAAGCAATAATTGATTTTTGATCGTACTTGACAATTTAGGAATAAAAATATTTTTAATTGATATTTTTAAAGTAATTTATATAGAGGATTTTTAAATGATATTTCTAGAATATGAAAAAGAGTTGAAATTGATTCTTAAAATAGATTTGTGAAATAAATGGAATTTATTAAGAAGTAGATTTATAAAATGAGATTTTTTAAATGAGGGTTGTTTGTACGAAAATTGGCCACAACACTCTTCGGAAGTATTTGAAGAGGTAAAATGAAGAAAATAAATGAAAAAAGAGGATTATCTAATAAACACTTCAAACAATAATCAGAAAAGTAGTAGATAAACACAGAGATTTAGAGTGGTTCGGCATATGGCATACATCCACCATGAAATTGCTGATTTTATTGATGCTAGCTTGTTGATTACAACGAGTTACAATGGATTACAACATTAGAGTTCGAGTATAATGATGGTTTCGGCAGAGTCTGGACGTCTCGGAGCCAAAAGTCCCTTTTCTGTAGATCCTAGGCTGCTATTTATAGATGTAGGCTGCAAATATCTCGCTTAGATCTTGGAGGACCTCTTCTCTCACGTGGGTGGACCCACACGATCGATCCTATGACATTTGCACTCCGTCCGTGATCGATACGAACGATTTTCGTATCGATCAATATTTTGCCCAATCGAGTAAAGATCGATCATGAACATTCTTTAGGATATACGCAAGCTCTTGTGAAAATTTGGCGGCATTTGAACTTGTATATTGTGAGTTATGCTCGATGCAAGTTTGTACTTTTCGAAGGTTGTCTCCTTCATATCGATGTTGTTCATATCAATGGTTTCGCATCGATGATTCTTCACGTGATGTCTGAGATGTGCCACTTGCTTTTAGGATCGATCCACATTTCATGTCGAATCGATAGAGTCTTTCCAATGTTTACGCCACGTTCGTATCGATCTGACTTGGCCTTGTTTGCGTCGATCAGCTATGCCTCATTTCATATTGATTCTTTGTATTTCATTCGCATTGATGCTTTGTGTTTTATTTTGTATCGATGAAAAGCATTAATTTCATATCGATCACTTAATGGTCACTTCGTATCGGTAGATGGGTGATTTCTTCGTATCGACTACTGAGTAGTTGCTTTCATATCGATGGGAAATATTGATTTCGTATCGGCCTGTAGTCAATCGATACGAATTATGCTGAAAACAGATCGATACGAAATAGACTCCCATGTTATCTACTGATGGATACAAAGTGGATAGTCACGGATGGATATGAAGTGGATGTTGGTCGATCGATACGAACAAGCTAGAGGTGATTGAAGCGAAGCGGTATGAAGAAAGATGGATACGAATAATACCGCTCTCTTGATCGATATGAAACCATTCGTATCTGATGGATTCGAACCAGATCAATACGAATGAAGGTTTTCTCTGGTTGTTTGATGGATACGAACAAGGTGAATCGATCATATCTTGAGCATATAAACTCGGATTGACTTGAAATTTGAAACACTGGCTTTCATAGCTTTGCTTATCTCGTCATTTCAAGCGTAGCTCGATCCGAACTCGGATAATTTATCGACATCCATAGTGAACCCGTGTATATCGATCCTCGAGACAAACTATCTTTGGTTTTTAATCAATTCCTTAGTGTCACAGCCTTACCAAAAGGCGGGATAACATTTGCCCCCCAAAAGTATGTCTTATAAGGACGTGACGTGCTTTGAAAAATTGCAATTTTCATCTTGGACAGTTTTATCCGACTCATCTGAATGGTTGTTGTCTTCTCGTCGAAAGATATAACCTTTCACCGACCTTCAGTAACATGAATTTTTGACTGCCAATTGTTGTACCGTGTACTGTTGTAGCGGAGTGTTGAATGATAGAAATCTGTTGTTCGCCATTGTAATTGTTACCAAGTGAGCATTCAATTCCTTTTAATTTTAAAAATCGAATGTTAGCCCATCATACATACATGTATGCTAACCTGACTCCCGTTCGGTTGCACATTCATTGGTTGTTGTCATTTTTTTTCCAAATCAAATTCTGTATCGATCCTCTCCTGAACCGATGTGAAATTTGAACTGTACCAATGCTTAATGGTTTTTTTAGTGTAGTTCCTCGTATCGATCCTTACCTAGATCGATGTGAAAAGATGAAGGGTTATCTTCGCATCGATGGCGAGCGACACGAATTAGTTGGGTTTTTGAAGAATTTTGCATCAATGGCCATTGATCTGAAATTAGGTGGTCTTACAAAGTTTCTTCGTATTGATAGATTCGAACCCCTATGGTCTACAAAGTGATGGACACGAACTTTCCATTTCACATCGATAGATGTTTGATGGATGTGAATAGTTCAATCAGTCTTCATAGTATCGATTGGGTTTCGTACCAATAGCTTGATGGTTACCAATGAGTATTGCACTAGATAGGTGGTGCACGGGTACAAACAGTCCTCTTCGTATCGATTAAAGGAATAACTTTTTCAGCCGGTCATAGTGACCGAGAGACAAATAGTTTCTTTCCCTCGAGTTGGAGTCCATATAAGAGCATTTTGGACTTAATCAAATTTCCATTCGTCACCGTTTTCTTCTGGCATTTGTATCGCTCCAAACATCACAGAACTGAGAAACTACTTCTGCCTTCGAATCAAACCATACCCTAATCCTTCAAACTAATTACCAAAGATAGGTAATTAAAACATGAATTTGCATCGAAAAAACGATGAGACTTGAAATTTCGTGCCACCCCACTTGCTTCCGCGACCGCTTCTGACGAAGTGGTGGCCGAAGGCGATCGATGTGAGGTTGAGGAGGGAGAAGATGGCATATGAGTGGTTTTAGAGAAGATGAAGTGTGGCCTTAATCTCGTACCGATGGATTGGGGAAGAAGACATTTTTTTTCATATCGGTTTCAATTGCAAATTTTGTATCGATCTCCTACCTTAGATTTCGCATCGATCTTCGATTCTTGGATTTTTTATCGATCACCTTCACTACGGTCGCCTGCTACTAATTTCGCACCGATTGTGGGACAACAACTTAGTATCAATCACTTTCGAATCGATATTGATATGAAGCCAACAAACCTTGATCGATATGAAATGGTGCCTCGATATGAATCGGAGTCATTTGATCGATGCGAAGTTGATAATTTCGATCGATACGAAATGGATGTTAAATGATCGATACAAAATGAGTGTCTTTTTATCGATAAAAAATAATTAGCTTGGATCGATTCGAAGTCACTGGCTTTTATCAATATGAACTGAATATTCTTGGATTGATACGAAGCTAAGGCTTCTGTAATGAATGATCTAAGTTTTGACCTTGATGGATACGAACTTCATGAAAATTTGAACACTTGACTTCGACGAGCTTTTGCCATGCATAATTGGACTTTACCGTTAAACGACATATTTGACTACCCTTTGAGGCTCATCGATGGAACTTTAATTTGACAAACTTAACGAACTCTAACATGAATCACCTTCGAAGTCAGGCTGGCACGGTTGTGATGGTCAGCGATGACGGTCACTCCGGTTGAATCTCAAAGTCTCGTCGCTTGCACATTTCCTTTAATTATGTAATTTTTTTAAGTATTACGTAGCATTGCACTGCACAAAAAATTCATGTAATTCACACTTGGGAACACATGGGCATATTATCATCTAATGACGATTTTTGATAAGTTGATTAGTTATGGAATCCACAAGTTCTCAACAGCAGGAAACTAAAGTCTGTCTTCTCCAATAATAGAGGTGCCGACAATTGCAGCCGAAGTAATTGATCCAGCTTTGGATGAGCTGTTGGGAGCAACTTTTATTACGAATCCATAAGACTCTATGTCGTTTAATGTCTCCGAAGATATGTTGGGACGAATAAGCTTAAGGCACGGTCTATCATTAGACAAATTTTTATTACCTGGACCAAATGACGAGCCACATGCTCCCTCGGAAGGATTTACAGCCTTTAATCATAATTCGTGCACAGTGGGAACACTTCCCCCATTCAACCAGTATATTCGATAAGTGTTGGCTTTCTTTGGCATCGCCCTATCGCAATTACATCCAAATGGATATGCACTGCTGAACAGTTTGTTCATTGTATTCATGGAGCATCTTTTTCGACCCCCGACCCCAATCGAAATCAGATATTTGTTCAATATTAAGAGCCGGGGAGACAGTCCTTCATTCACATTCCTAGAGGCGGTTAAGAATTGCCAAGTGGTAGTGGGATCTTAGACCAGGCTTAAAATGTAGTGGTTTTATGTCTGATTCCCTCCAAGATTTGCTAGCCGATGGTTAGTCAGACGTAAGTGCTGTGATCTTTTCTAGTAGTTAACGAGATAATCATGGCTGATATTTAAACTAATATATTTTTACTTCCACAGCCGCAATTCCATGACCAGATGGCGCCCACTTTAATGAAATAGTACGAATCCTTCAGAAGCGCAGATTGAAATGAGAGAAATCGATTCGGTGCTCACAGATAGAAATTTAAGGATCGTCGAGCTAATCGATTGAAATCAAAGCATTAGACTAGAGGGATCAGTTAGGGCGGCTCTGGTAAGATGGCTAAACATAGAGCGCTCAAGATTGTTATCCCCGAGGAGGGTGATAGGGGGGATACGCCCACCAATAATGGACCTGTAGCCGGGCCTTCAAGTAGTTTTCAGGATCGTGAGGGAAGGAGAAAAGGCTAGGCAGCAGCACATAAGCGCCATAAATCTTCGAGATGGAAATTTGTAGTTGTGTCTTTGCCATTCTCCATGTTAGAATCATGGAGACTCCTCCCTCTCAAGCAAAAAATCCTTTCGAAGGGCTTATCGATATCCCAATCCCAGACTATGTTTCACTTCAACATGACATCGGATTGAAGGAGCTTCAAAGTGCTCTAGACTTAAGCGAGTCTCTTCCCATAAGTGTGGTCGACAATACCGGTTCGTCAGGATGTTGCACATACATATACACTTCACGGCACTACACGATTTCCACCCGTATGTTGCTCACGTTAGGAGATTACTAATTCTGCTTTCCATTGTTCTTTACAGATATAATGACTAGGAGAGAATCCACATTGAGAAGCCTTCGCTCCGCGTGCCATTCGTCAAGTTTGTACCATGAATCACGTATGAGAAAAGCTGAAAGAGACCGCGACCGTAGTTACTTTAGTCAAAAATGTTATGAGAGGGAAAGAGATAGGGATAGAGATTACAAATATCGATCTCGATCGCGTTCTCCACCTCCTCGAGCTCCAACATATACTTCAGGCCATGGAAAAAAAACCACTAGAGCCTCCTCGTCAAAAGCCACCTTCTCAATCTTCTAGGCCCAAATCACAACGCCACAGAACTAAGGTCGAACCTCCCATTGTTGCTGAACAAGCCATTACTGAGCCCACTGAGGAAGGGGCTATCAGAATTGCCCAGTTGAGGAAAGAGTTTCCAAATATATGTCTCAATGGCTTCATTTTCCCCTCTCACTTAAACAAAATTCCATCGGAGGCAGAAAACATAATGCTTGACTACATTCATGATATTTACACCCAATACAAGGAGTGGGTGAAAGCCGCAGATAAAGCATTGGCGGTGGCCTTTGAGCGGTAAAGACAACTGAGAAACTAGAAACTGAACTTGCTCAAACAGACCGCAGTTTTCAAGTGCTCAACGTCGAAGCCAAATCCTCTCGAAAATCATAAATAGAGGCCACCTAGAAAGCCGACGAAGTGAACTTGGCAATGGAGAGGATGCAACAAGCACATTATGCTTTGGTCGAAGAGATGGGCCACCGGAACACCATAGTCATAGCTGAAAGGGATGCTACTCTAAAGGAACTCAACGAGCTCAAAGCCAAATTTTCTGAAATCATCAAAGAAAAAGATGATGCGAATAGAGCAGCCTAGAAGGCATGTGAGCAAGCCATGGTGCTCCGGGGTGAAAGAGATGCAGCATTGGCTAAAATCTGGGAGGTGGAGGCCATGGTTGAAAATGTGGTTAAAATGGCTGAGTTCAGGCTAGAGGCTGATATTGAAGATCTCCTCATCACTTACAATGCTAACATCTTGAAGCATGGAAATATAGCCTGGCTCGATAATTATTCGACACAAACGTACAATGCCTGTGGCTGATTAGTTGAAGATGAAAAAGTCGTGCATCAGGATGAATTGGTTGATGGGTTCGAGCTGGAGAACCGGGTGCTGAGCGAAGATGAACGAAAAGTTCTCCATGATACGATATCTCATATGAGAGGGAGGGACGTGGCACTCAAAACTTAGAGGTTGGAGAAAGCTATGGTGCTGAGCATCATGATATTAGTTCCGAAACTATTGTGCCAACTCAGCCTGAGTCTACATCTGCGGTTGATCCTTAATCTGTTCCTGTTTACAATCCTGATCAGCCGTAGTTATCTCCAGCTCACGAGCGAGTCTCTAAAGCTGTTTCACCAATTGCGAGCCAAATTGAGGAAGGTACTCCAAACATCTCTCATACTCGTTCAAAATTGGAAGCGTACATGAAGTGATTATTAACATTTCTTCTTTTGTTTCTATCCAGTCATTGGAACTACATCCATCATGCCTCCTGCAACTCAAGAATTACATCACGAGCAGGAGGTTATCATAACGGAAGCGACCACGACATCGGCTACTGCACCTACGGATGGGGTACAAGGGAGCACACTTACATTTGATGAACAGATGATGAAGGAACTTCTCAGTCATCATAGTGACCCTTTTTCTGATTTGCCATTTGTCACAAGCGAAGGTGCACCTGCAACCAGCTCTTAGGGCCAAGCCACGGGCATTGCCGGCGATGCGAAAACAATCCATAAAGAGGAAATCATAGTTAAGATTAACGCTGAGATGGAGGCAGCTGCATGAGCTAGTAGTTTTGGAGGTGGAATGGCAGGCCCTAGTCCAGCCCCGTTACAAATGATTTCTCCTGGTGGTACGGTCATCAACACCAGCGTGCTTATCCCGCCTCCTGCAATCGATCTGGTCCCTTCAACTACGCCATCAGGAAGCATTCCCATACACGTGAGCTCGAAGGAGGAAGTTGATATAATGCCCCCGATTGGAGATTGACCGTCGAAAGGCAAGGGCTTAAAGAGAGAAAACTAAGTAGCAGCTCCAGTGGGTCCATGCCGAAGAAGAAGCTGAGAAAAAAGTAAGAGTAGACATGTCTCTTCGGCTCATTTTTGGTAGAATGATAGGAATCTATGTTTTTTTTTTCATAGGCCGTGTATAGATGCAGGTTCTGCCCCTGCTAGTATAACTTTTGACATAATTTTATACTTAGTCTTTTTCTCCCAAAGAATGATTGAAATAAAATTTCATTTTTTCCTCTGTATGACTTGAGTTAATTTACTTAAGTGTTTCAACACTCGAACTTCTATTCAACACACGTGTGAAGTTTTAGTTCTTTAATTCGGACCCGAATTTAGTTGCTAAGTCTCAAAGTTACGGTCTCGGGACGTAATCGAGTGTTGAGTTGAATTCCAATATCGCATTGTCCCAATCAGTGGTCGATACTTAAGTTCTGCCTCCAAATTTGGGGTATTGTTGAAAGATTGGCCAATGATCGCTATTTGCTTTTAACTTGTCGATCTTGATCTTTATGAAACGAAGCTGAAACATGATGAATTCGGGTTGTCGAACCACACTTGCTTTTCAATTGGAGATTGTATCCACACTCTAGGGACTGCACCTGTTCGTCGGCGGTCGATTATGTCCGCTTGAGTTTTAATGATATGTCCACGCTCTGGGGACTTAAGTTATTCTCGCGGGTGGTCACTCACACTCGGTCGATATTTCGAACTACAACCACAATCTGGGGACTTTAGATTGACTCGTGGGTGGTCAGTCACACCCGATTTGTGTTTATACTCTGACCACACTCCAAGGACTCAAATTTGTCTTACAGATGCGAGATTGATATCCGGTTTGCGTTTAAACCCTAGTCCGCTCTCCAGGGATTTAGATTTAGTCAATGTTTATACTCCAGTCCACATTCTGGGGACTTAGAGTTAGTAGATATTTATATTCCAATTCGCACTCCGAGAATATGAGTTAATAGATGTTTATACTCCAATTCGCACTCTGGGAATTTAGAGTTGGACGACAGACGACCAGTCACGTCTGTTTAGGCATTTGAGTCTCATTCACACTCCGAAAACGGCATATTTATCAGGATCATGAATGTTCGATTCACATCTACCCCGAGTTAACAAATGAGGTCGTTAGATGGATGGATCCATCCTCCTCGAACTTGGTTCGAATACGGGCGAAGTCGTTAGGTGGACAGATCCACCCTCCTCGAAATCACATTTATATATTTATACTCCAGTTCCACTCCGAGAATCTAGAGTCAGTTAGTGAATTGTCGTGTATCAATCCATTTTAGTCTTTAGTGAGATGGCTTGCCCCCGAGCTCGGGTTTCACTTAATGAGTGGCCGGTCGTATCACAGTCACTCCATATTTGAATAAATTAGAACATATGATGGAACTTAGATCTTCGTG
Source organism: Allium cepa (assembly GCA_030765085.1). Lineage (NCBI taxonomy): Eukaryota > Viridiplantae > Streptophyta > Magnoliopsida > Asparagales > Amaryllidaceae > Allium > Allium cepa. Next base: position 602,901,210 of record CM060943.1, on the reverse strand, counting down.
CACCGTGATGGTTATATGATATATTCAAAAAATCATAGCTCTGGCTCGAAGAGATTACATTTTATTACTAAAATAAGAAAATACAGCAAAGTCAGTTGCCTTATTACAAATTCAAATTTCGAAATGCAGAAACAAATTGCAAATGAAAAGTAGACTGAGTAAATAAAGCCTATCATGTGTAGTAGTGACGGAGACTCTTGTTGTTCCACGCTCTTGGCAGAGTAAGACCGTCAATGGTCGATAGCTTAAATGTGCCATCTTCGAGCTTTTGTTCAATTACATACGACCCTTTCCACGTTGGTCTCATATGCAAAGTAACCGGGTAGATTCTTTTGAGGAGGAGATCGCAGAGTTCAAATGTTCTAGGTCGAACCTTGGCATTGTACAATCGGGTGACTCGACTTCAGTATGCAGCTGCCCTCAAGTCAGCCTCTTCTCTCTTCTCATCCAATAAATCCAGGGATTCGGCAAGTAATATAGCATTTGTTTTTGGATCATAATATGTCACACAATGATAAGGTATTTCCATCTCGACTGGAATAACGGCTTCTGAACCATAAGAAAGAGAGAATGGAGTGTGGCCAGTCGCGGACTTGTGGGTTGCTTCGTACGCCCAATAAGCTATAGGAAATTATCGACCTACTTGCCTCTAGCCCTTTCCAGTTGTTTCTTCAAAATATACTTTATAACTTTATTAACGCTTCAACCTGTCCATTTGCTTGAGGGTATGCAACTGTAGAAAATTTCTTCTGAATGTGAATCGTTGACAGAAATTCTTGAACTCAACGCTGTTGAATTGGGTGCCATTATCGTGATGATTATATGTGGGAGACCAAATCGACAGATAGTGTTGCATACTACGAAGTTGATTGCTTTCTTTGTTGTGATTCTAGCAAGGCATTCAGCTTCCATCCACTTAGTAACAACTGCGATGTTGGCATACTTCGCACCACCTTTGGCCAGAGGTAGAGGACTAATAATATCAATCCCCCAGACTGTAAACGACCATGGACTGACCATCTGAGTTATTTCGGTAGGAGGGGCTCTAGGAATCCGAGCGTGTTTTGGACATCTGCTGCATTTTCTGGCGTAGTCCGATGCATCTCGATTTACGGTCGGCCAATAATATCTATATCGAAGCAATTTCTTGGCTAAAGCTTGCCCCTCGGTGTGATCACCACATTCTCCTTCGTGAACATCATGTAACATTCGTTTAATTTCATCATGAGTGATACACCGAAGTAAAGAAACAGAGTACCCTCTTCTATACATGACTCCATTTTGAACAGTAAACTGGGAAGCCTTTTGCAGAACTTGTCTTTTTTCACTCCTACGCATGGGCAGCGTTCCATGCTCGAGATAATTTCTGAATGGATTCATCCATGACTCATTATCAGAAATAACCTCAAATATTGTCTCCATCTGGTTGATGCTCGAGGAAGATAACGTCTCCATGGGAACGAGCCCCATTTGTTGTGCCTCGCCTGTACTGGCTAACTTTGCTAATGATTCGACTTTCTGATTGCGCTCTCAGGGGATGTGGTAGATGGCATATTAATCAAATTGATTCGGTATCTCCTGGACCGAAGCAAGATAAACAGCTAGTTTTCGATCTTTGGCCTGGTATTCCCCCTGAACTTGACACATGACTAATTGCGAATCACAATAAATCTCCACAGCAATGATCTTTAAATCTCTGGCAAATCTCAATCTGGCAACCAGGGCTTCATACTCAGCTTCGTTGTTGGTCGCATGAAAGTCAAACTTTAGAGCATAGCATATAGATCGACCTTCGGGAGTTTCAAGTACAACATCTGCACCTGAGCAACAGTCGTTTGATGCGCCATTAGTATTTAGCTTCCAAATATAGTTGGGAGATTCGCTGGTTTCGAGTAAGTCCTTTGGGATAGTAAATTCAGCTATGAAATCTGCTAGGACTTGCCTTGAATGGCTTGCCTTAGAGTGTAAGTAATGTCAAACTGACTTAGTTCGATATTTCACTTGAGTAACCTACCAGACGTCTCAGGCCGCATAAGGACCTGTCATAATGACCAGTCGGTGTAAACGATGATAGGATGAGCCTGGAAATACGAACGGAGCTTCCTTGAGGTAATAACAAGATAATAAGCCAACATCTCTAGCTTCGAATAGTTTCTCTCAGCTCCAGTCAATCGTTTTCTATCATAATATACTGGTAGTTGTATTTGATCTTCCTTCCGAATCAGCGCAGCACTGATTGCATTTTCTGAAACCGCCAAATATATGACAACCTCTAGTGATCAACCGGCTTTGACAAAATGGGTGTTGTGGAGAGATGTTGAACCAGTGCTCGGAATGCGCCTTCACATTCTATAGTCCATTCAAAGTTCTGTTTCCCTTTTCTGATCAGATCGAAGAAGGGAATGCATTTATCAGTGGATTTTGAAATGAACCTGCTCAGTGCTACTACTTTCCCGTTGAGTCTATGGACATGCTTTATAGTTCTTAGAGTCTCAAGGTTTATAATCACCCCGATCTTTTGGGGATTGGCTTCAATTCCTCGAGCATTGACGATAAACACAAGGAATTTTCCGGATGCGACTCCAAAGTGGCATTCAGTGGTTTAGCTTCATTTTATATTCCCAGAGGATATTAAACATCGATTCCAGGTCTTTGATATGATCAGTGGAAAATCGTGTCTTCACTAGCATCTCATCTACATACACTTCCATGGTTTTTCCAATCCGATTAGTGAACATTCGATTGACTATTCATTGGTAAGTTGCCCCGACGTTCTTGTGTCCGAAAGGCATGACTTTATAGCAGTAAAGTCCTAGATCGGTTACAAAAATGGTATGCTCCTTGTCAGGTAGGTGCATGGGTATCTGATTGTAGCCAAAGTATGCATCCATAACGGATAACAGTTCATGTCCAGCCGTTGTGTCTATGAGCTGATCGATTCGAGGAAGTGAAAAACTGTCCTTGGGGGGTTGCTTTGTTCAAATCTAAGTAGTCAACGCATGCTCCCCATTTCTCATTTGGCTTTCGGACAAGTACAGGATTGGACACCCATTCTGGGTATAATGCTTCTCGAACAAATCCATTCGATTTAAGCTTATCTACCTCTTCTTTAAGGGCGACAGATCTCTGTGGATCCATATCATGTCTTTTTTGCTTGACCGGGACGTGCCGTAGGTCAATATTCGATGTGTGGCTCGCGATATCCGGGGAGATTCCACACATGTCAGAATGTGTCCAACCAAACATGTCTACGTTTTCTCGGAGAAATTCAACCAATTCCTCTTTCATTTGTCGGCTTAACTGAGATCCAATCTTTATCACCTTAGAATCATCATTATCGTCGATCGGAACATCGATCGTCAGTTCGACCGAGGAAGCTTGACTGTCTTTACCTTCATCTTCACTTTCGGTATCCCTTGGGTTAGGATCCCTTAGGGATTGGTTGGGTGCCCTGGCTTAGGCCCAGGCGTTAGGTGTCAATTCTCTTTAAAGCAGAGCAGAGAGATTCCTCTACGCCCTTTTCTTTTTCCTTTCGCTACGCCTCGCGTAGCTCAGCAACATAACAGGCTCATTCAACAGCCTAGTCTCCCTAAACGACTCCAACTTCATTGTTGGTAGAGAATTTAGAAGTAAAACACCAAAGGGAAATGGTAGCCCTGAATTCAGTTAGGGCCGGTCGACCCAAGAAAGCATTATATGGCGAATCTATATCCAACACAGTAAATTATAATATCCAGACTCACCGGCGTTCTCCGATTCCCAATTCCACTGGCAGCTCTACCATTCCAGTGGGTATAGTTGCCCTTCCATTGAAGCGTGAATACGAAACTGACAAGGCTTCAAATCTTTTGCTTCCATTTTCATTTGATCATAGGCTCACTTAAACAATATATTCACAGAACTTCCACTACCTACAAAGATCCTCTTCATCCAAGCAGGACCTGCTTGAGCGGATATGACAAGTGGATCAATGGTCTAGGCTTCGACCCTGTCAGCATCTTTATCTCGAAACACGATGTCATCAGTCATCATCTTTTGTTGCATGGTCGGAGCCCCATCTTCCAATCTACTACAACATTCAAAATCCGCATGCCTGATGGAACTGGCATACGACTCCATTTCCTTCCAGCTTTGGTCTATTGGATGAGGACCACCACTAACAATATTTATCACCAACCTCCCATCGGTACGAGCGAGTTCCTCGTATCTTGCCGGATTCGATGCATGATTTTGATTGTATGGGCCGCATCTCCAAACTGTGGTGCCCACACAAAATGCTCTAACTTCCTTTCACATATCAATTTCCCAATGATATGTTGCAAATGTCGGCGCTCATTGGGGTTATAGCCATAGCTTTCGTGGAACCTACAAAACTTTCTCATCTGAATCTGTTTCTCTTATGACTGCATTGGAGTAGGCTTCTTATATTGAATGGTATTGCAAGTCTGCATGTACACATTTTCCAGCTGTTTGCACAAAAAATGGGCAAACACCTCCAAGTCGTATGAATTAGTTGATTTTATGTTGTTTCTGACGATTTGGGTGACTTACGCAAATATATAAAATAGATGGACTAAACTGTAAAAGACACACAGATTTATAGTGGTTCAGCCAGAACGTGCCTATGTCCACTTTATATGTTATTCTCCTTTTTCTTTCAGATTACCAGTACAAGCACAAAGCTTTGTATACAAGTATATGAACGTTGTTTGAAAGTTCCTTCCGTGCTTGAGCTCTCAAACTTGTCTGCCATTGTTGTACCCCTGTCCCTCTATTTATAGAGTCAGGCTGGGGGCAAGGGCTCCGGATGTATATAGCTGCTGGCGGGCCTGAGCTGAAACGATCTGGCCTGGCAATGTTGGTTTGGTGTAGGTTGGATAGGTGGTCCGGTTAGGATGGTTCAGTGGTAGGAGATGAATGGACCGGTGGGGCTTTGGTTTGGTGGTAGGTGATTCGGTGGTAGGCGAGGTAGGTTGGTCCGGTATCGTGTGGTTTGGTGGTAGGAGATGAATGGACCGGTGGTAGATGGAGAGGGAGCTTGGACTGGCAATGCTTGGAAATGGTATGGTTCGGCATTGTTTAGAAATGCGCCCAACACTTGCCCTCCAAAGTGGGGCATATGCCATCATATGTCGCGCTTTGCTTCAGCTTAGGTGATTTTCGTCCGGTCTTGTGTGTCGAACCATACGGTCCGGTCATCCTGTGCTCGTTTATAAATAGGGGTGCCAGGCCTTCGTTATCCCTTTGTCGTTTTTAGATAGCCGAATCATTTTGAATACCGGATCAACCAAGTGCCGAGTTAACCAAGTGCCGAACCAGTCTTGTTCGCCGAACTATTTGAAGTGCCGAATCAATTCTTGATTGCCGAACCAGGTGAGACATTCTTTTGCCGAATGATCTTATATACTTGAATCATCGAATGGACTCGTGGATTCTGAGTACCAAATGAACCTTATGGGTTTGAACTGCCGAATGAGAAGGGGAAATGCTGAATGAACATGTATTTGAGCCACCGGATGAACCCTGAGACCTTGAATACCGAATGAAATTTTACATTTCTTTACCGAATGACCCTGGGGGCTTGAGCGTTTCGACTTATGGGTGAAATTTCAGACTATATACACTTGCTTGTTTATTTCCTCTGCTCTAACAATATGTTTTTCCGGTATTACAGATAAATGTCTCGCAAAGTAGAAACTCGATCAGAAAAGAGAAAATCTACGGATAGACGAGAGTCCCCCGTTGTGCCCCCGGCCCAGCCCGGACCAGAACGTCGTGGACCCATCCCGAGGTCGCTGGTAGACGGGTATGGTCCCCAAGAGCTTCTGAACTCTCCTCCTGATTGCTTTCCGAGCTCTCTCAGAGAGGAGCAACTTGACGTTATCTCCCGCTCCTTTGGGATTGATAGAGCATGCATGTTGTTGCCAGGGGAGGGGGTCATGCCATATAATCCCCCTGAAGGATACTTCGCGTATAGCCGATACCATTGCATGTGCGGGGCCATCCCTCCGATTAATGCGTGGATAGTAAGCTTCATTACTTATCTGAAAGTGGCTCCATTCCAGCTTCAGCCCAACTCTTATGCTATCCTGGTGTGTTTGTTCATCATTTTTCAGAGGAAATATTGGCGCCCCCCTTCTAACCGGGAAATCCGTTACCTATATAATCTGAGGGGCTACAAGAAGGGGTCTCCGTACATTAGTTTAGAGTTGGCCGTGTCCTTCAAGCCGGTCTTGGACTTATACTCGAAGTTTACCTTGTTTAAGAAGGAATGGTTCTTCGTCAAGGACGACTACGTTTCTTTTCGCCTTTTCACTTCTGGCTGTAAGTTGAATTCCATTCGTAATTTCTTTGTCCCGACTACAATGCTTCTTCTTACGTGCTTTTATTTCTTACTAGCGACAGGTGGCTTTGCGGTCGTGGAGAACGATCACCTTGTTCAGATGGCTGCGGAGGTAGAGGCTATCTTAGGAAGGGATAAATCGGCTTCTTACCTGACCCAGAATGCCACTCTCCTGGAGCACAACTTGATTTTTCCACATCAATCTGTGGTTAAGCAGAGAGATACAGCCGAGGAGAGGGCTGCTAAAGCTAAAGATGGGGCCACTGCGAAGAGTAGCAAGAGGAGACCTTTCTCGGTACCCCTAGTCATCGGGGGGAAGAAGCTTAAGAAGTCTGACGGACCCTCCCCTAGCACATGCCCAGATATTCCGGAGGAGGAAGGTGGAGAGGAGGAGAGAGGCGAGGAGGAGAGCGGAGGAGATGAAGAAGGTGAAGGACAGGGTGGTAGTGGTGCCAGGGCTTTGTCTTCTGAGCAGGCAGGGGAGATCCAGGAGTGGACGGATGATGCCTTTCGCCAGGCTTTTGAGGGGTTGGAGGAAGGATCAGCCTCGGTGGAGAAGGTGAAGAAGGCTGACAAGGCTGGGACTGGTGCCGATTCATCTTCTAAGGGTCCTCCAGCTAGCGTAACTCAAGGTGAATTCCTGATTTCTACAGACTCCCTTTATGATAAGGACTTAGGAATATTTTACGGCCAGCTCCCGTCCTGGAATGAAATTCAGGACTTACTGTAGTATCCCTCTCCCTCTCAGGGTTTGTAAAATAAGCGCGTTTTCCTACTTAACATATTTCTTGGATCATAGTTTCATGCATGCTTGTAACACCTGGTTTTTATTCCAGGAACAGGTAAGGTGGCCAAGACATCAGATATTCGGCACCGCCTTGAATGGTACAAGCTACTCAAAGCTTCTGCCAAACCAAAGCCGTCAGCTAGCCGTCCTGGAGATGCGGTTAGATATCGCCCTCTTCTCGGAGTTATTGAAGAAGATATGCAAAAGAGAAAGAGGGGCCGATCTTCGTTTGAACCTTCACCTGGCCCTCAGCCTCTAGTCCAGCCTATCCATGATATTACTGAGGAGGATACTGAGCTTATGCCTTCCCCACATCCGTCCAAAAATCCAACCGTCACTCCGATAGACCATCCTGGTTTGGTTCGAACCCATTTGCCGGCCACCCGGATCTGGACCCGAGTTTTCAGGACATCTCTTTTGACGAGGCCATGGGCGAGCATCTTCTTCCCTGTAATCCCATAGTACGGGTGCTTGATGAGGCTAAGTCCTTAGACCTCGATTTGCTTACTACTCGGATTGTGACCATGGGGAATGAGGCCAAGGCAAACATCGATCGGGTGGCTGAAGAGACCAAGAGGCTAATGGAGCATCACGCTCGACTGGCCAAGGCTGGGGAGGAAATCGAAAGTGCCAACATTTGGTTGCGGCTAAAGGTTGCTGATCAGGCCAAACAGCTTGTCGATCAAGCCATTCAGATTTCTCAGCATGAGGCAGCCTCCAGGCGGTTGAAGAAGACTATGGAAGAGGCTAGTAAGGCAGAACTACGAAAGATGGAGGCTGCCTGCAAGGAACGGATTGACATGGCCATCGCAACGGTGGACGAGGTTCGGAGAGCGGATCTTGAGCAGGTAGAAGAGTTATCTGGGAGGCTTGAGGCCGCAGAGCTTGCTCAGGCCAAGCTGAAGGAGGAGATGGAAGTGATACGGAAGTCCCTTCAGGCTGACTTCTCGAGATACCGATTGGAGAGAGATGCTGCTGTCGCACGACTGTCGGCTTCTGAGGCCCGGATGAAAGAGTTTGAGGAGAACGAGGGGATGATGGACGAGATGCTCCAGGACATGTATTTCCGTACTTGGAGGCAGGGCAACTTGTCCTGGATGGACGATTATCCCCGGGTTATGGCTAGGATATATCTCTGGGCTTTGGAAGAAGCTAAGGCCGATGCGGATAAGGAAGGTGGTGCGGCTTTTAGGATGGATGTGGTTACGGCCCAATTCACTAAGGAAGAGAAGGTGGTGGTTAAGGAGGGCATGCGGCTGCTTGCTGCGGATGAGGTAGGCGTGCAGCTAGATGATGATGATCAGGGAGCAGACGCTGGTAAGTCTTTCCTTTTAACATTTTCATGATTTGATTGCTTAACTTTCATGATTATTGATGGATTCTCTTTTGAATTGGGCAGGCGGGACCACTGGGATACATGCGGGGAGTTCTGACCCTGTAGTTAAGTAGCTCCCGAGGGCTAGCGGGATGGAGGCGAAGCTTCGATTCCTTGACTTGACTTGTACATATTTTGGTCGCCGTCTATGTTAGTCCGAAACATTAATGTAACTTGTATTATATTATTTGTAAAGAATGACCTTCTGTAATTTTATAACATAAGCTAATTCTGTTATGCTCGAATGTGGTTGTTATTTTGATATGTTGCATAAGAAATATAGCTGCGTGTTTATGCATGTTACTTAATCGCATTTGATGCTAAGTTTCTGCTCAAAATATTGTTTCATGTCTTGTAATGCCAATATGATGTGTGAATAAATTAAAGCTACATATTTGTATACAAGAGAAGATAGTACCGCCCTTCGTGTTTTAGTTGTAGAGGGTTGTTTTGAATGTCTTGCGTGACTGAGTATGGAATGTAGCTGAGTGTGCCGTCATCCGGACGAGAGTTCATATTTCCACAAGCGAGAGTTCCCCTGTACTTTAAGGAGTTTTATATAGGATAGGAGAAAAGTTTTTGAATGAAATGGAAATATGAGAAACAGTAAAACTTCCAATCACGGAAGGCCGTCGATATGCTTAAGTTCGTGGCAAACGGGTTTTGTAGTCACTTTCCCTAGCTATGGGTCTTGGAGACATTTGTCACCCATCTTACGCCTCCGCGGGGAGTTTATCTTTTTTACCACAGCCGCACTTAAGACATATCGGAGCCGAGATCGCGCATAGTAACTACCCGAGCCATTATGGCCCGTAATCGTGGGTATTATTCGATTTACTGTGGTCGGCTAGCATGGGTGCCGATCGTCAACCGTGAACTACTCCTGGCTGGCCACACCTTATGTTGGGGCTTAAAGTAGGTTCACAGTTGTCGGCGAGCCGAATGCCGTAATGAGCCGCCATCAGCTATAGTCGGCCTTCTTGATGGCTTATAATCGGCTCATTACAGTTGGCTTTGAGGGCAGTCGCGAGCAATGAGTTAACCCGCAGCAGAGGGATGCTGGAGCAAAAGTGTCTCATTGGCGAGTGCATAGAATCGCATAGTACCTGTTGGGTCTTGTCTAGGTGAGGTTGCGCCGTGAAGTTCCAGTATGGAAATGTCGTTATACAAGATTTTGTTCAACAGAAAAGGATAAAGCTTAACAAGCAGCCAAGATATAAAGGAACAAGTTAAAAAGAGACAAGATTTTTAAAGTGGTTCGGCACGAAAATGCCTACGTCCACTGATTCTCTTTGTTAATTCACTTCATATGGGCAGTACAAGTTAAGAAAAGTATCGACTGAGGTGTCGGATGTTCCATGCCCTCTGGAACACCTCTCCGTCCACTGTTGACAAAATATAGGCTCCGTTGTGGAGATCTTTATGAATTACATAGGGTCCTTCCCAGATTGGATCTAGCGCTCCGGGGCGTGGGAAGATCCGCTTGAGGACAAGATCTCCTTTTTGTAAGCTGCGGTGCTTGACTTTGGAGTTGTATTGTGCTGCAACTTTTTGCTTATGAGCTGCTTCTTTAAGTGCTGCATCGTTTCTTCTTTCTTCAATTAGATCCAAAGACATGTGGAGGAGTTATTCATTCTCTTCTGGGTTGTAGTGGATCCTGCGGTGGTAAGGCACTACAGTTTCAACTGGGAGCATGGCGTCCGATGCGTATGCCAAAGAGAAAGGAGTATGCCCTGTTGATGTTTTGTAAGATGTGCGGTAGGCCCAAAGTGCCGTAGGAAGTTCATCCACCCAAGTGCCTTTTGACTTTTCAAGTTTCTTCTTGATTAAGGTTTTGAGGATTTTGTTGACAGCTTCGACTTGTCTGTTTGCCTGGGGGTAAGCCACGGATGAGAAGCTTTTGTGAATTCCGTGCTCTTGGCACCAGTCGACGAATTCCTCGTTGTCAAATTGAAGTCCATTGTCCGATATGATTTTGAGTGGAACCCCGTACCTGCATAAAACATTTTTGATCAAGAAGTTAATAACTTTTGCCGAAGATATTTTATTTAAAGGTTCCGCTTCCACCCATTTGGTGAAATAGTCAACTGCCACTATGGCATATTTAGCTCCACCTCGACCCATTGGTAGTTCGCCAATCAAGTCAATTCCCTATATTGCAAAGGGCCAAGGGCTGGTCATCTGAGTAATTTCATTTGTTGGTAGTCGAGGAATCTTAGCAAATTTCTCACATCTGTCACATCTTTTGACGAAGTCTAGGGCGTCTTTGTTTAAGGTGGGCCAGTAATATCCATATCGGAGTATCTTCTTTGCCAGAGTCTGCCCCCCAGTGTGATCTCCGCAACTTCCTCGATGTATGTTGGATAAGATCTCCTTGGCTTCCCTTCTAGCGACACGCCTTAACAAGGGATTAGAGAAGCCGCGTCGATAGAGGATGCCTTCTTGTATCGTGTAGCGGGAAGCTTTCCTCAAGATTTTCTTGGCTTTGTTACGCTCGTTGGGCAGTGTGCCATCTTGTAAATATTTCCGGACAGGAGTCATCCAAGTTTCCTTTTCGATTGCAGCTATCATGTTTGTTGTCTCGTAACTCGGGGCCAGTTGTTGTGAGATGGTTATTGTTCGGGAAGCAGCGCTGTCCTTCATGCTAGCTTGCTTTGCCAGTTCGTCGGCCTCCTGATTCTCTTCTCGAGGAATGTGTTTGATTAAGTAGTGATCTAAGAGCAGCAGCTTGGTCTTCTTTAGATATGTTGTGAGTCGTTCGCCTCGAGTCTGGAATTCTCCCAGTATTTGATTTACAATAAGTTAAGAATCACTATGGAGACATAAAGAACCGACTCCAATCTCCAGGGCAAGTTCTAATCCGGCTATCACTGCTTCGTATTCTGTGTCATTATTGGTGGCAGCGAATTCCAACCTTAGGGCGTAGTGCAGCTTCCTTCCCCTGGGGGTGATTATCACAACACCTGCCCCCGAGCCCTGTTCATTTGATGCTCCATCTACGAAGAGATTCCACTTGATATCTTCTGCTATTTCAGATTGCTCCTTACCTTCGTTCGTAGTGAATTCGGCAATAAAATCGGCTATGGCTTTCCCCTTGACGGCGGTGCGAGGATGGTAGGTGATATCATATTGACTCAGTTCAATGCACCACTTAAGTAGTCGCCCAGAAGTGTCGGAGCGATGGAGTACTTGCCTTAATGGTTGATCGGTTAAGACTCTGATGGAGTGAGATTGGAAATAGTGTCGCAGTTTCCGTGACGTGATTAGCAAACAGTATGCTAGCTTTTCAAGTTTAGGGTATCTGGCTTCTGCCCCTGTAAATCTCTTGCTCACAAAGTATACGGGTTGCTGTGCGTGGTTGTCTTCTCTCACCAAAGCGGCGATTAAAGCGTGGGACGATACAGCAAGGTATAGGTATAGTTCTTCGCCTTCATTCGGGGTTGAGAGTACTGGTGGTCTCTGGAGGCGTTCGATTAAGTTAAGGAAGGCCATCGAGCATTCGTCAGTCCACTCGAACTTTCCTTTGTCTTTCTTTAGAGCTTCAAAGAAAGGGATGCATTTGTCGGTTGCTTTAGAGATGAACTTGCTTAGGGCGGCCACTTTTCCATTTAGGCTTTGCATCTCTCTTCGAGTGGATGGTATCTTGATATCTTGCAAAGCTCGAACTTGTTCGGGGTTTGCTTCAATCCCCCTGGCATGGACGATGAATCCCAAGAACTTTCCCGACGATACTCCGAAGGAGCACTTTTGAGGGTTCAGCTTCATTCCATATTGGCGAAGTACTTGAAACATCTCGTCCAGGTGGTTTATATGGTCGTTGGCTTTCCTCGATTTTACCAGCATGTCATCCACGTAAACTTCCATAGTTCGTCCTACTAGTTCTACAAACATCTTGTTGACGAGGCGCTGATAAGTAGCTCCGGCGTTTTTAAGTCCAAAAGGCATTACCCTGTAGCAGTACAATCCTCGTCAGTGATGAAGCTAGTGTGGTCTTGATCGAGGGCGTGCATAGGGATCTGGTTATATCCTGAGTATGCGTCCATAAAGGATAAGAGTTCGTGTCCGGCTGTGCTGTCCACGAGCTGATCTATTCGGGGAAGCGGGAAGCAGTCCTTCGGACAAGCGTCATTTAAGTCGGAGAAGTCGATGCATGTTCGCCACTTCCCATTAGCTTTCTTTACCAGTACCGGGTTGGCGATCCATTCTGGATAGATGGCTTCTTGTATGAAGTTATTGGCAAGTAGGTTCTTCACTTCTTCCTTTAGGGCTGCTGATCGTTCTGCCCCCATGCTTCTCTTTTTCTGCTTTACTGGCGCCTTGGTGGGATCGATGTTCAGTACGTGGCATGCTACATCTGGGGAGATTCCTGTCATATCAGCGTGCGTCCATGCAAATACATCCATATTGTGGAGAAGAAAATCAATGAGTTGTTCCTTTAATTCTTCTTTTAGTTGAGATCTGATTTTCAATAGTCTACTTGAGTCATGTTTGTCTACAGCTACGAATTACATAGCCTCTGCAGGCACGGCGGTGGCCTCCTCCTCTTTGTCCCTGGGGTCAAATTCATTGAAAGGGTCACTGGTATATCGTAGAGGAGGGGCTTTCTTTAGTTGCTATGCTTTCAAGTTTTTCATGCGGAGAGTAGTCTCTGCATTTTTTCCTTTATCTTTTCTACGGTTATTGCGAAGTTCAGTTACATAGCAGTCTCGAGCAGCGTCTTGATCCACCTCCATTTCTCCTATTCCGTTATCGGTTGGAAATTTCATCTTCAGGCACCACGGGGCTAGGACAAATTGGAAGTCAGACATGGCTGGTCTTCCCAAAAAGGCGTTGTAGGCCGAGTGGTTCTCTATTAGTACAAACGTTTGTTTTCGCACAACGGAGCAGGAATGACTTCCTATTTCAACAAAAAGGTCCAGTTGCCCAAGGGGCATCTTCGCATCTCCAGTGAAACCATGTAGTGGTTTGTTGCAGGGAGACACATCCTTCATTGACAGCTTCATTTAGTCGAAAGCATGCTTGAATATGATATTTACCGAGCTTCCAGTGTCTACTAAAATTCGAAAAACTTTGGCTGGACCGAACCAGGCAGAGATGACCATTAGATCCATGTGTGGGTACTGTCTTCCCTCTAAATCACGCCTACTAAATGTGATGTCGTCGTTCTCTTTCCGTTTCGAGTGGCATTCTTCCATAACAGAGTTAACGTAGCCTTCATCGTTTCTAAGTGACTTACCGTATCTTTCCATCTCTGCCCATCTTCTGTCGGCGATGTGTGGTCCTCCTGATACGGTATGGACCACTATCTTCTCTTGACTAGAGCCGCTGGTGTTGCGATTTCCTCCGCCTACTTCTGGGAGGGGTAGCCCAGAATTCTCATTGGCAGGAGTCGAAGTCCTGTTCTGGTTTTTTTACATAGCGTTCCAGTTTCTTCCTTCTGATGTGTTCTTCAATCAAGTCCCGAAGATGGTGGCATTCATTGGTGTCATGTCCATGGGATTCGTGGAAGCGGCAGAACTTTCCAGTTTTGAGTGCGTTATCTGACTCCTTCTTGTGCGGGGGGCGCTTGTATCTAACTTCGTCTTGAGTAGCTAGGAAGATGTTTTCGATTGTTTCATTCAAAGGAGTGTAAGAATCAAATCTTGGTCCAGGTCTATATAGGCGCTTTGCCCCCTTCTTGCCCCCAGCGTTGTCTCTAGAGTCATTTCTCCGAACATCCTTTGTTGCAGCGGGAACCCTGTCTGTAGCAGTTTTAGCTGTTGCCCTGACTGCCTCTCAATGGCAGCGTCTTCAAGTCTCATATACTTTCCAGCTTCATGGAAGAAATCAGGTAAAGTAGCTGGCTTTTCCTTGGTTAGTCTTCTAGCAAATTTAATATCCGGATGTACACCACTGCAGAGAGCCATTAGGATAAGTTTCTCGTCGGCATCTTGGACTGCGGCCGCCACGACGTTGAATCTGGTTAGATATTGTTGCACTGTCTCTCTGGGTTTCTGCTTGATATTAGATAAGGAATAAGCGTCCTTGGGTTGTTCCACATGAATGCGGAACTGGCTGATGAACTTTTCTTTCAACATTTCCCACGAGCTGATGGACCCTTGGGGTAAGTGGCAGAACCAGGAGGTAGCTAGATCTGCCAAGAAAAGTGGGAAGCATTTACACAATACTCCCTCTGTTGCTCCGCTCATGAGCATATGCTGGGTGTATCTCTGTAAGTGTACGATGGATTCTTCAGCACCCCTTAAGCGTGACATGAGTTGGTCCACCAAGGCTTTTTGTTGAGATGCGAAGCGGTTAGTTATTTTAGCCACAATCCTGTCCAGATCCGCCCTTGTAATTGGTTGTTCCGTAGGGGGGGCTATCGGATTTGCCTGATTTAAATTTGCCGTTGGAACCTGATGATTGTCTTGGTCCCTGATCACTGGATCTAGGATACTGCCAGTTGCAACATTCTTTCCTTTGTTAGTATCCTTCTTCCGTCTGGGAGCCATATTTTCCAAGCAATGAACAATGTTGATAGGAAAAGGGTTGAGTGGGAGAAGCTGAAGCTTCGAGCTCCTTTTGTTCTCAGTGAAAGCACCAAAAATGTTTGCACAAAAAATCGGCAAACACCTCCAAGTCGTATGAATTAGTTGATTTTATGTTGTTTCTGACAATTTGGGTGACTTGCGCAAATATATAAAATAGATGGACTAAACTGTAAAAGACACACAGATTTATAGTGGTTCGGCCAGGACGTGCCTACGTCCACTTTATATGTTATTCTCCTTTTTCTTTCAGATTACCAGTACAAGTACAAAGCTTTGTATACAAGTATATGAAAGTTGTTTGAAAGTTCCTTCCGTGCTTGAGCTCTCAAACTTGTCTGCCATTGTTGTACCCCTGTCCCTCTATTTATAGAGTCAGGCTGGGGGCAGGGGCTCCGGATGTATATAGCTGCTGGCGGCCCTGGGCTGAAACGATCTGGCCTGGCAATGTTGGTTTGGTGTAGGTTGGATAGGTAGTCCGGTTAGGATGGTTCGGTGGTAGGAGATGAATGGACTGGTGGGGCTTTGGTTCGGTGGTAGGTGATTCGGTGGTAGGCGAGGTAGGTTGGTCCGGTATCATGTGGTTCGGTGGTAGGAGATGAATGGACCGGTGGTAGATGGAGAGGGAGCTTGGACCGGCAATGCTTGGAAATGGTATGGTTCGGCATTGTTTAGAAATGCGCCCAACACCAGCGACCTATTTAAAGGGGTATAATTATCAAACATAGGAGCTCTACGTCATGGACCACGATTTTGATCCCGTTTCCTAACTTGATTTCTATTGCCTTTCTGTTGATTCTGTTTATTTTGTATATCCAATTGTACTTTTCCGAAACTCTCACCGGTTTGTTTAACAGCTACATTGCTATGGATTTCTTCTACACTGTGCCCTACGTCATCCTTTTTCCTAGACTATTTCGCATCCTCCCTTCTCAAAAATTAGGCTGCCTTGGAATAGAAATGGTCCAATGATGTAGGGGGTTTTCCGACCTGCCATTTGCCGAATTCAGAATCAGGATAAATCCCCTTAGTTAGTGCCATCAGAATTGAGTTAACATTGGGATTGCTATTCTCCGCGCATGCAGCATGAAATCTCTCCAAATAACGCCTGAGTGTCTCTCCAGGTGCTTGAGTGACGCTAGACAAAGTACTAACATCTTTCGGCCTCATGACATGCATGTAGAATTGCTCAACAAACTTTGTAGCCAACTGATCAAAACACGAGATAGATCGAGGTGGTAAATGAGTAAACCACATAGTCGCTATGCCTCCTAAAGAGATTGGAAAACTTTGGCACTTGACTGCATCATCGTCTCGTGCAACATTCATTAACCATTCGTACTTTAAAATATGTTGATTGGAATCAGAGCTCCTTTCGTATACGGGCAAAAGTGGCATTTTGAAACGCCGAGGTGGTTCAGCATAAAGTATATCATCAGTAAAAGGAGTATGACTCCGAGAGATTCCCCAGTCATCATTAGTGAGGCCTTAGCTCTCTCGGATCATCTGGTGGATCATCGTCGGAATGTCCGGCATCTGGACATTTTGATCATGTTGGACGAAGGTGTGGTCGGGTTCCACAATGCGAGCATATGTCGGTCATGGTCGACGGTCCGTATCTCCCTCCGTGGTTCTAAGTTCTCTGGAACATATGGTTCTGGAGTGTACTCATGTTGATGGTGGATTGGATCTGTCACGTTTTGGACATCAACTCCCGGTTCAGTAGCAGTGGTGGTAGTGCGGTTGTCTGTAACATGTTATGGAATAGTCCCTCCTCGGGATGAGGGTCAAGTCTGATGGCTGGTTGATGGGTCAACTCTCGGTCGCCCAGAGCTTAGGGTATGCTGATGTCCTGTTGCTTAAGTATAACTCCCATCCAGTCGTGGACGCGTGGATCTATGATGGTAGTCAAAAGAGGCTAAACTTTCAGTAGATGAATAGGAAGCTTGATCCCTCCTAGATCTCCTACGCCTTTGATGATTCAACTGATTGGTCAATTCTGCATTGGCTCGCAGTTGTTTAGTAAGTTTTCGAATATGTGTCACTCTTATATTAGCATTTGAAATTCTTCCCTGGTGACAGGGCCTTTTAGATCTGATGGTCTGGCAGTGTTCTAATCAGTCGGAGGTAGTTGCATGGGATTCTATCGGTCCTGTCCTTCTGGATCTGCGGCAGTAAAAGTGGTCCTAGTGTTAACCATGATGGATAGCGAAGCTCTTTCCTAGACTTTATGCAAATATGAATAGGATGAAAGAAATTTAAACTTGAAATATGGATCTTCTTCGTAGATTTATGCAATCCGATATCGATAGTAGATACAACGAGTAGGAGAAAAACTGGTTTTCTCAGTGAAAGCACCAAAGTGTTTGTACCAAAATTGGACACAACACTCTTCGGAAGTATTTGAAGAGATAAATTAAAGAAAATAAATGAAAAAAGAGGATTATCTAACAAAAACATCAAACAATAATCAGAAAAACAGTAGAGAAACACAGAGACTTAGAATGGTTCGGTGCATGGCCTACGTCCATTGTGAAATTACTGATTTTATTGATGCTAGCTTGATGATCACAATGAGTTACAATGGATTACAATAGTAGAATTCGAGTACAATGATGGTTTCGACAGAGTTAGGACGTCCCGGAGCCAAAAGTCCCTTTTCTGTAGATCCTAGACTGCTATTTATAGGTGTTGGCTGCAAATATCTTGCTCAGATCTCGAAAGACCTCTTCTCTCACGTGGATGGACCCACAAGATCGATCCCATGGCATTTGCACTCGGTCCGTGATCGATACGAACAAGTTTCGTGTCGATTAATATTTTTCCCAATCAAGTCGAGATCAATCATGAACATTCTTTAGGATGCACGCAAGCTGTTATGAAAATTTGGTGGCATTTGGACTTATAGATTGCGAGTTATGATCGATGCAAAGTTTGTACTTGTCGAGGACTGTCTCCTTCGTATCAATGTTTTCACATCGATGATTTTGCACGTGATGTCTGATGACGTGCAGCTTGTTTTTAGGATCGATCCACATTTCATACCGAATTGATCGAGTCTGTCCAATGTTTATGCCTCTTTCGTATCGATCTGACTTGGCCTTGTTCGCATTGATCGGCTATGCCTCATTTCGTATCGATTCTGCGTATTTCATTTGCATCGATGCTTTCTGTTTTATTTTGTATTGATGTGAAGCATTAATTTTGTATCGATCGCTTAATGGTCACTTCGTATCGATAGATGGGCGATTTCTTCGTATCGACCACTGTGTAGTTGCTTTAATATCGATGGGAGATAATGATGCCATATCGATCTATGGCCGATCGATACGAATTAGATAAAAACGGATCGATACAAAATAGACTCCCATGTTATCTACTGATGGATACAAAGTGGACAGTCACGGATGGATAAGAGGTGGATGTTGGTTGATCGATACGAACAAGCTGGAGGTGATCGATGCGTAGCGGTATGAAGAAAGATGGATACGAAGAACACTGCTCTCTTTATCGGTACAAAACCATGCACATCTGATGGATTCGAACCAGATCGATACGAAGGAAGGTTTTCTCTGGTTGTTTGATGGATACGTACAAGGTGATTACTTGAATTGCATCAATCATACCTTGAGCATATGAACTCGGATTGACTTGAAATTTGGAACACTGGCTTTCATAGCTTTGCTTATCTCATCATATCAATCGTAGCTCGATTCGGACTTGGATAAAATTTATCGACATCCATAGTGAACCTGTGTATAATCGTTGTTCGGGACGAGCTGTCTTTTGCTTCTAATCAATCCCTTGGAGTCACGTCCTTGCCAAAAGAGGGGATAACAGGGGTTAGTTTTATAAACAAGTGAAACTCAAATGAGTTATAAGCTTATAAGGGATGTTTATAAGTAAAGGAAATGAAATCAGTTGATAAATTAGAATATAATTTTCACAGTGTGAATTTAATAGAGATATGAAAAAAGGATTTTGGGAAAAATAGTGGATTCTATTTTGGAAATTGAGAATGGTTAGAGAATCGGAATGGAATCGACGTGTTGTGAATTGAGAGAGACTAACAAATTGAAATTTGGTTATTGAGATTTTTTTTTGAAATATTTTCTAAGAAGTTAGTTTTCTTATTTATTTCTTAAAAAAGAAATTTTACTTATTAAACTATGTAAATTAATGTTAGTTGGTATTGAAATACTTTGGAAAGTAGATTTTTCAAATATTTAATATTGATTGAAATAAATTCTAATTTTTATAATCAGCTTTGGAAATTAGTTTACTTTATTTGAAAATGAGTTGGAAATTGAATTATCGATGTTTTAATTAAATTGTTTTGATAATTTAAATAGTTACCTATGCTTATTTTAAAAAATAAATTATTAATCCTTTGAAAACACTTATCATATATATATATATATATATATATATATATATATATATAGAGAGAGAGAGAGAGAGAGAGTTTTGAAGTGATTGAAAATTTAATTATAAATTCTCTCAAGATTCGTAAATGGATCTTATAACTGGATATGATTTTGAGGAGGGGAATTTTATAAAGGATTTGGACGAAATGAAGTTCCAAAATGTTGAATATGGAAACTTCGAAAAATGAAATCTGGATTCGTAAAAGAAGTTATAAATTGTTGAAGGGGGTTATAAATAAGTATACTAGGTTTTGGAAATTGTTAAAGGGAATTCATTAATGATTTCGGAGACTTATGAGATAAGTTACGAAATATTCTCGGAAGCGTTGATATTTGAAATGATTTTGGAAAATATGACATATAATGTTTTCCTAAGTATTAAAATAGAAATTTGGAAATATTTCTAAGTGTTGAGATGGTTTGAAAAAAACTATAATATGGGCCTAATGATTTCTTATGGATGTTATTTAATAGTTAAATAATCGACTATCAAATATTGGCCAATTTCGTCGACCATTTCAAAGAGATCGAGATCGGATTTAATTAGCCGAAAGCCACTTCGATCCAATTTGAGCGTTACGAATGGATATCGCGAAGGTAGTGAAGACGGTGGTTGAGTTTGTTCAGACCCATGACGACTTGTGGATGAATGCTATCAAAGCATCGTCATTTGAGGACGATGAGCATTCTAAGTGAAATTGTTTTTGAAAGGTAATCGTTGCCTTAAGCCTCATCAACTGGAATGACTGAAAATCCAGGGGAGTTGCAGCAAGGCTAAGTGGGTTGCACCCAATCAGGGTATGTTATCACTTTTCTAAATACTCTTAGATATATTATAAATTATGGATATGGTTGTGCATGGAAAAATAGCTCCTGATAAGGGTGGGAACACCGAGGTGGTAACAAATTTGGTTCCATCTAGGTTAGGGATATGGTTGGCCTTGTATTGTAGGGGATCACGACGAGGTCCTCAGTACATTTTTCTAGATGTGTACCATGATAGGTGGTGCCCCAGTTCCTAATCATTCTATGGAATCCGTTGTCCAATAAGCGTCGTACGGTTTTGATTGTGCCTAACTACGATGAAACGTGAGATGCAAGCATTTTAGCTATTTTCTATTTACTTTGTTTAGACACTATTTTAATATCATATGATTTTGATAAAAATTGTTTTGGTTATCGTAAGGTAAAAACCCGTCATGTTTATGTATGACGCGGTCTTACGGGATACCTTTGTTTTCAAAGGGTTTTGATAAAAGTTAATAATTCAATTGAGTATGTTTTCTCACGCTGGTTTTCCAGACTGACTCGGGTGTTATTTCATTATAATACTCGGGTCAGACCGAATATACAAATTCAGGATGGGATACTATGGAGCTCAGGAGACGAGTTGGATGATAGAGACGTATCTCACATATTTAGTTATTCCCATTATGTGAGTTATGTGTATGAGGACAAGTTATTATAACTGCCCAGATTGATGTATTGATTTTTGTACTCTGATGATTGCAAGTATAAAACAGTTACAGATTCTTTTGTATAAAATTTTGTTATCATATATTATATTTTGTTCCGCTGCGATTGTGAGATTCTATGTTGTTATTTTTCTTTCCTTCTACCTCTTTTTTTTCCCCTAACTATCGGGTTTTTCAGCATTCGATTGCTCGGTATGTAATACAGTGGACATATTAGTGCCGACTTTCGAAGGTCGAAAATCTCATTTGCTACACCTATCCATCGATGGTTTACTAGTGTTTCATATGCAAACTGTACGGCAATGCTTAAAAGTGCGTTAAGGGGGATCAATGTAAAACCTTAATGCTATTTTAATATTTTATATTACTGGTAGACAATATATATATAGCGTATCCTACTATATATAGATAGTTTGACGAATCCTTAAGAGATGGAAAATCCCATAACATGTCTTAAGTTATTGCACGCACTTATACACTAGATAGGAGATGTAAAATCCAATAAACATCTCTGACGTTGTTACACTCATATTTTATTGTGATATTGATTTGAATTAAAAAAAGATATTTTAGTCCCGATCCGAGTGTTTTGTCTTTTCAATATGCACGGGTCAGCCTGGATATTTCAGTATTTTGAAGATCAACATTTCTAGAGGACGAAGACGAAGATTGGTATATTATATTAATAGTATTTATTCCACTGCATCATTTTGTTTCCACTTCATTGTTTATTATCTGTTGTATGTACAACTCTGATGATATTGTATAACTCTGTTTAATTGTATTGTATAATCAAATGTATATTAAACAGCTTCATGAACTATGTATTTCATTATTATATTTTGTCATTCCGCTGCAAGATTCTATGTTTTCTTTTCTTTTCTTCTATTTCTTAAATAAAACCCCATTTAATATCTGCCTTTTTGATGGTTTGAGTTGGACATGTGTAGTTTATTATCGACTTGAATGGTCAGAAATGTGGGTCGTCACAAAAGGTCTAATAGAGAATATCTTGCACTAGAGAGATAGTGCTGTTTCCTCGTAGATGGCGAAAAAGAGGTCTACTTCTCATAACACAACATTTTACTCTCCTTCCAACAAGCACTGTAGAGTAAAGACTCTATACTTTGGCTTGAAGCTACACTCTCCCTTACTCAAAAGTTTTCGTCCCCGAAAAGGAAAAAGAAGGGAAAAGAGGAACTTATAAATCAATATATATTATTCAAAACATTATATCCATAACAATAAGTTTATAGAATTGGATAATTTAAATAAAATATATAGATTTATAAACAATTAAATTTTTTATATTTAAATTGATAAAGTTGGGAAAACATTTTAAAATTTTCTAAGTCCAAAATTTACGGAAAATTTCGGCAGAGTCTCCTTTGTACGGAGAGGCTCGGGAGAAAATATAATATCAAATATAACAATATACAACATATATTTTTCAAAAATAATATATCCCAACACGGGAAAAACAATATAATAACGCTATAAACCTTAATCCGAAAACATACCTATTTGTCGTCAATTAACGCTTATTTTATGAAACTAAAAGCAGTGGCAATTGCTTCCATAACCTGTATTTCACTTATATAATTCCAAAAGAGTTAAAAATTATATAAATGAAATATTTAAAGTGGTTCCAACCAAAAATAAACAAATCAATACAAACATCAATCACTTGAAACCAGGCATACAACTATCACATAGAATCAACACATATCAATCATTCATTCATATCAAATAAAACAAATAGTTGTTTGGGTTCAAAACTTTAAATTGTACAGAATGGAAAATAAACTATTAAGTGCACCATTTACTCAGCAGTCTTAGATGAAACTAAATAGATTATTCATACCTTCCAAACAAATTTAAAGTATCCTTGCCCAAACTACTATAAACCAAACAACAATTCCAACCAACAGCATATTCTAACATTATTCAAGTTTATTCTTATAAATTCTCTTTCACAACATTTGTAGTTCATTCATTTTTTTTCCTCCTTTCATTTATTCAGTGATTACTTCATTTATTTTCATTTGTTACTTACAATATTCATTGTTTCATTTTAATGTCATGTAACTTTCTTCTTTATTGCATCGTATTCATTCATCCATTACTAGTAAATTTCATGTATTTACTTAAGTTTCTAGTTGCTTACTTACAATACTTACTCTTTATCATATTTTATTATAGTAGCATTCCAGTTTATAACTCAAGTTTATTACTACTATAACATCAAGTCCTATTAATAAAAGCAATTTATTGAACACTTTTATTACATAAATTTACTTGTACAATTCTTATTACATTTTCTTATTAGAAATTTCAACTTTTTACATCTTTTGGTAAGTTTTATATATGCCTTTAAGAATGCAATTAAAATCATACAAGTTTATATTTTTCTTTTAATTAATTAAATGTTCAATAATTATATCTTTCGTTTTATAAGATTTCAATTTCAACTTTCTTTTAATCTCATTTATAACTTAGCATTACATTTCTTATTTCATCTAGAGGTTTCAATTATTAGTTAAATTCCATTTCACTATACTAATTGAAATTATTAATTATCAGAGACTTAAGAACTAAATACCGGGTTTAATTTCAAATCATTTTGAAATAATAGATAAACGTATATACTTACAGTTTATATATCCAATTATATTTTAAAACAATTTAAAATTTATATTTATTTACCAAAATAAATCTGCAGTAAAACTACTACAGTGGCCTTCCCACTTCGAAACTCGAAAATGAATATCCACGATGCGTGCACTCATCACCGAAATTATTTTCTAGCGATAGAGAGGGGAGTACATAATTTATTCCTTCCAAATTTCTTTTAGAACATTTCTTTCAAATTATATTGAAATATTTATATCATAAAATACTTCTAATAATATTATTATTATATTTCAAAATCATTCAAAAGAAATTTTCAGAAATCCCGGAGCTTAAGTTCTAAATTTTCCATTTTCATTTATTTTATCTTTAATCTTATTTCAACTATTATTTATAAATTTCATTACCTAACAACCAATATATTGCAGCCAAATATATATCATTTATAAAATGTTTATTTTATATATATAGAAAATATAATAGGCAAAATTATTTCATTCACCTATATTCAAAACAAATATTGTGTCGGTCTGTCCTATTAAGTGTTTAGAAATCCCTATTGATGTCATAGCATCCCATGCACCAACCATAATTTATAAATACAAAACGAAACAGATTAACACAATATTAAAACCTTTTATAACACTAACAAATACGCTCTCTCATATATAGACTCAGTGACTCATCATAGGGTATTACCCTATTAACAAACAGTCAAACCCCACAAAGCTAAGGTTTATCGCTAAACCAAAGCTCTGATACCAGATGCAACATCTCGCCTTTCTGTATGCTTTAAATCGGTGATATACTACACACATCAGACATAAACCATACAAAAGGGCAGATTGTTATGGAGTAAATAAGAAAAAGGAAGGAAGGAATAAAACAAAATAGAATCTTGCAGTGGAACGACAAAATATAATAATCAAATAAACAGTTCATGAATCTGTTTTACAAGATATTTGATTTTACTTATTCAATACATATCAGAGTTACACATACCATAGAATATTTATAATGCAACAGAATAGTATGAATGTAGTGGGATACTATTATAAATAATAATAAATCTTCGTCTTCGTCCTCCAGAGTACGGTCTTCTAAATCCTTAAATGCTCTGGCTGACCCGAGCGAATTGAAAAGACAAAACACTCGAGTCAGAACTAAAATATCTTATGTGAGTTAAATCAACAGAAATAAATATGAGTGCAGTAACTTAAAAGATGCTCGGGATTCACATCTCCTAAGGATCCGTTAAACTATTTACTATGTAGTAATATTTCGCTATTATAATAATGTCTATTGTAAAATAAACTTACTTTTAAATAGAGTTAAGGCTTTACATTTTCCATCTTAACACGTAATAGTGCCAATAGTCTATACAGTACCGTAATACCTCATGATCAGGAGGCTTCCAGAGGATACTCCACAGGTACGACACAAATAGAAACTCATACAAGGCGCGCTAGGGTAGGTGACACGGCACAACTAGGCAATGCCAGGGTAGATATACCAGTTACGCTTCCGGGCCGGTGGTAACGCATAGCCGTAGCTACTGCCCAACTCGAGCCACACCCCCAAATCAAAGAAATCAACAGTGGCCACCGAATAAATCCAAAAGTCAAAGTATAATATCGAAAGGATGTGTCCGATCAAAGGTGCTACCTCATTAGCCCGTCGATCGCTCCTGTTTTAGCCACCTTATGCCAACTCATGGGAGTCGGGTCCACGTATTTACCTCAAAGGAAACGCCACCACCATTCTACTTCATTCTGGAATCTCCACCACGTATACGGTTGTCAAAGTGGTTTTCGGTATCGACAGAGAGTATGCCCATATCCGATCCCGGTCTCTTTGCCAACCAATCGTTATTATAACACCGCGGTCATTTCAAAATAATTATACTTCAAAACCAGGATATAATATTCATTTTAAAACCATATAAATACGATATCATTTTCGTTTAAAACCAAACCAATATGATATCATTTATAAAACCCAAATCAATATAATATCATTTTTATTTCAAATATATCATTTTCCCAAATTCATAGCATTTTCAAATCATAATGCCTTCAAACCCAAATTTTTGAAACATAACTTCCAATACTTAAAATGGTTTAATATTGAATTACTTTTAATAATAAAATAGCTTTTTAAATTTCACAAATAAATTCCAAATACCGATTCAAACCTCCAATTAAATCATTTCAATTTCCATATAATTCAAAGCTTTAAATATTCCACCATTTCAAAATTAATTCTTTGATAATTCCATATATATAAAATTTAATTACTCTTCTTTGGATTTGAAATGTCTACGTAATAAATCCAATATAATTTAAGTAAAACTTTTAACTTCAACAACTAGATATCCTTTTAATTTATTTAACTTGATATATTCATTTAAATCAACTTGATATTCATTTAAATCACTCTAAACAAAAATCAAGTTAAAACAATCATACCCTATAAAATTTCTAAATTTTATTAAATTCCAAATAAATTCCGTATTTATCTTCCAACCTTATTCTCATTTAAGTCATTATAAACTCCAGAAATTTAACTTAAATAAATGCTTAATCATATTTTATCTTAATAAAATCAAACTTAATTATTAACTTCTTTTAAACTTCAAATCAATTTTATACTTCAAATCAATTTTATACATAGCTTAAAACCCAAAATTTAACGATATATAAAATAACATCTACAAAAATCCAAATCACTATCTCATAAACCATATATTACTTTACAAAACCATAGAAAAATCATTTTAAAATATTTTTATATATAGACTGCGGTGCCTGTGTATAATTTTCTATCCTATGGTCACGTGATACGAATATTTATCATTTCAATCCGTAATTTAAAATAAAATTACGGTTACATATCATTTCAAACGGCAATCCCGAATGAAATAAAATGCATAACAACTTGCAGTTTAAAATAATATATAATACAACATCCATTCATCCATCAATAGATCACACATCCATCACAATCATCATCCAAAACAATCAATCAATACCAATAGATAACTGATAATATATATATAACAGGTATTTAACTGGCAGTTATATTCAATAATAAGTTAAATAACGATTTAATTTAAATAAATGCAATAACTGAGATGATGATTAAAAATATATGAAAAAGCCATAAATAAATGCATAGTCACAACAAAAATTTAATTTAACAAATATAAGAAATTTTAGAAGTTGTGAGTCGGTTAAAACACTCACCTTTTGAATTTAAATTGGATTTAAATCCAATTTAAACCCAAAATTTCAACAGTCTCAGAATTCGTCCAAACCAGCGCCATAATATTCGAAATTTCAATACGATCCTAAGAAAAAAAAACCACGCATGAATTGGTGTTTGTATGTGAAAGATATAGCGATAAATGTGTTTGAATTTCAATTATAAAAAAACACACATTACCTCCCTTGGCACATCACCAATTTTCTTCCACTCACGCCCTCAATTTGCAGGATCACGCAACGCAGAGTACCCAGACCGAACCCAACGTATTCGCGTACGAGAATGTGAGTCGCCATCGTCACCTCGTCAACGCCGCACTACCTCGGCCATGCGCGCGCCATACCCAAACCCTCGGCCACCACTCGACCCCCTAGCCTCGTCGATCGACGAGAAAGTATTACAACCGCCACATATAGTGTGAAACCCTAATCAATTATTGTGTGAGATCCAACAATCGATTCGCGAAACGGAGCATACCGATGAACTCCCCATCGTCCACTCTCCAAAACCCAAAATGGTTCGTCGATCTGACAACGTTCATCGATGCGCGATGGACGGCCTTAAATTAAACCTCAATTTCTGGCGACCCAGAAACTCAAAACGAGAAACGGACTACAGATCTGACTTGCGCGCTTAGAGAGCTTCGATATATAATTTTTTTGAATTTTTTTGAGGAGTTTGAAATTTCATTTTGATTTTTGAATTGCAATTGATATTAGGTATTTGTTTGCCATTGAAATGAGGAGGTGAAAGAAATTATACGCGCAGACAAATGAGAAATAGAGGTAGGCTAGGGTTTATAACAGGGTATTTATAGGTAGGGTTGAAATAGAATGGATCGCATCGAATTGATAAACGCGCTGAACAACATATGGCCCGAAAAGCCCTTTTGACTCCGGGACAAAATTGGGTCAACCCATATATCAAAATATATATTTTTGAATATTTTAAACGCAATGGAAAAGGTTTCAAGTCCAAATTCCATCGTATGAAGAAGTTATGCTAAAATCAATATTTTTCAAATTGATTTCAATTGATTTCAATTTCATTGATTTCAAGGCGTTTCGAGTCCGTACGATCAAACGACAAGTCCGATCGCTACGAAACTTGAAATCCTACAATAATTCATCGTTATGGATCCGATGAAACTGGTTTCATTGAAATCCGAGTCAGTGGCCAAAATGGCTATTTTTTCAGTCAATTAAATAAATTAAAAATTAATTAATTAAACCAAATTTTCAATTTCAATTCGATAATTGACAAATTTCATCATTTTTTATTTCTCAATCATTTATAATGATTTAAACAAATTAAAATATTAATTTAGAGTTGATGAATTTATCAATTTCAGTATTAAACTTCCATTTCATTAAATTCAAAAAATTATAAATTTAATTTCCAAAAATTCTATTTAATCTACTTCCCATTCTGTTATTCAATTCATTATTGTCAACACATGAAATAAATATGGGATTCAAAATCTATTACATTGATATTCTCACTTTCCATCTTAATTTCAAATAACGTAACATTTTGATATTTTAAATTTCATTTAATTTTAATTAATTCAATTTATTAAATTTTTACCCTTGTTATTCGAATCTTTATTACAACAAGAATATAATCAACATTGCTTTTGAATCTTGGTTCTTAATATTCTCCCATTTTAACTTAATTTTAAATTAACGTACTACTTTATTTCCTTTGATTGCAAATTGATTTCCAAATTTTATTTAATGGACTAAATAAATATGTAACATGTAATAATTGATACCGTTAACTTTTATTTCATTTATAAGTTTATTGCTTACAACAAATGCTACCATTAGCTTCATAACACTAATTTATTCCATTTCCATTTATTATACATTATTTTATTAGTCAGACATCCTTTTAAATTATTAATTTACCTTTTCATATCCTATTATAAATTAATGCACACATTAGTTAAGATTTTAATCAAATAAATCATTTCATATTGGTTCCATTCTTTTATTACATCAACTATTACTTTAGGAATAAAATTAGCATTTCCTATTCATTTTATTACAATACTCATATAATATTGGTTTTATTCAATTACCATTACTATCTATCATCTCATTAATTAATCCATATTTACATCCACTTCCACATGTTAATTTGTAACCAAGTTATGACATTTACATTAGTTCTGTTAATTTGAATTAAATTCCCATCTTTACACTATGCCTATTATTACTCTATAAGCTAGTTATCATTGTTTACCTTTCATTTACTTGACATATACTCATTCCCATTATTGTAACCTTGCATTCTAGTTATTATTTCATTAATTTATTCTAACATTAATTCCTATCAAATTGCACTTATTACGTATTATTCCATCGATTATAAATTTGAATCTATTTCTCAATTTGCAAATTACAATCAATGAAAACTTCACAATTGTTTCAATCAATAGGTATTGCATTGAATTAATTATTTATTGGCTTACCTCATCCTATAACCAAGTTATACCATTTTACATTACTTCATCCATTGTAATTCTATTCAATTTACACAATTCATCTTTAATTAACTTCGTTGTTATATTCCATCCTATTTATTATTTCATTATTTATTATATTTACTTACAACATATGAATTCATTATATTACCCTAAATCAGACATTAATTCATATATTCATATAATACTTACATTTATTTACTTAATTTGCATTTATAACTATGTCCTAACATTTAAAATTTATTTTCATTAATTGGAATTTCCTTCCATTCATTTATTATTAACTTTAATTAGTATTGTTTACCTTACTTTCTAGTTATCATTTCATTAATATTATTCCTAATTCTATTTCTTTCTAAATTTAATTACAAAGATCCAATTAAATTAACCAATTATATCTATTAAAATTTATGGGTCGTTACAAAATCCTAAATAGATTCCATGCATGACAATAAAGTATGGACATTGGATGATATACCTAAAGGGATAAAACCCATACGCTATAAATGGTTTTCAAGGAAAAGAAAAAGACAAATGGAAAGGTGGAGACCTATAAGGCTAGTCTAGTTGCAAAAGGATTTTATTAAATTCAATATGTTGATTATGACAAAAAGTTTTCACCCATAGCCATGCGTAGTTTCATTTGTATGATGGATGTTATTGTCGCGTTCTATAAATACAAAATATGGCAAATGGACGTGAAATCAAAATTTCTAATGGGAGCAAGGGAAAGACATATAAATGGTTAAGATCAATTTATAGTATTAAGCAAACTCCAAGGAGTCAGAATTAGTGCTTCAAAGAAATAATCAAATAGTTTGGCTTTTTTAAAGCATAGGGAAGCGTATGTATACTAAAAGGAACAAGGAAGTGCTATAGTATTCTTAGTCCTATATGTCGACATTTACTACTGGTTGGTAGCGACACTGCATTGTTGCAATTAGTGAAAGCATTATTATTCAAGAATTTCTCCATGAAGGATTTGGAGAAGCAACCTGTATGCTAAGTATACAAATCTATAGAGATAGATCCAAATGTTTGTCGAGATTTTCTCAATACCAGTACATAGATGTCATAACAAAAAGGTTCGGTGTGGAGAATTCCAAATGCAGAATTATTCCGATGCAATCTGGAATCATCTTTTCTATAAAATAAGAAGCATATAAAGAGAATACCATATGCATCTGCAATCGGTTCCATCATGTATGCCAACGCTATGTACTAGACCAAATGTGGCTTATGCATTTTGATGCATAGACGTTATCAGAAAAATCCCATAGGGATGCATTTGAGAAATACTAAAGACTTATTCCATATTTATTGAAATGGATATATCCTTATGAAGAGGTATACAGATTCAAGCTTTCATAGTGATATTGAAGGCAATAAATCAGTGTCTGGCTATGTATTCACATTGAGCGGTGGAGCGATCAGGTAGAAAGGTTCCAAATAAGAGATAGTAGCCGATTCAATGATGGAGGTCGAATATATCACCCATGATGAAGCAGCTAAAGAAGTGGATTGGATGTGCAAGTTTATGGCTGAGAAAGGAGTGTTTCCAAATGTTGAAAAACCCGTAACATTGTTATGTGATAATATGACAATAATGTAGTATGCAAATCACAAAGGACCCTAGATCTCACAAGAAATCAAGACATAACTTCAAAAGTTTACCTTATTAGGGAGTTTGCCATTAATAAAGAAGTTAAGATTGAGAGAGTACACAATAAGGACAACATTGCAGATCCATTATCAAGGGGATATATCTACGAATTCTGAGAAAATTGATCGAATGGATGGGATTTAGATTCCATAAATGTTCCTAAGTGCAAATGGAAGACTAATACAGTTAGGAGTATGCCCTTGGGGAAATTCTGTAATTTATTGTAAAGTGTTGACGCTATAATATAATCTCGTTTGAAATAAAAGGTGTTTTTCTTTCTACTACATTCTTATCATATTGGGATATGTTAATTAACTATTTGATTTAAGTGTACTGAATATAAAATCCTAAAATGATGTGTTATGTGATAGTAACTACAACGTGTTATAATTATGAAAATTTTATCACATTAAATTAACATTTGGTGTTAAATAATCCTAGTCAAGATGCTTCGAGATAGGATATTGATGCGTCCGTTGAGACTAGAATGCATGACGCTTTCTAAATGTTGGGCAGTGTATTACGAAAGAGGCTATGCGGTAGGATCGTACAATATGGAATAGTGGATTGTATAGGTAAATAACAATAAGCAATAAGTAAAGTAGACACAAGGATTTTATACTGGTTCGGACCTCTAGTCCTACGTCCAGTCCCTAAGCCTCACTTAGGAATTATACTAACTAAAACCCTCTCTTAACCCGGAGGAATAGGTTTACAACTTACCCGAACAACCGAACGGGATTTCTTGCCTCAACTACTGAAGAGGACTTCAACTCAATTACTAAAAACAATTATTTGACTTATTGTGGTCTTGTCAACACTAATGAGTCCAATGTAGTACAATATTCCTATAATCTTATCCTCGAGAGTATGCAATGTGTTTGTGAAGATTTAGGAAATGTGAATTGCTATGAATCAAAAGAATGTTATAAACAAAGCAGAGATTCAACCAATAGATTGGTGATTGCTTTGAAAACTTTTAGAGAATATAAAATATGTTCAAGAAAGTAGTGAGATTAAAGCATAAGAAAATTGGTGAATTGAAGATGTTAGAACCATGTATATATAGGTGTAGAAGAGATGCATTTGTTGGCTAGAGATGCAGACAAGAGATGATTCCATTTCTATTTGAGAATGGTTGCAACTCTTGGGAGGAAGAAGGTGTCCATTCAGAGAAAATTCGCAGGTTTAAATTCAGTCGACTAAGCAGGGATTTCAGTCGACTGGAAATGTAATGAAAAAATTTTCAGGAATGGATTCAGTTGACTGAGCAGGTTGTTTCAGTCGACTGGAACTGTGCATGTTTGTATATGTGTAACAGGTTCAGTCGAATGGGCTTACCTGTTCAGTCGACTGAACTATTGGTTTTTGCACAGTAAATGTTTATCTAGAAATGAAGTTTGTAAAACGTGTTCTAGTGTTTGTGCAAGCCTCTTGAGGATAGATTTTAATAATAAATCTAAACTAAGACCTATATATAAATTATACTCATGCTATCCTCGTCTTCATCGTTCTTCCTTTAGCTTTGCACATATCTCTTCCTTTTTGTTGAAGCACATTGTCATTGATCAAAATATAGCGTATCAACATTCTTCCCCTTTTTGATTGATGACAATACTGAAACGTGTAGAGATGTAATTATTTCCTCCCCCTGAATATATGCACTGTCTTTCCTACAAAACAAGGTTAGTAGCATAGGTTTTTCCCCTTTGTCATCGACAAACAGGAAGTAATAATTGCAGAAGTATATTATCAAAACAATCACTGATATGCATAACTATAGTTTCAAAAACTTAAAATGTAGCATAAATTAATGAAACATAGAAGGCTATTTATACAAACCTTTTGAATAGTGTTTAAAAATCAAACCATAAGAGAGTTATTCATCTTTATCCTAATCATATGAGCCTTCTCTCCCTCGCTTCGGTTCGCGAATAACGGGTCCACCAGTGGGTGGTCTATAAGCTCTTCCACCTTGACCACCGCTTTTCCCACTTGTGTTGCTGCTTGGATTTTCTTCGGATGACGTCCATGTGAAAGTTGGTGCCGGACACTTGCCACGGGAGGTTGAAGCAGTAGTGGAGCTCGTGCATGAGATGGCATCCCATAATTTGTTGAAGAACCCTTTAATTCTATCAAGTTTATTATCTACCTTCTTGAGGCGATTATCAAGAATTTGTTGATTTCTTGATAGAATTCCTAACGATTGATTGGTAGTAAAACTTGGTTCAACGATACGAATTTCATCATCTTGATCAAAAGGTACTTCATTTTGGGCTTGAGGAGGTTGTTACGGTTCTTGATGTCTAGCTTCCCATTCGGCAAGAGATATGATGCGAGAAGGTCTAGACGAAAGTTGAATAAGGCTTATAGTCCGATGGTTAATTTGACGAACCATTGAATTTTCGGACTCCGGTAATGGTGTATCAACGTGAGGAGTAGTCACATGATATAGTCGCCAAAATATATTGTTCGCATTTTTCCATTATTGAAAGTAAGAAATTCATCAAGAATTAGTTTGACCCAATTAATTTGAATATTGCCCCAAATAGCATATAGTGCTCTATAATTGTTTGGGTATACAATTTTATATGTGCCCGTTCGAGGAGTGATGGTTCGCATAAGAGCTTTGTGGAGAAGCCTTGCTCTTGGTCGTAAGGAAGTTGATTTAATTTCCCGGATGTTGATGTTATCATCCAAAAATCGATGATTTATGT
This sequence comes from Allium cepa, assembly GCA_030765085.1. Classification (NCBI taxonomy): domain Eukaryota; kingdom Viridiplantae; phylum Streptophyta; class Magnoliopsida; order Asparagales; family Amaryllidaceae; genus Allium; species Allium cepa. The sequence goes on along the minus strand of CM060943.1, from coordinate 602,867,513 downwards.
TGTCTCGTATATGTGGATTAAATTCGATTTCTTCAAGCTTCCTTCCCATGTTAGGAGATCCTAAAATGTGTGCAATTCGGTCTAGGGAAAACCATACTTTTTGCCGCACACCTTACTCCAAATACTATCGTTTGGATTTCTTGGAGTTTGGTGTCCAAGGTTAAGATTTGCATAGAACAATTTGACCATAATATGATTGATTGCATGGTCATTTCAATTTATGTCTATGAGAGATGTTAAGCCTGCTTGATCCGTCAAAGCTTGTATGTTGTACGTTTGGAGACTCTGAAAATCAACGAAGGAGTGTTCAAAGATCCGAGAATTCTTTATTTTGTTCCACCTTGTGACCGCCACTCCATCATAAAGCCACTGAGCAATTTGACCGTCAATTGGCTCGGAGGATGTTGAAGTTGAAGCCCTTGATCTTTTTGGAGCCATTGTTGTGAGAGTTTTGAGAGGGATTTGAAAAAAAAATAAAGATTGGGGGCTAGAGTTTTGAAGAATAATGGTGAAGTAGGAGCTTTTGGAATGATAAAAGTAAAGAGTAAAGGTAGAAATTGGTGGTAAAAAGGGAAAAGGTAGCCTGGGAAACGACGTTCAGTCGACTGAATAGCCTGTTCAGTCGACTGAATTGATGGTCGAAAATTTTCTGCGTTAAATTCAGTCGACTGAACAGTGTTTTTAGTCGACTGAACTATTTTCCGAAAGTTTCTGTGGTAAATTTAGTTGACCGTGCAGAGCATTTAGTCGACTAAGCTATTGGAAATTATTTTCTGTCTTATGTTCAGTCGACTGAGCCATAAGGTTCAGTCGACTGAACCTTGTGTTTTTTGTGTTCTAAATTTTTAAAGCAAAAGATTTTGATTGAAAGAAACGATTACAATTGTAGAGACATATTACAATATAACAACACGATTTGACCAGAAATAAAAAATAATCATTTCTTTGGAGATGGACTATTTTTCTTTTGCAGTTTTATTTCCTTCATTCGCCATATAGTTTTTGTCCCATGAATTTGGACTATATTGAGGAGTTTTTGGCGACATCCAAGGATTCAATGGATCGGCTGGTGTACAGTATGACGAAGATGGATCATACGAACTAATTGGTCGAGGTAGGGGCTCGTCACATCGTTTTTCTTTGAGCTACAAAAACGTAAACCGATTTGCTCAAGAAAGCTTAATCGTCTAGCCGTTACTTTTTGTTCAAAATATAATTCACGTTGAAGGTCAATTTGTTACTGTTGAAAATGATGAATTTCATCAATCTTTCTTTTCGTATCAGGAGAGATAAAAAGTCCACATTTTGCCTTCTTTGAATCCGGCATGTAGCCAGTTCGATAGTTTTCCTACTTATAAACCGGCTCATGCTTTGGTGTAGGCGTAGGAAGTTGTGGTGATGTAGGTGAGTTATCGACTGAGGAGGTAATGTTGATTGGAGAGTATGAATTGTTGGAAGACATTTTTACATTGGATTTTCAAACTTTGTATTTTTTTGAAAATAACATATGTATAGATGTATATATATATAGTATGAAAGTTCCAAAAAGAATGTGGTGTTAAATCATTAAGAATTTATAACCAGAAATTAAATTAGTGGTTAATATTTTCTTTGAAAATGGATGGTTATGTAATATTAGCTAATGGATGGTTAATATTTTCTTTGAAAATGGTTAATATAGGTCTAGTATATAAAATATTAGCTACTTCAAAATATCTTTGAAAGATATTATTCCTAATTCTCGTCGTAATTTTATGAATGAGTTTTCTAGTAATGGTTTAGAAAATATATCGGCAATTTGATTTTCGGTAAAAATATATTCTAAATTTATGATTTCTTTTTCAATATTGTCACGTAGAAAATGGTGACGAATATCAATATGTTTTGTACAAGAATGATTTATTGGATTTTTAGATAGATTTATTGTACTTGTATTATCACAATATATTGTAGAATTTGTTAAATTTATATTGAAATCTTTAAGTGCTTGTTGCATATAGATGACTTAAGTACAAGCTAAAGCGGCTGATATATATTCCGCTTCACACGTGGAAAGCGAAACACAATTTTATTTCTTACTAAACCAAGATACAAGTGATTTTCCAATGAAATGGCACATACCACTTTTACTTTTTCTATCTGTTTGAGATCCACCAAAATCAGCATCACTAAACGATACTAACTCGAATGGACACTCTTTTGGATAGAAAAGACCAAAATCTTTAGTATAGTTAAGACATCGCGTAATTTGTTTTACAGCTCTTAAATGTGATTCTTTAGGGTAAGATTGAAAATATGCACATAGACATACACTCATCATTATGTCTGGTCTACTAGCGGTTAAGTAAAGTAAGGAGCCTATCATACTTCTAAACAATTTTTGGTCTACACTTTTGCCATTTTCATCTCGATCGAGATGAGTAGTGGTACTCATAGGAGTAGGTTTAGCAGAAGTGTTTTCCATTCCAAAATGTTTAATTAGATTAGCACAATATTTTTCCTGGTTTATGAAAATTCCATTTGTTAATTGTTTAATTTGAAGTCCGAGAAAATAGGATAACTCTCCCATACGAGACATTTCGAACTCCTTAGCCATTATATTTGAAAATTCTTTACATAAGTTTTCATTTGTCGAACCGAATATAATATCATCTACACATATTTGAATTATTAGAATATCTTTAGTAGTATTTTTAATGAAAAGAGTTTGATCTACTTTTCCAATTTGAAATTCTGAATCTAGTAGATAGCTCTTAAGTCTCTCATACCAAGCACGAGGTGCTTGTTTAAGACCATATAAGGCTTTCTTTAATTTATATACATGATCCGGATATTTTTTATGAGAGAATAAAGGGGGTTGTTCTACATATACATTTTCTTTTATAAAACCACTTAAAAATGCACTTTTAACATTCATTTGATAAAGTTTAAAATTGTGAAAACATGCAAAGGCTAATAGAATACGTATTGCTTCAAGTCGTGCAACGGGAGCAAAAGTTTCTTCAAAATCAATACCTTCTTCTTGATTATATCCTTGTGCTACTAGCCTAGCTTTATTCCTAGTTATATTACCTTGTTCGTCTACTTTATTTTTGTAAAACCATTTTAGTGTGACGGCCCGCAAATCCGTACCCCCTGAATCAACACTATTCTACATCTATTAACTGCAGTGGTACAGAAATACGAACCATTAAGGTTAAAGAAGAAGAGATAGAAGAAGAAGAAACTAAACGATATCAGAATCTCACAGTCGCAGCGGAATAAAATATAATAGTAAATATAGAACTTTACACAAAATGAAATCTATTACTGTTTTGTACATCATATCATCAGAGTATCTCATACATCAACAATCACAAATCAGACCTACCAACAATCACAGCAGCGGGTATGTATATAGGTACATATAATACGTCTCGGACTCCAGCTCCTCTCTTGCTCCATAGCATCCTGACCTGAACATATAATACTCGGTCTGACCCGAGCATTATAATGGAATAACACCCGAGTCAGTCTGGAATACCAGCTGATAATAATGCACCCAAATTGATTATTAAAGTTTCAAAAATTCTTTGAAAACAAAAGCATCTCGTAAGACCACGCCACAAATAAACATGTCGGGTTTTTACCTTACGATAGCTAAAACACTTTTTATAGAAATCCTCTGATATTATAATAGGGTCTATTTACAAATACTTATAAAATAGCCGAAATTGTTACATCTATTAAATTCCAGCTACTAGCCACAAAAGTGGGTAATACAAACAAAACTCGTACAAGGCTCGTAGGGAAAATGGATTTCCAACAATGACTAGGCACTGGGGTACCACCTGTCACAGTACGGGGCCTAGATCACCGTACCGAGGATTACTCCCTTCATCCCCTGCAACACAAGGCCAGAACCATTCCTTACTGAACAGTCCCGAACAAGATAAACCCCGTGGTTGGCGCGACCAACCACCCACTAAGCCGAAATATATATATAAGGGACATCTAGACAGGGGAAATATCTTGTCCTGCTTGGGCATGACCCACCTAAGCTTGCTGCATATCCCCTGATTTTCAGTCATTCCCGGTTGATGAGGCTTGAGGCTAAGCGTTACCTTAAGAACGTTTTCACTTAGAATGCCCATCGTCCACCTGACGATGTTTCGCAAGCATTCGTCCATACAAGTCCATCCCGGGTTCGAACGGAACCGAAGGCACTACTCCTACTACATCCATTTTGGAAATATCCTCAGGATTAGTAGCGACTAGCCCTTGCACTTCACTGTTCCATCTTCGACTCCGAACATGTTTTTCGCACAAAACGTACAAACCGGATCGAAGTGGTTTTCGAGAAATAAATCTCGATCCTGGTCTCTTCGAAACGATCAACGCAGTTGTCCAATATTGATAGTCGGTGATTTAACTATCAATTTATATTCATAAACATCCATAAGCATCCATCACACAATAAATAATTCCCACATTATTTATTTGCTCCAATATCTTTACAAGATATATTTCCAAAGTTTCAAAACTCATTTGAAACAATTTTCCAAAATTCTTCCTTTACAAGGTAAATCCTTTGCCATATATTTCCATTGGAATAACCAAGTTTAAAACATTTAGATTTAAAACAGTAAAAATACTTTATTCTGAAATATACTTTAAAATATGTAACTTTACTACTAGTTATTTACTAAGAATATAGTTTCAAAAATATTTAAAGTTAAACCATTTATTAGGGTATAAATCTTGATTTTAAATAAGGGTTTTAGTTTATACTAAACTTATAAGTAGAGTTTTTAAAAGGCTAATACTAATTTCAATAACCTAGTTCGAAACTAGTCTTTTGAACAAATCCATTTGTAAAAATAATTATTGAGATATTTATAAAATTTACTATTGCTAATTTATAATAGTTACTTTTGAAAATAAATATTTTCAAACACTCTTTTAAACAAGCTTGAATTTATAAAGCTTCCTTTTTATAAAATCAGTTTAAACTCGAACTTGGTTTTCCTAGGGAACTCATTTCCACTTAAACGTCACAGAAATCCTTCTCACAATTTATGTCTATTTATTTCAATTCAGGTTTATATTTTAATAACATAATCTTATTTTTCCCATTTATCAACTAATAACCTTTCTCTTTGTTTACCATTCTAGATTTACTAATTTTCAATTTTCATTCCAAATGGATTTCAAATATTAATTCTTTTAAATTCATTATTTAACAATATCTTTTATTTCTCAAAAATTCAATTTATCCATGTATAATTAAATTCTGAATTTATAGTTTATCCAACCATATTCTTTATTTCTTAAAACCCAAATTTTATTCCTTTAAATTCTTTATATAACAATTTCTTTTATTTTCTTAAATCCCAATTAATCCCGTTTACAATTAAAAATTCAGGATTTATATTTATTTCAACAATATCGCAGCACAATTTAAACTCAGATTTATCAATCACAATATGAAAACAGATCACCACATCAATTATAAAGATAATTATTATAATGTGAGGAATCCAGTTGGATCCCCCCAACCTGTTTTTCCTGCATCCACAAATATTAGCACAACGCATATATATATATATATCAATCCAGACTGATAAGAACAATAATATTCAACCAATCACACAGATATTTAAATATTTATTATTTAAATCAGCCAATATCCAGATGTGAGTGAGAATAACTCACCTTGAGTTTCGGCGAGCGTTCGAAATTTAAATTAAACCGAACGACGTTCGATTTAACTCAAATTTCTACTTGCCCGGAATGGATCCGGATCTGCACCATCGCGTCGTACTCGTCTCTGCGATTCCAACGCTTCCTGTTTCGTCAAATTTCGATAACATATGAGCAAGATATTAAATTTTGAAGTTTTGAATTTAATTTAAAACAATTTTTTTTTTTACCCAGGAAAAAACGCGGCCGCTTCCCTTTCTTCTGCTTCATCCTCCCTCATGCGTCGCACACAGTAAAACGAACCTATCACCGTGCTTTTTGGGTTCAAAATCGCGCCCTCCACTCTCGACGATAACTCGATCAACTACCTCCACGAGAACCGCCTCAGCCTACTCCCCCTTCGACCCTAAGCGCGCCAAGCACAGTCTCCCTAACCCATCAGAAAACGCCTACGAACGACGGCCCTTCCACCGAGATTTGCCGTCCATCCACAACTCCATATTCGATCGCCACCGTTCACCTTGAAGATCTCGACATCCTCTTCAATCTTCTAGTTGGAAATTTTGTGAATTAATGCGTGGATTGAGAGATTTTAAGGAGAAACGAAATTAATTTTCGGCCATGAACGAAAATGAACGGCGGCCTGAACGTTTCTAGGGTTAGGGCTATTTCGCGTGAATATATACGTATATATAATATTAATTTAATATTAAATCCAGTTTTAACGAGCGTTTACAAACAAACTCCAATTCACACGTGCCGACAGGCGTTTCTAAGGTTTTTCCATGTTCCGGACACAATGGAACAAGTTTCGTAAGCTAATTCGGTCGTATAAGCGAGTTACGGAATTAAACGATCAATTTCAAATTAAATCGATTAAAACGATTTCGATGCGTTTCGAGCTGCCAGGGTCAAATGACAACTCCGATTGCTACGAAAATTAAAATCCGATAATAACTAACTATTACGGACCTAATGAAACTGGTTTCGTTGAATTCCGAGACTGTGCCCCGGAAGGCTATTTTAACTCGTCTATTAAATCGGGCGATTATCCAAATTGTCGATAACGCTTAAAATTTTACTTTTAAATTTTTTATTAACTTTATAATAAATCATATATCATTTAAAAACACATTAACAATCATTTTGACTCATTTCGAATCAAAATCCGATTAATTGCATTTTTATATTATTAAATCCTATTATTAAATTAATAAAAAAAATCCCAAATTCAATCTATTAACTTTTAATTTCTTCCAATGGTCAAATATTAAAACTCAAACCCAATTAGACCTAAATTAAATTTTAGAATCTAATTTTATCTCCATTTACACTCGAAATTACCAATTACCCCAATTCTAATATTGAATTAGTATTATTCAGCTACCAATTAAATTCCCGATTCAATATTTAATTATTGTTCTCAATTATTTGAAATTGAATAGAATTACTATAACTAAAAATTATAGCTTACTTTATTTCAAAATTCAATTTTATAATCCATATTCAACATTCAAAATTAATTAAATGTTCAAATTCAATGGCTTAAAAATACGGGATGTTACATCCTCCCCCCTTATAAAAATTTCGTCACCGAAATTTGCTAAGGTAGAAAATGTTCCTACACTCATTAACTTAACCCAATTTCTTTAGTTAAAACTTATATACACTTTCCAAAAACTCTTTAGCTCAATCCCAAACCCATGCGCTTCATTTCTCTAAAGCTTTACTTTTAACTTATAACTTTCCAAGTTAATTCAAATTTTCAAAATTCCCAAAAAATTTCTAACTCCCAAAATTTCCGGAAAATTTTGGCAGAGTCTCCCCTGTACGGAGGAGCTTTCGCGATATCGCGATACAAACAAATATATATACATCGACCCATACGGTCGGAAACCCAAAATATATCACAAAATATATATCATTTTCCCAATTTTATTTGCGTAGGCGTACCTTTTTAGCAAATTTTAATAGTAAGTAGCTAATATACCGCATATACGCGCTCCAACTCTCTCGAACGCTTTCTATACCTGTACTTACTCAACAAACATATCAGATTTCAAAGATATGAACATATTACAACATTTCCAATATAAATGCAAGCCAAACATGTCCATTTCATAATCCAATCAACAATTTGCATGATTCCATAAGTAAACTATATTTTATAACATGCACAAGTTCCTTTCCTAATACCAAATTCCATTTTATTTCACACCAATGATTTTCATACAGGTTTACCATTCTCAATTTATAATTACTACCACCAAACCATATTCACTTCGATATTATGAATATGTGCCTTTAATCCATTTACTTCTCCTTTTTAATTAACCTGCCTTTACAAACAAACACACTAAATAGGTTCCAAACCATTTATTAAGATTTTAGCCCATTCTATTTTCATCCAAACTAACTGCATTTTACTTCACTTGAATGATTTACATTCAAGTTCACTATATACCATTTATATTAATTACAACCAATTCATTTCTATTTCAATATGATTAATATTTGCCTTACTTATATTTCCTTATTTTAACTTATATTCCCAATTTGATTTACAATCAAATTTCATTTTAAACTTGAAATATTTGCATTTCTTTTATGATTCATTCCCATTCATATGCAAACATTGCTTATTAAAATGCTAATTCATTTCAATTGATTCAAAATCAATTCCATATGCTTCTTGAAACCAACTCACTTGTATTCATTTACAAACTCTTTGAATTAAATTCCAATTCAGTTCAATTTATTCAAAAATCAATTTCAATTGCTTGTTAAACATCTCAATTCCGAATACATATAATTTTCATGCCATTCAAGCAATTAATCATCACTTCAGCTTACACCCATTTAAAATTAATTCCAGTCTAGATTTATATTAATTTTATTCACTTCTACATGGTTCATAATCCAAGCATGCTTATTCCATTTCAATTATTAAATCAATCCTTATTCTCACCTTTCAAATTTATTATTCATCTTAAGTTAATTTTTTTATTATTTATTATTATTATTTTCATTTGATTCTCATCCAAATCAAATTTTATTTTCATTTGATTCTCATCCAAATCAAATTCCAATCCATTTTCTTAAATAATTTCAATTCCACAACATCTCAATTTATTTCCATTTTAATTGATTCTTACTCCTATCAAACCATTTAGAAATTTTAATACACTATGTTTATTTATTTTATCCATTTTAAGATTCATTTACCTTCACACTTCATTTCTGAATTTATTTTATTAACAATGTGGCCACTTCACATCATTCCACTCACTGGAATTTATTTACAATCCAAACTATCACCATTATAATTAAATTTCATTTTTCATCTACACTTCAATATTAGTTACCACAAATTTTAAATCCCTTGCTACAGTTGGATTTCTATTTACCTCCCAAATTTTGATCAATTATCAAAATTCTATTCATTACCATACACATTCCATTTAATTGTAATTCGATTTAGTTTCTAACCTAATCCATATTAGGTTTTAATACACTTTCCTAATTCATACTGAACTCATTTACAATACGACCCCTTCCAAATGTTCTAAACAAGAACAAAGTCCCATTTTACCCTTCAATTATTAACAAGCTTCCAAAATTATACTCATTCCAGTACTATCTTCATTTAATTAAGCTTATACTAAATTCATCTTCAAGCTTCTCTTTATTTAATTCAGCTTATACTAAATTCTTTCTCAAATAATCCCTTTGAATTTAGTTGAGTCAAAAAAAATTTATTCATACAATATCCTTTCAGCACAATTAGATTTCTTCCAATTCAATTCTTTCCAAATTTAGATTCAAGTTTTAACTAAATTCATTTAGCCATCTTGAATTCATTTCATTTTCCTTTACCATCTTAAATAAGAATTTAATTCCATTCACTTTATTCACAACACATTTGAATCTTGTTTTTAATTAATCTAAATTCGACTCAAGTCCATTTAATCAAAGTTAAATCCAATCAAATCCAAATTTTAATTCTCTATATACAAGTTCAAAACTTGTTTACTAATTTAAGTTCATTCATTTCCTTTATATCTCACATTACCTTATTTCAATTTACATGTCATTAGAGATTAAGTTTGGATCCACCATACCATTCAACTATTCCCCAATTGTGATTATAATTTCATTTCTATTTATATAAGTTCACCAACTTTTTATTTTAAAGCTCATTTTAATCCATCTACATCATATAATCACAATTTCAAATTTTACATATATATGTATTACTGAATTTCTAAGGATACAAATTTTCTTTCACCTTAATACTTTGCACAATTCTAAATTCATAATCTCAACTAAAGCATAACACTTACTAGCTTGAGGGTATACTCCATTTCACAATGACCCAAAATCTCAAAGTCAACTACATCTTAATTTAATTCAAATCAACTTTATTTTAAGTCTAATTTATTTTACTTATCCAAGTTAAATTCAAATCTTCTACTCACTTCAACATATTTTATTCACTTTCAATTACTCAAATTAAATTTTAATTCCAAGACTAAAATTTTCATTTCTTACTTCTTATTAATATTAATTTCACTTAATAAGTTCAATAGTTAATTCATTTCAACTTTACACATTATTTAATTAGAATCTTCCCAGAATTCATTTTACCCTGTTTTTATTTCAAAACCATTTTGAAATAAAAATCAACATATTTTCTCTCGGCATATCAAACCCAATCTCCAGATTCCAAAACAATTTGTTTATAGCCAAACAAATTTCCTCATTTTTGGAATGTCCAAAACAACTGTTATGCCCAACCAGTCCAAACAATATCATAACCAAGTATTAGGGAAGCAATCCATCAGTTTAGAAACTTGAAAATGAATTCTAATGATGTGGCCAGCATCATCAGGATTATTGTCCAGCGACTGAAGTGAGTTCAGTGCTTCTTTACTTTCCCAAATTCATTTTTAAACAGTTTCCATTCAAAAATGCTTCCCAAAACAATATTCCATTATTGCCTTCAAATACATTGGAAAACATTTCAAACATTACAAAGATTTTAAATTTCCAAATCTTTATTTTCAATCTATTTAAAATCTTTTTCAAAACTTTCGGGATTTAAATTCTGGTTTAATTTACATTTAGTTATTCTCTTTTGTATAATTTATACTCACAGAATTTATTTTGTTATAACCATTTCGAATTTTAGATTCTTATATTTGATTATAGTATTAATAACCAATCATCCAAATATATATGTAATTTCAAAAAATTATTTCTTTTATATCAAAATAGTTTTGGGTAAAATTATTTCATTTACCCGCTTTAAAACAATACTATGTCGGTTTATCTTGTTCAAGAGTTTAAAAACCCCTATCGATACGGTTGTACTTCCCACACCGACCAGAATTCATAAACACTCAACCGATAAGTCAACACAGTATAAAAACAATTTTATATTCACTAACAAGTACGCTCTCATATCTATTAATACGCTCAACTCATTATAGAGTACTATCGACTCTAATTAATGAGTAATTTCCCCACCAAAGCCTAGGTTGTCGCCAACCTAAGCTCTGATACCAAGTGTGACGGCCTGCAAATCCGTACCCCCTGAATCAACACTATTCTACCTCTATTAACTCAAGTGGTACAGAAATACGAACCATTAAGGTTAAAGAAGAAGAGATAGAAGAAGAAGAAACTAAACAATATCATAATCTCACAGTTGCAGCAGAATAAAATATAATAGTAAATATAGAACTTTACACAAAATGAAATCTATTACTGTTTTGTACATCATACCATCAGAGTATCTCATACATCAACAATAACAAATCAGACCTACCAACAATCACAGCAGCGGGTATATATATAGGTACATATAATACGTCTCGGACTCCAGCTCCTCTCTTGCTCCATAGCATCCTGACCTGAACATATAATACTCGGTCTGACCCGAGCATTATAATGGAATAACACCCGAGTCGGTCTGGAATACCAGCTGATAATAATGCATCCAAATTGATTATTAAAGTTTTAAAAATTCTTTGAAAACAAAAGCATCTCGTTAGACCACGCCACAAATAAACATGTCGGGTTTTTACCTTACGATAGCTAAAACACTTTTTATAGAAATCCTCCGATATTTTAATAGGGTCTATTTACAAATACTTATAAAATAGCCGAAATTGTTACATCTATTAAATTCCAGCTACTAGCCACAAAAGTGGGTAATACAAACAAAACTCGTACAAGGCTCGTAGGGAAAATGGATTTCCAACAATGACTAGGCACTGGGGTACCACCTGTCACAGGACGGGGCCTAGATCACCGTATTGAGGATTACTCCCTTCATCCCTTGCAACACAAGGCCGGAACCATTCCTTACTGAACAGTCTCGAACAAGATAAACCCCGTGGTTGGCGCGACCAATCACCCACTAAGCCGAAATATTTATATAAGGGACATCTAGACAGGGGAAATATCTTGTCCTTCTTGGGCATGACCCACCTAATCTTGCTGCATATCCCTTGATTTTCAGTCATTCCCGGTTGATGAGGCTTGAGGCTAAGCGTTACCTTAAGAACGTTTTCACTTAGAATGCCCATCGTCCACCTGACGATGTTTCGCAAGCATTCGTCCATACAAGTCCGTCCCGGGTTCGAACGGAACCGAAGGCACTACTCCTACTACATCCATTTTGGAAATATCCTCAGGATTAGTAGCGACTAGCCCTTGCACTTCACTGTTCCATCTTCGACTCCGAACACGTTCTTCGCACGAAACGTACAAACCGGATCGAAGTGGTTTTCGAGAAATAAATCTCGATCCCGGTCTCTTCGAAACGATCAACGTAGTTGTCCAATATTAATAGTCGGTGATTTAACTATCAATTTATATTCATAAACATCCATAAGCATCCATCACACAAAAATAATTCCCACATTATTTATTTGCTCCAATATCTTTACAAGATATATTTCCAAAGTTTCAAAGCTCATTTGAAACAATTTCCCAAAATTCTTCCTTTACAAGGTAAATCCTTTGCCATATATTTCCATTGGAATAACCAAGTTCAAAACATTTAGATTTAAAACAGTAAAAATACTTTATTCTGAAATATACTTTAAAATATGTAACTTTACTACTAGTTATTTACTAAGAATATAGTTTCAAAAATATTTAAAGTTAAACCATTTATTAGGGTATAAATCTTGATTTTAAATAAGGGTTTTAGTTTATACTAAACATAAGTAGAGTTTTTAAAAGGCTAATACTAATTTCAATAACCTAGTTCAAAACTAGTCTTTTGAACAAATCCATTTGTAAAAAAATTATTAAGATATTTATAAAATTTACTATTGCTAATTTATAATAGTTACTTTTGAAAATAAATATTTTCAAACACTCTTTTAAACAAGCTTGAATTTATAAAGCTTCCTTTTTATAAAATCAGTTTAAACTCGAACTTGGTTTTCCTAGGGAACTCATTTCCACTTAAACGTCACAGAAATCCTTCTCACAATTTCTGTCAATTTATTTCAATTCAGGTTTATATGTTAATAACATAATCTTATTTTCCCATTTATCAACTAATAACCTTTCTCTTTGTTTACCATTCCAGATTTACTAATTTTCAATTTTCATTCCAAATGGATTTCAAATATTAATTCTTTTAAATTCATTATTTAACAATATCTTTTATTTCTCAAAAATTCAATTTATCCATGTATAATTAAATTCTGAATTTATAGTTTATCCAACCATATTCTTTATTTCTTAAAAACCAAATTTTATTCCTTTAAATTCTTTATATAACAATTTCTTTTATTTTCTTAAATCCCAATTAATCCCGTTTACAATTAAAAATTCAGGATTTATATTTATTTCAACAATATCGCAGTACAATTGAAACTCAAATTTATCAATCACAATATGAAAACAGATCACAACATCAATTATAAAGATAATTATTATAATGTGAGGAATCCAGTTGGATCCCCCCAACCTGTTTTCCCTGCATCCACAAATATTAGCACAACGCATATATATATAAATATCAATACAGACTGATAAGAAAAATAATATGCAACCAATCACACAGATATTTAAATATTTATTATTTAAATCAGCCAATATCCAGATGTGAGTGAGAATAACTCACCTTGAGTTTCGGCGAGCGTTCGAAATTTAAATTAAACCGAACGACATTCGATTTAACTCAAATTTCTACTTGCCCGGAATGGATCCGGATCTGTACCATCGCGTCGTACTCGTCTCTACGATTCCAACGCTTCCTGTTTCGTCAAATTTCGATAATATATGAGCAAGATATTAAATTTTGAAGTTTTGAATTTAACTTTAAAACAATTTTTTTTTACCCAGGAAAAAACGCGGCCGCTCCCTTTTCTTCTGCTTCATCCTCCCTCACGCGTCGCACACAGTAAAACGAACCCATCACCGTGCTTTTAGGGTTCAAAATCGCGCCCTCCACTCTCGACGATAACTCGATCAACTACCTCCACGAGAACCGCCTCAGCCTACTCCCCCTTCGACCCTAAGCGCGCCAAGCTCGGTCTCCCCAACCCATCAGAAAACGCCTACGAACGGCGGCCCTTCCACCGAGATTTGCCGTCCATCTACAATTCCATATTCGATCGCCACCGTTCACCTTGAAGATCTCGACATCCTCTTCAATCTTCTAGTTGGAAATTTTGTGAATTAATGCGTGGATTGAGAGATTTTTGAGGAGAAACGAAATTAATTTTTGGCCATGAACGAAAATGAACGGCGGCCTGAACGTTTCTAGGGTTAGGGCTATTTCGCGTGAATATATACGTATATATAATATTAAATCCAGTTTTAACGAGCGTTTACAAACAAACTCCAATTCACATGTGCCGACAGGCGTTTCTAGGGTTTTTCCGCGTTCCGGACACAATGGAACAAGTTTCGTAAGCTAATTCGATCGTATAAGCGAGTTACGGAATTAAACGATCAATTTCAAATTAAATTGATTAAAACGATTTCGATGCGTTTCGAGCTGCCGGGGTCAAATGACAACTCCGATTGCTACGAAAATTGAAATCCGATAATAAATAACTATTACGGACCCAATGAAACTAGTTTCGTTGAATTCCAAGACTGTGCCCCGGAAGGCTATTTTAACTCATCTATTAAATCGGGCGATTATCCAAATTGTCGAAAACGCTTAAAATTTTACTTTTAAAATTTTTATTAACTTTACAATAAATCATATATCATTTAAAAACACATTTACAATCATTTTGACTCATTTCGAATCAAAATCCGATTAATTGCATTTTTATATTATTAAATCCTTTTATTAAATTAATAAAAAAAGTCCCAAATTCAATCTATTAACTTTTAATTTCTTCCAATGGTCAAATATTAAAACTCAAACCCAATTAGATATAAATTAAATTTTAGAATCTAATTTTATCTCCATTTACACTCGAAATTACCAATTACCCCAATTCTAATATTGAATTAGTATTATTCAGTTACCAATTAAATTCCCGATTCAATATTTAATTATTGTTCTCAATTATTTGAAATTGAATAGAATTACTATGACTAAAAATTATAGCTTACTTTATTTCAAAATTCAATTTATAATCCATATTCAACATTTAAAATCAATTAAATGTTCAAATTCAATGGCTTAAAAATACGGGATGTTACAATTTTGTTCCTATAACTAATTGATTATTAGGACGGGGAACTAACTCCCAAACATCGTTACGTTCAAATTGATTTAACTCTTATTGCATAGCAACAATCCAGTAATCGTCTGTTGATGCTTCTTTCGGATTTTTAGGTTCTATTGTTGAAATGAAAGCAACATGTCCCATTTGATTTAGTTGACTTCTTGTTTTAACTTGAGAATTCATTTCACCTATTATATTTTGTGCTAGGTGATCTCGTAATATTCTTGGTGGAGATCTCAGTTCATTATTACAATTTTCAAGGTTTTTATTTTCTACATTTATAAATTCTTCATCATCTTTTATACTTAAATTTTTATTAAAATTTTCATCAAAAGATATATGTAAAGCTTCTTCAATTATGTTTGTTTGTTTATTAAATACTCGATACGCTTTACTTCGTTCTGAGTATCCTACAAAAATTCCTTCATCAGCTTTTGGATCAAATTTTCCAAGTTGATCTTTTGTATTTAAAATAAAACATTTTGATCCAAATATTTTAAAATAAGATATATTTGGCTTTTTGTTATTAAATAGTTCATATGAAGTATTTTTAGTTAATGGTGTAATTGATATACGATTTAATACATAACATGCAGTAGCTACGGCTTTTGCCCAAAAATGTTTTGGTAGAAAACTTCCATTTAATAATGTTCTTGCACATTCTTGTAATGTTCTATTCTTTCTTTCTACAACTCCATTTTGTTAAGGAGTTCTAGGAAATGAAAAATTATGATTTATTCCTTTCTTTTTACAAAAAGATTCAAAAGCTTCATTTTCGAATTCGCCTCCATGATCGCTTCATATATTTTTAATCTTCAAATCTTTAGTGTTTTGAATTCTTTTGAAAAATGTTTTAAAATGCTCAAAAGTATCACTTTTATTTTTCATAAAAATAGTCCATGTATATCTTGAGAAATCATCAACTATTACAAATACATATCGATTATGATTAATGGATTGAACCAGTGTTGCTCCGAATAGATCCATATAAATTAATTCTAGTGGTTGTAAAGTAGAAATATTTTTCTTAGATTTGAAAGACGACTTTGTTAATTTTCCTTTTTGACAATCATCACAAAAAAAATTTATGTTAAAGTTTATCTTGGGTAAACCTATTACTAATTCATTTTTATAAAGTTTTCTAATAGTTTTAAAATTAATATGACAAAATCTTTTGTGCCATAACCAAGGATCATTATATTTGGCTAGTAAACACATATTTGTATTATGATTAATTTTCATATTTAGAACATAAATATTCCTATCTCTATTTCCCTCAAAAAAAAAGATTTTGGTTTTGATCAAAAATACTACATTTATTTTCCGAAAAAAATTATTTTAAAACCCTTGTCACAAAGTTGACTTATGCTTAGCAGATTATATTTTAGATTTTCAACTAATGAAACATTTGTTATAAAAGGTAAATTCGATGTACCGTAATTGCTCACATCTCCTTTGCCAATGATATAATCTTTTGAATTGTCTCCGAAGGTAACCAAGCCACCATCAAAGTATGTGATGTTTATAAGCATATCTTTGCCGCCGGTCATGTGTTTTGAGCAACCATTGTCTAGTATCCATTTCTTCTTTTTGAGTGGGACCTGAAAATAAATATGAAATTATTGGTACCCACCTTTTAATAGGGTCCTAAAAGTTAGAGCTTAGGAAACCAAACCCAATTCGGTTTAGTATCCTTTTTATAAATATAGTTTTTATTATTATGAACACTATCCATAAATGTTTTAATGTTTTTATTCATAATTAAGATATTGTTAGTTTTGGGAATCCAAATTTTGACTATCTTGGTTACTTTTGTTTTAATAGGTTCTCTTAATAACATTTGTTGTTTTGAATCAATATTCCTCTTAAAATTTATATTTTTCTTTTTAGGAATTTTTGACTCCTTTTTATATCCTAATCCATGTTTATTTGAAGAGAATTAAGAATTTTCTAAAATCTTAGATAAATTTTCTCTTCCTTTGTTAAAGTTAGAAACATTTTTGGTGATGTTATCTAATCTAGCTTGAAGACTATTATTTTCTAACTCAACTTGTCTAATCTTAGTTTTTAACTCATGATTTTCAGAAACAATTATATCATTCTTTGTCTTTTGAGTTTCAATTTCTTGACTTAAAAGTGATAATTAAGTTTCCGAATTTGAATGAGATTCTTGAACTTTTTCAAGTTCTTCTTCTAGAATTTTCTTTTCATCTTTTAACATATCCCTTTCAAATTCAGCTTTGTTTTGATTTTCACGAGTTTCCTTGAGTTTCTTTTTAAGAGTTTTTATTGTGCTTAAAAGTTCAGTGTTTATTTCAATTAAATCATCGAAAGTTAAATTACTAACCTCAGATTCTTGAGCCATAAAGCATACATTCGCCTGTTCATTGTCGCTATCATTTTAACTTTCAGATGAAGAAGAATCTGAATCGTCCCATGTTACAGAGAATGCCTTCTTTTTGAATTTCTCTCTCTTGTTTTTATTATTGGGAGCTTTCTTATTCTCCTTCTTTTGCTCTGGACAATCCTTGTGCATGTGACCTTTCTTGTGATAGTTGGAACATTCTACATTCGAGGATGTAGGTTTGTTCAAGAAATTCTTATTGAATCCGTTTTTATTTCCTTTTCTATATCTTAAGAATTTATTGAAATTTTTGGCTATAAATGCTAAATCCTCATCTTCAGACTCTGATTCTTCCTTTTCCGCCTGAAAAGCTACATTATTTCTTTCTTGAGCTTAATCTTTCTTAGCTTGCATATTTACTTCATACGACATAAGATTTCCAATTAATTCCTCTGGTTTCATTGTAGATAGATCATTTGCTTCCTCGATTGCTAGTACTTTTCTCTCTCATCCATCACTGAGTGAATTTAGAACTTTAGACACATTGTCAAAGTCTATGTATTTTTCTCCTAGTCCTATTAAGGCATGATGAATGTCTTGAAATCTCGAGTACATGTCATTGATGGATTCATTTTGTCGCATTCTAAAATTTTGGAATTGGTTCTTCAGCATGGATACCTTTGTTTGTTTGACCTTGTTTGTACCTTCATGTATGACTCTAAGTGTTTCCCATATCTGATATGCAGTAGTATATATGCTAACACGGTTGAATTCATTTCTATCCAGGGCGCAAAATAGCATATTCATAGCTTTGGCATTTGCACTAGCTTCATTCTTCTGAGTTTGTGCCCATGTAGGATAATCGGTCGTGGGTACAACGAACTCTGCTTGAGTGGCATTCCAGGCTTTGAACTTGTTGCTTGCATATGAATCCTCATCCTTGTAGCCCAATAGTTATAGTTTAGTCCATTGAATAGGGGGTCTTTGGGTAGATTGTCCTTCCGCAAATGTAGAACTATAGGCAGATGTTGTGCTTGTACTTGCGTTATTTTCCATATTATCAATATGTCTAATAACGGTGTTATGGTTATAGGACGGCCTTGCTCTGATATCAATTGAAAGAGGCTATGAGGTAGGATCGTATAATATGGAATAGTGGATGATATAGGTAAATAACAATAAGCAATAAGTAAAGTAGACACAAGGATTTTATACTGGTTTGGACCTCTAGTCCTACGCCCAGTCTCTAAGCTTCACTTAGGAATTCTACTAACTAAAACCCTCTCTTAACCCGGAGGAATAGTTTTACAACTTACCCGAAAACCGAACAGGATTTCTTGCCTCAACTACCAAAGAGGACTTCAACTCAATTACTAAAAACAATTATTTGATTTGTTGTGTTCTTGTCAACACTAATGAGTCCAATGTAGTACAATATTCCTATAATCTTATCCTCGAGAGTATGTAATGTGTTTGTGAAGATTTAGGAAATGTGAATTGCTATAAATCAAAAGAATGTTATAAACAAAGCAGAGATTCAAGCAATAGATTGGTGATTGCTTTGAAAACATTTAGAGAACATAAAATATGTTTAAGAAAGTAGTGAGATTAAAGCATAAGAAAATTGGTGAATTGAATATGTTAGAACCATGTATATATAGGTGTAGAAGAGATGCATTTGTTGGATAGAGATGCAGACAAGAGATGCTTCCATGTCCATTTGAGAATGGTCGCAACTCGTGGGAGGAAGAAGGTGTCCTTTCAGAGAAAATTCGCAGGTTTAAATTCATTCGACTGAGCAGGGATTTCAATCGACTAGAAATGTAAAGAAAAAAAATTCAGGAATAGATTCAGTCGACTGAGCAGGTTGTTTCAGTCGACTGGAACTGTACATGTTTGTATATGTGTAACAGGTTCAGTCGACTGGGCTTACCTGTTCAGTCGACTGAACTATTGGTTTTTGCACAGTGAATGTTTATCTAGAAAATGAAGTTTATAAAACGTGTTCTAGTTTTTGTGCAAGCCTCTTGAGGATAGATTTTAATAATAAATATAAACTAAGACCTATATTTAAATTATACTCATGCTATCCTCGGTCTTCATCGTTCTTCCTTTAGCTTTGCACATATCTCTTCCTTTTTGTTGAAGCACATTGTCATTGATCAAAATATAGCAAACCAACATATTATTCATGGCTGCTGAGGGCGTCAAAGGGATATGCGTTGATAGTTATTGGATAACTATGAAATGATTCGCTCGAGAATTTTCTATGAGTTAATACAATTAAGGTCAAACAGAAATCTCGAAGTGGCAACATTACACAGCTCCCTTGACTTGAGAATACTATTGAAATTTAATATGGATACTAAACATTAATTGTAGTTATACCATGGCATGATGTGACGACCCGCACTTTGGGAGGTTTAAGTGACAATAAACCACACGTGTCTAACTTAAAACAATTAGAAATATAGATAAGTAATGGGGTTAATTAAGAGAAATAAGAAAAGAAGAAAATGAACACAAAATCTCATAGCGAAATGATAAAATATAATAATCAAATAAATAGTTCATGAAACTTTTTATAATATACATTTGATTATATATTTACAACATCAATCAGAGTTATACATACAACAAAGACAAAATAAATAATGCAACAAGAAACATGATGTAGGGGAATAAAACTAGTAATATAATATACCAAATCTTTGCCTTCGTCCCTCAGGATAAGATGATCTTCAACGCACTGCAAACTCAAGGCTGACCCGAGCATAAAGTAAAACTATACACTCGAGTCAAAACTAAAATATCCTTATGTAAGTCACATCAATATCACAGACAATAGGAGTGTAATAGCATCAGAGATGTTTATAGGGTTTTACATTTCTAATCCAGTGTATAACATGCATGCAATAACTCAAGAGATGTACGGTATTTCCCATCTCTTAAGGATCCATCAAAATATCTATAGGTAGTAGAATACACTATATATGTGATTTCTAACTAATAAAATAAATATTTTTCCTAGCGTTAAGGCTTTACATTAATTCCCCTTAACGAGTTTTTAAGCATTGGTGTACAGTTTACATATAACACTCAAGTAGCACGTCGGGGGATACGGATGCGCCGTGATACAACAACACTAAACCAAACTAGTATTAGTCTCATATAAGGATAAAATTATGACAAGGCACATTAGGTAATGACCAAGGTAGGATACTACCAGTTTGGGTTGCAGGGCTGGTGGTAACGCATCGTAGCCACGATCGCCCATCGCGTCCATTCATCCCTATCGAGTCAAAGGGAGGTCATCCCAAATCAAGGTGCACCAATTGAAACCTACATTAAGGGTAAGATTATGGACCAGTCCTAAAATAAAATCGAAGCATGAATGTCCAACAGAGGTAGCTACCCTCATTGGCCCTGTCAAACCATCCTATTTTAGTCATTTCAAATTGACACAAGTGTTGGGCCTATCCATCATCGTTCTCTTTCTTCAAATCCAGCAATGTACACCGTATCCAACCACTTCATTTTGGAGTCTCCTCCATGTACATAGTTGTTAAAGTGGTTTCAAAATTGACAGGGGGTATGCCAATAATCGGCCTCGGTCTCTTTAACAACCAAATGTCATTTTACACACCGATCTGTTCTTTTACATTTCGAAAATGTTTCATACTTGTATCAAAATATTATATTCACTCGAAATATTCTTTATTTAAAAATCATCATATTTACTTCAAAATATCATATTTACTCCAAAATATCATTTTATTCACCATGAAATCAATTTCACTCCACTTAGTTTATAACTTCATTTTAACCACATTCGTATTTAAATCAACGATTTAAACAAAAACAGTTCCCAACGTGAATAGTTTGAATTTTTGAAAATAGATTGAATAATTTAAATAGTTAAAATAGTTTAGAGATTGAAAACAGATTGATATAAAATAGTTTGAGAATTGAAAATGGGTCATATTAACATGGTTTGAAAATAATTTGAAAATTTAAAAAGATGAATTTAAAAATAGTTTATAGTAAAATAATTTATAATGAAAATATTTTCAAATTTAAAACTATTCTTTCCATTTCTATTAAATCCGGACTCAGGTCCAAATTTCAATCAATCTGATTCAATTTCAAATTTTCAGTTCAAATCATCTTCAATCTCAAATCAATTCAAATCAACTCGATTTTGATTTCAATTTGAATTAACATCAATTTCTAAATGTTCATTTTAACTTCAAATTCGATTCAACGATTTGATTCGATGGTTCAAATTTCAATTCACTTCTTATTTTAAACCATTTCAATTTATATAAATTTCAAATCCAATTTCAATTTACCGATTTAAATCACTTAAATCAGATTTAACTTCGATGTACAATTTAAGGTGCAAATCTTTAAAATCATTCAATTCCAAGACCAAATTTTAAAAATTCATTTATATCACTTTTACTTAGACAACTTTGAAGTTCAAGTAAAAGTTTAAACCTTTAAAACAATTCAGTTTCCATAATTCAAGTCATTTGTCGATTATAACTTCACATTTCAATCCTTTACAATAATTTCTTTTAACAAATTTTGATTTCAATCTTTCCAAACTCGAATTCAAAATTAATTCAGTTCTCTCAATTTTTTTCTTTAAAACGATATCATTCAAATAAATTCAAATTCCAAATTTTAAAATAATTTAATTATCACGATCCAAATTCCAACGTTCGAAAATCGACATCCGTACTCCATTTGTACTGGAATGCCACAGATCCAAAGGTCGAAATTTGAGTCGTGTCGGAGCTTATAACACATCAAGTATAACAACACAGCGGAAGAAAAGAAATGAATATCATTGATATAAAACATTCGATACGACAATGATACAATATGAATCAATATCAGAGATACAAGATAACAATGCTACAGCAGAATATCAATATGATATAGCAGCAGAACCAAAAAACTCCAAACAGCAACAGCGACTCTAATTCCAAAGCACCAATGCAAAAACTCCAAACCACTAGCTCGAACCACCATCAAATTATACCAAGATAAGCAAGTCTCGTCCGTAAATCCGAAGACTCCAATATCCAAGATCTCCAAAGAATACCAAAGAGAAAGCTAAAGGCTACCAGATCGATATCTACTATCTGACTATCTAAAAAACCCAACTCTTGACTGCCCATGTGGAAAATTGTGGGCACCCAGAGTTTAAGAAGGGAACAATAAATTCCAACTCAGCCATGGGACTGGTATGAGCAAACAAAAACAGTTTATCTTTAAAAACAAACAAATGGATTTAAATTTGAAATCCGCAATGCTTTTTGGAAAATAAAACTACCATAAGGCCTCCCGGCACGCACACCATGCAATCGCACACTTGGGGGAGATTTCTCCCTATGATAGTCAAACATGCTTGATACGCGAAAACCATTTGATATTATTATTAGTGCATAGTGGAAAACATTTTGAAAGTATAATATTAATCTTAGCCAGCATACGTACCATTATAGTATGCCTACTATAGCTACCATGTTAGATGGCAGGTTCTACAACTAAAACCGTACAAGGCGCGTATTGGTAATTGGATTTCCAACAAATGGTTAGGCCAAGGAACTTCCCATTGCCACATGGGTATGCCTTTGGAGGGACGCCCCGAGAACCTAACCGGATCTCTGCCAACACAAGGTCGGGTTACCTCTGCAACTAGGTAACTACTACACGAGTATGCCATCCCCCGGTCGTAACCAACCTTTATCCCGGGATTCACCAGCAACCACAAAGTAATAAATTTGCAGCAACCACATAGGTTAAGTATCCGGGATCCATACCATGATACCACCTCTATCCAGAAGGAAATGAACATACCCTCAGGGGGCGCTACCCCCAAATAACCTTGATGCATTCTTCCTGTCTCGACCATTCCGGATTGTGAAGTTCGACGAAGTCTCGTCCACAAAGCTATGCTTTTTACAAAGCCATGCTTTGATCAACAAATGATCGGCAGCACTTCGTATGCCACATTACCAAATTGGGAATGTATCAGTAGTAACCATCAACTACATAACCTCTGAGCTCGTACGTCTCAGAGAAGGGTGTTAAGCTAAGCGAATAAATCTCCGCCACCAAACAGAAATGTATTTGATAGAAACGGTTTTACATCTCAAAGTGTAACGTCAGACACATATTCTTACAAGTCTGTTCCGAGTTCGAACAGAACCGAAGGCACTTCCAAAGAAGCCCTTGCAATTCGGATAATCTCAAATCACGTCCGGACTTCCCATCACAATGGGTGCTCAAATCTCTATACCGGGGATCAGCCGATGCAGAGACATTCGACAAGAAACCCTTTCATTTTCGAAGTATCTAGTCTTCACCACCGGTCTTCAATTGCTATCCATAACGTCGTATCACTATTCGAAATGGGTTATATGACACAATGGTCCTCTCCCGGCTAAATCGAATAGTGAGCAATATTTATAAACATATGGATATGGGATCTCAGTTAAGTCACAACTTATTATCCAAAACTTTTCTTTCAAATGGTTAAACAAATTACCGTTTTCAAATATTTTAAACAAAAAGATTCATTTCAAAAACCTTTAATGGTTTAAAAAATTTCCACATTTAAATCTTTTAAACAAAAGATTCACTTTTAAGATCCCTTTCAATTTAAAACAAGGGTTCACCAATCTTTTAAACAAAGATTCATTCATAGCCTTTCAAAAATAGTTCCCGTTTCAATCTTTTTTATATAAAGATACACCATTTAAATCCTATTCAATTTTAAAATAGGGTTCAACTATTTTTCACAAAGATTCAATTATAGCTTTCAAAGCCATTCCATTTCAAGTTTGAAATCTTTTCATCATAATTTTGGAAATTCTTTCCTTATATAAAAGCTATTATTATTTGAAAACCACTTGTTCCGTTTCGGAAAACCCGATTATATTTGCATGAGTTAAAACCTTTAAATATTAACTTGGGTTAAATTCAAATTCTCAAAGTAATACTTTTAAAATGGTCTAAAATCCATATAAACACATTTATAACTTTGTATAACATTTTTACATCATAAATACCAGATATAGAATTCAATTTCAGATATTGAATTCAATTTAAATCAAAATTTTCAAATTTCAAATCTTTATTAAGTTATTCAAAATAACTTTCATTTTTAAAACACTTTTTCAAAAGTTTTTCACTTTAACCCAATCCATTTCCAAAACCATTTGGATTTAAAATTCAAACTCAAAACTATTTAAAAATCTGTGACTTAACCGATTTCCACGTGCAATCCATTTTTGTGTGTGTATAGTGTAGTCCAGGGGTTTTACCCAATAGTGCAACAACATCAATCATCACAGATACAAACACAGAAATATCGATAAGCGGTATAATCTACAACGCTTATCCTAATTCACAGATAAAGTAAATTTATCAATTACAAATATTCATCATTTACAATTCGATGTGGGTTTCGGATAACCAGCTGGAACCCGACTCCCTATCGCATCGAAATTCAAATGCCGTTTTACGGGCAAAAAGGTTTTCACAGAAACAAATCACAAATTACAGTTTAGCACAAAGAAATTTAAATCACCAAGTATCACAATCACATCAGAAATACCAATCCAGTGCATAATATTTGACAATTAACTTAAACTCAATTAATTATAATAAGTAATTAATTTCTTAATTACCTTCATAAAGTAATTACACATACACAATTTCATAAATGATTATCATTAATTAATTAATCTAATAAATTATTAAAATTAATCACATTAATTAATACTTAATAATCCTTAGTTAATTATCTTCACTAACTAATAACATTTCTTAATTACTTTTAATTAGTCTTTAATTATTAATTAATCTAAATCATTAATTTATAAATTAAATAAATTATTCCTTAATTGTCTTATTAATTAAATCACTTAATTACCTTAATTATCTCTAAAGTAATCCATTCTTTATTAATGACTTCATTAATATTAAAGGGTATTTAGAACATTACACTTCTAAATTTAAATTCAAATTCCATTTTGAATTTAAGATTCAAAATGATTAACCAATTAAACATTACCAAATTTAAATTCCATTTATAAAACTTTTAAACAATGCAAAGAACATTCATTACTTATATATGAAATTTATATAAGAAAAGTTTTAAACTAGATTACTTAATTTTTATTTAAAAATTAAGCTTTTAAAATATATTAATTATTTAACTTGCAAATTCAAGATAGAACAATTTATTTAACTTTCATTCAAAATTACAAAAACCTTTTATACAAGAATTTTACATAAAAAAATTTAAACATTTAGTTGGAAACAAATTACTTTTTTTTTAAAGCTATTTAATTTAAACTTGTTTAAAAACATTCAGTTTAAAAACTGATTTAAATTTCTAGATTTGGATTCAAAGTAAACATGAATCCATTAGATAAAACATTTATTTTAAACCTTTGATTTAAATCTTTAATTTTATATTCTTGATTTTTTTTTAAAATCAAAATTTCATTTTTTTAACCTTAAGATTCAAAAGTTTCATTTGAATCTATAGTTTAAACTTTGAATTTAAACCGCTGTTTAAATTCTGGTTTCAAATTTTTAAATTAAATTTAAAATCTGAAACTGTCAGGTTTTTTAAACCTGAAAACCCACATTTAAATATTTTAAAAACTTTCATTTCATTTCAGATTAGAATTCAAAAATAAATTTGAATCCACACTTCAAACTGATTTAAACTTTGTTTAAATCTAGTATACAAATTTAAATTCCATTTAAATTTGTTTTAAATCTCAAATTGCTGTCAGGTTTTTATAAACCTGAAATAAACAACTGACTCGAGGCAAACAAGATTTGCTTCGAGTCATCTCCTCTTCTGCTTCGAGTCAGGTACTCGAAAAACTCGAGTCTACCCTGAGTTCAAATCTTCCGCACAAAAAAAATTCACCAGAATTCAAACTGCACGATGCACGTGCACCGTGGCTCCGGCCATCTCAGGCCATCCACGAGCACTTCAATTAATCAATAACCATCACCTCAATCGATCATGATTATCCAAAATCACCCAGAAGCTCAAAATCAAAATCCAGCAAGTTACCCAAACCTGGAAACACAGACTACAACTAAACCCCTAACCTGTCATCGCCTCGATCTCACATCTCCAGCCACCAGAGTGACAGCAACCCCGGCCATAACTTTGACAACTACCACACTTTCATCACCCAAAACATTGTTGAACTCGATCAACTCAAGTTGCCGTGGCGATCAAATTTCTAAGCTTAGTTAAAACTAGGGTTCTGAGAGTAATCCCACTACTGCAACTTTCACGATGAAATGCACCACAATCCAATATTTTTCCTAGCATCTCTGATCACCCCTCCATTATTACCCAGAATCCCGACCTCTCCTAATACTTGGATCACCAGAAATTGACTATAACCCATTTTCTGTTCATCTCAAAATGTCTTGCTAATTTCATTATTAAAAATCTTGGGATTTACGTCAAAATTCATGAATTTGCAATACGAACACATTCATACAATTGAAACTTGAAATTCTGATGTATAAATTTGGACCAAATTTTATCTTCTACTGTTATCTGACCTTCTTCCAGAATATTTCTAAGTATTCTTGTTTAAAACTATTTTTTTAAAATTTATAATACAATGTTGCAAATATTTTCTTTATAGAGATCAAAAGCTTAATTTTGATTATATAAAAACATTTTTTTTAAACAGGTCTTAAAAACCCTGTAACCAAAGGAAGAGACCTACTTTTGCCTATTAACAGACTTACATACTAACATTTTGACATGTTTTTATTCATACAAACTTAACTTTAGCATCACTTTAAGCAGTCATCACATTCTATTAAAATATAAACATATAGGGGTGAAAAAAGTGATGTTTGCTCACATTGTTTTAAAGCAGAGGAATGGATTTTTATTTTTTTTGCATAGGGATGATGATTTAAACTGAAGCTTAATTGCTTTGATTTGCAGTTTTGATCTCTTGCTCAAAAGCTTCCAGGTTTGATTATTGATATGGAGATGATTCCGTGAGTTTGATCTCGTAGTTTCCCAGATTTTGATATTTGCTACTTGATTTCCAAATTTGATTTTTGTTGTCTGAAATTGATTGAATCTACTCTGGTCACAAGCTTCAGACCTTTGAATTGGAGCCTTGTTTCCAGATTGATGAACTTGAATTTATTTTCTTTTATATCTAAGTTTGTTTGCTTTCTGATTTTCTTTGAATTTTCAGACTTGCTTTTGATTTGCTTGAAATTGAAACATATCTTTTTTCCTGGTTTGCTTTCTTATTTCTCAGGTTTTGAAGAATGAAGAAATTGAAAGACCTGGTTTACAAATTTTCTTTCCTTCATATTGTTTGTGTAACTAAATTTTCAAAAGAAAATTTGATTCCTTTGCCACTTGTAAAATTTCAAGTTGCACTTGTCAATTTTTAAGCTATATGGATCTAACACTTGTAAATTTTTATGTCATATAGTTTACATTTGTTAAAAATAAGGAAATTTAAGTTTGAGACCTTTTCTTTATTTTATTTATAAATTATGTTTTAATCCTTTTTGTTTTAGTATTTATGTTTATATATATATATATATATATATATATAAGATTTCAATTTAACTTTACACATATATGTTTTATGTTATGTATTTTTGCATACAAATCTTTTTATTATTCAAAAATATTTAATTTATATACATTTACTTTCATCACTATTTACATATCCTTTATTCCAAATTAATTTAAATTTTTATAGTGTAAACCTTTACTTTTATAAATTATTTAACCTTTATATTTACATATGTAAATGTTTCACATTTTAAATTAAAAAATATAAAAAATATATTTATTCATTTTAAAAGAAAAGGTGTTTTAAATTCTTTTATCAAATTCATATTCAACTTTAAAACTTTTATTAATTCTTGTTTCACATCATTCATACATTATACATACATTGTTCAACTATCAATACTTATACATCCTTAAAGAAAAATGTTTTGAAACTAATTACACTTTAATAATTAATCATATGTATACACTTCTTAATTTAAAAAATTTATTCTTAAATTCCTAATTCAAATCTATTTTCAATCTGCTTATAAAACATATTTATTTTAAAATCCAATATTATTTATATATATAAACCAAACACATATCTTTATAAAATTTGAAAAAATTCAAATTAACTCACCATTAATTCACAATTAAATTCAAAAATTAAATTAATTACCAATTAAATTTGGCATAAAAATCGGGATCGTTACATTAATTTAACCAATCCGGTGTCCATAAATAATTTTCTATCCTATAGCCAAGTTGTCATTTATTTCATTTTATTTTTGGGGATGGATATATATCATTTCAATCCAAATCAAAGTGTCATAGGTATATACCATTTCAACTTATTTTTTAATTTATTCGAAATAATTCAAATAACAGTTTTATATACTGTCAGTAATATGCAGGGTGATAACAGGACATATATATATATATAAAATAAACATCCAATCATCCAAGATATTAACCAATAACATCTAGTGTCAATCAACATCCAAATTAGCCAATAAATCACAACAGTTAACTAGTTCTCAACATCGAGTGTTTAACTAGCAATTCAATTTCAAATTTAACTTTCAATTTAAATTCCTATCAGTTCAAACCATATCTCAATTTAAATGTCAATTAAATTACCAAACAATAGTAAATAAAGATAAATCACTTCACGATTTCAATTTAACTAACATCAGAAAATTTTAGTATTTCATTAGCGGTATTAAACACTCACCTTTATTTGAACTGAGAATTTTTCAAAGTTAGATAAATTCGAATCCAGTTCCATGTCGTAGACAACTTCAATACGAATCTGACCTCGTATGAAAAAGTTATTCACTAATTAGCATAAATGATATAATTAAAAGTATAATTAACAAAATTAACTGAAACCTAAAACTTAACCTATTTCTTCCATCTCGTGCATGCCGCTCCCCTACACAGGCCAAACGCATCGTTTTCCTTTTCTTTTCTTTTTGTCTTCCATTCAAACGATCATGCCTCCACCGATGGAGCCGCCACCGACCGCGCCTTGCATCGCACCCTATCGCCACGCCACCATTCCTGCCACTGTGTCCAGCATGCGCGCGCTTGCGAACACGTGAAAACCCCCAAATTCGCAGCTCATGTTGCAGCCCCCTAGCCATTGCCTAGCTCCACTTCGGCTTGATCCAATCGGTAGATAGCTTCTTCTCGTCGAGCCAAACAACTTTACTACGGGGGTCGAAGCTTAAAAATGAACATGGTGGTGCCGATCATTGTTGGCCGTTAGATGGAGTTCATTTTAATGGTGGCTATTAATTTAGATTTAGGTTTAAGCCAATTGAAAGAAGGTTAAGGGCTATTTATAGAAAAATTTCCCAAGCACTATTCATCCGTGAAATATTTAAACTCCAAACGAAGCTTGCTACCTGGCATTTTATAAGTTATAGCCCTATTTCAAACACAGTGAACATATTTTGGGAGCCGATTCCATCGTATTCAAAAGACAGCTTTTCAAAATCGAGTTAAACTAATTAAAGTTATAATTTTTTTTTTACACGTTTCAAGCTTGCATGACCAATCGATAAGTCCAATCGCTATGAAACTTGGAATCCTATAATAATTCACTATTACGGATCCAATGAAACTGGTTTCATCGAAATATGAGACAGTGTCCAAAAAGACTATTTTTATATGTTAAGTAAAACAAGAAATTTCCAAAACTAATTTGGTCACTTTTAAAATCCAAATTGAAATTTACTATCTTCCTTCTTATTTAAATAGATCTGAAATCAGCCTTCGAAATCATTTTCATTCATATTAAATTCAAGGTTCAATTATTTAAAAATTTTCAAATATTAAATATAACAATTAAATTGTCAAACAAATCACTATATTTGAAATATAAGTTATTTAACTTTTAAAATTTAACATTTAAAATGAATTCAAATAACAAAATAACTACTTCCATTTTACAATTAGTCAACATCTATGCAATTATTATATGTAGCAAAAGTTATTCATTTCTTACCAAGTAAATGTTTTCTTATTTCTGAAATTTATATTTATCAAAAATACAGTTTCATATAAATAAATTTATGCTTTTAATTTTAGTAAACATTCATTCAATTCTTTATTAACTTAACATTGGTTATTTTAATTTACTTTCTAATACAAATTATCATCTTTTTCTTATTGAATTTTGTTATTTAAAATTTTATCTAAGTTCATATCCAATAAGTTATACAAATAAAACATAAATTTTTATTTTTAACTATTTTTATTCAATAATCATACCAAATCTAATAATATAAAATAGTTAAAAATATGGGTCGTTACAATCTCCCCACTCAAGACTTTTCGTCCTCGAAAAGGGATTAAGTAAGGAATCTAACATTTGATATATATTTTACTCAAAATAATCAACATACAAAGCATAAAATCTATTTTGCAAAACTTTTACCTTCCGCTACTCCACTTTAATATCGGCTTATTTTTAAAACAAGTAATAAAATTTTAACATCTTAAATTTTTTCTAACACCCAAATTTACAGAAAATTTTAGCAGTGGCTCCATTGCGCAGCTCGAACGAAAAATTTACAACACATGTATATATAATAATATACATCTCATCTCACTGTTGAGACATCCCTTAGGAAAAATAGAAAAGTACGGTATGTAATCCGGGATATGTACCATATTATTATTAATATGAGCGAGTTCGCTCATATTAAGCAAGCAAAAGCAAGTCAAATTGCATATACGTCCAAACGGACATCGTAAGTACCTATCTCAACTCAAGTTTGAATATTAGTCACTTATAATAAGATATAGAAATCATGCATGAGTTTAATAGAACTATATAACATGTATTCTTAATCTGAATCATAAGTATAAGCACTAATACATAACAATCATATGTAATCAAAAATGGTTATAACAATGATTTGCAATAAAAGAAACAATTCAACAATTATGATTCGTCTAATTAATCCAAACTATATCAATTTACATTATCTAATGCCAACAGTTTATTTATACACTATCATCTCTTATTAACATCCAATTGGTTTACTTCCAATTTATTCATTTCGTTTACATTTGATTTATTCAAATTTCAATTATTTCACTTTATGTTTAACAAATTTCATATCAAATCATTCATGGACCATTTTATAAAATCATTTTATTAATTCATTTCATTTCAATAAGTGAAAATTTTAATTTATAAAGAATGTAAGAATTAAACACCGTATTTCTTTTCCAATCATTTTGAAATAATATATATACTCATATCTTTTGTATATATCAAATCATATGTAGAAATTTTAAATCAAAATCTATTTATTGAATCAAATGCGTAGCAAAGCTACTATGTGGCCTCCCCCTCTCCGAGACTCGAAAATAAATGTCGAAGATGCGGCCGTCATCGTCGAAATTATTTTCTAATGACAGAAGAAGGGAGTACATGACTTATTTCCTTTTAAAATATTTTTTTAAACAACTTAAATTTGTAAATATTCTTAGATAATAGTAATATCATTTTCAAAATCTTAGAAAAATTTCAAAAGCACCAAGACTTATGTTTTAAATTCTCAGTTTAAATTCGTTCTTAACTTAAATTAAGATTGGATTTTTATTTCATAATTCATTACTTAAGTTTATAACCATCCTTAAACTCAAATTAGTTAAGTTAATATTTTTAAACTTGGTTTTATAACCTATTCACCTCATATTCAATTTATTTTATAAATCCAATCATTTCACACTTTAAACTTAAAGTTTAAACTATTTCTTACAACTTTTACTTAAGTGATTAAACATTCCTTGATTCAAGTTCAAATTAATATAATACTCTCATATCCAAAAGAGTATATACTAATTTAGATTTCGTTTTACTTACCCAAATTATTAAATAAACTTCCAAACCTATTTATTCACCATTTCAATAGTTCAAAATTATATAATTTACGAACTACCAAAATGTAACGGTTTATTTTTATTTATTTTCCAAACCTTCTATACACAAGTTCAAACACTTTTAAACTTTACCAAACAAGCTCAAATACCTTCAAAATCTACATAATCATACTATAACCTTGCTTAGCTGAAAATCTCAAAACTCGAATACCCGATTTTTACATCTTAAACCATTTTGAAATAATATCATACATATTTACTTTATATATCAAATTATACCCTTGAAAAAACTAAATAACTTTTTTTAACCATAATAAAATTTCTTTTGGTAGTAATTCTCACTTAGAAACTCAAAAATGAATATTGACAATGCTGTAGTCATCCCAAGAATTTTTTTTTAATGACTAAAGCGAGTTCATTGCTTTTATTTCTTTCAAAACTCTTTCTAAAATATATTTCTAGTCAAAAAACATTTAAAATAATATTAATATTATTTCTAAAAACTTTGAAAATAATTTTGAAAATCAACGGGATTTTAAATTATAAAATTCTCATCATTAAATCCTTTCTATTTATAAACATATTATAAATATATTTATAGGGTTCCATTACCTTGTTAAGAAAACATTTCATTAACTGACATCTTTTTTATTTCAAAAATTCTCGTTGCAATTAGATTTCAATTCAATCTAATTATTGAACGCATCATGAAATAGAGTTCATATAGTATTCGTATTTAATTTAATTCAACCAATAATCGATGATAACTAAATATTATCATCTCCTAACAACAAACATCCGTAGATAAATTCATATTTTCATAAACCTATATGGTTATTTATGGGAGATTATTTCTATTTATATATAAAATATAATTTAAGTATTTAATTTGCCCTATTTTAAAGCAACATTATGTTAAATTGTCTCGTTTAAGTGTTTAGAAACCCCTATCGATAACATGGCGCCTTTTGTACCAACTAGAATTAATAAACAACTCGATAGATAAGTAAACACAATATAAAACATTTTATAACACTAACAAGTACATGCTCCCATATATATACACACACAAACAAACTCATTCTAAGGTATTACTAACCAATCTCTAATGAGTCAATCCCCATCAAAGCTAAGGTTATCGCTAAACCAAAGCTCTAATGCCAACTGTGAAGAACTGTATTTCGAGAGGTTTAATTTGACAATAAACCACACATGTCCAACTTAAAACAATCTGAAATACAGATAATCATTGGGTTAATTAAGAGAAATAAGAAAAGAAGAAAACAAATAAAGAATCTCGCAACGGAATGATAAAATATAATAATAAAATAAATAGTTCATGAAGTTGTTTACACTATATATTTGAATATACTTTTACAACATCAATCAGAGTTATACATACAACAGAGATAAAATAAAAAATGCAGCAGGACAACATGATGAAGGGAAACAATACTAGTAATATAATATATTAAGTCTCAGAGTCCTTCCACGAAAATTTGAAGCAAAGGTGACTGCCATTCAAGAATCGAAAGATTTAAAACAAACGAAAGTCGAAGAACTCATCGGAAATCTCACCACTTATGAGCTAGAAATGAAATTCAAGGAAGAGCATGAAGGAGGAGATACTCGAAAGAAATCAATAGCTCTCAAAGGAACAACTGAAAGTGATGACGATGACGATGACGATGCAGCAACGGAATTGGAGCTATTAATAAAGAAATTCAAAAAGTGGAATTACAAATATGGAAATCCAGCTCGAATTCAAAAAGCAAAAAGCAGAATAGCCAAAGCACTAGACTACTCTGAAGAACAGAAGATCATCTGTCACAAGTGCAACTAACCCGAACACATCAAGCCCAATTGTCCTCAAAATCAACGCGACTTTAAAAAGAAATCAAAAAGGAAAAGTTTTGCAGCCACGTGAAATACAAGTGATGAAGATAATCGAAGTTCTAGCAGTGAGAGTGAGAAAGCAGATATGTGCCTTCATGGAAATATAACCGATAGCGACGATGATGAGCCAAGCGAGGTATCAAAACTTACTCACTCTGAATTACTTATTTATTTCCACGAAGTAAATGGCTGTTTTGAACGACTTAGGAAAAAATACGCTAAACTTGAATCACAAAAAGGCACTTTGATAGAATTAAATGAACAACTTGACCAGTTAGTTAAAACCTATCAAAGTAGGATCCCTAAGTGTGATAATTGTCCAACATTTGATGAAGAAATTAAAAAATCAGAAATTAAAATGAAATCACTTGAAAATGAAATTTTGATTTTAAAAGAGAATGAAAATACTAGAGGAGAAAATTTTATTAAAAAGTGCACACAATTGATAAACGAAAATGAGTCTCTCAAAACACAAGTCCAACAATTGTCAACGACTTTAGATAAATTTTCAAAAAGTGAAAAATCGTTGATTATGCTATTAGGAAGGCAAACTGTTAATACGGTAAGACAAGGACTTGGATATAATCATTCTGAAAATGTTAAAAGAAATATTAATCAAGTTAATTCTATGTGCATGATTTGTAGAAAATATGGACACGCTCAAAATAGTTGTTGGTATAGACCCAAACATGTGAAAACTATACTGATTTGGGTTCCAAAAGGCACAAATATAAAATCCCTCAAAGTTAAACGAATTTGGGTGTCGAAGGGAACAATTATAAATAGTTTTGGGTCTCCACAAAATTATTTTTCTAAATATTCTGTCACTAACAACCATGGACCTATAAAAACAAATAGGTCACAAAAATTTTTCATCGTGTACGTGTGGTGGCAGGCTAAGGAACAACAATAGTGCTACTTGGATTCTGGCTGTTCCGAGAGCACACCAAGCAACAAAGCAAAGTTCCTTAGCCTAGTATAAAGGTGACAGAATCACAATGGATAACAACAAAAAATATCGTAAAGGTAAAACAGGTAATGGTATATTTATTTGAACGATATATTAAATGTGATAATCTGCACCATATTCTAAATTAAATCAGCCAATAATGAAGATGATGAAATAATGATGATTTTGATTCTAACTTATTCAAAATAGTTGGCCAATTATATTCTTATGCCAAAAACACTATAAAAATCTCTAGATTCTTTGAATTACTTCATATATATATCAGTTTGGATTAAAAATAGTGTTTTGTTGGATAATACATTTGGTTATAGTACGGCTAACTCTATATTCATGGTTTTTGATTATTAACACGGCTTCAATTCAAATTCAAGAGAATGTCATTTAAATTGCTGTTAAAATTGAGTTTGAAATTTTTGGTGCACACTTCATGGTTTGGTCGATCAAATTCAATTAATGATAATTTTGAGTGAAAAAGAAATTCAGATGCAGATTACTGGTAATCTAGTTGATAGAAAAATTACTAGTTGAACGTGATTTTTGAGACATTTAGTAACTGCATCGTTTTTCAAAGAAAATATCTGCATATTTTTCATTTCAAATAGCAGAAAATTTTCTTATAAAACCCCCTCGAGAAAATCATTTTTGACCATATTTTCAGATTAGTCATTTTGAAAAATTGATTTCATAATTATTTTTGAATTTGATTTTAAATGACTATTTTGACTAATCTGACTCCCTAATAATTATTGAAAGATAAATAGTGATTGAAAAGTGACGAGTGTTGATATTTATCATATATAATGACTCGAGACGGTATAATTAGTAAATTTCTTTAGAAATTTAAACAAGAGTTATAAAACTATTGTCGGTAAGAATTCCATGACCATCTCTATTTCATCATATTTCTAACGACCGTCACTCATCAAAATTCAATATAGTTTGTCGATATGTGGTACTTTAAACAGGAATCGTTCATTTTTCATTTTATATTTTTATAAAAAATAAAATAATAATAATAATAATAATAATAAATAATTAAATAAATACCAAAGTATTCACTCTCATTTAAAAGTCCTCACGGTTATGTATGGGTCAATCACTTGGAATTTGTTATGTGCTTTTATGCTCATTTAAAAGTCCTCACGGTTATGCATGTATGGAACGCATATCAAAAGTTGATTTTTAAAATAAACAAGTTGATTCTAATCCCATTTAAAAGTCCTCGCGGTTATGAGTGCTTAGAAGATACTTGAATTCATTTTTTTAAATAAAATTGAAATATTACTAATCTCATTTAAAAGTCCTAACGGTTATGCATGGTTAGTAGATATTCAAATTCCTGATATAAGTATACCACAAATAGACATAACTGTATGGTTTTATATGATGACATCATTCCCATCATTCTAAAAGTGGAATATGCGCCTAACAAAATATTTATGATTTTTGTTTGATTTTTTATTGAAATTTAATATTTATATTCAATTGAGTTTTAATGTTGGATTAATATCCATCACTTTATCTCTATTTTCTCTAACACTATTACTCTTTTGCTGATAACAAAAGGGGGAGAGAAAAGTTTAAATTTTGTCAAATAAAATCAAGCAAAGGTCAAATAATTTTCTATTTGCATCTAGGTTCATTTGCATATTTTTATTTGTATGCATATATGTAGGGGAGCTTTGTGTAGAGAGGAAACATTTAAATAGGGGGAACAATTAGAGCATATCCATGATCAGATACATTTAACATATTCAAAATCTTAAATATATGTTTGTTATCATTAAAAGGGGGAGATTGTTGAATATGCGGTTATATGATTTTTGTTTGATGATAATAAACATATATTTATTCGTGTAAATGTATTTGTTAATGTACTATTTTATTTTTCACAGATTAAATAAATATTTGCTGAATAAAATTAAATAACACAGAATTTGAATTCAAACAGAAATTTTATTCAAACAAATATTTATTACAATTTTGAATAGTATGAATTCAAGCTCTCACTATACACTATACAACTTTGATACAAATTCAATTACATCACAATTTTACATTTACAGTTGATCTCACTACATATCACTCGCACTCGTATTTATCTTCAACTTCATTTCAGATTGAATCCAGCATCTGAGCAATCTGCAAAAATAAATTTTGACGCAGTAAAATTGAAAAGGAAATATTTTTGCAGAATAAAATAAAATGTGAATTTTGAAAATATTATTTACCTCGGTTATTTGGGCTGTTCGTCGTCATTTAAATTTGAATTTATCATACACGAACAGCTTGTGACATACACAGTGTATCACTGTATATGCCACAAGGCCGTGCACACCGAAATATACACTTGATTGATTTACACGGACAGGTGAGCGCAGGTCAAACCCAAAATACCGAATTCAACTCAAGTGCAATAAAATAATGTCACAACTTTCAACACAAGGTCAAATCCGAGCTACAAGCGGGAGTCAACTCAGGTGCAAATTCAAAAATCAATCCAAATGCAATAAAATGGTCGGGAGCAACATATCATAGAGAGTTCACATGCCCAGCCTTACGCCAACATGAATACAACTCACATGTATATACAGTGCATAGCCGCATCAAGAATCCAAAACCAACATAGACAATACCACTGACTCAAAGAACAGATCAAAAGACCACATGGTCAGTGCATAACAACACAAACACATGAGGTATCTACATGCACAAGAACAAGACCCCAAATGTAACAACGGCAGTATCAAAATGATCAAGACCAATACCACTGACTCCATTGAACAAATCAATAATGAAGCAAACCACTGACTCAAGTACACCAGTGACACCAGTGATATCAAGACTCAGTGCAACAGGCAACAGTGAATGATCAGCTACGACTCAAACACAATCTCAATGAATACAGTGAAGAATAAAAGTCGAAGCCGACCAGAATTCAGTTTAACAAAGAACAATCGAAGTCAAAAAGAAATCATCCAACAAAGCCAAATGCATCAACCCTCAGCTTATATATATACAACAAATATGCAAAGTAGTTTCAAGTCAATATACAAACAAACATGCATAGTGTCGACTAAGGTACAGAGCAAATTCAAGTGAAGCCAAATGAAAATCAAGGCATCTTGTGTATATATACAATGTCAACCAAAGTAGTGGAACTGCAACAACTGGAATTAGCACAACATCACAAAATCAAGTTTGCAGTCGAAGACAACTGCAGTGCAAAACCGTGAGCTATTGAGCAAGCACATGAATTCACAAATCAATTTCAAGTTGAACAAATCAAGACCGAAGTCAGATGAACATTAAACCATAATGACCAAGTCAGAACCTTGGGAATAAAGGTATCGAACCAAGTCAAAATTAACACCGTGATTGTTCAAGTAAATAGAAGAAGTCAGAGAAATCATCAGCATCAAAGTGAAATCAATCGGTCGATCAAACAAAATTGACAAATTCAAATATATTTGTACCAACGAAAATCAAGGGTTACAAACCCTATATAAACAAATCATCATCGGCAAATTCAATCATACGAGTTCGAATACGAAAATCATTAAAAGCACAAAGCATAAATTCTTACCCAGCAAGAATCGAACTCGTTGAAGCGGCCAAAGTGAGCAACAAGGAAAAGATCAATCAAAGCTACTCACGAATTATCCACGCGAATCGACCAACATAAAGTCGGCTCTTCGGAAAGCCCTAACTTGGATCAAAGGACGAAGCCCTAATTTAGTTGCAAAGAGGAACGGCCACCATCTTCACAAAAACAAACGGAGCAGATAAAAGTGGAACAGGTCAAATTGTAAAAGGGGCTGGCCTTATTTTCTAAAGAGCTTTCTCTTTTATAATATTATATAAGGGCTTTTAATTTTTAATTAGGGTTATTTTTTAAATTGTTTTGTAACTTCTTTTTAAACCGTTGAAATTTCTAGTCGTGTGACTAGGGGACGAACTACGTGGCGTAGTTTGAGAATTTGCAACTCAGTGGCTGAGTTGTGGCAGGGTTTTGAGTGTAGAGTTAGGTTTAGTCAATAGCGGGTGTCGCGAGTTTATGTGTGTAAGTGTCTGACTATCTAATTTCTAGTAGAAACCTTAGGGGCAGCACATAGGTAGGGTTTGCCGAAGCTAGGTAAATTATGTGTCGTTCTATTTCTGCATTTTATTATTCTGCTATTTTTCTGTGCTACTATTATTCTATGATCTGTGTTGAAATTATTTTATAAGCTTCCGCAATTAATTTTTATAATTAATAGCATCACCTTATTCACCCCCCCTCTAGGGTGAAATCGATCCTACAGTATTTAAATCAAAGATTTAAACATAAACAGTTCCCAACATAAACAGTTTGAATTTTTGAAAATAGTTTGAATAATATAAATAATTGAAATATTTAAATAGTTTAAATAGTTAAAATAGTTTAGAGATGGAAAACATTTTGATACTAAATTATTTGATATCGAAAATAGGTTATATATTAAAATGGTTTGAAAAGTTAAATAATTTGAAATTATAAAAAGTTGAATTTTAAAACAGTTTATCGTGAAAATAGTTTAAAATTTAAAGCTGTTCTTTCCATTTCCAATAAATCCGGACTCATATCCAAATTTCAATCAAACTGATTCAATTTCAAATCTTTTAATTTAAATCATCTTAAATCTTTAGATCAATTCAAATCGACTCAATTTTGATTTAACAATTCGAATTAACTTCAATTTCGAAATATTCATTTTAACTTCACATTCGATTCAACGATTCAATTCAATGATTCAAATTTCAATACAATTCTTATTTTAAACAATTTCTATTTATATAAATTTCAAGTCCAATTTCAATTTTCCGATTTAAATCACAAATTAAATTTAAGTTCAACGTTCAATTTAAGGTTCAAATCTTTAAAATAATTCAATTCCAAGCCCAAATCTGAAATATCCATTTGTATCACTTTTACTTAGATAAATTTGAAGTTCAGTTAGAAGTTGTGACCTTTAATACAATTCAATTTCCATAATTCAAGTCATATGTCGACTATAAATTCACATTTTAAACTTAATTGTTTAAAACAATTTCTTTTAACAAATTTTGATTTCAATCTTTCAAAACTCGTTCAAAATTAATTCAATTCTCATAAATTCAATTTTTTTCTTTAAAATGATATTATTTGAATAAGTTCAAATTTCGAAATTTAAAACCATTTAATTTAACCAATCCAACATCCGTATATAATTTTCTATCCTATAGCCAAGTGATTGGTTGTTTCATTTTAATTTCACGGATGGATATATATCATTTCAATCCAAATCAACGTGTCATAAGTATATATCATTTCAACCTATTTCTTAATTTATTCGGAATAATTCAAATAACATTTTTATATATTATCAGCAATATACGAGGTGATCACAGGATATATATAAATAAACAAACATCAAATCATCCAAGATATCAACCAATAGCATCCAACCTCAATCAATATCCGAATTAGCCAATAAAGAACAACAGTTAACTAGTTATCGATATCGAGTGTTTAAATTGCAATTCAATTTCAAATTTAACTATCAATTTAAATTCCTATCAGTTCAAACCATATGTCAATTTAAATGTCAGTTAAATTATCAAGAAATAGTCAATAAAGATAAATCACTTCATGGTTTCAATTTAACTAATATTAGAATATTTTAATATTTCGTGAGCGGTTTAAAGCACTCACTGTTAGTCCCTGAGGAGATGGTTTTGATGACAACAACCTTAGAATAAGATTATAAAATAAATACTAACATTATAGTTAGATATATATGTGTATGCAGGATTTAACCATGCAAGTATCAAGAATGAAGACTATACAGTATAAAGATTCAAGACTGAAGATATCAAGATTGAAGACTCATGGGTATCAAGGATATCAATAGTTCAAAATTTCAAGATTGTAATGTAATTAGGAATTTTGTTAAAACTCCTAGAAAAGCACTGGCATTTTAAAATCCAATTTATTCGTGGAATGGAATCCACTTCAAGCCTGTTAAAAGGACGGAACCCTAAGTAGGATGGAACCTACGAAAAATCTAGTGGAACATTGTTTTGTATCCATTAACTTTTATTCAAATGTTTTTTTACAAAATTATATCTTGTTTTCAAAATAATTTCAAAACCTTCCTTTTAAAAGAATCAAAAACATCTATCCTGGTTTTAAATATTTTTAGCCTCAAAATAATCTTTATTTTCAAAATCAAATTATCCTTGGTTTTAAACTACCTTTTAATAATAATAATAATAATGTATTTAACTTTTAATATTTATACTTAGATTTAAAATAAAATTTTAGTAAAATTTTATACACATATCAAAATGGGGCATTTCACTAGAAGGGCAAATTTTGCAGTCCAATTAGTTTCTAGGACACACATCTACAGAAATTAATTTCAAGGCCAAAGTCGGCAGAATAATTACTTTTAAGGACAAAGTCACCAGTTCAATTACTTTCAAGGACATAATTTCATAGGATTTTAAGCCTTAGAAACTAATTATTTTGCATTTTGTCCTTAAAAGTAATTATTTCAGTTGTGTGTCCTAAAAACTAATTGCACTTGCTAAAGAGGCCCTTGTGGCTAATTTCCACTATCAAAATATTATTCTCTATATTCATTTATGTATTTTAACTATAGTTAAGTATATTTATAAAGTTTGAAAATAGTTTTAATACAAGATAGAATTTATTTTCAAAGAAAAACAAATTACCAAAATTTCCTTTGGCATGTCAACAACCTCAATTACCCTTTGCCGACAAGGTGGCAGTTGAATTCAAAAATTTGAATTTCAAAAGAAGTGTCTATTCATCATATCCTTTCACGAATGGACATGGCTGTTGTTCTGCTATAAATAGGGGCAGTTTTAAATGAATTTACATTCATATTTTCTCTGATTTCCCTCTTCTTCTTCTTCCACATTTCTTTATATATATTTTTACCATTACTCTACCGAAATCAACATTGAATCTAACTAGATCATTTCTGATTTGATTCTCTATCACTATCTCAACAAGATCTCAGTGCTATTCAGAGTTATAGGCTTCTTTGTAATAAACTAAGCGAGAAAAGGTATTATTGTAGTCTGTGAAATCAATCAAGCGAGAAAAAATGTGATTGTAGCCTAGGAAATCAATTGGGTGAACTTGTTGCGCATAAAATTAAGTATCTTTACCCAGAGGATTGTGAATCTGGAGTGGTGTACCTCGTGGCCTTGAAATTAAGGGTGTAATTGTACAATTGCTTTTGAAAGGAAATCCGTACTTGCGTGCGGGACTGGATGTAGGGTAACTCCGAACCAGTATAAAATCCGGTGTGTTCTTTCCTTTATTGCTTTTACTTTATTTTTGCATTTGTGTTTGATTCTGTAATCATATCTGTGTCTGAATATTGCTTACATTTGTGTTCGAATTAACATAAACTCAAAAAGATTTAGTAATTCCTTTAAACACTATTCACCCTCCTCTAGTGTTTATTCTAGCCTTAAGATCCATAATCCGCATTTCTCACATTTGGTATCAAAGCAAGGTTTTTAAAGTTTCATAATCTAAATTTTGAAAAATTCTCAAAATGGATACCAACACTGGTACTGTTAACACTACCAACACTAGTTCTATTATCCCTGTTACTAGTTCATTTGTAGAAGGTCGGTCTACTATCAGACTGCCATTTTTTTAATGGCAGTAATTATGCATGTTGGGCACGTAGGATGAAAATATATTTACAATCTATAGGACTAGACACTTGGAATGTCACATAGACTGAATATTCTGAACCCACAATTGATTTGGCACGGTGGACTGTTGAGAAAAAGACCGTTGCACAAAATAACTCTAAAGCAATGAATATTATGTTTTGTTCACTTGATAGAAATGAATTTAATAGAGTGTCAGTTTGTAAGTCTGCATATGGAATTTAGAAAACTTTACAAGTTACTCACGGAGGAACAAGCAAAGTTAAACAGCCAAAATTTCCATGATCACAAATCAGTTTCAATTGTTAAAAATGAATTCTAATGAGTCTATTTGAGATATGTATAGTAGATTTTAGAATATTGTGCATTCTCTAGTATCTTTAGGAAAGGAATTTTCGAAAGGAGATAAAGTCATAAAAATCTTAAATTCTCTTACTCCAGAATGGGATCAAAAGACACTTGCGATCGAAGAAGCAAATGACATCAGTACCTTAAAGATAGAAGAATTAATTGGAAATCTAATGTCATTTGAAGTCCAGATGATTGGGATAAGAGAAAGAAAAGCATCTAGAAAGAAATCAATGGCTTTCAACGCATTGACCGATGGATCAGACTCAAACAGCGATAATGATGAAGAGATAGCCCTAATGACCAAGAATTTTTGAAAATTCCTGAAATACAGAAAGATGAATAATCTCAAGAGAAATAACTATAAGAACTCTGGAAATCAGAATCTAGTGCCAAACAATATCAAATGTTTCAACTGTGACGAACCATGCCATATCAAAAGAGACTGTCTGTATCCAGATAGGAAAAATCTTTCTATAAACAATGATTCCATAAAGAAACGAAAACGTGCATTTACTGCTACTC
Source organism: Allium cepa (assembly GCA_030765085.1). NCBI lineage: Eukaryota > Viridiplantae > Streptophyta > Magnoliopsida > Asparagales > Amaryllidaceae > Allium > Allium cepa. Next base: position 602,823,315 of record CM060943.1, on the reverse strand, counting down.
TAGATGACTCAGACTTGTCTTCAAGCGATGATGATCAGAAGACAGATAATTCAAATATGTGTTTCACGGCAGTTCATGACTCCGACGAATTCAGAGAAACTCACTCAGACAAAGGTACATGTTTACAATACATTGATTGAAATTGCATGCTTGATTGATTGATTGATTTTGAATTGGTGTGTTGTTTGAATTATAAATTTTTTATTTTTATTATTTTTATTATTTTTATTATTATTTTTACTTTTTATAGTATTATAATATTTTATGGAATATACTGTAATTCTAGTAATATTCCATAAATATATATAGAAATTAAAAATAATAAATATATATATATATTAGAATACTTAAGAAAAATAATCATGGAAATTCAAAGGCACTTGTCGACATGGTCCCCACCATGATGTCGACAAGGGTACAGAAATTTGAATTTCAAAATTTGAATTCAAATATTGAATTTCCTTCCATCTTTTCACTTCATTCAATTCTCTGAAAAGCCACCTTTTGACCAGAGAACATGTCCTTTGAGAATCTATTTATTCACTATCTCTTATCACAACTTTTCACTCTCATTTTCAAATTCAAACTCTTATCTCAAAACTTCAAGCTCTCTACTCTAATGCTTCTCCAGCAACCCCTCCATAATGAGAATTTCCATAATGATAAAAGAGCAACTCTACAATGACCCAGAGGCTATAAAAGCATAGATCAACTATGCTAACAGTGGAAAAGTCCATCCTGGGAAGTTTGCTTTATTTCAAGATTTCTCTTCTTATGAAATTGATTCTCTTTTTGCAAACAATCAAGTTCTTAATCTTGTTGATGCTTCACACAATGATTTTGTTTGTTATCCAAATCTTGTTAAAAATTTCTATGCAAATCTCAACCGTGGATTTTATAATGGAAATTATGATGAAATTTGGGTAGTGTCAAAGGCACTAGAATCGTTTTAAATTATGATCTTTTGGATACCATTCTCAATTGCAAAAGCACGGAAATGGATCTCTCTAGTTTTAATATCGTTGAAAATGATCGTGAGACATTTCATCACATTTTTGAAGGAAATGATAATTTTGAATTCAAAAATCGAAACTTTCCACCAAAAGCTAGAATTGTTAATCTTCTTTTACAACATACTTTGACCCCAAGATCGGCGATTTTTAACAATCCAACTTCAAAAGTTTGTAAAGCACTTTTTGCTATTTTTGAAAATTATGATATTAACTGGGCGCAGGTCATTTTGGATGAATTTCGTCCCAAAAATCTCGAAATGGATGAAAACACTTTGTATCATGGAATCTATCTCACTCGGATTTTTAACTATTTTGGAGTAGATTTCAAAGGAGAAGAATTTGTTTCAAGAAAGGTTTTTAATCACTCAAACATTTCTCTTATGAAAATTCTATTTGTTTTTCAACCTTATGAGACTCTTGCCGAAAAGGAAGAGCGTTTGGCTCATGAGGAGATGGAAGAGGAGGAGGAAGAAGAAGGGGATGAAATGGAAATAGAAGAAGAAGAAGGCGAAACATCTTTGGAAATTATTGACTATCCTCCTAATCCAACCAACTAAACCTTACTCAAAAACCAAAAGACCATTGTCGAGAATCAGTGAATTCTCAAACGGTCCGTTAGTAAGAAATTGGATAAAATGTCATCCAAGATGAACAAGTTTTTCTCCAAAGTCAGCAAGAAGCCTGGATTATCTTCATCTTCATCATCCTCTGACTAGTTCTACCTTTTCATATCTTGTTGTATTTGTTTTAGTTTATTTTGATTTGAATGTTCGTGTAGTTCTTAATGTTTAATCATTGTATCGTTCTATTATGAAATGAAATTGAATTACTTTTCTGTTATCTAGCTTATCTTATCTCCAGAATAAATGTTAGTATATTATATATACACACAATTATTCACAAAATCAAAATAATTCATCAAAATTAACTAACCCCTGTCGACAAGCCCCCTTTGACCATGTCGACATGTACTGGTCAGAAATGACTTTTCATTTTAAATTTGAAATTTGAATAACTACCTTATGTTTATTCATCTCAAACGAATTTCTACACCTATAAATACCTATTTCTTTCAGAATTCATCACTCATAATTATTCTTATAAACTTTATCTCTAATTCTTCTCACAAACTCAAAAATGGCCAATCCAATTCATAATTTGATCGAGAATCTTGAAGAAACCCTTAATTCTTTCAAGAATATTCTTTTTTTCATTCCTCATAATCAGTGACACTTAGAGTTAAGTCAAATGCAGATGATCAAGGAGCAAGAAAAGCATTTCGATGCGATGCGATGGATGATTTCCTCCCTGCACAAAGATGATAATGAAGCACATCCTCCTGTCTCTCTCACCAATGATAATGAAAATTGGGATGCCATCAAAGCAGACCTATATTTGGAGAAGAAGGATGGGTGGAAGTTCCTCGTAATGCTTAATTTTATTGCTTTGTTTGATTTTAATTGATTGCTTGGATTGATTTGATTTGATGTGATTTGGTTTGGTTTGGTGTGGATTGATATTTGGTGTGCAAAACATGTATAAAAACACATTGATATTTATATGATCTTTGATTAGTTATCATGTCTATCAGTATAATTATCTCTTAATCTATCTATTATATACTCCATTGAATATTATATTAATGCAGGTATTTTAGTACAAGAATAAGGGGGAGTTATATAGTTTATAATGAGTTTTTGTTGATGACAAAGGGGGAGAAGTATAAAATAGGATAGTTAGGCAGAGATTAAGGGGGAGTTATTAGTTTTAAGGGGAGTTATTAGGATAGAAGTAATATTTTATAAACAAAGGTTGTCATCATCAAAAAGGAGGAGATTGCTAGTCCCTGAGGAGATGGTTTTGATGACAACAACCTTAGAATAAGATTATAAATAAATACTAACATTATAGTTTAGATATATATGTATATGTAGGATTTAACCATGCAGGTATCAAGAATGAAGACTGTATAGTATAGAGATTAAAGATTGACGATATCAAGATTGAAGACTCATGAGTATCAAGATTATCAAGAGTTCAAGATTTCAAGATTGTAATTTAATTAGGAATTTTGTTAAAATTCCTAGAAAAGAACCGGCATCTTAAAGTCCAATTTATTCGTGAAATGGAATCCACTGAGAGCCTTTTAAAGGGATGGAACCCTAAGTAGGATGGAACCTACAAAAAATCTAGTGGAACATTGTTTTGTATCCACTAACTTTTACTCAAATGTTTTTTTTACAAAATTATATCTTATTTTCAAAATGATTTCAAAACCTTCTTTTTAAAAGAATCAAAAATATCTATCCTGGTTTTAAATATTTTTAGCCTCAAATTAATCTTTATTTTCAAAATCAAATTATCTTTGGTTTTAAACTATCTTTTAATAATAATAATATATTTAACTTTTAATATTTATACTTAGATTTAAAATAAAATTATAGTAAAATTTTATACACATATCGAAATATTATCTCTATATTCATTTACGTACTTTAACAATAGTTAAGTATATTTTAAAGTTTAAAAAAAGTTTTAATATAGGATAGAAGTTATTTTCAAAGAAAAACAAATTACCAAAATTTCCTTTGGCATGTCGACAACCACAAGTACCCCTTGTCGACAAGGTGGCAGTTGAATTCAAAATTTTGAATTTCAAAAGAAGTGTCTATTCGTCATATCCTTTCACGAATGGACATGGCTGTTGTTCTACTATAAATAGGGGTAGTTTTAAACGAAATTACATTCATATTTTCTCTGATTTCACCCCTCTTCTTCTTCCACATTTCTTTATACATATTTTTACCATAACTTTGCCGAAATCAACATTGAATCTAACTAGATCATTTCTGGTTTGATTCTCTATCACTATCTTAACAAGATCCCAGTGCTATTCACAGTTATAGGCTTCTTTGTAATAAACTAAGCGAGAAAAGGTGTGATTGTAGCCTGTGAAATCAATCAAGCGAGAAAAGGTGTGATTGTAGCCTAGGAAATCAATTGGGTGAACTTGTTGCCCGTAAAATCAAGTATCTTTACCCAAAGGATTGTTAATCTAGAGTGGTGTACCTCATGGCCTCGAAATCGAGGGTGTAATTGTACAATTGCTTTAAAAAGGAAATCTGTAATTGTGTGCGGGACTGGATGTAGGGTAACTCTGAACCAGTCTAAAATCCAATGTGTTCTTTCCTTTATTGCTTTTACTTTATTTTTGCATTTGTGTTTGATTCTGTGGTCATATCTGTGTCTGAATATTGCATACATTTGTGTTCGAATTAACATAAACTCAAAAAGATTTAGTAATTCCTTTAAACACTCTTCGCCCCTCCCCCTCTAGTGTTTATTTTAGCCTTAAGATCCGTAATCCGCATTTCTTACACTCACCTTTGTTCGAAATTGAAAATTTTTCAAAGTCAAATAAATTCGAATCCAATCCTATGTCATATATGACTTTAATACAAATCCAACGCAACTTGCTTCGTTCGAATCTGATCTCGTGTGAAAAAGTTATTCAGTAACTAGCATAATGATATAATTAAAATTAAAATTAACTAAATTAACTAAAAATTAAAACTTAACATATTTCTTCCATCTCATGTACGCTGCTCCCCTACCCAGGCCAAATGCGTAGTTTTCTTTTTCTCTCTCATTCAAACGATCGTGTCTCCACCAGTCGGGCCGCTGCCGGCCGAGCCATGCGCTGCTCCCTCACCGTCGTGCCACCTTACCTGCCACCACACCCAGCATGCGCGTGCTCGCGAATACATAGAAAAACCAAAATTCGCAGCTCGTGACGCAAACCCTTAACCGTCGCCTCGCTTTGTTCGGCTCAAGCCAACCGGTAGATAACTTCCTCTCATCGAGCCAAACAACTTTGCTGTCAGGGTCGAAGCTTAAAAATGAACGTGGTGGCATCGATCGTTGTTGGTCGTTGGATAGAATTCATTTTAATGGCGGTTGTTGATTTAGGTTTAGGGTTTAGCTCAATGGAAGAAGGTTAATGTAGCGACCCGCAGTTCCGTACCCTTTGAGTTGATAATAATTCACTCCTGTTCAACCAAAATTCTACGAAAGAGCAAATAACTAGGGTAAAGAAAAAGAAAGAGGTAGAAAGAAATAGAACAACAACATCGAAGTCTCACAAGTGCAGTTGAACAAAATATAATATATAATAGCAGATTTTACACAAAAGAATCTATAACTGTTTTTATACTTCCAATCATCAAAGTACAATAATTAATACATCAAATCTGGACAGTTATAATACTTGCCCATACAGCGGAAATATAAGTCAAGCACGAAGTTACGTCTCTATCATCCAGATCGTCTCCTAAGATCCATACCACCCTATCCTGAATCTGTAATACTCAGTCTGACCAGAGCATTATAAATAAAATAACATCCGAGTCGGTTTGGAAAACCAGTGTGAGAAAACACACTCAATTTGAATTATTAGAGTTATCAAAATCCTTTGAAAAACAAAGGTATCTCGTAAGACCGCGTCACACATAAACACGATGGTTTTTACCTTACGATGACCAAAACACCTTATTGAAATCCAATGATATTATAATAGTGTCTAAATACAAATACTTATTTAAATAGCTGAAATTGTTAATTAATTAAATTCCAGCATACTAGGCACTAAAAACAAAATCGTAAGCTCGTATTGAAGATTGGATTCCAACGAACGACAGGGCCACTGGGGTACTATCCATCACAGTACACCCCTAGAACAATGTACCGAGGACCACTCCGGGATCCCCAACTACACAAGACAGGCCTACCCCTAACCTGGATAGACCGAATATGTTATCACCCCGAGTGTTCCCATCCTTACCACCGACGCTCCTTCTTTCACGCACAACCATATCCAAAATATATAGGTTTCCAAGGACATTTAAAAAAGTGATAACATACTCTAATTGGCTGCGACTCACTTAGCCTTGCTACATCTCCCCTATTTTAGTCATCCCGGTTAATGAGGCTCCAGGCTAAGCATTACCTTTCAAGAAACAATTCTTCTTCTTAGAATACTCATCGTCCTCCAATGACGATGTTCTGATCCCTGTCTCTTCGAAACGATTAACGAGATTGGCCAACGTTGATAGTCGGTTATCTAACTATCAATAAAACATCCATAAGCAATCACTAGGCCTCATTATAAATTTTTCCAAAATATTTATTTTCAAAATATCTTTAAAAGATATATCAACTCCTTCCAACGTTTGAAAACAATTTTCAAATACTTAAATCCATAATAGGATACTTCCAAACATCTCAACATTTAGAAATATTGCCAAATTTCCATTTTCTTTACTTAGGAAAATACTATAAATCTTATTTTTCAAATTCCCTTCAAATATCAATACCCAAGAGAATGTTTCGCGACCTATCTCATAAGTCTTCGAAATTTACATTTATTCTTTTTTTCTTTTCAAAATTTGATTATATCTACTTATAATCCCTTGTATCTATTTATAACTTCTATATGACTTCAGATTCAACCCCAAAGTTCTAATACCTAATATTTCAGAACCTCCCTTAAGTTCTAAGAATTTTATTAGAAGATTTCCATTATAAAATCCTATCCGTTAAACAACTTCGTTCGCAATCTCGAGGGGATTTATAAATAAATTCCAACCTTTTAAAAACTATATATATAAAATAGGTATTTTTTTAAGGATAATAGTTATTTTTAAAATATGTTTAAGTAAATTTAAGATATCAAAACATTTTAAACAACATTCATAACTCTTCCCAAATCATTTTAAATAATTAATTAATTTGCAAAGCTGATTTATAAAATTAGAATTTTTTTCAATAAATATTAAATATTAGAATAACTAACTATTCAGAATATTATAAATAATAATTTAAGTTATATAGTAAAGTAATTTAAAATAACATTTAAAACAATTTTAATTTCTTGGTAAATCTATTTAAAAATATAATACTGCCAATTTCAAAGTAATTAACCCTCTCAATTTGTATCACATCAATTATATCTCCAATTTATCACCATTCTCGCATTCCAAAACCGATTCCACTATTTCTTTCCCAATGCTTTCAATAACCCGATATAAATTCACATTGTAAACCTATATTTTCAATTTATCAACTGACCATCATTTTCCTTATTTAAAACATCGTTTATAAATTTATAAACTCCTTTGAGTTTCAATTATTTATAAACAATTTCATTTGTAAAACCTCATTTCTAAATCCATTTCTTAATAAGTCCCAATTTTATTTCAAATCTATCTTTAATATCGATTTTCAACTCTTTTTTATTTTATTTTCGGAATATCATTTATAAATTCTTTTATGTAATTCATTTTTTTAAATCTCTATCTTAAAACAATTTACGAAGAGTTAAGTACAACTTAAACAAAAATCTATTATTTTTATTATTCAATAAGTTTTTTTTTAAATAACCCATTTTCCAATATAAATATTTTTATATCCAAAATTCACTTTTTATTCGTTTGAATTCCAAAGAATAATATTTATGGTATTTAAAAGTATCAGAATTAAGGCCAGTGCTACTATAGCTGTAATATCCCGGAATCTCCAGGAATTTAAAAAGTGATAATCTCTTAGTTTAAATTATTTGAAATGATAAAATTGTTATTTTCAAAAACAAATAACCAAGTAATAATAATATAATGTCTTAATTATGTTTTAAAATAATAATAATTATTTTGTTTGTATGAATAAATTCTAAATTGACTTATTGTTTTCAAGATTGACAAATGTGTTTAAATATATTTATATCTGTGTATTTTAAATTGATTTAAAATAGGATAAATTATTTTAAATAATAATGAGATTATTTAAAAATAGATATTTATATTTATGTAGATTGATTTTAGATTTGGATTTTTAAATTTGACTTTGAATTGAATATAAATTAGAATTCAAGGGATATACATACATCTTAAAATAAAATGATAATATAGTTTGAATTTAAAATATATAGATAATGTTTTAAGTTAAAAATAAGATTTGTTTTATATTTTTCTTTTTATAGAAATTTATCTTTAGAAATTTGGAATTGTATTTATTTAAAAAGAATAAATACAAGGTTTTTGAAATAGCATTTTAAAAAATTAGTTTGCAATATTTATATAATTTTATTTAAATTATAATTGGTTTTATTTTATTTTTAAAGATTGTATTTGTATAAATTTAGCAAACATTTATAAATATATAAATATGTTTGTTAATTAGGAATTTAATTAAAAAAAGTATTTTTAAATTAAGAAAACATATTTGTTAATTAGGAAATTAATTTAAAAAGCTTTTAAATTTATTTTAGAATTAAAATAAATACAATTTGAAAAGTGTTAAGTTAGAAATCATCTAGATAACAAGTGTTAAAAATTTAAAATGAGCTAGAGACAAGTGTCCTTTTTAAAAAAAAAATTCTTTTAATTTAATAAAACCGAAATTTTGCCTATATAAACACCATCTCTCTTCACTCTTCTTTTCTTTAAAATTTATATTCATGCCTAAAAGAAACTAGAATTATCAATGCAACTTTTACTCTTCAAGAATCAGAAAATCCTCAACATCTGAAATCTGAAACCTCCTCAAAAAAATCAAGTCTGCAAAAATTTGTTTTCCTGTAAAATTTTTTCCCAAAGTTGTCATCTTCTCCTAAAAATTCAAGAACAACCCAAAAATCAATTTGAAGCCTACAAAACACTCCTCAAACACCACTCTCTGTTTACAAAAGCCTGAAGGTTCCTCAAAATTCAATATCTCTCAAGTTCCAAAGAAATTTTGAAATCCCTCAAACTCAAACACTCCAGAAATAAACTTTGAGAACCCTGTAACCTCCTTATTCCAGATCTGCAGCATGTTTTCGAAAATTCCAACATTTCCAGTTTTCATATGCATGCAAATGAATATGGGTAGGAAATCTGAAGCAAAAAGTTAAAGCATAGCAAGTTTTCAAAAAGCAAACCTGAAACATTCCGAATCAAATCAAATCAAGGGGATAAAGCATTTTTGTTTTTAAAGCTTCAAGTTTAAAATGTTTTGCAAGTTCTCCAGTGTTTCACCAAGAACAATCTCTCTGCATTTCTTTGTAAGGTGAGTAAACATTTTACATAAATTAAAGTAGTAATTTTCTGTTGCAAATAAGTTAGTGTTGATGTTTATATGAGTTTGCCTCTGTGTAGATAAATATGCAATAAGTTTTGTTATGCTTTAAATCTGTGCATGTCTAATACCTCCCTGTTTACAGGTTTTAAATGTTTGAAAAGGTATAAAATTTCATATCCGTTTATTTATTCATTTTTAACACTTGGATTAAAAGTAAATTAACTAAGTATTAGCATAATCTAGGTATTGAATATATAAACAAGTATTTATGAACTAAAGATATGCTTGTATCTGGGAAAAACAGTAGGAATCTGTAAACTTGCAAAAATCAAGTGTTGTAAATTACTGATTCAAGTTTAATTCTTGAATCACTTAAGGAAAATAAGATTTTTAAAACAAATATCACAATTTTTAAGATTGTATTGAGTGAGGATCTGGATATTATCTAGAAATTGGGTTTCTGCCAAAATCTGTCGATCTTTGTATCTGGGTTGCTCGGGATTCTTGACGGAGCTAGGGGTAGGATTGGGAAGTAAGGTAAAAATTGTTGAAGTGTTTGTAATCCATTGTGGAGGTTGAAATTGCTAAATTTTGATTTTAAACCTAATTCTGTTCGAACTTGGGAATTTGTCTACTGCATCTTCAATTTTGATCGAGCTTGAAGGGATTATGAGAATTTGATCGAGGAAGCTTGGGAATGGTGTGGCCAGATTTTCTAATGATCTAGTGGTCGGCAATGGGGAAGCGAGGTGTTTTCAGGAAGGGGTTGTGGGTTCGAGTTCAACTGAGGAGCCCGATTTTGATTTGGGGACTGTAATGACGAAATGGTGGTCGGAATCGTTTGCACTGGGTGTCGCTGACATGTGAGAGGGGCTGGAGTTGGTCGCGGCGGCGTTGATCGCCAGTGCACTTGCACAGGTGGATGGTGTCAGTGGGTTGTGTTGGTTTTGGGTTGCTGGGTATTAGTTCGGGTGTATAGGGAAATTGACTCGGGGGAATACTCGCGTATTCTTGGTTGTGGCTCGAGTGTTGTGGGGTTTTTTGCATCCTGGGTTAAACTGTTAAGTTTAACAGTTTTAAAATTTTTAATTAAAAACAGTTTATTAAATTTAAGTTAAATTTGTTTTTTTTTTAAAAGTTGATGTACTTGTTTCTTGGATTCATGTAATCATGGGTCGAACCCAAATGGAATGTGTAACCAGATTTTAATTTAAAATGAAGTAAGTTTTTAAACTTTAAATAATTTAAGCTAAGTTAAATTCTTGTAATTCATTTCTTTAAATTGATTTGTTTATATAAATGAATTTGTATGAATGAATTTAAATGTTTAAGTTAAAAACCTTAATGTTATTTTCTAACTTATTTTGAAATATTAAAAAGGGAAACTATAAGGAAATGTTTTATTTAAATTAGTTAATGAACAAGGATTTATAATTAACAATTAAAGGTTTAAGTAGTTTATTAACTTGAAACTAAGGAATTGTTAATTAATAATTAAGGGTAAGTAATTGATGATTACTTTATAGCTTAAACTAGTTAATGAATTAAGTTAAGTAAAATTTTCAAGGTTAATTAAAGATAATGTTTTATCTTAAGAGATAATTAAGTCTTAATGAATTGTAATTAATTAAGTTAATTAAGGAATTTTAAAGTTTAATTAATTAATTTAATTAATTATTTAAAATGTTAGTTAAGTAATTAATTAAGTAATAATTATTAAATTAATTAACTAATAATTATGATGATTTAATTTATGACTAATGATTAATTAAATTATAATTATTTATTAATTAAGTAATTAAACTAGTAATTAAGTTTTAATTGGGTTTCTTAATTAATAATTAAAGGATTATTAATCTATAATGCAAGTTAATTAAGAATTAATTAACTATTTTTATTAAGGTTGATTAATTATAGTTAAGGATTGATTGATTATAATTATGAATTAATGAATGTGTAATTAAGGTCGTTAATTAATAATTAAGTTTTATTAATTAATAAGAGGTGATTAATTGGTTAATTAAGGTTAATTAATTAATTATAAAAGTAATTAGTGATTAATTACTTTGTATTAAAGAATTGATTAATAATTGAGATTTATTAATTAATAGCTGAAGGATAATTAATCTGTAATTAAGGATTAATTTGGTTAAAGAGTAATTAAGGGATGAATTACTCGATTCTGATTTATGGGGTGTTTGTGATCAAGCTGAGATAATTAATTTGTTAATTAATTAAAGAAAGTCACTTGATAAATGATTAAATATGTTTACTTAATAAGTTTGATAAGAGTAATTGCTTAAGATAAGTAATTGATGAATAAATTACAGGGGGTAATTGAGATAAGTGAAATTACTTATAGGGAAGTAATTTTAAATGGATAATTACTTGGTAAAGTAATTAAGGGTTTATTACTTGGTGTCATAAATCAAAGAATTTATAAAGTAATTAAAAGTAATTAAGAATAATTAATTACTGTTTATATTTATTAAAGTTGATTAATTGAAAGCAATTAATTTAAGCATGATTAATTAATATAAATTAATTAGGAATAATGTAATTAATTATAGTTAATTGATTAATGGAAGTAATTAATTAAGGTTCATTAATTAATATGATTAATGAGAATAATTAAAAATTAATTACTTGATTAAGAATTAATTAATCAAGGTTGATTAATTAAGATGATGATTAATTAATTGGTTTAATTAATGGATAAGTAAGCAAGATTTATTGTGATGAAGGTAATTAATTTAATTAGTTTAAAATTAATTAATAGATTAAGTAATTAATTTAATTCACTTTAAATTAATTAGAAATAGAGATAGTTAATTTAATTCATTTTAAATTAATTATGTTGTGATTAAGTAAATCATTGCTTATGTATGAATGGATAACATTGATTGTCTTGAATGGATGTAGTCTCAGAAATGAGATAAGTAATGTTGTGTGGTATGAATACTTGGTTGCATTGTGATGGTAATATAGATTATCTATTGTGATGATGATATGGATTACCTATTTTGTTGTGGATCATCTTTTTATTTTGATAATATGATTATCAATTGTGACTTGTGAATTATCTATCTGTGTATATATAGATAGTTGAATTGAATTGTTTAACTTTAAACAACTTGGACCTAAAAGATACATTTTGGATTTCAATGAGACCAGGATCGGGTTTCCATATTTGGACATCCGAAAACCACATCGATCCAAATTAACAATAGGTCATGAATCTCAAGTGAAGATGAAGATTCAGAGTGCAATGGTTATTGTCGTTAACTCTGAGGGTGATTCTAAAATGAGTGCAACGAGGTAATGCCTTCAGTTTCGTTCGAACCCGGAACGAACTTGTATAGATTGAATGCTTTCAGAACATCGTCAGGTGGATGATGAGCATTCTAAGTGATGTGTTCACTAAAGGTAATCGTAGCCTTAAGCCTCATCAACCGGGAATGGCTAAAACAGGGGAGGAGCAGCAAGGCTAAGTGGGACATGCCCAAGTAGGATGAGATTAATCCCTGTCTAGAGTCTCTTTTATTTCGGCTGTGTGAGCGGTTGAATAGCTACATCCGCTGAGGTTGTCTTATTCGGAACTGTTCAGTAAGGTCTGGTTCCGGCTTTGTGTTGCAGGGGAGCGGGCGTACTCCTCGGTACGTTGATCTAGGCCACGTACTGTGACGGGCGGTACCCTAGTAGCCCTGCCATTGTATGGAATCCAAAATCCAATAAGTGCCATCGGATTTGATTGTATTACCCACTTTTGTGGCTAGTAGCTGGAATTTAATAACTGTGACAATTTCGGCTATTTCATATTTATTTGAAAAACCTAGACCTATTATAATACCACTGAATTTCCTATCAAATGTTTTAGTTAGGGTATGGTAAAAACTTTTCCATGTTTATGTGTGGGAAGTCTTACGTGATACCTTTTCTTTCAAAAGGTTTTTAAAATTAAGAAACTTTAACCGTTTACTCACACCAAACTCATGTCTTACCTGGAGTTTATTCCGTTTTCTTAAACTCTTGGGTACTCAAATTTTTACGAGTAGTCAGGGGATTCAGGTTGGCTTGACAAATTCTGGAGGAGAAATGGAGCAGGAGGCTTCTGCATATAGCTAAATAGTATTCCGCTTTGTGTTCTCTGAGTCGTTTCTTTTGAGTTGTATTGAGTTGTATAACTAGACAGGTGTTTATAACTGTCTAGTATGTATTGTTTAGATGTGTATCTCTGATGTATATGCTACTATGTAATGTATAATGTGATTAATATAAATTATTCATTCCGCTGTTTAGATTCTGATGTTGTTTCTTTCTTCTTCTCTGCCTTTTCTCTTTTCTATCCCTTTTCTTTCTTAAAAATGATGCAATTTTCTGTGGTGAGAAAGTCGAGTCATTTCAGTTGGTATCAGAGCATTAGGTTGAGCGAATACCTAGGCTCTGTAGTGGTGTCTTTCTTGAGAGAGCGTACTTGTAATTTTTATATATAACTATATATATATATATATATATTTCTACCTATCCGTTGGGTTACCTGTTCGGGTTTTCCAACATAAGTTATAAAGGTAGATGAGTAGTGGTGTGTGTAACACGACTACCAATGGTTGGAGTTTGAATGTTTGAGATTGGAAGTGTATTTGTCGAGACTGTAGACCTAATATTGTCTCGAGTAATCTTTGCAGTTTGGTGTAAGGATTTCATTGATTTCTGAAGGAAAACCTGTTAAGGTTCGGAGTTCATTTTGAAGTGTAAGTTTGATCGTGCTTGTGTGAGCGGATTTTTGGAGAATTTGGATCTGTCGGTTAGGCAGAAGTAAGTGATGGTATCTTGGCAACCTCAGGAAGTAGCAGCTGCGTGATGAGATGCAGTGACTATGGGTGTCTCCGAAGATGTTTTCTTTCAAAGAAAGTTTAAGGAAGTGTGTCTGCTTCGGTGTTGTAGCTGAGTTCTACAGGATGTATGTGTTTAGTTGGAGGTCCGAGTTTCTCAAAAAGCTTTGGGTATGAAGTCTTTGGTATCTGTGGCAGCATTGCAGCTCGGAAGTGTTCTGTGTTCCAGCAGGAAGATCTTTTTGGCTTAGCGTTTCCTGGAGGTGAAATTCAGAAGCAGCAATGAGGACCTGTTTCTTCGATGGATTAGTTGGTCGAGGATAAACTGTTCTGATTAGTGGAGAGAGAACAGTATCTTGGATATTGGATTGGTTGATTGCAAAAGTGACTTGCAATAGTTGGGTGATTATCTTAGATAGTCTTTTGCTTGGGTTTGTGGCATCTCTAGAGGATGTAGAAGTTATGGAATTGTCGAAGATTTTCCAAATATATCTTTCGAAAAGTTAGAGATTTGCCCGCATTGGAGATTGAGTTCTGAATCGACTTGATGACAGGAATGACATCAGTGATTCAGCTGGGTAGAAGGATGTCTCCTAGGTTGATTGTTTGGTGAAGCAGCTCTGTATTTCTTGGAACTTCTGTTGAACCTTATTTTCGAGATGTGATGTTTAGTCTATGCATGTGTTCATTCGACGACATTCTCATCTACTCCAGATCAAAGTTGTGCAGCGGAAGCAAGGTGGCTGTTGTTTTTGAGTAGAAGCAACTGGAAGTCGCAGTGTTTTGAATTAGAGTGTTTCTACTGAAATTTTTCAGGATAGGAGAAGTTGTTTCTTCTGTTGATAGTAAAGTTTGGTTTTGATTTTGGGTAGATCTTGTGAGGATCAGCTTGTTGAGTTGATCCAGTTTGTTTGTAGAAGCATCAGCGAAGGTTGAGCTGATCAGGAAGGATCTGTAGGCAGCCCGGATCATCCGAAAAGTTTTGAGGTTAAGTAATGGAAGAATTTGGAATTCGAAGTTGGAGGCTTCGATGTTGTTGAGGTATTCTCTGGTAAAGGGAGCAATAAGATTTGGTGAGTTCCAAGGTATACTGGATTCTTCTGAGTTTTTGTAGAGATTAGTGCTTTGGATTGAAGAGTTGAATTGCCAGTTTGAAAGATTGGAATTCAAAATATTTCATGTGTCCCTAAGGGAGTACGTGTTTTGGTTCATCACTGGTTTTGAGACCAGTAGTTCTGTGAAGGATTTAGTTGTTGATCAGACTTGTCTGTGGTCTGGTATCTTGTGCAGACTATAGATCTAGCTAAGCAGGAACTCAGTAGCTTAGCAGCATAGCTAGTTTGGATTTAGTAGAGCGAGTATCCCTATGTCTATACTTGGGAAACTCGAGATAATTTTAGAAATTTTATCCGGATCTGTATCCGGATAGCTAGTGTTGTTTATTTGATTGAATTGGTTATTTGGATGGAATTGTTTGTTTGATTGATAGTGTATGGCTGTTATGAATGATTGATAGTGTATCCTCAACTTCCAAAATCTGAAACCTCCTCAAATAAATCAAGCCTGCAAAAATTTGTTTTCCTGTTAAAAAATTTCCCAAACCTGTCATCTTCTCCTAAAAATTCAAGCATAACCCAGAAATCAATTTGAAGCCTACAAAACACTCCTCAAACACCACTCTCTGTTTACAAAAGCCTGAAAGTTCCTCAAAATTCAATACCTCTCAAGTTCAAAAGAAATTTTGAAATCCCTCAAACTCAAACACTCCAGAAATAAATTTTGAGAACCCTGTAACCTCCTTATACCAGATCTGCAGCATGTTTTCAAAAATTCGAACATTTCCAGTTTTCATATGCATGCAAATGAATATGGGTAGGCAATATGAAGCAAAAAGTTAAAGCATAGCAAGTTTTCAAAAAGCAAACCTGAAACATTCCAGTTTAAATCAAATCAAGGGGATAAAGCATTTCTGTTTTTAAAGCTTCAAGTTTAAAATGTTTTGCAAGTTCTCCAGTGTTTCACCAAGAACAATCTCTCTGCATTTCTTTATAAGGTGAGTAAACATTTTACATAAATTAAAGTAGTAATTTTCTGTTACAAATAAGTTAGTGATGATGTTTATATGAGTTTGCCTCTGTGTAGATAAATATGCAATAGGTTTTGTTATGCTTTAAATCTGTGCATGTCTAATACCTCCCTGTTTACAGGTTTTAAATGTTTGCAAAGGTATAAAATTTCATATCTATTTATTTATTCATTTTTAACACTTGGATTAAAAGTAAATTAACTAAGTATTAGCATAATCTAGGTACTGAATATATAAACAAGTATTTATGAACTAAAGATATGCTTGTATCTGGGAAAAACAGCAGGAATCTGTAAACTTGCAAAACTTAAGTGTTGTAAATTACTGATTCAAGTTTAATTCTTGAATCAATTAAGGAAAATAAGGTTTTTAAAAAAAATATCATAATTTTTAAGATTGTATTGAGTGAGGATCTGGATATTATCTGGAAATTGGGTTTCTGCCAAAATCAGTTGATCTTTGTATCTAGGTTGCTCGGGATTCTTGATGGAGCTAGGGGTAGGATTGGGAAGTAAGGTAAAATTTGTTGAAGTGCTTGTAATCCATTGTGGAGGTTGAAATTGCTAAATTTTGATTTTAAACCTAATTTTGTTCGAACTTGGGAATTTGTCTACTGCATCTTCAATTTTGATCGAGCTTGAAGGGATTGTGAGAATTTGATCGTGGAAGCTTGGGAATGGTGTGGCCAGATTTTCTGATGATCTAGTGGTCGGTGATAGGGAAGCGAGGTGTTTTTAGGAAGGGGCTGTGGGTTCGAGTTCAACTGAGGAGCTCGATTTTGATTTGGGGACTGTAATGACGAAATGGTGGTCAGAATCGTTTGCAATGGGTGTCGCTGACATGTGAGAGGGGCTGGAGTTGGTCGTGGCGGCGTTGATCGCCGGTGCACTTGCACAGGTGGATGGTGTCAGTGGGTTGTGTTGGTTTTGGGTTGCTGGGTATTAGCTCAGGTGTATAGGGAAATTGACTCGGGGGAATACTCGCGTATTCTTGGTTGTGGTTCGAGTGTTCTAGGGTCTTTTGCATGCTGGATTAAACTGTTAAGTTTAACAGTTTTAAATTTTTTAATTAAAAACAGTTTCTTAAATTTAAGTTAAATTTGTTTTTTTTTTAAAAAGATGATGTACTTGTTTCTTGGATTCATGTAATCATGGGTTGAACCCAAATGGAATGTTTAACCAGATTTTAATTTAAAATAAAGTAAGTTTTTAAACTTTAAATAATTTAAGCTAAGTTAAATTCTTGTAATTCATTTCTTTAAATTGATTTATTTATATAAATGAATTTGTATGAATGAATTTTAAATGTTTAAGTTAAAAACCTTAATGTTATTTTCCAACTTATTTTGAAATATAAAAAGGGAAACTATAAGGAAATGTTTTATTTAAATTAGTTAATGAACAAGGATTTATAATTAACAATTAAAGGTTTAAGTAATTTATTTACTTGAAACTAAGGAATTGTTAATTAATAATTAAGGGTAAGTAATTGATGATTACTTTATAGCTTAAACTAGTTAACGAATTAAGTTAAGTAAAGTTTTCAAGGTTAATTAAAGATAATGTTTTATCTTAAGAGATAATTAAGTTTTAATGAATTGTAATTAATTAAGTTAATTAAGGAATTTTAAAGTCTAATTAATTAATTTAATTAATTATTTAAAATGTTAATTAAGTAATTAATTAAGTAATAATTATTAAATTAATTAACTAATAATTATGATGGTTTAATTTATGACTAATGATTAATTAAATTATAATTATTTATTAATTAAGTAATTAAACTAGTAATTAAGTTTTAATTGGGTTTCTTAATTAATAATTAAAGGATTATTAATCTATAATGCAAGCTAATTAAGAATTAATTAACTATTTTTATTAAGGTTAATTAATTGTAATTAAGGATTGATTAATTATAATTATGAATTAATGAACGTGTAATTAAGGTTGTTAATTAGTAATTAAGTTTTATTAATTAATAAGAGGTGATTAATTGGTTAATTAAGGTTAATTAATTAATTATAAAAGTAATTAGTGATTAATTACTTTGTATTAAAGAATTGATTAATAATTGAGATTTATTAATTAATAGCTGAAGGATAATTAATCTGTAACTAAGGATTAATTTGGTTAAAGAGTAATTAAGGGATGAATTACTCGATTATGATTTATGGGGTGTTTGTGATCAAGCTGAGATAATTAATTTGTTAATTAATTAAAAAAAAGTCACTTGATAAATGATTAAGTATGTTTACTTAATAAGTTTGATAAGAGTAATTGCTTAAGATAAGTAATTGATGAATAAATTATAGGGGTAACTGAGATAAGTGAAATTACTTATAGGGAAGTAATTTTAAATGGATAATTACTTGGTAAAGTAATTAAGGGTTTATTACCTGGTGTAATAAATCAAAGAATTTATAAAGTAATTAAATGTAATTAAGAAGTAATTAAGAATAATTAATTACTGTTTATATCTATTAAAGTTGATTAATTGAAAGCAATTAATTTAAGCATAATTAATTAATATAAATTAATTAAGAATAATGTAATTAATTATTGTTAATTGATTAATGGAAGTAATTAATTAAGGTTCATTAATTAATATGATTAATGAGAATAATTAAAAATTAATTACTTGATTAAGAGTTAATTAATCAAGGTTGATTAATTAAGATGATGATTAATTAAATGGTTTAATTAATGGATAAGTAAGCAAGATTTATTGTGATGAAGATAATTAATTTATTTAATTTAAAATTAATTAAGAGATGAAGTAATTAATTTAATTCACTTTAAATTAATTAGAGATAGAGATAGTTAATTTAATTCATTTTAAATTAATTATGTTGTGATTAAGTAAATCATTGCTTATGTATGAATGGATGACATTGATTGTCTTGAATGGATGTAATCTCAGAAATGAGATAAGTAATGTTGTGTGGTATAAATACTCGGTTGCATTGTGATGGTAATATAGATTATCTATTGTGATGATGATATGGATTACCTATTTTGTTATGGATCATCTGTTTATTTTGATAATATGATTATCAATTGTGACTTGTGAACTATCTATCTATGTATATATAGATAGTTGAATTGAATTGTTTAACTTTAAACAACTTGGACCTAAAAGATACGTTTTGGATTTCGATGAGACCGGGATCGGGTTTCCATATTTGGATATCCGAAAACCACATCGATCCAAATTAACGATAGGTCGTAAATCTCAAGTGAAGATGAAGATTCAGAATGCAAGGGTTATTATCATTAATTCTGAAGGTGATTCCAAAATGAGTGTAACGAGATAATGCCTTCAGTTTCGTTCGAACCCGGAACGAACTTGTATGGATTGAATGCTTTCAGAACATCGTCAGGTGACGATGAGCATTCTAAGTGATGTGTCCTATAAAGGTAATCGTAGCCTCAAGCCTCATCAACCGGGAATGGCTAAAATAGGGGAGGTGCAGCAAGGCTAAGTGGGTCATGCCCAAGTAGGATGAGATTAATCCCTGTCTAGAGTCCCTTTTATTTTGGCTGTGTGGGCGGTTGAATAGCTACATCTGCCGGGGTTCTCTTATTCGGAACTGTTCAGTACGGAATAGTTCCGGCTTTGTGTTGTAGGGGAGCGGGCGTACTCCTCGGTACGTTGATCTAGGCCACGTACTGTGACGGGCCGTACCCCAGTAGCTCTGCCATTGTATGGAATCCAAAATCCAATAAGTGCCATCGGATTTGATTGTATTACCCACTTTTGTGGCTAGTACCTGGAATTTAATAGATGTAACAATTTCAGCTATTTCATATTTATTTGAAAACCCTAGACCTATTATAATATCACTGAATTTCCTATCAAATGTTTTGGTTAGCGTAAGGTAAAAACTTTTCCATGTTTATGCGTGGGAAGTCTTACGTGATATCTTTTCTTTCAAAAGGTTTTTAAAATTAAGCAACTTTAACCGTTTACTCACACCAGACCCATGTCTGACCCGGAGTTTATTCTGTTTTCTTAAACTCTTAGGTACTCAATTTTTTACGAGTAGCCAGGGGATTCAGGTTGGCTTGACGAATTCTGGAGGAGCAATGGAGCAGGAAGCTTCTACATATAGCTATATAGTGTTCCGCTGTGTGTTCTCGGAGTCGTTTGTTATGAGTTGTATTGCGTTATATAACTAGACAGGTGTTTATAACTGTCTAGTATGTGTTGTTTAGCTGTGTATCTCTGATGTATATGATACTATGTAATGTATTATGTAATTAATATAAATTATTCGTTCCGCTATTTAGATTCTGATGTTGTTTCTTTCTTCTTCTATGTCTTTTCTCTTTTCTATCCCTTTTCTTTCTTAAAAATGATGCGATTTTCTGTGGTGAGAAAGTCGGGTCGTTTCAATAGCATCCAATAATCAAATTTTAACAATAATCGATAATAGATTATTTCCCATATCATATATTACTATATATGAAAAATAAATAATATATTTTAGAAATCATGTTGGATCCCTCTAACCTGTTTTCTTGTATCCACAGATGTTAATACAACATAAAAATACTAATCCCACTTCGAGGGGGAAATCGCGGTATATAGGTCATCTACTATTATGTGGGCGCATAGGGTCTCATCCGCTATAATGTGCAGGAATATCACTCCAAATACTAATATATATCTATATATATATTGCTATATATATTTCATATTCAACAGATAATAATTATATAAATTCATCCAAGCATCCAATAATTTATTTTAACTATCACAAAATTAAATTTGGCAATTCCAAATGAGTGAGAAATTCTCACCTTGGTTTATTTTGCAATCCGTACCAAATTTATATTTTTCTGCACAGACCCCGTTCGATTTTAAACCTCGTATAAGCAAAGTACGAATTTTATAAGATTCGAATAATCAAATAATTAATTTTCTAATTTACTAAATTGAACCAACTAATTATAAAATGAATTTTATTTACAGATTTACCTCTCCACCAACAATGTCTCCGAACCAAGTCATGAAAACCAACGGATCCTCGTCAACAACACTAAACAAATTCTGACCACACAACTGGATCGAGATTACCCAAACCTCTGCCAACATCGCGACAACCCACTAACTCTCGATCACTGAAACTTACTTCCCCTTCGATCTGGTCATCGCTCGATTACCGCCGTTGTCGATCCTACCCGCGTCACACCACCTCTGCTGCCATCGCTGTCGAGTCGCAGTTGAACTCAACCTCCTTTCTTAGGCGTGGGCCTACGAGTCGATCGACAAGCCAGCCGCTTCCGACCCCAAAGCCTCAAGCCGCCGTGACTTTGAGTTCCAATGCTTCACCGCCCTGCTTCTCTGCGCGATCACGACTTCGATCGCGTTATCGTTATTTTTTTATTTTATTTTTTCTGAGAGGATGAACGAATTCGATTTCGAATTCCCCTCTTTTTTTTGAGTAAATATAGGATTTAAAATTTTCAAATAAGAACGAAGAGGCAGGCGCTTGTGGTTAAATAGAAGATAACGTGTTTCATTCATTTTTTCTTTATTTGTTCTGTTCGATTGCGTGAAGAAGGGAGGAAAGGAAAAGTCTTGATATAACATAAAGGAGAAAGGTATACATGATTTGAAAAGATTAGGTCGGCTAGATGTTGACTGGACAATTTATATATAAATAAAAAATTTAATTAATTTTTTTCAAAATATCTCGATTTTCGCAACTAAAAATTTCAAACTCTTACTAAGGTGTGCCCCTAGACTTCATAATGCTATACCCATATTCCGAACGCAATGGAAAAGGTTTCAGATCCTTATACGATCATATGGAGAAGATAGCTTTTTGGACCTAATTATTATATTGAATTTCAATATTAATTTCAACACGTTTATATCCTTTACGACCAAACGATAAATCCAAACACAACGAAATTTGAAATTCAATACACTATTATGGATCCATTGGGACTCGTTTCGTCAAACTCCAAGACTGTTCCCTGGGTGGCTATTTTTAAATGTCAATTTGAACAAACTATTTTAAAAATTCAACAAATCACTTTTGTATTTAATTTTAAAACTTTTGTTATCTTCATTATTATAAATAATTTTTTACAAACCTTTAAATTATTTTTATCGAGCTTAAAACGCAAGATACAATAATTTAACCAATATTCAATTATAAAATTCAGTAATTAAATTACCCAATAAATCGCTATATTTAAATTCTAGATTTACTTTATAAATGGAAAAATTAAATTTCCATGTTCAAAATCAATCTATAATTCAAATTCAATATTTAAAACCATTTAAATATTCCAAATCAAACGTCGAAAAATCTGGGCCATCACATTCCTTCCCCTTAAAAGAATTTTATCCTCGAACTCGCTAAGGTAGAAAGAATGCCCCAAACCCATTAACTTAACAAAACCCCCTCAGTGAAAACTCGATATTCACTTTTCAAATCTTTTAGTTCCACCCCAAATAATTAGTTTTTAAATCCAATTCCAAAATCCTTATTTTGATTTAAACTCAAAGTAAATTGTCGTTAACAAAAATTTCCCAAAAATTATCAAAAAATTTCTAACACCCTAAATTTTCAAATTTTTTTGTAGAGTCTCTCTTGTACGGAGAGACTTTTGCAATATGACAAGAGAGGGAAATATATATACATCGACCCACATGGTCGAAAAGCAATATATATATATATTCATATTTTGAGGTTTTAATTCGAAAACGTACCTTATTTAGCGTTTTTAAGCAAGCGGCTTATTTTTATATGCAAGTTTTGCTTGATCAAAAACCAGCAAACGACCCTCGGGTACCGTACATACTCAATTTAAACACGTAAGTATCAAACATGAAAATTTACTAACATTTCACTTAATTAACTAGTTAAAACACATAACTTCATACCCAAACATTGTTAACATATATTTGAAAGCAGCTATATGGTTCTATATTATTTTAATTGTTTTCAATCAATTCACATACCATTTTCAATCCATTTAAATAATTTACAACTCACTTTTCACGCATTCATTTTATTTTTATACCAAACAACTTATATTCATCCCAAATTGATTTAAAAATCAATTTATTTAACTTATATTAATTCAAAGAATTTTATTTACTTCCATTTACGCCAACCACCAAATTTTCTATGCAAATTCGGTGATATACATTTAATAAATAATCGCTTAAGCTTACAGCTATTTTAAATTGATTCCAAATCGATTTATATTTCAATCCATTCCATTCCAAACTTATTTCTAACAAATCGATTTATATTTCAATCTATTCCATTTCAAACTTATTTCTAATAAATTTATTTGCATTCCATTCAAATCCACTTTCATTATACCCAAATCCATTTTATTAAACTTTCCATGCTATTTTATTTAATAACCAATCACAATTTTATTTGAGCCAAGCTTCATTCAGATAGATTAGCTTAAGTTAATTCATTTATTTTAAGTTATTCAACTCTATAACTTAAGTTCATTTCTATTTCAATAAAATTCCATTTCCTTTTGCTAATTAATTAGTTCATTCACTTAATCCACTTCAAGTTTTAATTCCATATTCAAATTTATACTCGAATTCATTTAAACGACAACACAACCATATTCAATTTATTTACACTTAAATTGCATTTTGTTTATAACTCAAGTCATTATCCCTTTTATTAACCATTTATATTTCATTTCTATTCAATTCACTTGCCCTTGAATCGAATTTTATTAACAACTCAAGTTTCAATTCCCAAAATCCACTTTTAATTTACAATCCAAATTTATTCAACCAAGTTAAATTCCATTCTATATCCAGTTAACTAATTAATTATCTAATTAGTTCACTTCCAATTTATAGCTCAACATTTGATTTTAATTTCAAAAATCACTTCATTCAATCTACTTGAGTTCCAATTTATTTTGTAACTCAAGTTTGGATTTTATTTCTTCACTTTATAATATCATGCCATTTTTTATTTGAGTTTTCTATTTTTCTTCTCCAATTTAATTAGTTGCACAACTTATTCTCTTCTCATTACATCAATTTTATAAGAACGTACATCCACATTTTATTTTTAACTTGAGATTATACATCTACTTAGAGCCTAAGTATAATTTTATTCCATTAATTTTCAATTTTCATAAGCTATTCTAATTTATTTATTCACAATTCCAATTTTTCACTTGAATTTTACTTCATTCGAAATTTATCCATATGGTTATATAGTTATTTCACAACTTGAAATTTATATTTTCATCAATTTGATATTATTTCTAATCCAATGAAAATTCTTTAACTTATAGTTATATAGTCACTTTATAATTCACATTTACACATTTAATTCAATTCCAAATAATTAAAATCCAATTCATCTTCTATTTAAATTCCAATTCCTTTTAACCAACATTTCAAAACCATATTCGAATTTTCCATACTTAAATTAAATTTCTTTTCCAAGCAAGTTTATTTTTGCTTCATTCAATTTCATATCACCATTTATTTAATTATACATTTCAATTACTTTTGCTTAAGTTCGCTCCCATTCATTAATACACTATATTAATTCAATTCAAATCCGATTAATTAAATTTCTAAAATTTAATTTACTCAACTTAACTTAAGTTGAATTCCATTTCAACTTTTTCAATTTAAGTTTTTTTTCAAACTTCAATTTTCACACTTCTTTCCTTATACATATCATCTTCCACTAATAAGTTTTTTAAAACTCATTTTTTTCTGAAATTCTCTAGAACTTTTAAATATGGATTTCTAGAATTTTCTTTTAAATACCTGGTATTTGTTTCAAATCACTTTGAAATCAGATACGCACACACACACACATACTCTTTTTGGTTTAACAAACCACTTCTTTTGGAATTTTCAAAATCACTAGGTTTTATTCCAAAACAAATTCCCTTAGAATTAACAACGTTTGTTTTCCACTAGAACCTGCAAATCAATTATTTTGGTAGCAACCCATCACTTAGAAACTCAAAAATGAACACTGATAATGTGGCCATCATCACCAGAATTATTTTCCAACGACTATAGTGAGTTCAGTGCTATATCACTTTCAGAATCCATTTGAAACAATTTTCTTTCAAAAATATTTCCAAAATAATATTCCTATTATTTATTTCAAAATATTTTGGAAAATACTTCCAAAAATCTCCAGGATTTCATTGTTCCAATTTCTTGTTTGGATTCATTTTTAGTTTTTAATCAACTTATATAATTCATACTTATACAGTCTATTTTGGTTATATATAACCATTTCAATTTTAAATCTATTTTTGATTCTAACATCCAAACATGTCAATTTATAATATAATAATTTCAGAAAATTATTTCTTTTATATCAAAGTATAATTAGGGTAAAATTATTTCGTTTACCCGCTCTAAAACCATACTGTGTCGAATTACTCTACTCAAGTGTTTAGAATCTCCTATCAAATTAGCGGCGTCCCACTACTCGAACAGAATTTATATGCCACTCAATAGATAAGTCAACACAATACAAAACCATTTATATTCACTAACAAATATGCGCTCATATCTATTAATACCCTAAACTCATTCTAGAGTACTACTGACCTTATCTCTAAAGAGTAATCCCACCAGAGCCAAGGTTCTCGCTTAACCTTCAGCTATGATTCCAAATGTAGCAACCCGCAGTTCCATACCCTTTGAGTTGATAATAATTCACTCTCGTTCAATCCAGATTGTACGAAAGAGTGAATAACTAGGGTAAAGAAAAAGAAAGAGGTAGAAAGAAATAGAATGACAACATCAGAGTCTCACAATCATAGTGGAACAAAATATAATATATAATAGCAGATTTTTACATAAAAGAATCTGTAACTGTTTTTATACTTACAATCATCAGAGTACAATAATTAATACATCAAATCTGGACAGTTATAATAGCTTGCCTATACATCGGAAATATAAGTCAAGTACGAAGATACGTCTCTATCATCCAGATCGTCTCCAGAGCTCCATAGCATCCTATCCTAAATCTGTAATACTCGGTCTGACCCGAGCATTATAAATAAAATAACACACGAGTCAGTCAGAAAAACCAGCATGAGAAAACCACTCAATTTGAATTATTAGAGTTATCAAAATCCTTTGAAAAACAAGGGTATTTCGTAAGACCGCGTCACACATAAGCACGACGGGTTTTTACCTTACGATGACCAAAACACCTTATAGAAAATCAATGAGATTATAATAGTGTCTAAATATAAATACTTATTCAAATAGCTGAAATTGTTACATTAAATTCCAACATACTAGGCTCTACAAACAAAACCGTAAGCTCGTATTAGAGAATGGATTCCAATGAACGACCGGGCCACCAGGGTACCGCCCATCACAGTACACCTCTAGAATAATGTACCGAGGACATGATGGGATCCCCTGCTACACAAGAATGGCCTACCTCTAACCTGGATAGACCAATATAGTATCACCCCGGGTGTTTCCACCCTTACCATCGAGCGCTCCTTCTTTTATGCACAACCATATCCATAATATATAGATTTCCGACATTTGAATTTTTTTTTCCAAATACTTAAATCCGTAACAGGATACTTCCAAACATATCAACATTTAGAAATATTCCCAAATTTCAATTTTCTATACTTAGGAAAATATTATAAATCTTATTTTCCAAAATCCCTTCAAATATCAGTACTCAAGAGAATGCTTCGCGACCTATCTCATAAGTCTTCGAAATTTACATTTATTCTTTTTTTCTTTTCAAAATTTGATTATATCTACTTATAATCCCTTCTATATATTTATAACTTCTATATGTCTTCAGATTCAACCCCGAAGTTCTAGTTCCTAATATTTCAGAATCTCCCTTAAGTTCCAAGAATTTTATTATAAGATTTTTCCTTGTAAAATCCTATACGTTAAATAACTTCGTTCGCAATCTCGAGGGGATTTATAAATAAATTTCAATCTTTTAAAAACTATATATATTAAATAGGTATTTTTTAAAGCATAATAGTTATTTTTAATATATTCTTCATTTTAAACAGCATCGATAACTCTCCCCAAATCATTTTAAATAATTAATTAATTTACAAAGCTGATTTATAAAATTAGAATTTTTTTCAATAAATATTAAATATTAAAATAACTAACTATTTGGAATATTATAAATAATAATTTAAGTTACATAGTATAGTAATTTAAAATCCCATTTAAAATAATTTTAATTTCTCGACAAAATCTATTTTAAAAATCCAATACTGCCAATTTCAAATTTATAATCCCTCTCAACTTGTATCACATCGATTATATCTCCAATTTATCACCATTCTCACATTCAAAAAATAGATTCCACTATTTCTTTCCCAACGCTTTCCACAACCCGATATAAATTCACATCTTAAATCTATATTTCAGTTTATCAACTGACCATCGTTTTCCTTATTTAAAACATCATTTATAAATTTATAAATTTCTTTGAATTTTAATTATTTATAAACTATTTCATTTGTAAAACCTCATTTATAAATCCATTTCTTAATAAGTCCCAACTTTATTTCAAATCTACCTTTAATATTGATTTTCAACTTTTTTTTATTTTCGAAATATAATTTGTAAATTCTTTTATATAATTCATTTTTTTAAATCTCGATCTTAAAATAATTTACGAAGAGTTAAGTACAACTGAAAAAATCTATTATTTTTATTTTTCAATACAGTTTTCTTTAAAATAACCCAATTACCAATATAAATATTTTTATATCCAAAATTCTCTTTTTATTCCTTCGAATTGCAAAGAATAATATTTATGGTATTTAAAAATATCAAAATTAAGGTCAGTGCTGCTATAACATCCAATAATTCAAATTTCAATAATAATCAATAATAGATTATTTACCATATCATACTTCACTATGTATGAAAAATAAATGATGTATTTGAGAAATCCAGTTGGATCTCTCCAACCTGTTTCCCTACATCCAAAGATATTGATACAACATAAAAATAACAATCCCACTTAGAGGGGGATATCGCGGTATATAGGGCCATCCGCTATTATGCGGACGCATAGGGTCTCATCCGCTATAATGTGCAGGAATATCACTCCAAATACTAATATATAATATATATATATATATAACATCGACATATAATAATTATATAAATTCATCCAAGCATCCAATAATTTATTTTAACTAATTAAAAATTTAAACTTAGCAATTCCAAATTAGTGATATTTTCTTACCTTGATATATTTTGCAATTTGTACCAAATTTATATTTTTCTGCACAGATCCCATTCGATTTTAAACCTCCTATAAGCAAATTACGAATTTTATAAGATTCGATAATCTAAAAATTAATTTGCTAATTTACTAAATGTAACAAAATAATTATAAAAATGAATTTTATTTACAGATTATATCTCTCCGCCAATAATGTCTCTGAACGATCATGAAAACCAATGGATCCCCGACAACAACAGTGAAAAAATTCTGACAGCACAACCGACCTCGAGATTACCCAAACCTCTGCCATCATCACGACAACACACTGACTCTCGATCGCCGAAACCTACTTCCCCTTCGATATGGTTCTCGCTCTACTGCCGCTGCCCATATTACCCGCACCCCACCACCTCTGCTGCCATCGCCACCAAGTCGCAGTCGAACACGACTTCCTTCCTTACGCCCATGCCCATGCCCATGCCTATGAGTCAATCGACAACCCATCCTCCTCCGATCCCAAGGCCTCAAGCCGCCACGACTTGGAGTTCCGATGCTTCGCCGCCTTGCTTCTTTGCACGATGGCGACTTCGATCGCATTATCGTTGTTATTATTATTATTATTATCATTATTATTATTCCGAGAGGACGAACGAATTCTATTTCGAATTCCCCTCTTTTTTTTCGAGGAAACATAGGATTTAAAATTTTCAAATAAGAATGAAGAGAAAGGCGCTTGTAGTTAAATAAAAGACAATGCGATTCATTCATTTTTTTGTTATTTTTTCCGTTCGATTGCGTGAAGAAGGGGGAAAGGGAATGTCTTGATATAATGTGAAGGAGAAAGGTATACGTGATTTGAAAGATAAAGGCGGCTGGATGTTGTGTGGCCAATTTATATATAAATAAAAAAATTAATTAATTTTTTTCAAAATATCTCGATTTTCACAACTAAAAAGTTCGAACTCCTATTAAGGCATGCTACTAGGCGTTCACAATGTTATACCCCTGTTTCGAATGCAATGGAAAACGTTGCGGGTCCTAATACGATCGTATGGAGAAGATAACTTTTTGGACCTAATTATTATATTGAATTTCGATATTAATTTCAATGCGTTTATATCCCGTACGACCAAACGATAACTCCAAACACTAGAAAATTTGAAATCCAATAATAATACACTATTACGGATACAACGGGACATGTTTCGTCAAAATCCGAGACTTTTCCCGGGTAGCTATTTTTAAATGTCAATTTGAACAAACTATTTTAAAAATTGAACAGATCACTTTTAAATTCAATTTTAAAACTTTCATTATCTTTATTATTATAAATAAAACTTTTACAAGCCTTTAAATTATTTTTATCTAGCTTAAAACTTAAGATACAGTAATTTAACCAATATTCAATTATAAAATTCAATAATTAAATTACCCAATAAATCACTATATTTAAATTCTTGATTTACTTATAAATAGAAAAAACAAATTTCCATATTCAAAATCAATCTATAATTCAATTTAATATTTAAAACCATTTAAATATTCCAAATCAAACGTAGAAAAATCCGAGTCGTTACAGTTAAAGGCTATTTATAGAAAATTTCTCGAAGCATTAATCATCCGTGAAGTTTTCGAACTTCAAACGAAGCTTGTCGTTTGACGTTTTACACATTATACCCCTATTTCAAATACAATGGAGCATATCTCGGGAGACAACTCGATTATATTCAAAAGATAGCTTTTAAAAATCGAATTATATTAATTAAAGTTCTGAAAAACAAATTTGATGCGTTTCAAGCTCGCACGACCAAATGATAAGTCTGATCGCTACTAAACTTGAAATTCTATAATAATTCACTATTATGGATCCGATGAAGCTGGTTTCGTCGAAATCCGAGACAGTATCCAAAAAGACTATTTTTACACGATAACTAAAATGAGAAATTTCCAAAATGAATTTAATCACTTTTAAATTCCAAATTAAAAGTTTGCTATCTTCCTTCTTATAGATTTAAAACCAACCTTCAAAATTATTTTCATTCATATTAAATTCAGGATTCAATTATTTAAACAATTTCAAATATTAAATATAATAATTAAATTGTCAAATAAATCACCATATTTAAAATATAAGTTATTTAACTTATAAATTTTAACTTTTAAAACGAATTCAAATAACAAAACAACTACTTCCATTTTACAGTAAGTTAACAACTATGCAATTACTATATGCAGCAAAAGTTGTTCACTTCTTACTAAGTAAATGTTATCTTATTTTTGAATTTATACTTATCAAAAATACAATTTCATATAAATAAACTTATGCTTTTACTTTTAATAAACTTTCATTCGATTCTTTATTAACTTAACATTTATTATTTCAATTTCTATTATCAATTACTTACAGTTCAATATCATTTAATTTATTTTCTAATATAAGTTATCATCTTTTATCTTGTTGAATTTTGTTATTTAAAATTTTGTATAAGTTCATATCCAATAAGTTACATCAATAAAACATAAATTTTTATTTTTAACAATTTTTATTCAATATTTATATTATATCTAATAATTTAAAATAGTTAAAAGTACGGTTCGTTACACATGACATCCATCGAAAAACTATAGTTGGGGTCTGGATTGAAGCATCACAAGTGAAACATTATTCAATAGAAAATTTATCTTTTTTGTTATATGAAGTTAGTGTCACAGTTGATTCACTACAAGAAAGAGGGCTGTTTTCCAACCCAGAATTCCCTACGCCATCCCTACGCCGCGTAGGCGCGGCGTAGGGAAAACGTGGAAACATAGGAAAGGAGTAGGGACAGCGTAGAGAATTCCCTACACATTTCCTACGCGCACCAGGTTCTCCAACAATTGACCATGGCGTAGGGAATGTGTAGGGAATTGCCTACCCATTCCATACACCTTATTGTTCTCCCTACGCATTCTCTACGCCTGTGGAGGAAAGAGGTTGAAATTTCTCTACGCTTTACCTACGCCAGACAATTGTTAACTTTTGTAGTTTAACTTGAAATTATGTTATAAAAATATATAATTTAATTTTTCAATAAATCGTATTAACTTTCGAAACTAAAATAAAATTATATGTATATATATATATATTTATATATATATATTAAATTATAATAATTAACTTTTAGATGTTTAATTAACTAAAAAAGAATAATAATTAAATTTAATAAGTTGAAATACCAAATTAATAGTCCGAAATACGAAAATTATGATTCAAGAAAAGTAAGCAAAAAATTTACATTATATAAAAAATTAAATTCAGTTAATAAAAATAAAACTAATTAAACTTTGCGGAAAATCGGCTTTTGTTAGAAATGTGACATTTTTTAATGAGTTATTGTTTTTTTATATTATTGTAAAAGACTTTTTTTTTCTTTTGATAATTGATTATACTTGTTTAAATTTTAACTGTTTTACTTCAAAGTTACAGCTCAATAGCAATTTCCATGTTTTTTTTTAAACATAAAGGAATCAATTAAATTACTTTCAACCCCAAGAAATTCGTTTAACAAACTATAACCAAACATAGACCAAGCATAAGAGACAAAACCATAATCTTCTGCGTAGTTTTACAGAAGAATTCTATGAAACAACAAAAGTTCAGTGGCAAATCCTTGCTCAATCAACCTGTGGACTTCAACCCAGTTCTAAATTCTTAACGCATGGGTACAAATTGTTTACAAACTAAAAACTTAATTAAGAATTCCTACAAGTATTTCTTAAACTAAAAAGAGGTAGCTATACAAAACCCTTTTGTCCCCTTAAGCAAGCAACGGGTATCATCCAAAGCAAATTAGCAATCTCCATGTTGGCGACGCTTGAACCCAAAAAAACTAGGGTTTCAAAAATCAACGTCTTTTAAATAATCATCGCTGCATACTCGGCTATTCCATCAGCCATCGTCGGCTCAATAGCAATCCCCATGTTGGCGACGCTTGAACCCAAAAAAACTAGGGTTTCAAAAATCAACGGCTTTTAAATAATCATCGCTGCATACTCGGCTATTCCATCAGCCATCGTCGGCTCAATAGCAATCTCCATGTTGGCGACGCTTGAACCCAAAAAAACTAGGGTTTCAAAAATCAACGCCTTTTAAATAATCATCGCTGCATACTCGGCTATTCCATCAGCCATCGTCGGCTCATCCTTGCCTCCTACGCGATATTTTCTACTGCTGATTTGAAGTCCTGCTACAGTCTCTTTATACTGCCCCTGCTAATTAAGTATGCGAATTTCTTGTTTTGAGTTGTCTAATTTTCTAAAATTGAGTCGCCCTTTTACTGCTTTAGATTAGCACATTCTAGTTGTTTCCAATTTATGTTAAAATGATGTTTTCAGTATTTGTTTGATAAACTTACATTATGAGCAGTGATTTTACTGAAGACTGGGTGAAAGTGGGTACACCTGCTAAGGAAAGGGTGCAAAAACAGTACTCCGATCTGTCCTTTGAAGAGCAATGCACCAAATGTGAAAAGGTATAATCTTCAAAACTCGACCATCAAATAGATAGTGATATAGACAGATATTGATATAGCAGAGGAGAGTGCTTGTAGGTTGAGTGTGTCCTTTAGTCTGGTTAGAATGAGTGTGTCCTTTAGTCTGGTTAGAAATTTTGGAAAATTGTAATGATTAGTGCGAACCTGATTTACGCACACGGGGTGGACCAATATTTGGTGTTTGTTAAATTTTTTGCATTTTGATCAGGAGTATCTAATCGTAGTTCATGCCCTATGGACGTGGTTGCATATGTAGATGTGAATATACATTGTTAGGAGAAGTAAGGAAAATAGTGAAAATAAGCCGGTGAATGTTTTAAAAAGTATGCAAAGTGTACTTGGTTATGTGTGGGTCTCAAAAGGTAAATAAAATTCACAGATCAGTTCAAGTTATGTTTGAAAAAACATGCACGGCAAGAGTTAAATTTTTGCAGAACATAATATATGATAATTGTTGAAAAATTAAAGCTGATTTAGTTTAAATATACGTAGCAGGTATAAGTGAGTAAAGATTTTGCATTGTGTACATGCTGGTTCATACATGTTGTGGCAGCATGCTTTTTCATTTTAGGTACATAGGTACTCAACAATATGAAGTTAGTACTGAAATATTGCATAGAAGGGTGCTGATGTGAAGAGATAATACAAATGTGTACAATACAATCGGTGCACAAATACAATTTAGTAGAAAAGAAAACGGAAAGGTAAATTTGAGTTTAAAATTAAAATGGCACCGTACATAGTGTAAAAGGACAAAATATGTATAAATGAACTAAAATTGATGGGGACTTTTTTGTCCGCTACAGAATCCAGCCCATGTAGTTTGATCCTTGCCGAATGGAGTTAGCTGTTGAGAGATTAGCAATTTTGAAGTTGAACTGATTGTAGTGCTGTAGCACCTGGCCTGCAAAAAATTATCAATTTAGAATCAATGTAGTTAGTAAACTTGAAATATGAATGGAAGGGAAATTGAAATGTTGCCAGCTAGTAAATAGAAGTTATATTGGACATAGTTTAAACAACCATGTGGTTGGCGTGTTCATATAATAATGTAGCACAGCATGTCCTGCCATAAACTGTAGATTATTATGACCGGGCTATAATTGTTGTCTGTTAGTTTCTATTTTCTAATTTAGTCTAAGTCCGTAGGTATAAGAATTGCATTGAGTATTGCATATGGTATTTCTATACTTTATTTACAGTACTTGGTATCTGTTGGATTTATACCTTTCAATTTTGATTTATTAGATGATGCAAAGTGATACACTAAGTGCAGACTTAAATATCTAATTGCATCAGTCTTGAAAATAAAATACCAATATACTAACGATTATTGAAATTTTACTGTTTAAAAGATTAATTGTGATGTTCATGCCTTTTGCATATGATTAACATAATCCTCAAAATGCAGGAAGAGATGAATTCCGTGCAAGAGTTTATACGGGGATTGAGGCGGGAGCAAGGATCGGAGATATGACATACTTCGTGAGTTAGTCTTGTTTTGACTGTGGGTTTGATGTTCTATTTTTATAAGGTACATTGTATGATGTTTGAATTAGATGAAACAACAATGTTTGAGTTATGTAGCAATTTTATTTCATTGTTGGACATTATTTTTTTAAAATACATTTGTAGCAATTTTATGGTAATTTGACATAATGTTTTGTAATGATATATATTGTTACGATTTTGCATGTGGTTATATATTATATTTAATGCTTTCTGTTGCTGATGTTCGAGTTTATTATATTTTATTATGATCTGTGGTAGATGAAGATAAATACAATAGAATCATATTAAATTTTGGTGTACGGTGGCGTAGGGAATGCGTATGGAAATAGGCGTAGGGAATGCGTATGGAATACGGCGTAGGGAAGGCGTATGGAATGCTGCGTAGGGAAGGCGTATGGAATGCGGCGTAGAGAAGGCGTAGGGATTTTTTTGCGACGCATTGTTTTCCAACCTCTTCTTTGGCGTAGGGGTGGCGTAGGTAAAATCTTTTCCCTACGCCGCGCCTACGTCAAACTGGCATAGGGAATCCAAAATTCTTTTGTAGTGATTGTAGTCAATTCAAAGTCAAAGTCTCTAACCAGAGCAGTATGTTTAATTATAGTTTTTATTATTGAACCAAATTTTTTTTATTGGATTAACCAAGTTGAAGTGGACGATGTTGGAATTACCAAAATCAAATTCCATAAGTACTAAGCGTAATAGTTCGGATGAACAAAATTAATGTAGATAATCATTACTATTGGATACCACTTACAATAGTAAAATTGAATTTTTCCAAAAAGATGTGTAAGCAACAAATTGGGTCAAAACGTCACACCACTATCTAAGGTGAAAAATGAATGCTAATATTTAAATTGTTCAATATTAATCGTTTACTGAATTTACACCTTTGATTCACTCAACTATAACAATGAATACTCCAAAAAATCCATACCATTTAAATAAATTATCATCATTGTAAATTAATTAATATTAGTTATTATATTTAATTTGATGTGTTTGAATTCCATTAGTATGTGAAGACAA
The DNA here is from genome assembly GCA_030765085.1 of Allium cepa. Lineage (NCBI taxonomy): Eukaryota > Viridiplantae > Streptophyta > Magnoliopsida > Asparagales > Amaryllidaceae > Allium > Allium cepa. The sequence continues at coordinate 602,787,970 of CM060943.1, read as the reverse complement.
AATCCCTTACATGGATAAGGGGGATTTGACTTGACTGAGAATCGATGGAGAATTAAAGAGAGATGGTTTTAAGAAAGGAATTGGAAATGTTCCATAATGACAAGATCCCTTTCATTCATTAATGATGTACCGGAAAATACAACATTTTTGTTACTTGACCAACCATCAGAAGAAGCAAATACAACGGGTACACTAATAAGTAAGATTGATGAAGTCACAATTAATGCAAAAACAGCTAATTGGAAAGCAATAGTCATATTTTTAATCCTCCAAGTTACCAACAAATGAACTATACCATTTGATCCCCGCTTCGTTAAAATTGCCGAAAAACATCTTTTTGCAGCATCCATAAAATGCAACAAAACACATTTATTGTTGCACTTACAAAACGCCATCAAATGCTTACAATTGCCACTAGAAAGTACTACGTACGACCACAAAATATTTTAGTACCATTTTTCAAATGCCACCATATATATTTTATAGCGTTTATTTTACTGCATATTCTTTTTTGTAGCATTCATTAAATCCTGCTAAAAACTGTTGATTTTCTATGCAAATTTCTAACATATTTCAACATGAATGTATGATTATCACATGTAAACAACCGAAATACACATTAATCACATAATGAAATATGATATACAAACAATTCAATGTAAAATATTTTAAACAAAATAACTACGTTCACATAAAATCCATAACCGTGTAGATATAGTACCAATTCATTACTAACAAAATGTTACAACGTAGATAACGATTAAAAGCAAGTAACAATTCACTGCTGCAGCCGATCATTTCTTCAAAAACACTTATTTACCCGTAGACAAGTCATGATCATATATTTAGACCAGGAAATCTACTTCTTCCACGAATTGTTAGGAAATTAAGATCACAGTGACATCCAGCAAAAACTTTTCCTTCTTGGCCATGCCGTTTTAGGTCGCTTCCTGTTGGAGTAGGAAGATGGGGTCCCTAGAACTAGAAAACAAGGATAGAGCAAATTAGACACAGTTCATGTGAGTATTTAGATACATGTATAAATTATCAGCTACCAACGACTTTTAAGTGATGTATTTTGGATTTTATATGTGAAAAAGTTTTAAGAAACATTAAATCTTGATAATTTAAGAGACTTAACGTAGAGCTTGTGAAAATGAGGGAGAGAATACTTAAAGCCATTAATTACTTGGAGTCCATGCACTAATGCTTGCAAATTTTAAAATTAGCATCAATTCTGTTCAGCATCTTGTTCTCCCACAGCTAAATGCATGCTTAATTGCTAATCATGTAAGTTCTAATTATTTTAAGAAAATAAAAGACTAATGTATCTGGTTACTTTGGTGTTCTACATAAAATATCAAGAGAATCAATTTGTATCCAAATGATACTCAAGATTTTATTTTTATTTTACCCTTTCATATTGTGCCTAGGATTGACTTTGATCATCACCTTCTCGATTGAAAAGAAAAAAATGAAGTGTAAATAACATCAAAAATCTTGAGGAACTGTGACCTGGTTCATTAAAGAAGTGTAAGCATCCTTTGGCAGGCCAAAATCGATTGCAACCATTTCTGCAACAACCTACATACCTCACAAAATATTATAGGTGGGAATAGTTAAACAGTGAAACTAAACCATATAAGTTAGATTAAAAAGGATGTTGTTATTATAATTCCTTCAAAGATATCAGTTTCTACATAATTCCAAAACTTATCATTACCGTGGTTATCCTTGCTGCAGCTTCGCACTCAACATTTTGATCACTAAAATGTTCATCAGTTGAAGTTAATATTCAGCGAGTTATTTATTTAAAGGGAGTATTCCTTAGGGACTTTAGATACTATTAGTTATATATGTTCATAGTTTAGCAGTAGATTCAATAATAAAACAATGGTGAATTTTACTTATATTAAATTTAGTAGTTATTGTTTTATATGCTAATTCACGCATTTTGTGTAATTCTGAATTAATTATGTTTATTCTGTCTTATACTAGTGCACGCAATCCATAATGTGAAGGAATAGGAAACGTAAAAGTTTAGCATTTTGTAATATTTGAGAAAACCTGAGATACCATGGAGATAAAATGCAGTTCAGCAAACTAGATTTGGTGGAAACCAGTTGTAGTCCTCATTGCTGCAATGTCTACAATTTATACAATAATAAGTAGTAAATCATTGTAAAAGGCTTTGGACGTATGAATGGAACTTTTATATATATTTGTTTTTGGTAAACATCTATAATTTAAGCTCTTGGTATAGCTGTTTGTAACTTATATATTAGTATTTGTAATTCAAATTGTAGTATATTGGTAACTTTGATAACTGCGTTTTCTTTTTTAATTGATGGACAGGACAATTGAGCTTGGGTAATAACACATGAGTACTTAAAGACTTTCTCGTATTGAGCTGGGATGATAACCCATGTAGCATAGTGCCATCATCTATCTATGTCTCAATAAACTTTCTCATAAATAAATAACCCATGAGTACCTGAAGACAGCGTGCGGCGCATTCATTTTTTGAATCAATTGGTAATCTACACTACATTATGACTACTGAGTTGAATTGAAGGGTTGCGTATGTTATTCCTTTTGTATTTCTCACCTGTTCGACCATAGTATCTATTTCTCCAAATCAAGCTAATCTGATCGTCCTTCTCATCCTTCCTGACACCTAACCCTATTTGAAAATAAATTTAATGGTGATTCTTCAACTGCGGCTTTTCCTCCAATGAAGACGACGATCGTCGGCCATCGCTGATTCGAGCATCTTCAACTTGGATCAAATTTAAAGCGCACAAATTCCTCAAAATCATAGATAAATGCAAAACCCTAATTTCCAGAATGGCCCTATCTCGCAAAAACCAGTCTACTGATGGTTATCGCTCCGCCCTCTTTTTCTCCCGATGCCTGTCGACTTTCCCCATCGGCTGGCGGGTGCGCGTACTCGATTCATAAGAGGGTTTAATTGACGCCTGTTAGATCTTCTCACCATGTAAGCACCCGTTACTACTTATTTTTTGCGACAGGTTTAGATTAGCTAGGTTCCTCTTATCTCCATAATTTATTTGATTAGGATTGTTGATTTCTGTTATCATAAACAATTTTTTTTGCTTTGTTAGGTTTACTGTAAGCTGAAAATTAGTGTATTAGGTGTTTGGGACCTTTAATTTTCCATGATTCCGTTAACGAAGATGATTCTCTCACTACGTACATCAACCTACACTGAAAACTAATATTTCTTTTGTTTCATCGGTTTTGCAACACTTTTTACTTGGTAGAAGTCAAAGAAAACGAATCCTGGGCTATAAAATTATGCATTCAGAGACTAGCATCCACCATTTGCAGAAATCCCTGACATTTAACATGCTTTCTTCCACTTTAATTGACCTTTTTGTTGATTTTCTATGTTTTATAGACAATGTATGTGCTTTTCTTTCGCTAAGTGTGCCTTTTATGTTTAGTGCCCGATAGTATTTGATCTGTAAAAGCAAAAATATCACACCAGCATATTAATTAAAAACCTTGCAATCTGTATCACTGTTAATTTTAGTTTTAGCATACCGTCTACCCATTTTAGATTAGTTCTCCTATTTTAGATGGTATTAAACTGCTGCTTATCTAAAGCTAACCTATATCGTTACTACATATACTCTTACCGCTATTAACTATATGGTAGACAAACACATTATAAATAAAGGGAATGTTTGTCAAACATGCTTAATAACTTCCATAATTCATCAAAATCCTTCGGATACAAAACATATAAATTTCGTCCTTGTTTTTAAATGCGGCTTATTTTTTTTCTCAAAGTACACTTATCTGTCATGCTAAAATCATGAACCCACGCTTTTTTTTTATCATTCTACGTTTATTCCACATCAAAATCACATTTTCTTCTATAAAATCCGAGAAATCTACAAAATCGAACAGCAAAACAACCTAAATCAACCACAAATCTTACACATTCAAGATCAAACAAGGCAAAATGGGAAGATCGAAGGTGATATATCTCAATTTCTAAAGTAGTCAATCTATGCTCCATCTTTTTCAATCGATGCATCTTAGGGTTTTTTCCAAGTGATTTAGAAACATTTTCAAGTTAGCCATGCTTTTAATCGAACTTTTTAATGGTATTATACACAAAAGTGAGAACGCAAACGATAAACTGCAACACTCTAATTGCTGCAATTTTTGTTAAAAATTGTTCAAAAAACTATTTGCTCTCTTCAAATTTCAAAGCAGATGTAATTAACGTGTTATTTGCACATTTTTAAGCAATACATTCGATCAATTTCACTATTTGTCTGCAATTTTTCATAATAATTACAAATCATCGGTAAATATCATACTAATGTCAATTATTCACATTATTGCAGACAAATATGCAACTATGTTGAACATGTTTGAATATCTCTGCACCATTTATGTATAAACGAAAATAAGTAAGCATCAATGACAATATCACATATGGCTGCCACAATTCACTTTAATTGCTTACTTTTCTCAACAATTGAGTTAAACGGACTAAACTCATTTTTATATGGAGTTTTTGGATAGTCTAATGTTAATTATCCACAACTATTGCAAACAAATATGTACTATGTTGAACATGTTTGAATATCTCTACAACATTTATGTATAAACGAAAATAAGTAAGCATTAATGACAAAATATCACGTATGGCTGCAACAATTCACTTTAATTGCTTACTTTTCAAGAACAACTGAGTTAAACGGACTAAATTCAGTTTTATGTGCAGTTTTTTGAATAGTCTAATATCAATTATTCACAATAATTGCAGACAAATATACAACTATGTTGAACATGTTTGAATATCTCTACAACATTTATGTAAAAATGAAAATAACTAAGCATTAATGACAATATCACATATGGCTACCACAATTCACTTTAATTGCTTACTTTTCAGCAATAATTGAGTTAAACAAACTAAACTCAGTTTTATGTGGAGTTTTTTTGAATAGTCTAATGTCAGTTATTCACATTTATTGCAGACAAATATGTAACTATGTTGAACATGTTTGAATATCTCTGCACCATTTATGTACAAATGAAAATAAGTAAGCATTAATGACTATTCACTTTAATTGCTTACTTTTCAGCAAATATTGAGTTAAACTGACTAAACTCATTTTTATATGGAGCTTTTTGAATTGTCTAATGTCAATTATTCACAACTATTGCAGAAAAATATGCAATGTGTTGAAAATGTTTGAATATCTCTGCAACATTTATGTATAAACGAAAATAAGTAAGCATTAATGACAATACCACACATGGCTGCAACGATTCACATTAATTGCTTACTTTTGAGCAACAATTGAGTTAAACAGACTAAACTCATTTTTATGTGCAGTTTTTTGAATAGTCTAGGGTCAATTATTCAAAATAATTGTAGACAAATATGCAATTATGTTGAACATGTTTGAACATCTCTACACCATTTATGTATAAACGAAAATAAGTAAGCATTAATGACAATATCACATATGGATGCAGTAATTCAATTTAACTGCTTACTTTTCAGCAATAATTGAGTTAAACAGACTAAAATCTGTTTTATGTGCAGTTTTTTGAATAGTCTAATGTCAGTTATTTATAATAATTGCAGACAAATATGTAACTATGTTGAACATGCTTGAATATCTTTGCAACTTTTATGTATAAACGAAAATAAGTAAGCATTAATGACAATACGCATATGGCTGGAACAATTCACTTTAACTGCTTACTTTTCAGCAATAATTGAGTTAAACAAACTAAACTCAGTTTTATATGCAATTTTTTGAATAGTCTAATGTCAATTATTCACAATAATTGTAGACAAATATGCAACTATGTTGAACATGTTTGAATATCTCTTCAACATTTATGTATAAACAAAAATAAGTAAACATTACTGATAATATCACATATGGCTGCAATAATTCAGTTCAATTGCTTAGTTTTCGGCAATAATTGAGTTAAACAGATTAAACTCAGTTTTATATGCAATTTTTTGAATAGTTTAATGTCAATTATTCACAGTTATTGCAAATAAATATGCAACTATGTTGAACAATTTTGAATATCTCTGCAAGATTTATGTATAAACGAAAATAAGCATTATTGACAAACTCACATATGGCTGCAACAATTTAGTTTAATTGCTTACTTTTCAGCAATAAATGAGTTAAACAGATTAAACTTAGTTTTATGTGCAATTTTTTAAATGGTTTAATGTCAATTATTCATAGTTATTACAGATAGATATGCAACTATATTATGCACTTTTGAATATCTTTGCAACATTTATATATAAAGAAAAATAAGCACTACTGACAATATCACATATGGTTGCAACAGTTTAGTTTAATTGCTTAATTTTCAGCAATAATCCAATTAAACAGATTAACGTCATTTTTATGTGCAATTTTTTGAATAGTTTCATTGAAATTATTTCGAAAAAAGTAAAGAAAAATCTGATGATATTTATAATTAGCAATGGTAAATCATAGACCAACCATAGGGATCCCGTTTTACAGAAAAATCCACATGACGAAAAAATGATGGGTAAAAAACTCTCCAAGACTCGATTGAGGTTTGGATAGGCTTTTTTGGGTATGAAGCTAACCATTGACGGCTTAAAGCAGTCATAGCCGTAGAACTCACAGAGAGTTACGTTTTGACTGGTTATGACTCCCGTAACTCTAAACAAGTCAATAGTTATGTCCATCCGAAGAATCGATATCTAAAGCATGCAACATCTACGGTGCAAGGTGCAACCAAAATGCCGAAAAAGTGTCGTACGACTTTTACAAATGAGTGCATGGATTTGAAACGGAGCAGTACCATGATGCACCGCTCTCCAGCGGTGGTAAATCATAGACCAGCCACGGGGTATTTTGAAGTTTACAGTTATTCAAATTGTTGCTAAAAAATAAGCAATTGATTTTTAAAACTGTTGGGATATATGCAACGATACCATATACAAGAAAAGTTGTGTATAAGTTTAACGGTTTTTTCAATAGTTTCATTGGAATACCAATCTATTTGGAAAAAGTGAAGAAAATTCTAGTGATATCTATAATTAGAAACAACATATTTTCCATTTCACGATTGTTCAAATTATTGCTGAAAAATAAGCAGTTATTTTTTAAAAATGCTGAAATATATATGTAATGACCCTGACTCGACTTTCGAAAATCGACATCCATACTTCACCCGCATTCGAATGCCGCAGATTCAAACGTCGAGTCTGGTTCGCCGGAGCTTATAACAACATTAGGTGAATACAACACAGTGGAAACAAAATGATTTTATTGGTACGCAACATTGATACAACAATGATACAATATGAAGTGATCGATATTATCAGAGATATAACAGTGGAAAGAAAACTTCAATAGTGGAACACCAACATCGCCTTCAATAGAAAGAGAGAGAGCGAGAGAATCCATCTCGAATGCGAAAGCTTCAAAGACTTCAAATGTAACAACCCTGTATTTTGTAATTATTTTATTGTATATTATAATTATTTTTAATGTAAGATTTTGATTTAAAAACTTATTTTACTTATTTGAAATGATTAAATTTATTATTTAAATATAATCTTGATTTTTATACGAGTTATAATTCCAAAATTTTGTAAGTTGAATATTTGCCTGAAATGCTGATTTTGGTCAAAATAGTCAAACTGTGACTTTCAACTTAAAATTTTAAAAGTTTAAAATTTTAATTTTTTTCTTTTATTATGAAAGTACATAAAATTATAAGAACACCACTTTTCGTTTCGTTGAATTTGGATGTAAATTGTGAAAGTTATACCCTTTACAATATTGTGCGTATATAGGGTTATTTAACAATGACTATTTTAAATTGTATAAATTACTTCTTCTTGGTTATATTTTATTTTAATATGTGATAATATGTTTTATTATGTATATTTTGACTTTTAAATATTTTTAAATGATAATAGATTTTTTCCAAAATTTACTGTATTTATTTCCTATTTTTAAAGGCTGATTTCTAATTTTCTGCCATTTTCTTCATATAAATTGTATTTAATAATTTTTTTTTTGTGAATGCACTTTTATTTTTTTTGTTATTTTATTTGTTATAAATATTTTACAAGTCCATGAAGATTTTCTAAAGTTCATTTGGATTTATTTCTAATTTTAAAGCCCAGTCTACAATTTTAAGCCATTTTCTTATTTTAATTATATATAATTAAAATTTATTTATTTATTTTATGCACTCACTTTTATTTGCTGTGTTTTACTTTATTTTATTCATTTTACATGTATTTAAATTTAAGTAAATTTTTCCAAAGTGTATTGAAGTTATTTCTACTTTTTAAGTCTAGTTTTCATTTTTCTGTGCTATTTTTCTTATTTAATCATATCTAATTAATATTTAATTTTTAATATTTTGTTTATCTGTTATATTTTCGAATTTTAACTGAGATTTTAATTTTTTTCAGTTATTTGGATGTATATAAATATATATGAGAAATTTGAAAGGGTTAAGATCTAAGAAACGGAAAAAACGTTTTATCCGTTTCTTTTGCAGTTTCTTCTGTCATTAATACATCAATTCATCTTAGCCATTCCTTTCCCCATCCTTTGCAGCCGACTTCCTCTTGTCATTCATGAATTTTTGAAGCCCCAAAACCCTAAAAATCATGGCCTCCACCTTGAAGAAAAAAAATTAGGTAAATCCCTCTCTTCTTTATACTTTTTTTACTTTTCGATGCAATTTTGCCTTATTTCTCTTCTAAGTTTGGATCGGCCTCTTCTCCATAGCCGCAGCCACAAACTCCTACATCTCTTCCATGCCTCCAACACCATCTACTCCACCAACCATGACCATGGCCGAGCCATCTATGGTGGCCAAACCCTTCAAATTGCAACCTACATGTCTAAAAACAATGTTTTTGACCATTGTTGCCTCATTCCCTTCATCTCCACTTGTTGTCTTGCCTATATGATGTTAAACCTGACCTATATGATGTCATACCTGAGCCAATGCATCATCATAGCCAAGCATAAGTGTCCCTTAGGCCAAGCATTGAAGTGGTTGAAGCAATGTCCAATCTATCTTGTTCATTTCGCTTTGTATTTCAAAATTGTTTCAATGTTATTTTATGTTGAATGTTTATATATTGTCTGGTTTGTTTTGTTTTGGGTTGATGATACAAAATCATATCTTGGCTATCTTTCAACTCAAATCAAAAGTCGTGAAATTGTGCTTGTCGTGCCTTTGGAGTCGTGCTTGTATGTTGTTTTGGTCTCTAGCTTTGGAAAAGGTGAGTTTTTCTCACTCTGACATATATACTTATGAAAAGTGGATTGATGACAAGTGTTTAGTAATGTAAAATGTTTATGCAAGTTAATGATGATCATATGATATGCTATGCCATGTTATTACCATGTTAAAACTGTTAATTTTCACCTGACATCTGATATATGACTGTATATTGTGATATTGACCTTGTTTATATTATTTCTGTATATGATCACACTGCAAGTTCCCTGTTAGAAAAAATGTTATGGGCTGAAATGATAGGCCTGAGTTATTTTATTTATTTATTTAAACTTGGGATTGCGGGTTTGAAATGATAGAACCCGGATTTTTACCTTTTAAACTGCGGATTGAAATGATACATATCCGTATCACTTGACCTAGGTTAGAAAACTATATACAGACCCGTGGTTATTCTATAAAGTGCTTTGAATATTTTAAGTATTTTAAAAATATAAAATTATGAAATTTGATTTAAATAGATTTTGAAAGGTTTTAGAATAAATAAATTATGATTTTTCTATGTGTTAAAAATGTAATTTATGAATGGATTAACTGGATTTTGAAATATAACTTATGTTTGAAATTTGGAATTTTGGCTACAAATGATATTTAAGTTACATGAATAAAATGGACTTTAATTTTATTTGGAAAATGGTAAATATGATAAATTGATTTATATTTGAATTTAAGTGATTTATTAAAGAATTATTGATTTTCTACAAATTTAAGTGGTTGAATAAATGACTGTTGAAAATGAAATTTTAAAATATAACTTGACTTGAAAATGTGAAATTTGAGTTTTAACTAAAGATGTTAAATTAATTAAATAAACTGGAAGTTTAGTTAAATTTGTGAAATGGTAATATAAATCTGAAATGTTAAGTTTTAATTTACGAAAGAAACGTATAGGTTTTAATTTACGAAAGAAACGTATAGGTTTTAATTTATGAAAGAAAACGTATAGATTTTAATTTATGAAAGAAACGTATAGGTTTTAATTTATGAAAGAAACGTATAGGTTTTAATTAATGAAAGAACGTATGGTGTTCTAATTAATGATAGAAACATGTTCCTAATTAATGAAAGAAAGGTATAAGTTTTAATTAATGAAAGAAACGTATAAGTTTTTAATAAATGAAAGAAACGTGTAAAGTCCTAATTAATGAGAGAACATGAAAGTTTTAATTAATGCAAGAACATGTAAAGTTTTAATTAAGAAAGAAACATGTAAAGTTTTAAGTAGTGTGGTATTGATTTAAATTAATAAATGTTCATTATTGTAATAGGAATATAAAATTTAAAACGTACAGTTGACACGTAGATTTTGATCAATGTAATGGTGTATTTTAAATTGATTAAAATGATAAATGTTACTTACTGTAATAATAAAATGTAAGTTGATAACGTACATTTGATAAGCAAGTTTTAATTTATGTGAATGACATACTTTAAATGATTAAAATAATAAAGTTTCTTTATTGTAATGATAATGTAAGTTAATAAGGTGCTTTTAACTTAACACAAGAATTTCGGTTTAGATTGTATATTACAGTAAGAAAGTTTATTTAACTATAAGGCTATGATAAATTGACATGTTAAAATTTTAAGCTTATCAATACTTTGATTATATACAATGTAAAGTGGAAAGTAGTACATTCCAAAAATGCTATGATTCCTTAAGGTAACATTTCCAAAATGCTATGGTAATTTAAAGGAATATTTCAAGTTTAATAAATTTAAAGAAATATTCAATGATTTGAAAATTTGGGTTTTATTTGAATGATATAATATTGAATTATTTTTGAAATGGAAATGATACAATTGTGATATTGTTTTGAAATGAGTATGATATTTTGGTCTTGAAAGTATAAATTATTTGAAATAAATATCCATGGGTTATAATAACGATTGGTTCTTAAAGAGACCGGGATCGGATATTGTCTTATAGCCGGCCAATACCGAAAACCACTTTAACAACTGTGTACGCGGTGGAGATTCCAGAATGAAGTAGGATGGTGGCGACATTCTCGAGGTATATTACGTGGACCCAACTCCCGTGACTTGGCATATATGACTAAAACAGGAGCTATACCGGGCTACACAAAGGGTCGCACCCTTTCATCGAGCATGCTTCATCGGAAACCATTCTATTACTGTTGTGATTCGATTCGGTGGCGCCACTTTGATTCGGGGGTATTGTTCGAGGTGGGCGGAAACTGCTGGCTTGCCGTCACCACCGGTCCGGGAGTGCAAACGGTGTATCCACCCTGGCATTTCCTTGCGTGCCGTGTCATATCCTTATATCGAGCCCACTACGATTTTGGTTTTAAAGATCCGACTGCGTTAAGGTTCATCATCCCCTTAACGCTATTTTCTATATGATTATACTTTACTGATTAGACACTACCGTATATAGCGTATATTACCACATAGTAAATAGTTTAACGGATCCTTAGAGGATGGGCGGTCCCAAGCATCCTTTAAGTTACTGATGCATTTTGTTACTGTTCACTTGAGTTGATTTACAGTTTATAAGTATTTATGTCCTGACTCGAGGGTTTTGTGTTTTGCTTTACGCTCGGGTCAGATTGATTGAGTTAGCATTCAAGATTCACCTTCGGCGTTGGAGCTTTCCTTGAAGATCCAGCCATCTATTTTGTTTCAGTATCCAGTGGTTCAGTGATGTATCTGATTTGTACCTGATGTATCCAGTTACTCTTCTGTTGTATCTTATTTAACTCCGATGTATCTCATATTTATATAGTAGCTTCATGGACTACTATCTCCTCTTTTACTTCCGCTGCATTATCATTACTCTGTGTCTGTAATCTGTGATTTTATTTACTGTATATTCTGAGATTTGCCAAATTTTTAATTACAACGCGGTATTTTGAGCAATTCAATTCCGGCATGAGTGTCTACCTATACACTTATAATGGATGCGAATGGTTGAAAATATCGGGTCGTTACATCAAACCCAAAAACTCGAACCACCATCATGCTGAAGTTAAGAAAACTCGATGCACAATGCGATCGCCAAACTAAAGACTCCAAAGATTACCAAAAACTACACTTACTAGCAGATTATCTAATAACCTGACTCTAGATTGTCCGTGTGGAAATTTTTGGGCACCCGTAATTGGGATAGGGAACAATAAACTCCAAATCAGTCATGAGACTCGTGTGTGCAAATAAAAACAGTTGTACTTGAACAAAAGAAATAAAAATGAAATCCACTATGCTTTTTGGAAAATGAAACTACCATAAGGCCTCACGCCACACACACAATGTAGTCACACACTTGGAGGAGATTTCTCCTTATGATATTCAAACATGCTTGATACGCGAAAATCTTTTTGATATTATTATTAGTGCATAGTGCAGAAAACATTTCGAAAACATAATATTAATCTTAGCCAGCATAGGTATCATTATATTATGTCTGCTATAGCTACCATTTAAGAATGGCAGGTTATACAACTGCAATTGTAGAGGGCTCGTTTTGGGTGATTGGATTTCCAACAAATGATCAAGGCTAAGGAACTTCCTTCACCGAATGGGTACGCCTCTGGAGGGACGCCTTGAGAACCTAATCGGATCTCTACCAACACAATGTCGCGTTACCTCTGTAACTAGGTAACTAACTATCACGAGTATGTCATCCCCCGATCGTCACCTACCTTTATCCGAGGACTCACCGACAAATTTTCCAACAAATCCACATAAGTTAAATACCTGTGCTCCATACCATGATATCACTTTTTATCCAAAATGAAATGCACATACCCTAAAGGGCGCGACCCTCGTAACCTTGCTGCATCCTTCCTATTTCGACCATTTTCAGAGTGTGAGGTTCGATGAAGTCTCGTCCACAAAGCTACGTTTTTCACAAAAGCCATGCTTCGATCCACAAATGATCAGCACTTAGCATGCAGCATTACCAAGTTGGGAATATACCACGTAACCATCAACTATATAACCTCCGCGCTCGTGTGTCTCAGAGTAGGGTGTTAAGCTAAGAGAATAAATTCTCCGCCGTTAAACAGAAATGTATTTGATAGAAACCATCTTTACATCTCAAAGTGTAACATCAGACATACGTCCACAAAAGTCCATTCTGGGTCTGAATGGAATCGAAGGCATTTGAAAGAAGCCCTTGCAAAATCCGGGTATTCACAATCTTGATCAGACTCCCCATCATATATGGAGATCTCTATACCGGAGCAACTCAGTGCAGAGACGTTCGACAGGTAATCATTTCGTTCTCGAAAATACTCGGTCTTCACCACCGTCTTCAATTGTTATCCATTGCGTGGTGTCATTAATTCGGACTGGTTTTTACGACATAAAGTCCTCACTCGGCTAAACCGAATAATGAGTGCGTATTTTAAAAGCAAATGGATATATTGGGATCTTAGTTAAGTCACAACTTTTCAACATTTGTTCCCCAAACCTTTTTTTTGAATAGCTTAAACAAATTTCCATTTCAAATCTTCTATACAAAAGATACACCTTTAAGATCCTCTTCAATTTGAAAACAAAGTTCACCAATATTTAACAAAGATTCATTCATAGCTTTCAAAACAATTTCAAATTTGAAATCCTTTCAACAAAAACTGGGAATTCTTTCGTTGTATGAAAACCATTATCATTTGAAAACAAATGCTTTTCATTTCGGAAAATCCGATTAAATTTGCTCAAGTTAAAGCCTTTCAAAGTATACATTGGAAAATCAGCAAACTGCCGTATTCTTGGTATGTTCTATTTGAATTAAATTTAAACTCCAAAAATAATTCATTTAAAAGACTTTTAAAATTGGTTTAAAATCCACATTATATAACTTGTATACCTCTTTTTAAACCATAGTTTCCAAAATTGTAAACATATATACATAGAACTTAACTTCAAATCTTGAATTCAAATTCAAATTAAACTATTTTAATTTCAAAATTTTAACAAACCATTCAAATAATTTTAACTACAAAACTCCTTTCATATTAACCCAATTTCACTTCCAAACCATTTTGGATTCATAATTCAACTTTGAAATTCTTTTACTATTTTGAATTAATTTCAAAAACCCATGACATAACCAATTTTCCGTGAAATCCATATTTGTGTGTGTGTGGTGCAGTCTAGGCGTTTTGCACACAACAATAAAATATCACAACCATCATCAATTCGAGCACAACAATATCGATAAGCGGTATAATCCTATAACGCTTATTTTTCATTCACAGATAAACAAGTAAATTCAATATAGACAAATAAATCATAGTTCACAGCTCAATTCAGAACAATCATATCACAAAACGTCACAAATCAAAGATATCAAATAATTCAAAGCATTCAATACAATCCAAACATACATAAGTAAGATCAATTAATCACCTGATTATAATTAATTTAAACCAGATTTATTAGTTATGAATAAATTACTAATCCTGGTTAATTAACATTAATTAATTACAAATTATTTATTATTATTTTGGTTAATGAAATTAATTAATCATCCTTAATTAACCATCTTAATTTATTATATTTAATTAATCACAAAAATTAATTAACCTCAAATGAATTAATTAACTAACCCTTAATTAATTACATTAATTAATTATCCATAATTAATTAATTAACCTTTAATTATTAATTAATTAACCCTTAATTATTAATTAACCTTTGATTACAAATTACCCTTTAATTAATTATTCTTTAATCACTTGATTAATCGACCTTTAATTATTAATTAATTATTCTTAATTACTTTCATTAAGTAATTATCTTTAAGTAATTAATTACCCTTAGTTACTTTATCAATTAATCAACCTTTTAAGTAATTACATTAAGTAACCATCCTTAATCATAAATTAATTAATCAATTATTTAACCTTTAATTAATTACATTAATTAATCAACCATTAATTAATTACATTAAGCAATTATCATCATCTTTTAAATTATTTACATTAAGAAATTACTCAAGGCCCTCATTAATCAAAAGATAAACCATTTATCTTAATTAATTTCTTAATTGAAATATTTAAATCTTATTAAATAAATCCTTTGAAACAAATTATCATTAATATATAATCTAACTTAAAATCTTTAAGTTAATTATAAATTGAAAACATTCAATCTTCAAAATTAATTTCTTAATTATACTATTACATTTGTTTAAAATAAATTTTAAGAATCAATTTAAAATAAAGGATATATATGTTACAACACTTCAAACTTGATTAATTAAAATATTTTAAAAAATCCTTAACTAATTCAAAACTAAAAATAAACATTTATTATTTTACAAGAAATAACAAGAAAGTGTTTAAACTTGTTTTAATTTAAATTGGAAAAAACTGGTTTATTTAAAAATTCAGAAACCAAGACACGAGACTAACTCGATTCAGATCCGATCCATTTTTAGATCTCCCCGAGCAACCCTCGAGTCACTTCCCTTTTCTTTTTTTTTCCTTTGTTATGTTAAAAAAAAAAATTAAACTATTAAACCCTGTAACGCTCATGCGCCCAACCCGATTCATCACTCGAGCCATTTCCTATTCTTCCTAGGTATGAACCCAAGCTCTCTCCTATTTTAGTTACAAGACCATCCTCCAAACAAACACTGACACCACGTACACGTGTACGTACGATCGGAGCAGCTCCAGTCGACGCCGCCATCGCTAGCACATCGCCTTCGATCACCATTCTCGATTCCGACCACCCAAACTTCACATCGATGACGAACTCAAAATCGAACACTATGGAGCCTACTGGAACAAAACAGCTCGACCAAAAACTCGCTCGCACCTCCTATCTCCGACCATCGGAGATCACTGAATCACGCCCGAACCTTTGCCGTACGTTCATCTTCCTTTTCCCTTGCCCTGACCCATCTCAACGACGCCATGGTGCCAAAATCGCCTTGGATTCGACTTCGTCCAGATGATGACCTAAAATCCTACATTGACTCGGCCAAGCCACCACGGTGGACTAACAACCTCCTTACCATTTTTCGATGATCTCCGCTACCCAGGCTATCTCCAACCCCAAACCCGAGACCACCGAACTTCGCGATCGCCAAAATTCAATGAAAACCCAATCCCGTTCAACCTTTAATTTCTTTCAATATATAAGCTTGAAAATTATGATTCTATTTCCAAAAATCATTATTTTTAAAGATGAGACTAGCTATATAATCAAGACATGAATTTTTAACGATCGAATTTTTGACTTGATTTTGTCTTTCATTGTTCTTCCCATTTCCCAGTCATCCTACTTTCAATCTTCACCTAAAACCATTTTTAAAATTTAAATCTTGCTTATTCAAACCTATTTCCTTTAAGCATTTTATCTAAAAAAAGAATGGAGGAAGAGATTTTGAATTTTGAATCAGGTTTTGAAAACCCGTTAAGCTAAACAGTATATATATGTGTGTGTGTGTGTGTGTGTTTGCGGACATACGTATTCAAACCATTTCATATCATATATACACAAACATATTTACTTCCATGCAAACGTTTTCACAATCATACTTTCAAGTATTATCCAAACATCAAGATATAATAACAGATTCAAGAAGTTTGGTCGCCTGGATCAAAAAAACACCTGTGAAGCTTGGAAAATGGAAGATAGAGAACTGGAAATGAATTTGAAGACTTTGATCTTGAAAACTGAAATCTGGAACTTTGATAATGAACTGAAGCATTGTTTAATTTTTGATCTGGAAATTGACTTGTTGCCTAATTGCTTTGATTATGCTTCAGGTTGAAGTTCTAATTGTTTTCAGGTTTAAGGCTTCCAGTTTTTGAATTTATGCTTGCTCTCAATTTTTGAGTTAAATCTGTTCCAGGTTTGAATTTGTGGAAGATTTGTTTCAGGCTTTTGTTTTTGAAACTTGCTTGTTGATCTATTTTCTGGTTTAAGTTTTGCTGTTTGTTTTTGAAGAATGAAAGAAAATGGGAAGAGAAAGGGAGTAGTGTACGTATAACTTTTTTTTCTTCTTTCTTCTTCTTTTCTTCACCTTATTTATTAATTTTAAAAATAAAAAGTATCAATGACACTTGGATTTGTGCATGTTAATTTACTTACAAATGTTTAATTCCATGTTAAAATTTCCAACACTTGTTAATCCTTGTTGTAATTATTTTACAAGTGTTATAAGCATAGATTTGTATGTATAAACCCTTTTTAAATTAATTAATTATGTATTATCTTTATATTAATGTGTTATGTTTTTAAATGTGTGTGTGTGTGTACACACACAAATTACATTTAGTTATGTGTAAAATTAAACTTAAAGTTATTATACTTAAATTTATATAAATAAATACTAGTGTTGAAAATGTTCAATTTTAACTTTAATTAACTTTTAGAATTTTTTTATAATTAATTCAAAACATAACTTCCAAAATATAGATATACATACATATATATATATATATATATTATAATTCCAAAACAAATTTTTAATAGTTTAAAATTATAGAGTTTTCAAATTCAAATTATTTCTCAAAATATTTATTTTTGAATTTCAATTTCAAAATCCAATTTATAATCAATTTATACATATATATAAATAAACATACAGATATCTTATTTAATTTGGAAAGTATCAAATTAATTTACAATTTAATCCAAAATTTTATATTAATTATCAATTTAAATTTGACTTAAAAAGGGGATCATTACAGATTCCCCCCCTAAGAAAATTTCGTCTCCGAAATTTGCTAGACAGGGAGACAAACAAAGAACAGATGAACACACAGAAAGATAGAGAAATTGATTACTAGATCAAAATGAAATATCAATTCTATATTTGGCTTAACAAATCAGAATATCATCAATAAGTATGAGAACGAACTTATTCAATACTTTACGAGATTCTTGGTTCATCCGGTCTACGAAATATGCAAGGGCACTGGTTAGTTCGAAGGATAATTAACCGTTCGTAGAATGTAACTAGACCCAAAAGAACAAACAAATGGATACAAACCAATTTAAATTCATATTTTGTTAACCAATTTATTCAAATAAAATTCCAAATTTATTAAGGTTAAAAATGATAGGAATTGATGGAAAGAATACGAAATAGGGCTTCCCTACAACGAAAACAAAGATTCGTAGGGCCACCATCACACCAAAGATTCTTCTTGTAGCTGTCAGGAAATCGTCGAAGAATTGAAATTGGATGGTGGTCAAAAGAGATTGAGGGAAAATTGTTCCTTGTTATTACAGGGTATCGACCATTTGTAGTGGTACTCCCCTGCCCTTACCTCGTCCTCTACTTGCACTCATTCTCACTATCAGTGAATAGTAAGAGAATTTACTGAAGCATACGGGCAAGATATCTTAGGGATACTCATTCTAGGGCATTAGTAACCCTATCTCTAATGAGTCATCTCATGTGTTATACTCCAAAGCTAAAGCTCTTACTCAACCTTTAGCTCTGATACCGCTGTAACAACCCTGACTCGACCTTCGAATCGACATCCATACTTCACCCGTATTCGAATGCCACAGGTTCAAACGTCGAGTCTGGTTCGCCAGAGCTTATAACAACATCAGGTGAATACAATACAGCGGAAACAAAATGAATTTTATTGGTACACAGCATTGATACAACAATTATACAATATAAAGTGATCAATATTATTAGAGATACAACAACAGTAAGAAAACTTCAACAGAGGAACACCAACAATGCCTTCAATAGAAAGAGAGAGAGCAAGAGAATCCAATGCTGCATCTCAAATGCCAAAGCTTCAAAGACTTCAAACCCAAAAAATCGAACCACCATCATGCTGAAGTTAAGCAAACTCGGTGCACAATGCGATCGCCAAACCAAAGACTCCAAAGATTGCCAAAAGCTACACTTACTAGCTGATTATCTGATAACCCGACTTTAGGCTGCCCGTATGGAAATTTGTGGGCACCTAGAGTTTAGAAAGGGAATAATAAACTCCATGTCAGTCATGAGACTGGTATGAGCAAACAAAAACAATGTATTTGAACAAAAGAAATAAAACTGAAATCCGCTACGCTTTTTGGAAAATAAAACTACCATAAGGCCTCCCGCAACACATACAATGCAATCGCACACTTGGAGGAGATTTCTCCTTATGATAGTCAAACAACGCAAAAATCCTTTTGATATTATTATTAGTGCATAGTGTAGAAAACATTTCGAAAGTATAATATTAATCTTAGCCAGCATAGGTACCATTATATTATGCCTGTTAAGCTACCATTTAATACAACTGCTATCAGAAATGGCTCGTATTGGGTGATTGGGTTTCCTACAAATGGTCAAGGCTAAGGAACTTCCTTCACCGAATGGGTACGCCTCAGGAGGGAAGCCCTAAGAACCTAACCGAATCTCTGCCAATACAAGACTGGTTTACCTCTGTAACTAGGTAACTAACTGTCATGAGTATGCCATGCCTCGGTCGTCACCGACTTTGCGACAAACAGGGATTTTTCGCGTTCGAAAATTGACATCCATACTTTACATCGTACTCGAATGCCGCAGTTTCGACCGTTCAAATCCGAGTCGACGGAGCTTATAACATCATTAAGTAAACAACGCAGCGGAAGAAATGAATAATACATTGATATACAATATTGATACAATATCTGATACAATAGATGATACAATAGATATCAATATACATCGGAGGTATGATACAATAAAATAGCAGCGGAAATGGAAAAATGGATAACACCAGCAGCGGAACACATAACTCTAAAATAGTCCTCCAGAGAGAACTCCAGCAGCAGCTCGATCCAACATCACGATGCACTAAGAGAAGCAAGTCTCGTCCGCATCCAAAGACTGAACTAGCTCCAGATAATGTACTAAACCTAGCTATCTGAAAAACCCAACTCTAGACTGCCCGTGTGGAAAAAAATTTGAGCACCTAGAGTTTAGGAAAGAAACAATAAATTCCAGGTCCATCATGAGACTGGTATGAGTAACAAAAAGAGTTTATCTTTAAAAACAAACAAAGAAATATTTTAAATTAGATTCGCAATGCTTTTAGAAATTGAGACTACCATAAGGCCTACCACACACACACAATGCAAACGCAGAATCGGAGGAGATTTCTCCTATGACAGTCAAACATGCTTGATACGCAAATTTCTTTGATATTATTACTATAAGTGCAAAGTGCAGAAAAACATTTCGTAAGTATAATATAAATCTTAGCCAACATAGGCATTTCACACTATGCCTACTATAGCTACCATCTAAACGGTGGGGCGCCACCATAAGTGAATGGCAGGTTATACAAATAAAACCGTAAAGAGCTCGTATTGGATGATTGAATTTCCAACAAATGGTCGGGCAAAGAAACTTTCCAAGTAAAATGGAACGCCTCTGGAAGGACGTCCCCGGATCCTAACCGGATCTCTGCTACACAAGGCCGGGTTACCCCTAGCTGGGTAACAACTGACACGAGTATGTCATCCCCCGGTCGTTTGCGACCTTTATCCGAGGTACCTCTCAACCAACGACCACAAAGCAATAAGTCTGTAGCAACCACAAAGTAAGTATCTGGGCTCTATACCATGATACCATCTATAATCCAGAAGGAAATGACATACCCTCAGAGGGCGCTACCCTCAAATAACCTTGCTGCTACGATTCCTGTTTTGACCATAACCGGGTTGTGAGGTTTGACGAAATCCCGTCCACAAAGCTACGCTTTTCATAAAAGCCACGTTTTGATCAACAAATGATCAACGACACTCAGCATACCACATTACCAAGTTGAGAATATATCACTGATAACCTTCAACTACATAACTTCTGAGCTCGTACGTCTCAGAGAAGGGTGTCAAGCTAAGAGAATAAATTCTCCGCCACCAACAAAAATATATTTGAAAGAAATCTGCTTTATATCTCAAAATGTAATGTCAGACATACAATCGATACAAGTCTATTCTGGGTTCGAACAGAACCGAAAGTACTTCCAAAGAAGCCCTTGCAATCCGGGTATTCACAATCCCGATCGGACTTCCCATCACTTAGGGAATCTCTATACCGGAGCAACTCAGTGTAGAGACAATCGATAGGTCATCCTATCATTCTCGCAAATACCCGGTCTTCACCACCGGTCTTTAAATGCTATCCATATACGTTGAATCACATATTCAGAATGGGTTATACGACACAAAGGTCCTCTCCCGGCTAAACCGAATAGTGAGCGCACATTTAAAACATATGGATATGGGATTTCAATTAAGTCACAACTTAATAATTCAAAACTTTCTTTCAAATGGTTTAAACCAATTACCATTTCAAATCTTTTAAACAAAAAGATTTATTTCACAAAGTTCATCCAGTTTCACAAAGATCCATTTACGGATTTTAAAACAATTTCCATTTCAATTGGATTTACTTGTTTAAAATCTTTAAATTAAAGGTTTAACTTATAGTTTTCAAACCGTTTCCATAACTTGGAAATCATTTTCATTTCAATCTTAAAATTCCTTTTTACACAAATCGGAAGTTAACTTCTTATATGAAAACTTTTATTATTTGAAAACGAATAGTTTTATTTCAGAAAAATACGATTATATTTGCACGAGTTAAAGCTTTTGAATTTAAACTCAAATTTCCAAATCTAGACCTTTAAAATAGTTTAACCCATATAACTCATTTATAAGTTGAATAGCCTTTCTAAACGCTAGTTTCCAAATCATAGAATTCAATTCCAAATTTTGAATTCAAATTTAATCCAATTAGTTAAATTTCAAACTTTATCAAGTTATTCTGAATAAATTTCATCTTTGAAATTCCATTTCAAAAGTTTTTCACTTTAAACCCAATCCATTTCCAAAACATTTGAATTCAAATTGTCTATTTAAAAATCACTTCAAAAATTTGTGACTTAATCGATTTCCTTGTGAAATCCATATTTGTGTGTGTATAAGTGTGGTCTAGGGGTTTTAACACAATAGTGCAACATTATTCAATCATCACAGATTAAAACACAGAAATATAGTTGATAAGCGATATAAACCATAACGCTTATCGTCCATTTACAGATTCACAGATAATATGCAGATGTAACATCAATAAATGAATAAAACACTCAGTTCAATCCACAGAACAAAATATCACAGATCAGTTAAGACAATCAATTCAAGGCATCTCATACAATACGATCATTCATCAGTAAGGTCAAACATTTAAAAAAAATCATTTATAAGCAGGATTAATGGTTTAATCCTAATCAATTCAATTTATTTCTAAGTAAATTAATTACTTATGAATTAATTATCCAATCCTGATTTATTAATTACAAATCATTTGATATAAATTAATTAATCAATCATCTTAATTAACTGAATTATTCTTAATTAATCATATTAATTAAATCAACCTTTAAACCAATTACATAATTAATTAACCCCTTAATTAATTATTTTAAGAAATTAAACCATTAATTAATATCCAATAAATAAACCTTGATTTACAAATTTATCATTCCTTACTTAATTGATTAACTTAACCCTTAATCAATAAATCCAAATCATAAATTAATTACATAAATAAATTATCCGTTTGAATTAACTTAATAATTAATGAATTGCAAATCATCATTAAATCTTGATTAACTTAAGTTAAAACTCATTCTTAGTGATGGTTAAATTACCATTCACAATTTTTGATTGGAAACATTGATTTTTGAATTTACACTTAAATTTCAATTTAAATCCCAAGATTCAAAATGAATACCAATTTATCTTTAATAAAGTTTAAAGTGATTTCCAAACCCTTTAAATTTACATGTTAAAGTAATATTTTTTTATAAAAGAAATTTAAAGAGTGAGAGTCAAATTTTCTTTAAGTTCACATATTAAAGTGTGCTTTAACAATTTAAACTCATTTAAACTTTTAAATTTATAAAACTTATTTTATTTCAACATCTTGATTTCCATATTTCGATTTAGGTCCAGGTTTATAAATGTTGATTTAAACTTTGGTTAGATACTTCCTTTACAATTTCAAGTTCCATTTTAAATTCAAATTCTTTAAAACATACTTTAATTGCTTAAACACTTTTATTTAAAACAATTTTAAATTTAAATTTTCAAACTAAGTTTCAAAACTGAAAATGAATTTACAGTTTAACTTAAATTTAAACTCAGTTTAAACGTGGATTTATAGATTCAAATTTTAGTTTTTAAATTTCCAAAACAGAAACAGATTTCTGTCCAAACCTGGAAAACAGGTTATACCCGAGCCTTCCCCCTTTTACTTCGAGTCCAATGCCTAACAACCTCGAGTCAATTACTCGAGTTACCTGAGACAACTTCGAGTCTTTTTCCTGCTTCATCCCAATTACCCCGGACTTTCCAGAAATAAAATGTGCACATGCACATGCGATGCCGCCACGTCCGATCATCCACGACAACCTCCTCACATCGGCGATCATCCACACATATGTCCTCGATCATCAGAACATCCAATACAACTCGAAATCAAAATCGAGCTTCAAACCCAAAACTGGAACTAAAAGCCAAACCTGGAAATCACGGCATTGACGAGACTTCGACTACCAGTGGCTACACAACTCCGGCCACCAACCCCTCAAGACTTTCTCTTCCATCACCCAGAACCGCTTCGCACTCGATCCAACACAGATGAATAACGAATCGAAATTCCCAACCTCACGAAAACTAGGTTTTGAAACTCAAAATGTTCGCCGCTGCCACAACCGAGATCTGGCCACCATCCCACTATTTTTCCTAGTGCCACCGATCACTCCACCTCCAGGAGGAAACTCGACCTCTCCGATCAAAGAGATCACCCGCGGCGACCAAAAATGCATAATTCAAACAAAACAAAACTGCCCTTCATTTTTCGATCTAAAAATTATGATTTAAGTTTTGAAAATCATGTTTTCGTATGAGGGTTCAACCTACATGAATGAATACGATAATTAAGAAGGTTGAATTTTTGACTTATCTTGGGTCCTGCATAGTTATTTAATTTTCCAGAAACATTAACATGCCACTTCAGCTTAAATAAAATTTTAATCTTTACTATATACATCAACAAACAGTTTTTTTCTTTATCCCAAATCTAATAGTAAGTAGATTGAGAGGAATTGATTTTCGAAGCAAAAGCTTGTGTTTAAAATTTCAGAACAGAGAACATTATAACAGCCTGCACACATTATGACCATTTTTTCAAACATACTCAGAGCATTACATATATATAAACACACATATTCACAACTATAGGTACCATAGATTTATACTTTAAATTGTTTTTGAAGAAAAGTTACTCACCTTTGTTTTGAGAAGAGGGACATAGCACATTTGTTTTCAAACAGCTTTCAAACTTTTTAAAACTGGACATGTTTTTGCTTTGATCTTCTTTTACATCATCTTGCTTGATTCTCTGGTTTTAATGAATTCATATGGTTGTTGAAGTTTAAATTGAATTTTGTTTGAGTTACTCAGTTGTGATAAACGAACTGAGATGAGTATGATATATGAGGAAGCCAGTCTACAGGTTGATATATAAAAGAAAGTGTACAGGGTTTTATCATTTTGTAGAGGGTGATATTTTTTCTTTGTTTTATTAAACAAGATCTCAGCTATGCAGATTTTGCGGTGGCTGATATATTTTCTTGTGCACAAAAGGTATGGCAGATATGGTCTTTCATTTAATGCCAAGGTATATGTCTCCATACTTACCTTATTCTATTCTTTTATTCATAGATGTATATAGATACTCAGATTTTTTTGTTTACAGCCTACATATATTTTTGGTTGTTTCTAAGTTTATACTTATCTTTTGAATATATTTTTATTTGTCTTGTTTGCTTTGTAATTTAAATGAGATTCTATATTTATTTACCTATTATTTTATTTTCCTATGTCATTTTATTTCAACATACATTTTAAATTTCATTTCTATTCAAAGTTTAATCATCAACATCAAATTTTTATCTCTTCTTGTTACTTGTCTTTTGTCTTACGTATTCACTTTGTATTTTACAAAGTTTATTTTTAAGTTTGCATACATATCAAATGAATTTCATAGATATATATTATAAATTCAATAAATTTCCCTATCTAATTTCACAAATTTTATTCACAAATTAATTTAATTATCATCTTAAAATTAATTAAAATTCGGGATCCTTACAGATTCCCCTCCTTAAGAAATTTCGTCCCCGAAATTTGCAGGCACGAAAACAACAAAGATAGATGAAGAATATTTCATCATATCAAACTGAATATCTATTCTGCATTTGGCTTACCAAATCAGAATATCAACAATAGATACAAGAACGAATCTATTTAACACTCACAAGATACTCGGGCTATCTGGATTCTGAGTTCAAGTCGGAATACCCAAAGTATATATAACTTGTCCCTCTTCGGACTTCGATCTACCCAAGAAATTACAATAGAATTTTAAATTTGGTTTTAAAAGAAATCGTTTTTATCGATACAATTCAAATATAGTTTCATATTCTATTAATCAATTTAACTCAATCTAAAATTTCTAATTTATTTAAAGTTTTCAATTTCAAAATTTCCAATTCATTACCCATTAAGGTTTAAATCAAAAACTGACAAGAAACCGATAGAGATACGAAGTAAAAATTTCCTACAACGATTCGTAGAGCATCATCACACCAAAACTTCTTCTGGAACTGTCACGAAACAATCAAAAGAATTTGGAAAAACGAATCAAAGGAGATTGATAGAGAAATTTATTTCCACTGTTGCAGGGTATTGACCATTTATAGTGGTACTCTCCTGTCCCCTATCTCGTCCTCTTCTTGCACTCATACTCACTATCAATGGATAGTAAGAGAATTTATTGAGGCATACGATCGGATCTTAGGGATTACTCATTTTGGGGTATACTTCACCCTATCTCTAATGAGCTACTTAACGTGTTATACTCCTGAGCTAAAGTTTCAACCTTAGCTCTGATGCCAAATGTGACGGATAGGGATTTTTCGCGTTTGAAAATCGACATCCATACTTTACATCGTACTCGAATGCCGCAGATTCGAC
This sequence comes from Allium cepa, assembly GCA_030765085.1. Lineage (NCBI taxonomy): Eukaryota > Viridiplantae > Streptophyta > Magnoliopsida > Asparagales > Amaryllidaceae > Allium > Allium cepa. Next base: position 602,761,606 of record CM060943.1, on the reverse strand, counting down.
CGTTCAAATCCGAGTCGCCGGAGCTTATAATACCATGAAGTAAACAACACAGCGGAAGAAATGAATAATACATTGATATACAGTATCGATACATTATCTGATACAACAGATGATACAATAGATATCAATATACATCAGAGATATGATATAATAAAATAGCAGCGGAAATGGAAAAATAGATAACACCAGCAGCGGAACACATAACTCTAAAATAGTCCTCCAGAGAGAACTCCAGCAGCAGCTCGATCCAACATCACGATGCACCTAAGAGAAGCAAGTCTCGTCCGCATCCAAAGACTGAACTAGCTCCAGATAATCTACTAAACCTAGCTATCTGAAAAACCCAACTCTAGACTGCCCGTGTGGAAAATTTTTGAGGACCCAGAGTTTAAAAAAGAAACAATAAACTCCAGGTCATTCATGAGACCGGTATGAGTAACAAAAACAGTTTATCTTTAAAAACAAACAAAGAAATATTTTAAATTAGATTCGCAATGCTTTTAGAAAATGAGACTACCATAAGGCCTCCCGCACACACACACAATGCAAACGCAGAATCGGAGGAGATTTCTCCTTATGATAGTCGAACATGCTTGATACGCAAATTTCTTTGATATTATTACTATAAGTGCAAAGTGCAGAAAAACATTTCGAAAGTATAATATAAATCTTATCCAACATAGGCATTTCACACTATGCCTACTATAGCTACCATTTAAACAGTGGGGCGCCACCATAAGTAAATGGTAAGTTATACAACTAAAACCGTAAAGAGCTCGTATTGGATGAATGAATTTCCAACAAATGGTCGGGCAAAGGAACTTCCCAAGTAAAATGGAACGCCTCTGGAAGGATGTCACCGGATCCTAACCGGATCTTTGCTAGACAAGGCCGGGTTACCCCTAGCTGGGTAACAACTGACACGAGTATGTCATCCCCCGGTCGTTTGCGACCTTTATCCGAGGTACCTCTCAACCAACAACCACAAAGCAATAAGTCTGCAGCAACCACAAAGTAAGTATCTGGGCTCTATACTACGATACCACCTATAATCCAAAAGGAAATGACATACCCTCAGAGGGTGCTACCCTCAAATAACATTGCTGCTACGATTCCTTTTTCGACCATAATCGGGTTGTGAGGTTTGACGAAATCTCGTCCACAAAGTTACGCTTTTCATAAAAGCCACGCTTTGATCAACAAATGATCAGCAGCACTCAGCATACCACATTACCAAGTTGGGAATATATCACTGATAACCTTCAACTACATAACCTCTGAGCTCGTACGTCTCAGAGAAGGGTGTTAAGCTAAGAGAATAAATTCTCCGCCACCAACAAAAATGTATTTGAAAGAAATCTGCTTTATATCTCAAAATGTAATGTCAGACATACAATCCATACAAGTCTGTTCTGGGTTCGAACAGAACCGAAGGCACTTCGAAAGAAGCCCTTGCAATCCGGGTATTCACAATCCTGATCGGACTTCCCACCACTTAGGGAATCTCTATACCGGAGCAACTCAATGCAGAGACAATCGATAGGTCATCCTATCGTTCTTGCAAATACCCAGTCTTCACCACCGGTCTTTAAATACTATCCATATACGTCGAATCACATATTCGGAATGGGTTATACGACACAAAGGTCCTCTCCCGGCTAAACCGAATAGTGAGCGCACATTTAAAACATATGGATATGGGATTTCAATTAAGTCACAACTTAATAATTCAAAACTTTCTTTCAAATGGTTTAAACCAATTACCATTTCAAATCTTTTAAACAAAAGATTTATTTCACAAAGTTCACCCAGTTTCACAAAGATCCATTTACGGATTTCAAAACAATTTCCATTTCAATTGGATTTTGTAACGACCCGTATAAATTCGATGTTTAAAATGAATTGAATTAATAAGATTTTAATTTAAATTTAGAAAGTAATAAAAATCTTATTAATATATATGAAAGCGAATGTTGAAATCTGATGTATCAAGGGTAATTAAAATTTGCAAATTAAATTTTATGTTGCAATTAATTGTAATAGTGAAAATTGTTGCATTTGGATATAAAGATAAAAATAAGTAAATAAAGGCAAGTATTGAATTTATCAATGAAATTAAATATTGATTTATGGAAAGTGAATGTAAATGGAGGTAATAAAGTAATGCAGGACAATAAATAATTTATTTAGTACAATCCCTTTTTATTTGTGAACTATTGTAAGGTGTTAATTAATTGAAATGTGAAATTTAGGAAATGGATTCAAAATTTATGTTAGTCAATGAATTGCAATAATTAAAGTTAATAATTAATGGAATACCAATTTACTCATAAAGTGAATATAAGTGAATCTAAAAGTTATGGGTTTAGACTGAATATAAATTGAATAGATTTGTGAAATAGTTGAAATAAATGGTAATTGAATAAAACCAGTCTAATGTAAGTAATTTTGATACTGGTTTGTAAATAATGAACATATAAAAGTGTGATTAAGAGTTAATGACAATAAATTTTTGTACGTTACTTATTTTATTAGTTTGTTAAGTTTAATCTGAAATCAATTTCAATTAATTCACTAAATTACTGCAGTTAATGTGGAATAAATTGGTAAGTGAAAAATGTTGAATTCAATAAGATGTAGTCAAGGTAAAATTCCACTCGTAGTAAGATAATTAATGTGATAAAATGAAACCAAGATGAAAATTGGAAAATATTAATGTAATGAAGTATAAAACAATGTTAACCATGTTAGTTGAGTAATAATTGATTGATTATTAAGTTGTAATCAAATAAAACCAAATTTATTGGAATTAATTTGCAATTAATTGGATTTATTGCATTTGACATTTGAACACTGTATTTACGGGAATAATTGACACCAAATTGGTATGTGAATTTGTTTTTAGTTATTATAAATATCTAAGGGATTTAAAAATGACAAAGATCTACTAGTTTATAAATTTGTAAAGTTATGGTAAGTGTGATTGGTCATTTGAAATGTTTAATTCTATAAGATGTAATAAATGTTAATTTTAAATTATAAAATGAAATTTGGTTGATTTAAGAAGTGAAAACCAGGCTTTGTTAATTTATTTGAAATATAAAATTTAATAAGTGGATAAATTGCAATATAAGTGGAATATAATATTTAAATATTACATAAACGAGAATTTAGATGAAAAGTGAGAATGTTATTGAAATGGATTTTGATTTCAATAATTATTTCATTTGTTTTGTTAATAATGAATTCAATAGCAGAATGAAAAGAAATTTTAATAGAAATTTTGGGATTTAAATTATAATTTCTAAATGAAAGAAAATGAAGTTTTACGCTGAAATTAATAATTAAATCAGCATTTAAGAAACATCTAAGTTTGTTTAAATTTGGATAAATGACTAAGAATTATTAAGTGATAAAAAATTTCCAATTCTAAAACTGAAATATAAAAATTGGATTATTTACTAATTCTTAATTTATTTAATTAATATAAAAAAAGCCATTTTGGCCACTGACTCGGATTTCGATGAAACTAGTTTCATCAGATTCGTAACGGTGAATTATAATAATGTTTCAAGTTTCGTAGCGATCGGACTTGTCGTTTGATCATACTGACTCGAAACGTCTTGAAATTTATGCAATTGAAATCAATTTGAAAAATATTGATTTTAGCATAACTTCTTCATACGATGCAATTTGAACCTGAAATCTTTTCCATTGCGTTTAAAATATTTTAAAACACCTATTTTGATATATGGGCTTACCCAATTTCGTTCGGGGGTCAGAACGAGCTTTTTGGGCCACTTTGTTGTTAGTGCGTATTCAACCCGATCCATTTATTCTATTCCATCTTTCTCTATAAATACCCTGCTAAACCCTAGCCTCCACCTATTCTCATTTATCTATGCGTAAATTTCATCAGTTCTTCTTCTTCAATGGATACAAACCCTAGATCCCATCTCAATTTCAAAATCAAAGTCAAAATTTCAAAGTCCCCAGAAAATTTCGAAAAATATATATGTTGAAGCTCTCATCGAGCGTAATTCAATGGTGTAATTCGTTTTTCAAAACGATTCACCGTTTACCCAGAAATCGCAAATCAATTCTCGGCCGTTCATCGCGCGTTAATGAACGTTGTCGGATCGACGAACCATTTCTGGGTTTCATAGAGGGGACCGAGGGGAGTCGATCTGTGGTGTTCGTTCGTGGAATCAACGGTCAGATTTGCGGCAAATTTCGATCTAGGTTTAGCATTGTAGGCGGCAGCTGCGTCGTTTTGGGCCTGAGGCGTGGCCGATGGGGGTCGCGAGGTGGTGGATGGGAGGCGGCTCGTGTTGGGTGGTCTCAGGCGATCGTCGATCTGGCCGTGGTAACGCGCCGTGCGTACGCGATTTTGCATTAGGGTTTGGGTTATCTGGTTCACGCGTGAATGGGTACAGGTCGCGTACAAGAAGAAAGGGAAATGTCTCTTTGGTGACGTGGCAAGTTGCGTGAGGGTATGAAAGTGTTCCTTTTTCCTATTTTAAATTAATTGAATTCATTCACAATTTTCGCAATATCTCTCGCATACGAACTCCGTTTCATGCGCCATTTTTTTTTGTTAGGATCGTATTGAAATTCCGGACTTGATGACGCTAGTTTGGACGAATTTTGAGGCGGTCAAATTTTTGGGTTTAAATTGAATTTAAATTCAATTTAAATTCAAAATGTGAGTATTTTAACTCACTCACAACCTCTAATTTTTCTTATGTTGTTAAATTGATTTAAGATATGAGTAGAAATTTATTTATGACTATTTTGCATGATTTATTCATCATCTCGGTTAAATCGCATTTATTTAATTTAACTGTTAATTAATTTTATTATCGCATATAAATTGACTGTTAAGATTTATTTATTTGCATATAAACTGCTAGTTAAACAGTTATTTATTTATTTATTTATTTTGAATATAAATTGATGCTTGTTATATTTTACATGTTCTATTGATGTTTGTTTAAATTGATGATGATTGCAATAAATTGATTGATGATTGATGTTGGGTGAATGGATGACGTGTTCTATATAAACTGCAAGTTATTATGTTTTTTTCATTATTCGGGATTACGTTTGAAATGATATACAACCGCATTTTTATTTTTAAATTGCGGATTGAAATGATAAATATCCATATCACTTGACCATAGGATAGAAAATTTTATACAGACATCGTCGGTATATATATAATTATTTTGAAAATGATTTCTATGGTTTGGATAGGATACGGTTAATGAATATTAATTTTTGATATTATATAAATATTATTTTATATATCCATATATAGTTAAAATTTTGAATTTAAGCTATGTATAATCTGTTAAATAAAAATGAATAAGTTGGAAATAAAAAATGAATAAGTTGGAAAAATGGAGTTTGATAATTTATATTATATGTTTAAGTACAGGTTTAAAATCTTGTGTATATATAGAGTTTAAATGATTTAAATCAATTAAGATTGGGAGCTAAATTGGAAATTTATTTGGAATAGCGCTTAATTAAGAATTTAACTTCATAAGTTGATGTAAAATTTATTAACTTGAAATTTTTAAAAGGTATGATATCTATAACTGAATTTTTATTCAAGATGAATTAAACAAATATTTCTAGCATAAATAAATTGAAGGAAATGATTAAGTTGTTAGTAATTGGAGTTTTATTTTAAATGATTTTTGATTTATTATGTAAACATTTCAAAAACTAAATAATAGGACAATGAATTGTTGAATATAAATTTCCAACCTTAAGTTTTGGAATTGTTAAATACTCCAAGTTAGAAATATATTAAATTGAAGTGGTTTATTCAACTGAAAGTGAATTTAAAATTTATGATTCAGACTAAAATTTTAAATGAATAAATTGTAAAGTCGCGGAAATTATTTTATAAAGAAATTTTAAATTCAAACTTTTTATTTTATATACTGTTGAATATCCAAACCATTTAAGTTTTGAAAGTTATGGTTTTAAAACTATGGATTTCAAAATATTATGTTGAAAGTTAAATTTCAAATATTTGGTTTCGAGGTGTTATAAATCTTAAAAGTGGCATGATTTTGGAAAAGAAATATATTTGAAATAAAATGATATCATATTTATTTGGGTTTTAAACGGAAATGATATCATGTTTATGGGTTTTGAAATGGATAATTATATTCTGGTTTTGAAAGTATAATTATTTTTAAATGACCGCGGTGTTATAATAACGTTTGGTTGTTGAAGAGACCGGGATCGGAAGTTGTCATACTCTCTGCCAACTCCGAAAACCACTTGAACAACCGTGTACGCGGTGGAGATTCCAGAATGAAGTAGGTTGGTGGCGGTAAATACGTGGACCCGACTCCCGTGAGTTGGTATAAGGTGGCTAAAACATGAGCCATTCTCGGGCCAAGGGGGTTAGCGCCCTTTATCGGACACTCCTTTTCGATACTATACTCTGACTTTGGATTGATTCGGTGGCCACCTTTACTTTTCATTTTAGGGGGAGTTTGTTCGAGGTGGGTGGTAGCTGCGGCTATGCGTTACCACCATCCCGGATGTGTAATTGGTATATCTATCCTGGCATTGCCTAGTTGTGTTGTGTCACCTACCTTATCGCGCCTTATACGATTTTAGTTTTGTACCATACCTATGGAGTGCCCTTTGACGACGCCCAGTACGGGGAGATTACGGTACTGTATAGACTATGAGAATATATTATGTGTTAAGGTGGAAAATGTAAAGCCTTAACGCTATTTAAAAGTAAGTTTATTTTTCAATTAGACACTATTATAATCGCGAAATATACTACATAGTAAATAGTTTAACGGATCCTTAGGAGATGTAAATCCCGAGCATCTCTTGAGTTACTGCACTCATATTCATTTCTGTTAATTTAACTTACATGAGATCTTTTAGTTTTGACTTGAGTGTTTTGTCTTTTCAATTCGCTCGGGTCAGTCCGAGCGTTTCAGGATTTGAAGTTTTTTCTGGAGGAAGAAGACGAAGATTTCATTACTACTATTATTATACATTATATGGTTCCACTACACTGTATTCCGCTGCATTAATATTATTGGTATATGAACTCTGATATTTATTGTATAAAGAAGAATCACATGTTTGTAAACAGTTTTATGAACTGTATATTTATTATTATATTTTACCCTTCCGCTGTGAGATTCTGTTTTGTTTTATTCTTTCTCGTTTTCTTATTTACCCCATAACAATCCGCCCTTCCGTATGGTTTGAATTGGCACGTGTGTCGATTTAAAGCGTGCGAAAAGGCTGGACGTTACAGATTTACTTGTTTAAAATCTTTAAATTAAAGATTTAACTTATAGCTTGCAAACCGTTTCCATAACTTGGAAATCATTTTCATTTCAATCTTAAAATTCCTTTTAACACAAATCGGAAGTTCACTTCTTATATGAAAACTTTAATTATTTGAAAACGAATAGTTTTATTTCAGAAAAATCCGACTATATTTGCACGAGTTAAAGCCTTTGAATTTAAATTCAAATTTCCAAATCTATACCTTTAAAATAGTTTAACCCATATAACTCATTTATAAGTTAAATAGCCTTTTTAAACGCTAGTTTCCAAATAATAAAATTCAATTCCAAATTTTGAATTCAAATTTAATCCAATTAGTTAAATTTCAAACTTTATCAAGTTATTCTAAATAAATTTCATCTTTGAAATTCCATTTCAAAAGCTTTTCACTTTAAACCCCAATCCATTTCCAAAACATTTGAATTCAAATTGTCTATTTAAAAATCACTTCAAAAGTTTGTGACTTAATCGATTTCCTCGTGAAATCCATATTTGTGGGTGTATAAGTGTGGTCCAGGGGTTTTAACGCAATAGTGCAACATCATTCAATCACCACAGATTAAAACACAGAAATATAGTTGATAAGCGATATAAACCATAACGCTTATCGGCCATTTACAGATTCACTGATAATATGCAGATGTATCATCAATAAATGAATAAAACACTCAGTTCAATCCACAGAACAAAATATCACAGATCGGTTAACACAATCAATTCAAGGCATCTCATACAATACGATCATTCATCAGTAAGGTCAAATATTTAAAAAAATCATTTATAAGCAGGATTAATGGTTTAATCCTAATCAATTCAATTTATTTCTAAGTAAATTAATTACTTATGAATTAATTATCCAATCCTGATTTATTAATTACAAATCATTTGATATAAATTAATGAATCAATCACCTTAATTAATTGAATTATTCTTAATTAATCATATTAATTAAATCAACCTTTTAACCAATTACATAATTAATTAACCCCTTAATTAATTATTTTAAGAAATTAAACCTTTAATTAATATCCAATTAATAAACCTTGATTTACAAATTTATCATTCCTTACTTAATTGATTTACTTAACCCTTAATAAATAAATCCAAATCATAAATTAATTACATAAATAAATTATCCGCTTGAATTAACTTAATAATTAATGAATTGCAAATCATCATTAAATCTTGATTAACTTAAGTTAAAAATCATTCTTAGTGATGGTTAACTTACCATTCACAATTTTTGATTGGAAACATTGATTTTCGAATTTACTCTTAAATTTCAATTTAAATCCCAAGATTCAAAATGAATACCAATTTATCTTTAATAAAGTTTAAACTGATTTCCAAACCCTTTAAATTTACATGTTAAAGTAATATTTTGTTATAAAAGAAATTTAAAGAGTGAGATTCAAATTTTCTTCAAGTTCACATATTAAAGTGTGCTTTAACAATTTAAACTCATTTAAACTTTTAAATTTATAAAGATTATTTTATTTCAACATCTTGATTTCCATATTTTGATTTAGGTCCAGGTTTAACAATGTTGATTTAAACTTTGGTTAGATACTTCCTTTACAATTTCAAGTTCCATTTTAAATTCAAATTCTTTAAAACATACTTTAATTGCTTAAACACTTTTATTTAAAACAATTTTAAATTTAAATTTTCAAACTAAGTTTCAAAACTGAACTTGAATTTACATTTTAACTTAAATTTAAATTCAGTTTAAACCTGGATTTATAGATTCAAATTTTAGTTTTTAAATTTCCAAAACAGAAACAGATTTCTGTCCAAACCCGGGAAACAGGTTATACCCGAGCCTTCCCCCTTTTACTTTGAGTCCAATGCCTAACAACCTCGAGTCAATCACTCGAGTTACCCGAGACAACTTCGAGTCTTTTCCCTGCTTCATCCCAATTACCCCAGACTTTCCAGAACAAAAATGTGCACATGCACGTGCACATGCGATGCCGCCACTTCCGATCATCCACGACAACCTCCTCACATCGGCGATCATGCACACATACGTCCTCGATCATCAGAACATCCAATACAACTCGAAATCAAAATCGAGCTTCAAACCCAAAACTGGAACTAAAAACCAAACCTGGAAATCACGGCGTTGACGAGACTCCGACCACCAGCGGCTACACAACTCCGGCCACTAACCCTTCGACACTTTCTCTTCCATCACCCAGAACCGCTTCGCACTCGATCCAACACAGATGAAGAACGAATCGAAATTCCCAACCTCACGAAAACTAGGTTTTGAAACTCAAAATGTTCGCCGTTGCCACCACCGAGATCTGGCCACCATCCCACTATGTTTCCTAGTGCCACCGATCACTCCTCCACCTCCAGGAGGAAACTCGACCTCTACGATCAACGAGATCACCCGCGGCGACCAAAAATGCATAATTCAAACAAAACAAAACCGCCCTCCATTTTTCGATCTAAAAATTATGATTTAAGTTTTGAAAATCATGTTTTCGTATGAGGGTTCAACCTACATGAATGAATACGATAATTAAGAAGGTTGAATTTTTGACTTATCTTGGGTCTTGCACGGTTATTTAATTTTCCAGAAACACTAACATGCTACTTCAACTTAAATAAAATTTTAATCTTTACTATATACCTTAACAAACAGTTTTTTTCTTTATCCCAAATCTAAATAGTAAGTAGATTGAGAGGAATTGATTTTCGAAGCAAAAGCTTGTGTTTAAAATTTCAGAACAGAGAATATTATAACAGCCTGCACACATTATGACCATTTTTTCAAACATACTCAGAGCATTACATATATATAAACCCACATATTCACAGCTATAGGTACCACATGTTTATACTTTAAATTGTTTTTAAAGAAAAGTTACTCACGTTTTTTTGAGAAGAGGGACAGAGCACATTTGTTTTCAAACAGCTTTCAAACTTTTTAAAACTGGACATGTTTTTGCTTTGATCTTCTTTTACATCATCTTGCTTGATTCTCTGGTTTTGATGAATTCACGTGGTTGTTGAAGTTTAAATTTAATTTTGTTTGAGTTACTCAGTTGTGATAAATGAACTGAGATGAGTATGACATATGAGGAAGCCAGTCTACAGGTTGATATATAAAAGAAAGTGTACAGGGTTTTATCATTTTGTACAGGGTGATATATTTTTTCTTTGTTTTATCATACAAGATCTCGGCTATGCAGATTTTGTGGTGGCCGATATATTTTCTTGTGTACAAAAGGTATGGCAGATATGGTCTTTCATTTAATGCCAAGGTATATGTCTCCATACTTACCTTATTCTATTCTTTTATTCATAGATGTATATAGATACTCAGATTTTTTTTTTTATTTACAGCCGACATATATTTTTGGTTGTTTCTAAGTTTATACTTATCTTTTGAATATATTTTTACTTGTCTTGTTTGCTTTGTAATTTAAATGAGATTCTATATTTATTTACCTATTATTATTTATTTTCCTATGTCATTTTATTTCAACATACATTTTAAATTTCATTTCTATTCAAAGTTTAATCATCAACATGAAATTTTTATCTCTTCTTGTTACTTGTCTTTTGTCTTTTGTATTCACTTTGTATTTTACAAAGTTTATTTTCAAGTTTACATACATATCAAATGAATTTCACAGATATATATTATAAATTCAATCAATTTCCCCATCTAATTTCACAAATTTTATTCACAAATTAATTTAATTATCATTTTAAAATTAATTAAAATTCGGGATCGTTACAGACATTTATCTGAGGCATCACCAACAAATTTTCCAACAAATCCACATAAGTTAAATATCTGGGCTCCGTACCATGATATCACTTTTTATCTAAAAGGAAATGCACATACCCTAAAGGGCGCGACCCTTATAACCTTGCTGCATCCTTCCTGTTTCGACCATTTCCTGGGTGTGAGGTTCGACGAAGTCTCGTCCACAAAGCTACACTTTTCACAAAAGCCATGCTTCGATCAACAAATGATCAGCACTTAGCATGCCACATGACCAAGTTGGGAGTATATCACTAGTAACCATCAACTACATAACCTCTGAGCTCGTACGTCTTAGAGAAGGGTGCTAAGCTAAGAGAATAAATTCTCCGCCACCAAACAGAAAATTATTTGATAGAAATTAGCTTTACATCTCAAAGTGTAACGTCAGACATACGTCCATACAAGTCCATCCTGGGTCTGAATGGAACCGAAGGCATTTCAAAGAAGCCCTTGGAAAATCCAAGTATTCACAATCCGATCGGACTCCTCATCACATATGAAGATTTGTATACCGGAGCAACTCAGTGCAGAGACGTTCGACAGGTAATCCTTTTGTTCGCGAAAATACTCGGTCTTCACCACCGTCTTCAATTGCTATCCATTTCATCGTATCATTAATTCGAAATGTGTTTTATGACATAAAGTCCTCTCCTGGCTAAACCAAATAATGAGCGCTTATTTTAAAAGCATACGGAGATATTGGGATCTTAGTTAAGTCACAACTTTTCAACACTTGTTCCCCAAACCTTTCTTTTGAATGGTTTAAACAAATTTCTATTTCAAATCTTTTATACAAAAGATACACCTTTAAGATCCTCTTCAATTTGAAACAAAGTTCACTATTCTTTAATAAAGATTCATTCATAGCTTTCAAAACTATTTCAATTTCATATTTGAAATCCTTTCAACAGAAACTGGGAATTCTTTCGTTATATGAAAACCATTTTCATTTGAAAACAAATGCTTTTCATTTCGCGAAAATTCGATTAAATTTTCTCAAGTTAAAGCCTTTCAAAGTATACATTGGAAAATCAACGAGCTGCCGTATTCTTCGCAAGTTCTATTTGAATTAAATTTAAACTCCAAAAATAATTCATTTAAAACACTTTTAAAATTGGTTTAAAATCCACATTATATAACTTGTACACCCCTTTTTAAACCATAGTTTCCAAAATTATAAACATATATACATAGAACTTAACTTCAAATCTTGAATTCAAATTCAAATTAAACTATTTTAATTTCAAAATTTTAACAAACCATTCAAAATAAATTTAACTACAAAACTCCTTTCATATTAACCCAATTTCACTTCCAAACGATTTTGGATTCACAATTCAACTTTGAAATTCTTTTACCATTTTGAATTAAATTCAAAAACCCATGACTTAACCAATTTTCCATGAAATCCATATTTTTGTGTGTGTGGTGCAGTCTAGGGGTTTTGCACAAATCAAATATCACAACCATCATCAATTCAAGCACAACAATATCGATAAGCGGTATAATCCTATAACACTTATCTTTCATTCGCAAATAAACAAGTAAATCCAATACAGATAAATAAACCATAGTTCACATCTCAATTCAAAACAATCATATCATAAAACATCACACATCAGAGATATCAAACAATTCAAAGCATTCAATACAATCCAAACATCCATAAGTAAGATCAATTAATCACCTGATTATAATTAATTTAAACTAGATTTATTACTTATGAATAAATTACTAATCCTGGTTAATTAACATTAATTAATTACAAACCATTTTTTGCTATTTTAATTAATGAAATTAATTAGACAACCATAATTACCCATCTTAATTAATTATACTTAATTAATCAAAAAAATTAATCAATCTTAAATAAATAAATTAACTAACCCTTAATTACATTAATCAATTATCCATAATTAATTAATTAACCTTTTATTATTAATTGATTAACCCTTAATTGTTAATTAACCTTTAATAAATTAACCTTTAATTACATATTACCCTTTAATTAATTATTCTTTAATCACTTGTTTAATCAATCTTTAATCATTAATTAATTATCCTTAGTTACTTTCATTAAGTAATTATCTTTAAGTAATTAATTACCTTTAATAACTTTTATCAATCAATCAACCTTTTAATTAATTACATTAAGTAATCATCCTTAATCATAAATTAATTAATCAATTATTTAACCTTTAATTAATCACATTAATTAATCAACCATTAGTTAATTACGTTAAGTAATTATCATCATCTTTTAAATTATTTACATTAAGAAATTACTCAAGACCCTCATTAATCAAAAGATAGACCATTTATCTTAATTAATTTCTTAATTACAGTATTCAAATATTATTAAATAAATCATTTGAAACAAATTATCATGAATATATAATCTAACTTAAAACCTATAAGTTAATTATAAATTAAAAACATTCAATCTTCTAAATTAACTTCTTAATTATACTATTACATTTGTTTAAAATAAATTTTAAGAATTAATTTAAAATAAAGGATGCATATGTTAAAACAATTCAAACTTGATTAATTATAATATTTAAAAATCCTTAACTAATTCAAAACTAAAATAAATATATATTATTTTACAAGAAATAACAAGAAAGTATTTAAACTTGTTTTATTTTAAATTTAGAAAAAACTGTTTATTTAAAAATTCAAAAACCCAGACCCGAGACTAACTCGAGTCGGATCCAATCCATTTTTAGATCTCCCCGAGAAACCCCCGAGTCACTCCCCTTTTCTTTCTTTTTTATTTGTTATGTTAATTTTTTTTAAACTATTAAACCCTGTAACGCTCACGTGCCCAACTTGATTCATCACTCGAGCCATTTCCCATTCTTCCCTAGTACGAACCCGAGCTCTCTCCTACTTTAATTACAATACCATCCTCCAGATACACACTGACACCACGTTCACGTGTACGTACGGTCGGAGCAGCTCTATTCGACGCCGCCATCGCTAGCACATCGCCTTCGGTCACCATTCTCGATTCCAACCACCCAAACTTCACATCGATGAAGAACTCAAAATCGAACACTATCGAGCCCACTGGAACAAAACAGTTCGACCAAAAACTCGCTTGCACGTCCTATCTCCAACCACCGGAGATCACTGCATTGTGCCTGAATCTTCGCCGTACAGTCATCTTCCTTTTCCCTTGCCCTGGCCCAGCTCGACGCCGCCATGGTGCAGAAATCACCTTGGATTCGACTTCATCCAGATGATGACCTAAAACCCTACATTGACTCGGCCAAGCCACCACGGTGGACTAACAACTTCCTGACTTTTTTCCGATGATCTCCGCTACCCAGGCTATCTCCAGCCCCAAATCCGAGACCACCGAACATCGCGATCGCCAGAATTCAACGAAAAACCCAATCCCGTTCAACCTTTAATTTCTCTCAATATATAAGCTTAAAAATTATGATTCTATTTCCAAAAATCATCATTTTTAAAGACCGGACTAGCTATATAATCAAAACATGAATTTTTAACAATCGAATTTCTGACTTGATTTTGTCTTTCACTGTTCTTCCCATTTCCCAACCATCCTACTTTCTACCTTCACCTAAAACCATTTTTAAAATTTAAATCTTGATTATTCAAACCTATTTCCTTTAAACATTTTATCTGAAAAAAAGAACGGAGGAAGAGATTTAAGCTTTTAATCAGGTTTTGAAAATCTTTTAAGCTAAGCAGAGACATGTATATGTATGTATGTATGTATGTATGTATTTATGTATGTATGTATGTACGTACAGACATACATATTCAAACCATTTCACATTTATATATACACAAACATATTTACTGTAACAACCCGGGTATTTTAACGGTTTTAATTAATTTAATTAACTGAATTTGTGTGAATTTAATAAAAATAAATATAAAATTTTGAAATATGAATTTGATATTTGGAATGCATCTAGTTAAACATAACAACTGGTAAATTTTTGTCCAAAAATACGAAAGTTTATTTCGTGCGTAAATTTACTTCAAGTGAATCAGTTAAAAAGCGACAAAAATAAAACGTTTTCAAAACCAAAATATTTTTACATAGAAAAAATTCTAAAACATCTTTTGAGCAAGTTGTCAGTTTGTCGTTTTTCTAAATTCGGACTTTTTTAGCTCCGTCGATTTTATTTTTCCGTGTTTTTTATGCATTTTCCGCTATTATAAAATTCGAATTTTCAAAATTCAATCGTTCCACTGGTATCTGTATACCGTTTTGATCGTCTCATTATACTGACCTCTGTGGTATATTCATTTCCGTGTTTTGAGTTCGGGTGCACATCGAAATCTGTAAAACATGGAACCGTTTCGGCATCCGTTTTAAAACCTTTTGGGTTTCACTTGTTTCTTTTCTACCTGCCTAACCACCATACAGCTGTTTCATTCATTTATTTATTTTATTTTCGTGCTTGTTTAGTGGTATTCACCAGTTCCAACATTGTGAGTCATTTTGTGAAAAATAATTAGCATGCACCGTTCAATATTTCGTAACATGCACGTTACACTTCCCCATGCTTCATTTTCCCAATATGGTAATTCATTTCCACCTCCAAGCTAGCCAAAGCCGAACACCCTCCCACTCCTTCCCAGCGAACCCTCTACTTTTCCCCTTTCCGATTTTACTTTACACATAAATTTTACAAAGTTTCTACTCTACCTATTCATGCCAGAAGGAAAGTTTCAAACATTATTTTTTTTCCTTCTTTCTGAAGCATATCTTCCCTGCCATTACGCATGTTCTTCCATGCTACTTTCTCCACCCTCACCCATTCATTTTCCCCGCCATGAAAACAAACACATGCCGGCCTTCACCTCAGCGCGCCGCCCCGCCTCCTGACGCCGAACAACCATCATCTGTGCCAACTCACCGCCATCAAATTCTCCATCCTTGTCCGCTACTCGCCTGCCTTTCGATGACCTGCCATGATAGTCTCGGCCTCCCTCACCATTATCTCGAGCCCACCACCCCTTCAACGCGCGACCTCCTCCCTCGTCGAACAACCCTTCACCGACCACTCAGCGAGCTGCTGCCATCTCCTTCCTTGGCCACGAGCATCTAGCAGTAGCGCGCAAACTAGCCACCAATCATCGACCGCGCCTAGATCCGCCACCACCCCGTGCCTGCCCGTCTTAGCCTCGTCGCAAGCAAGCCTCGAACCGTGTTTCACCGTTGCCGCCATCTGCCTCCGACCCAAACCGCCGTCTCCCCACTTTTCGCCACCCATAGCCCTGTCCAGGTTTCTCCTGCTGATGCCTACTTCTCTTCTGAATCATAAATAGGTATATATACTATTAAAGGTCTTCTTATGTGCTATATTGAGAATCCAATTCATGTGCAGTATATCAGTAGAGATTATATAGGTGTTAGTTTGTATTGAAACTTTATTTGGAACTAAAGGTTGGTTTATACATATCTATAGTGTGTCAAAAAGATTACTTGAACTATGCTATGTCGTATCAGATTTGATGATAAATAATATTTACTATATTTGTCGGTTTTATTAAGATATCTTTTGTATATAAAGGTATATACGTGGAAAATCTGTTTATATAAAAGCTTACAATTGTTTGTATATAATTGATAAGTTATACTAGTTACATTAATCTGATATCAGTTATAAAAGTAATATACAAATCTGCTTGGTTACATATATTAAAATTCATATAAGAAATATGTAGCTGTTTTGTTCGTATATAAGTTGGTATAAGATATTTGATATTATATTGTGTTTTGACTATATATATTATTGATTTTGCTAAGTGTTTATTTTAGATTAGTAGCTGCATATGCCGTATATATCTGTTTATATATATAATTAGTCTAAATGCATTTTGTTCAACTCGTACACATGTTTGTTTTGTCATGTGGCCTGCATAGTTGACTGGATACATAGGGTACATATAAATAAATAGGTATATGTGGTTGTTTACTAGGCTTTTACTTTTCGAATATATAATAATATATAAGCACTTTGACAGATATATAGCTATATGTTCTGGTCTGCACTTATATTTTCATGTTAAAAATATAACTTATAGCAAAGCGTTTGCATTTTTTTTCCGTATACGTGTGTTATTTCACATTATATTTTGAGAATAATCTAGTTTATGTGTTCATGATTTTAAAATACTTATATATATTTAAAACTTAAAATATTGATTGCATAATAATAATAATAATATATAATTCGTGTTTCTGTCAAAACTGATGCGATCTAATTCTGATTTGATTTTTTGCCAATTTCTAATATCCAGCTTCGCTTCGATCATCGAACTTGAGTCCATCGAGCTTTGCTTCAAAATTCATCTTTGGATTTGTGATTCGATTTAGTGTCCGTATTAGTGTGCGTATCCGTGTCATCTCCTGTTCTCTGTTCTCTCTAGCCTCGAAAGGTGAGCAGTCACTCACGATTAATTTCTTTTATTTATTAAATTTGATTTCAATTGGAATGACAATTGAAATATGTTGCTGCTAGTTATTTACACTGTTATATATGCTATTACCTGTATCAGTTCACCTATGACATCTGACACCATTATCTGTTAATTATTTATGCGATGATAATACAGTTTAGTTGATAATTGATTGATTGATTGTTGTTATATTGGATGTAAATTTTAATGTATAAAGTGATAAATATTATGCAATTGAATTTGACGTAGGATAGTTTAAAACTTTGAATCGACATAGGTGTTGAATTTGATTAGTTAATTTGAATAATATGACCCCTTTTAATTGTTGTGTTAATTGACACGTAGAATTTGATAATTTACACTTTGAACCTTTGAACGTATATTGGACTAATTGTTGTAGTATTAAAATTGAAATTTAACGACAAGTGGAAAATGTAATGTAATAATCCTTAATCTACATGAAATGATAGTGTAGATCCTAGAGATAATTATATTAATTTGCACAAACAACAATGCGAATTAATACGATTATTTCGGGATTATTTGAATTGATTATTGTATTGTTATTGATTGTTGTTGTTGCTTGTTTATTTACTTTGACACCATCCCTGTTATCACACTGCAAGTTCCCTTTTACTATGATTTGATTTTTGAATTGGAATGGAATCGGGTTGAAATGATAAATACCCAAATGAATTTGACTTAGGATAGAGAATTAAATAAAAACCCAATTGGTCAATAATTTGATTTCAAAAGAAAATAATGAATTTTATTCGAATGAAGAATAAGTTTTGAAATGAAGTTGAAATTTGAAAATTTTATGAAATGAAAATGTAAAGATTGAAATTTGAAACAAATATTAACGTAGTAATTGATGAAAGAACGTTGTTTGAAATTTAATTATTTAATAATTAAATTTGGAATTATTAATAAATAATTTGGAATTAGTAATAATTGAGTTTTGAAATTATTAAGTTTGAAATCATTTAATAATTAAATTTGAAATTATAATTCAGTTTGGAATTATAATTAAATTTGAAGTTATTAAGTTGAATTTATAATTAAGTTGAAATGATTTGATAATTAAGTTTGAATTCATAATTAATTGGAAATGATTTAATAATTATGTTTTGAATTTATAATCAAGTTTGTAATTATTAAAATTTGTAATTATTAATAATTAAGATTGAAATTATTTAATAATTGAATTAGATTTAATTATTTGATAATTGAACAAAAAAATTGAGTTCTTTGATAAGAGAAATTGAACTTTTGAATAAGTGGATTTGAACTTCGTTAATAAATGAAATTGAGTTTCTTTATTTATTAAAGTTTTGGGAAAATTATTTAAGTAAGTTATTAAGTGAAATTGAAACTTCTCGAATATATGAAATTTAGTTCTTTATTAATTGAGTGAATTTCTTTAACAAGAAATAAAATGTGATTTATTGAAATGAATGGGATTTCTTGAAATTAACGTAAGACTTGTAATTTAAAGAATTGATTTGACGAATTTAATTTATTTCAATTTGAAGTTTTGATATAATGAAGTTGAACGTAAGTAATTGATTTAAATGAATGAGAATTTAAATAGAAGTTGTTTGAATGATAAATTAACTTAACGTACATTGAATGAAATTGATAAATGAATATAAATTGGTTTGAATGTTGAATTTAATCATTTAAATGATTTTCGGAATGAAATTTATATACGAACTTGAATCAATATCTGGATTGTTCTAAATAAAAATTGAAATTGAATTGTAAGACTTTGAAATGGTTATTTGGAAGTTTTGAAACGTAAATTTTGAAAATTGATAGTGAAAGACAAATGAAATGTTGATTTACGAATTCTAATTGAATTTGAATTTGAATGGGTTTTGAAATATATTAAACGACCAATCGGTAAATTTATTACGAAGGTTATTAAAGGAACCGGAATCGGTTATGGACATACTCTCTGTCTAAACCGAAAACCACTTTAATAACTATACGCGGAGTGTGATCCAGAATGAAGTGGTTGAATTGATGTACGTGATGACTGAAGAAAGAGAACGATAATGGATAGCCTTGACATTTGTGTCAAATTGGAAATGACTAAAACAGGAGCTATGCCGGGCCAAATGGGGTTAGCCACCTCGACCGAACACACTTCTTCGTAAACTACTCATTACTTGCTATTGATTGGTGCACCCTCGGAATTTCAGGAGTGTTGTTTCGCGGTGTTGCGATCGTTACGGCGAAGCGTTCTCACCAGTTCGGATCAGGCAAACGGTAGTTTCACTACCTTGGGTATTGCCTCATGTGCCTTGTCATACTTGTATCCCTATATATGCGACCACTACGAAATTGTTTTGTGTTATACCTATGGAGTACTCCCTGATATCCCACTAGTTTACAGTGGAGCTTACAGTGCTGTATAGACTATGAAATTTATATAAAAATGTGTTAAGGGGGATAATGGTAATGCCTTAACACTATTTTGATACTTTATATTACTGATAGACATTATCTATTTAGCGTATACTACTACATAGTAGATAGTTTAACGGATCCTTAAAGGATGGTGATTCCAACATCCTTTGAGTTACTTGTATTTTGATTGCTATTTCATTTGAGTTGGATTTATTGATATAAGAATATTAATCCTGACTCGAGTGTTTTGTCTTTTGCTTTACGCTCGGGTCAGACTGAGTGTACCAGTATTCGAGGCTCACCTTTGGAGTTGGAGCTTTGCTTGAAGATCCAGCCATCTATTCTGCTTTCAGTATTCGATGATTCCAGTGATGTATTCTGATTTGCACTTGATGTATCGTATTTCTCTTTTGTTGTAAACTCTGATGTATCTTATATATTTATATAGTAGCTTCATGAACTACTATCTCTTTTACTTCCACTGCATATTATTACTCTGTGTCTGTGATTCTGTGATTATTTATTTACTGTATATCTGAGTTTTGCCAAATTTAAATTAACAATTCGGTATTTTGAATTATTCAAGTCCGACATGTGCAGATGCGAATAGTCAAAAATAGGGGGTCGTTACATTTACTTCCATGCAAACATTTTCACAATCATACTTTCAAGTATTATCCAAACATCAAGATATAATAATAGATTCAAAAAGTTTGCTCACCTGGATAAAAATAACAGAAACCTGTAAAGCCAGGAAAATGAAAGACAGAGAACTGGAATGAATTTGAAGACTTTGGTCTTGAAAACTGAAATTTGAACTTTGATGATGAACTGAAGCTTTGTTTAATTTTTGATCTGGAAATTGATTAGTTGCGTAATTTCTTCGATTATGCTTCAGGTTGAAGTTTTGATTATTTTTACATTAAGGCTTCCAGTTTTTGAATTTGTGCTTGCTCTCGGTTTTTGAGTTGAATCTGTTCCAGGTTTTAATTTGTAGAAGATTTGTTTTAGGCTTTTGATTTTGGAACTTGCTTGTTGATTTATTTTCTGGTTTAAGTTTTGCTGTTTGTTTTTGAAAGAATGAAAAAAAAGGGGAAGAGAAAGGGAGTAGTGTATATATAACTTTTTTCTTTTTTTTTCCTTCTTTTCTTCACCTTATTTATTAATTTTAAAAATAAAAAGTATCAATGACTCTTGGATTTGTGCATGTTCATTTACTTACAAATGTTTAATTCCATGTTTAAAATTCCAACACTTGTTTATTCACGATGAGATGATTACACTTCTTAATCCTTGTTGTAATTATTTTACAAGTGTTATAAGCATATATTTTTATGTTTAAACCCTTTTTAAATTAATTAATTATGTATTATCTTTGTATTAATTTATTATGTTTTTAAATGTGTGTATATATATACAAATTACATTTAGTTACGTGTAAAATTAAATTTAAGTTATTATACTTAAATTTATATAAATAAATACTAGTGTTGAAAATGTTCAATTTTAACTTTAATTAATTTTTAGAAAATTGTTATATTGAATTCAAAACATAACTTCCAAAATATAGATATACATACATACATATATATATATATATATATATATATTATAATTCCAAAACAAATTTTTATTAGTTTAAAATTATAGAGTTTTCAAATTCAAATTATTTCTCAATTTTATTTTGAATTTCAATTTCAAAATCAAATTTATAATCAATTTATACATATATATAAATAAACAATCAAATATCTTATTTAATTTGGAAAATATCAAATTAGTTCACAATTTAATCCAAAATTTTATATTAATTACTAATTTAAATTCGACTTAAAAACATGTTCGTTACAATATGCAATAACTCCACATACATGAAAATTTTCATATACCTTAAAATTTGCTGAAAAGGCAGCAATTATTTAAGATAAGTGCATACATTTCTGTTTTTTTTCTGCATGTTCATTATAACTGCAAGTATTTAACATCACCTATCATATTATTAGACTTGATGTACTTTTATAGAAAAACACAAAGGAAGAAATAAAACAAGAAAAAAAGTAATTTAAGAAACATCACTTGTTCCTACTGAAGAAGAATCAGGATCAAAGATTCTACTCAAAAAAAGAAAAAGAACCAGTGACGAGAAAATCATTGCAAGGGAAGACGACTACAGAAACAATTAGTTTCAATATTCCTTCTCAATCCATCTCTAACATAGTACAATTCAAATGACAATGAACTCAATTTAGTTCATTTACCACAAATAGCACTTCTCAACATAACAACCGAACTATCAAAGTGAAGACGTAACGAAAAGCTATCATATCAAACTTCAACAGCACAAACACACCAACATCATTAGGAACACTGTAATTTAAAAAACAAAATATAATTACAATTACAAAAAATAAATAACAAAAAAACAGAATATATATGTTATTTGCTGATATGTAAGCAATAATTTTAAAAAATTGCAGATAAATCAACACATATTAAAAATATACTAATATGTAAGCAATATTATATGCTGATATGTAAGAAATATTTATAAAAAAATGTAGATACATCAGCACAAATTTGAGCTTAATCAAACTCATTGAAATACCAATATTATTTTCTGATATGTAAACAATAATTGTAAAAAATTGCAGATAAATTAGCATAGCATTTTCACCATACATATTCAAATTAATTGTGGGCAAGTCTGTAAAATATTTACAATAATTCCTGATAAATTTGTACTTAATCAAAGCTAACAAAATATATCATCGAACATTACCCTACACATACGCATTAATTTTTCAGCTAAAATAAACAGGAGAATACTTGTAATTTCCATTTGCTTTAAAAAAACAAAAAAACAAACGAAATAAAATAACAACATTATCTCGCAATATCAATGAAAAACAAACAAAATCGACTACAAATCCAACCAACATTTTACCTGGAAGAAGATAAAGCCATGAATCCGAAATAATATCTTAAAACAATGATCGAACTGAATTAGAATAAAAAACTTGCAATCGAAATAACGAACCGCCACTAAAATAAGCGCGAGAGGTAAACCAGGGTACTTATGGAATAAATTTAGCCGCAAATAAAAATGGGGATCGAAAATATAAGCTTTGGAACGGGAGGAGTTTACATGGACAAAGTTTGATTATAGAGATGTGGGTCTAATTTTCACATAAATGAATGCATGCCCACTATGCTGCGTATTTTATATGCTACATATTCCCACTGCTTTACGATATCCTATTTTACCTCTATTAACTATATGGTAAACACACACTATTCTGTTTTATGCTATTGTATATGCTACGTATGCCCACCATTAACTATATTGGTACTTTACATTGGTAAAATTATAAACAGAAGAATTAGAAATAAATGTAATTTTTATTAAGAAGGAATATACATAATGATGTTACACATATATAACTAACTAACAGTATTGCCATTTGTTAACAATGATGCCCATAATTTGATATTTAGAAGAGTTGGTAAGAGGGTAATGTTGTAGTCCCTCATACTTTTGTACAACCAACTTAAAACAAACACAAGAAAGAGGAGTGCAGACTCCTTTAGCTTAAGATAGTTTGGAAGATGTTCTATAGAACAAATAAGTAAAAACATGTATGTTTCTACCTAAACATGTCAATATTAACTATTGCTATTGTATTGAGCACAAATAAGTATGTTTGCTCTTTTTTCTTCTTCTAATAGTATGACAGCTTATTCTTATTTTTGTTTATTTACAAAGTTTGGTCAATTTAGTTTCGAATTACTGTTGAATCCATTATTTCATATACGTCTAGAATTGGAGGGTCAAGACTGATACCCGATGGTTAGATATCGTGACTATATGTCGGTATGCATTCGAAAATACATTTTACCAATAATTTTCGTGTAGGTGTTGAATTTGCATACATATGTAATACACCTAATATTTTTGTCCGGCCATCAATGAACGTTTTGGCCAACCTATGTATTAATTTTGCAATACTACTGTGGGAGATTTTGCATGGTTTGATGCTTTCACTTTGGACCTAAGTTGTGCACTTGATATATTTGCATCATCAATTAGTATGATTTTCTCTCATTTTCCTTACTCAACCAAATGCTTATTTATTTCTAGAGTACCCTGATTGTGACAGCTGGATGCATCACACGCTTACCGTTGTAATTTCCGAACGCATTATACTTTTACCAATTTTCCACTAAAAATCAATCTATAAAAATAAACCTAGCAATGATCAATCGATGCAAAGATACCAATTTTCCTCATTCAATCAATTTTGTTGTATTCCTTTAACTGACGAGCTATAGGACTATACACAACAACAACAAAAAAGGAAAATAAAACCATTACTTTGCTAATTTTTCCCATAATTGAATCATTGACTTTTTAACCGTCCAAACATAAACTATAACATAGCCTTATTCTCGGCTAACTATAATTTAAGTCAGATGAGCATGTAATGACTCAGCTTATGGATGTTCTCCTCAGTTTTCATATTTGTTCTTTATTTTAATAGTGTCAACGTCACTGAAGTTTATATCTCTAAATTGTTTGGTAATCATACTACTAAACCTAACTTATTATTTTACACATTTTAAAAAAATGTAGCTGAATTGGCGTATGTTGATAGGAATCATGCATATGGTACAAATTATTCAATAATCACTGAAGACGCTTAAAATCCGTTCTACGATTTTTGTCACTGGAAATAGATTCAGAAAGTCAAGTGGATGGTCCTTCAATGTATCTTCGTTCCATAGGAGTCGATGGGTTTTATTATATTACATCTTCTCTTATAACTGCTCGATCTTGACATCAACCATTTTTTGTACAAAATTTAATACAAACTGCATCCAACTCATGTGTTTTTTGGTCAATAAAATTACACTATCAAGTATATAATGGTCGATATGTCAACTTGACATTTCTACTTAACATAAGTTAGACACTGAAGTCGAAATGAAATTGTTAGCTGTAGTGACATATATCATCTCAATAAAAACTTCTTTATTTGGAGGTTACATGGATATGTAAATTTGATGAATAATAATATTCTTAGCTTAGTAAAATTTTAGATGTAAGTTGAAATTTCGACCACTATCCTTACTGGAAGGGTTACACTATCTTATAAAGTTATCATATTTTATCAAAAAATGAAATTCAATTAAATTATTTGACAATTTTCAATCGTATTTTGTTTGGCGGTTTAATTTAACATAGACAGCGAATAAGTATGCAGACAGTTGATATTGTATCACAATTGTCCCTTCAGATGTAGTACTATTGCTTCGACGGCGGGTCTGATGTGTTAATGGAAGATATACATTCTTCCCACTACATGTTCTCTTAACACGAGCTACGTTTTACGCTTTTTACCAACTCAAGAGTAATAAAACGGTTATTTGATGTAGGCTAGCTAATCTATTTTTTCAATTCCGTTGAACCAAGGTGATTCTATAGCTTGATTGGTGGAAAGAATGTCAAATATAGCTATCAAATGATCATAACCTCAATGGGAAGCAAACTTGACCACTAAAGTATCATGATTTATTACTGAAAGTCTAAGACTGGGTTATCCATTATTCACATAGGTTCTTACAACAAATAGCTATGAATAAATAGTTTTCCTCTCATGCTCCTTACTCAATAATTAACTGACTAACACACATACACATAGAGCATTAGCACGATAGTTTAGGGAGAGACTAACATCATAATTAGAAGTTATCGATCACTCTACATCATTTTGAAAGGTGTAGCGCTAACATATAAAATCACTCTAATGAGACAAATAGTGTAGGATCGTTTTCACCCTAAAGGGGATGAATAGGGTGATACTCATAATAATAAAAATTAATGTGAAAATAAAAACAATAACAGAAAGTAATGCAGCAGAGATCACACATAGATTTACCCTGCTTCAGTAATAACCTTTTTACGTGTTGCTCCCAAGGTTTCTACTAGAAATTAAGTAGTCAGATACTTACACACATAAACTTATGACACCCTCTAACTCGACTAACCTAACTCTAAGCTCAAAACCTTGCCACAATTCAGCCACCGAGTTGTAAATTCTCAAACTATGTCACGCAGTTCGTAACCTAGTTACACAACTAGAAAGTTACTCAATTTAAAAAGAAAATTACAAAAGTAAAAATTAAACGCAAAAACCTTATTTTTATAATTTAAGCCCAAAATAAAAATATGGCCCAAAGTAGATAAAAGAGAATGTCTTACCTTTTGTATTCGGCCCAATTCTGATTATAATTTGAGACGTCTCCTCTTTTCTTCTATTTGCGATGAGTTCGGCCACCTTCTTTTCCTCTTCAATAATTAGGGTTTCTGGAATTGAAGTCGCCGCCTTGAAATCGATCGATTTAAGTGATGAATTCAACTCGGCTTTGCTTCGTCAATCGATATTAGCATTGATTGGCTTGTGGCTACTCCAGTGATGAGTTCGAATGCTACTTTGAATTAGTAAGTGGTTTTCCCTTTTTCGATATTTGTTTATGCTCGATTTGATTATTCCCGAACTCGTGATTTTCTGTCGATGATGTAATTGTGTTAAATAGGGATAAAAGCCCTAATTTTCATATTTTTTGTTTAATTCTTCAAGTAATTTTGGTGCTTGCGTTGATTTCTAATCGAATGGTTGTTGTTATCTACTCACTTGTTCCATCTCTTATATGCTCGAATTTAGTTGAAGTGTTTGAATCAGTTCCATTCTTTTTTGCTTCTACGATCATGGCATTTGAATTTTTGATAATCTGGACTAGACTTTGTGAAGATTGACTTGTTCATTGGGTATGACCATTCTCTCTTTTTTCTGCCTTAACATTTTGAAACAATTCTTGACTTTGTTCGAACCGCTACTCTCTCTATTCACCCAAGTGATAGTTGCTTCGAGTCATCTGGTCTTGTTAGCACTATATTGCTTCGAGTTCTATCATGGTCTCCATACATATATACATACATATATGTATGTTTATATGTGTGATTGACTTGATTGCACTGGCTTATTGTATATATGTGTGTTACCTGCTGCTTTATACATGTCTGGTTCCTTGTATTTAAAATCTTGTTGCAGTGTGTTGATGCTCTTGTATTAATTAGTGGTCTTTGGTTTTGGACTGGTCCATTGTGTTCGTGAGCATTTCATCCTGTTTTGACCGCTTTAGTTTGGTTGCATGCTTGAATGCCTACATGTAGAGTATAGCCTTGTTCCACTGCTTCATTGAGTTCATGCCTAAATAATATGCTTTGCATTTAAATTGTCTAAATGCTTGAACTTGTATTTGATTCAAGATTCATCTGTGCAGTTTGGTTGCCTTTGCCTGGTTCACCACTTTGTTATGTGAGCATATTGAACTTGAGTGATTGCATATCCATTATGCATATCTCTGAAACTGTTGTATTGAACTGTATTCTCTGGTTATTATGGTCTACACTTGAATTCTTTTTTTTCTACTAGCTAGTAGTCACAACTGTATTGTTGCAGTTTGGTTCCATATGTTGTTTTTTGATTGCACTGACCTTGATTTTCTTCGAGTTAGACTGTCCCTTGTTTGCTCTGAACTTCACGGGTACATCCATTTGCTACGTCTGGTGCACTTGAACTCTTAAGTCTGCTTTGAGCCAGTTCATTTGTATACATGTTGTCATATGGTCTGGTATGGTTGATACTTCAAATGTATTGAACTAACATGTGTATGTATATACTTATCACTGTTTTGGTGCACCACTTTGTACATGTGAGCATGTTGAACTGCTGTGTTATTTTGGTTTGTATTGTTGAATGTCTGGTGGTGCACTTTATGTCAACATGTGGTTTTCAGGGTGTTGTTTCACTGGCTTGTTGTTTTTGAGTTCCTGACCGTTTCATTGAATATGTTCACACGAGTCTGTACCGTTCGTTTGCTTTTTGTTCCATGGATTGCATCCTTGTACTTGTGCTTATACTTGATCATTCTGTGAAGTTTCGTTTTTATATTGCTTCTGAGTTGAATCCAGCTTTTGCTTGGGTTTGACCTTGTGCTCACTTGTCCTTGCAATTTTATCAAGCAAGTGTATATCGGTGTGTACAACCTTGTGCCATGTACGGTGATACACTATGTATGTCAAAAGATATTCGTGTATGATGCATTGAAAGAAAAATGATGATGAACAACCCAAATAACTAAGGCAAATAATATTTTCAAAACACATACTTTATTTTGCACTGTAAAATATTTTCTTTTTCAATTTTACTGCGTTAGTGTTTATTTTGCAGATAGCTCAGATGTTGGACTCAGACTGGAACAGGGTTGAAGATCAAATACGAGTGTTGAGTGAATTATGTAGTGAGGTGAACCACATATGAAAAATTGTATATTGGAAATTGTGTTGTAATTGAAGTTGTATTGTAATTGAGAATGTGTAAATGTATATTGAGAGCTTAAATTTGTACTATTTGAATTTGTAATAAAATATTTGTTTGAATATTTGTTTAAATATGAATACTGAGTTAATTATTTTATTCAACAAATATTTATTTAATTATGTGGAAAAATAAAATAGTACAACAACAAATACATTTAAACGAATATACACACACACACACTAGTATACAACGCACGTACGTGCATCTACTATCCAAGAATGTTTACCTTGGATGGATGTGTGTTTCAAGTGAAAATGTTTTTGTAGCCACAACACATTTCAAGTTGTTTTTTGGCGATTTCGATAACAAATTGATAGTAAAATTCCGTTGGTGGATGGGTGAAAAGGTGGTGAGATTCTATTAACGAATGGGGGTAATTTTGAAATTTCAAAAACATGTTTACCTTGGATGGATGTGTGTTCTAAGTGCAAATCCTTTTGTAGTCATAACATATTTCAAGTTGTTTTGTTGGTGATATCGATGAAAAAGTGATAGTAAAATTCTATTGGTGGGTAGGCGGAAAGGGTGGTGAGATTGGGGTAATTTTGGAATTTCAAAAAGACACCATGTAAATCATGTTGATTGAATTCTCTTTACTAATAGTAGAAATAGAGAATAGAGATAGAGATGTTGGAAGATACGGTGAGGACGGTTAGATTGGGAAAGTTATATTTGAATTTTTAGTATGAAATGAACAAGCAAGCAAGATTAAAAAATTGAAAAATAAAATATCATTAACAGACTTGTCATATCTTTTTTATAGTGGAATAACTGAGTGTTTGTTAATTATAGTTGCATCTTGCTAGTGATGGACTATATAGTTGAGCATCATATTTATATCAGTTTTGTTTACATATTCCTTGATGACAAAGACATACTGCTGTAGTGTTGCTTTTAAACCTTTCAAGATACGTCCGTGTCAGTTGCTTCTGTGGGTTGGTATTCATCTTTCTTTTTATTTCCATATTTTAAATTAAAATTACGTGATACCTGGGAAAAATTGCGATGACCCACCATCCAACTCCACAGAATGATGGATCATTGATAAGAAAGAAAGGGATAGAAAATAGAAAGAAAGAGAAGAAAGAAGAAACAACACATCAGAATCTAAACAGCGGAACGAATAAATTATATTAATAACATAAGTATTACATAGTATACAACAACTATCAGAGTTACACAGATTATACAACACATACTAGACAGTTATAAACACCTGTCTAGTTATACAATACAATACAGAAAACCTCAAACAAATGACTCAGAGATACCAACACAGCGGATACTAGATAACTACAACGCAGAAGCCTCCTGCTCCATTGCTCCTCCACAATTCGTCAAAGCTAACCCGAATCCCTTGGCTACTTGTAAAAATTTGAGTACCCAAGAGTTTATGAAAAACAAAAATAAACTCCGGGTCAGACATGGGTCTGGTGTGAGTAACAGGTTAAAGTTGCTTAACTTTCAAAAACCTTTTAAAAGAAAGGTATCACGTAAGACTCCCCACACATAAACATGGAAAATTTTTTACCTTACGCTAACCAAAACATTTGATAGGAAATCCAGTGATATTATATAGTGTCTAGGGTTTTCAAGTAAAATACAGAAATAGCTGGAATGCTTACATCTCACGTTCCAACATAGTTGGGCACAACTAATACGTATGGCACTTATTGGATTTTGGATTCCATACAATGGCAGGGCTACTTGGGTACCGCCCGTCACAGTACGTGGCCTAGCTCATCATACCGAGGAGCCACCTTAACTCCCCTGCAACACAAGGCCAGAACCATTCCTTACTGAATAGTTCCGAACAAGACAACCCCGCCAGTTGTCGCGAATCAACCGCCCCACACAGCCGAATATAAAGGGACTTCTAGACAGGGGTAAATCTCACTCTCAAGTAGGGGCTACCCACGAAGCCTTGCTGCACCTCCCCTGTTTTAGACATTCCCGGTTGATGAGGCTTGAGGCCACGATTACCTTTATAGGACACATCACTTAGAATGCTCATCGTCCACCTGACGATGTTCTGAAAGCATTCAATCCATACAAGTTCGTTACGGGTTCGAACGAAACCGAAGGCATTATCTCGTTACACTCATTTTGCAATCACCCTCAGAGTTAATGACGATATGACGATAACCCTTGCACTCTGAATCTCCATATCGAACCTATAAGTACTATTCCGTCAAACTCATTACGGAATCACCCACAGAGTTATACTGACGTATAGTTCTTACACCTTGAGTCTTCACTTACTCCACTTGGATTAATGACCTAACGTTTAATTGGAACCGATGTGGTTTTTGGATCCCAAATATGGAAAACCCGATCTCGGTCTCATCGAAATCCGAAGCGTGTCTTTTAGGTCCAAGTTGTTTTAAAGTTTAAAACAATTCAATTTAATTATCCATATACACAGATAAATAATTCACATCATCACAATAGATAATCAATATTATCATCATAAACAGGTAATCATCACACATTGATAATCTACACTATCATCACCCATAGATAACTCATATCATCATAATGCAACCAATGCATCCATATCACACAATACTATTTATCTCATATCTGAGATTCAAACCATTCAAGTCAAACCATATCATCCATTCATAAGCAATGATTTACTTAATCACCATCTATAATTAATTAAATTAATTACTTCTATCTCTAATTAATTTAAAGTGAATTAAATTAATTACTTCTCTTTAATTAATTTAAAATGAATTAAATTAATTAGTTCATCATATAAATCTTTCTTACTTAACCATAAATCGATTACAAATCAATCAATCAATTATTCTCAAATTAATTACCTTAATTAATCACCCTTGATTAATTATCCCTTAATTATATTCAAGTAATTATCCTTAATTAATTTTACAAATTAATCATCCTTAACCAAAATCAGTAATTAACCTTTAATTACTTCATTAATTAATTATAATTAATTACATTAATCCTTAATTAATTACATTAATTAATTACTTCCTTAATCACTTATCATTGATTAATTAATGTTAATTAATTAATCTTTAATTTCATCGTTAATTACTTATTTAAATTAATTACATTAAGTAATTAACCTTAATTAAACCAAAATTATCAATCACTTTTTGATTAATCATATTCAGTAATTAACTACCCTTAATTATTTTATTGAGTAAATTAATTGCTCCTAAATTAATTACATTTAATAATTACTTATATTTATTAATCAACCTTGATTAATTCATTAGTCATTAATTACCCTTAATTAATTACATCACTTAATTATTTTCAAAAGACTTAATCAATGCTTAAATTAATTACACTAAGTAATTAATTATTAATCACTTTCAATAAGTAATTGCTTTTCATATTAATTACACAAAGTAATTAATCCCAAATCTCTTCCATACTTCGATTAATTACTTCCAGTAATTTACTTAACTTAATTACTTTTTAAGTAATTATTCCTCATTGATTACTTATCATCACATCCAATGATTATTCTAAATTAATTAAACTTAATTAATTAATTTAAAATAATCAAATAAATTAAATAATTACAATGAGTAATTAATAACTTTAATTATTTCCATAAAGTAATCATACGTAATCAAGTTCCATAATTGATTATCTAAATTAATTAATCCACTTAATTATCAAAATTAATTACATTAATTAATTAATAAATAATCCCAAGTTAATGGCCTTCATTAATTTATTAACAAATTCTTAATTACCTTTCTTAAGTAATTAACTTAAATTAATTAATATTAATTACAAATTTAATTAATCTTAATTACTTAACTAATCCTTAATTGATTTATTCCAATTCTTAATTAATTAATTAAATTAATTATCTTATTTAAATTACCTTGTTAATTTAAAGAATCAAAATCATTAAATCTTTGATTTACTTTTAAAATAAAACATTTCTTATTAACGATTACATTATCATTAACAAAGTAATTTAAAACAACTTAACTTAAAATTTGTTTCAAATTACATTTAAATTTTAAATTTAAAATGAAATCAAACTTAACTTTATCAAAGTTTTAAAACATTTTAAAACCCTTTAAAAACTTATGTTAAAGATTTTCTTATTTTATAAAAGAAGTTAAAAGAAATTTAAACCCCAAATTCATTTCAGAATACAAATCATATTTAAATATGTTTCAACAACCAAATTTGTTTAAACATTTAAATTTTCTTTTAAAACTTCCTTTATTTCCAAGACAATGTTTAAAAATTGAAGTTTGATTCCAGATTTAAACTTATGTTTAAATCTCTACTTAAATTTAAAGCTTTTTACCTTAATTTCAGATGTATTTAAACCCTTTGAAAGTTGTTTAAACATTTTGTTTAAAAGTTTAAATTAAATTTCAAACCTGGATTCAAATCTCATTTGAAATTCAAATTTTAAATTTGATTTAAATTCTGTTTTAAAACCCTCCATTCAGATTTTAAAACAAAACTTTTAGATTGAAATCTACAGGTTTCAAAAACCGGAAATCACAGAAAATAAAAAGAAAACCCGAGCTTCCCCTGATTTACTTCGGGTAAAACCATACTCAACTTCGAGTAAAAACTCGACTTACCCGAGTAAATCTCGAGTCTCAAAACACAGCAACCCCAAACAATTCCCTGTCACCATTACCTCACCGTGCACATGCACGGTGGTCTTGGCCACCTCCGGCCACCACCCAGACAATGAACAAATCGCCGACCATCCCTGCATCACCTGGCGACCATCAAACCCCTCAATTCCACTCGAAAACGAATTCAAGTTTCCCCCAATTCAAACCTGGCAACAACAACAGGCACACCTTCACCCAAACCTGGAAAACCCTTATTTCCCCCTTCTCCGGCCATCGGAGGTTCTATAACTACGACCAAGTCTTCGTCCATCCCCTAGCTTCCCTTACCCAGCGTACCAGAGAACTCGATCAACTAGGGGAACAATGCCGATCAAATTCCAGAGCATACCCAAAACTAGGTTTAGAAATTTCCCTTATCAACCACCATCGCCACGATCAACTATACATCGATCCACTATTTTTCCTATCATCACCCTTCACTCCACTATCGCCAGAAGGAATCTCGATCCCCCAGATTACAAAGTTCATCAGAAAACACTAGATTTTCATTTTCTGGTTAAACCAGAAATACTAACAAATCCCTTTACTAAAAATAGTGATTTTTGTTTTAAAAATCCAATTTTGGTTTAAGCATTTGATTTAGATCCCTGAATACAAGAATTATGATACTTGAATTTTGACTTATTTAAAGATTGGTTTGATATTCTATTTCTTACAGAGGCAATGCTAATTGTTTCTAACTTAAACAAAATTTAAACTTAACTGATGATATATAACATATATTTGGTTCAATGCTTAAGTCATGGATTGAATTACTAGCATATGATTTGATTTTTTTCTTCAGATTATCTGTTTATCTTTTTGAACCTGGAACTAATACCAAAAAGGTTTCAAACATACAGTTATCTACACAACCATATTTCATACAAAGCTAAAATTATAAATTCCTTCACAAACATACTTGTTTTCATAGATATCAAGCAGCACAATTACTTACCTGAACTTTTAATAACAGTGATGTTACTCACCTTAGAATAGCATGAAACAGAGCCCAAATTTTTGAAAAGCTTTTGATAAAACTTGAGTTGCTTTTACTTCTATGCTTATAAATTAGTTGCTGAAGCTTGATTTAACTTGTGATGCTGTTTGATTTCCTACAGGTCTAAGATTCCAGGTTGTAGAAGAAAATTCCCAGATTCCATTTGAAAATGATTGAATTTGAAAACTTGCAGTTGCATGCATTTGGAGTTTTGTAGTTGCAGAATGATTTTCAAGTTGATGAATATGAAGAGAACTTCAGATTTTGGTTTTAAAAACAATTTCCAGATTTTGATTTTGAGGATAAATTACTGATATGGATTTTGGTTAGAGAGGAATAATTTCCAGATCTTTGAATTTAAACTTGAATCACAGATTCCAGTTTCAAATAATGCAGAGGCTTTCAATTTGCTTTTGAATGAATTTCAAGTGTAGGCTTTGATTTTTTTTACTTATGGTATGAATTTGGTTTTCAGGCGTTAGAACTTGAGTTTGGGTTTTAATGATTTCAGGTTTTAGGAGTGTTTGCATTGCTTTTGAAAAATCTGGTTTTTAAGATTTTCTGGTTTTGGAGAGTTTAGAAACTGGTTTGTTTCTCAGCTGAAGTCTTTAGTTTTAGAGAGTGAAGATTAGAAAAGAATGGGAATGAAGAAAACATTCTTATATATAAGTGTAATTGATTTATTTTAAAAAAAATAAAAGAAAACTAAAAATAGAAAGGCACATGTACTAAATCCTTACATTTCTTAAATTGAGTAGATTAATTGTTTACATTTGTCTCATTAGTTACCTAGGATATTAACACTTGTTTTATACATGATTTACTTATTTTTGTTTAATTTAAGAGTAAATAAAACCCTTTTCTTTATTTATTAATACTTATGTATATAAATCATCTTCATATGTAAATGTTTATGCATTTCTTTTTAAAGAAAATGAAATGAAACAAATTATAAAAATATGAAAGCTTGCTTACAAAATTTAGATATGTTTATTCATTTGAATTCAAAGTTAATTCAAATTCTTCTATTCATACATTTAAAAAATCCAATTTAAACTAGTTTATATTAACATATTAAATTTAAAAATAATAATATTGTCTTTTAAAACATATCTATATTTGTACATTTATTATTATTTGAAAATAACATATTTATCCAATTTAAATAATTTTTAAAAGAAATCATAAATTACTTATCTTATTTATATTAATTAAATACATTAATGTTTAATTTCAAATGGTATTTTAAATTTCTATACATAATTCCAAATTATCAAAATGATTATTAGAATTTAAAAACAAGATTTTATTTGTTTATTAAACTTCAATTCAAAACTTATGTATCTACAATATATATAAATATATACACACACACATTATAAATAGGAAAACATTTCATTAGCTTTTAAAAGATAAAATTCACCAATTAAACATCTATTTAATTGGATTATTAAATCAAGTAAATTTTATTAACAAAATTTTATCAAATCAATTTAATTTTAAATATAGATTATTAAATTGATATTGCTAAAATTTCCGGGATATCACATTCCTTCCCCCTTAAAAGAATTTCGTCCCCGAAATTTAAAAGCAAAGATAATTTAATAATCTCATTAAAGATTTTAAATTTAAACACAAGCATATATCAATTATATGCTAACAACCATAGCAACCAATTTATCTAATCAAACAAATTTAATTATCCAGATAGAATTCTGGATAAAAATTTCTCGAGTTTCCCCAAGTGTGTGTGTATGTGTATATACCGAGATACTCGCCTACAAAATCCAAACAATCAAAACTACTAAGCTATAGAGCTCCTACTCATCCAGTTCTACAGAACTAAACAGGATATCAGACTACAGACAAGTCTGACTCAACAACCAATCCTTCCTGAACAGCTGGTTTCACTTCCAGAGATAACTCGTACACGTACTCCCTCGGAGATACATGAAACTCATTAAATCCAATTATCCAAACTGGCAATACAACTCTTGAAAACCAAACATTAATCCAACGAAACACAGAAGAGATCCAAAACAAATCTCCGACTCAGGAATCCAATTTCCTTCGTCTCTTAACCACCAAAATCTTTTAACGATCCTGGGCTGCCTACATCCCAACTGATCAACTCAACTCTTGCTGATTCCTCTAGTAACAATCTAGACCAAAAATAATCCAACACAACGATCTTCTCAAGATCAATCCAAAACCAAATACACAACTCTACTCTTCAAACCTCAAAAGAACAAACTCACTTCTTCTACCCGGAAAAGACAACACAAAAACATTCCCAAACTTCTTCCGCTGCACAACTCTGATCTGGAATAGAAGACAATGCTGATGAAGATCATGAGCACAAACTGGACAACATATCCCAAAATATGGTACAACAAATTCATTAAGGAAACTCAGAAATTCTACCAATCCTGAGCTGCTTCACCAAACTCTATCTCTAAGAATCATCTTTCTACTAGCTGAACCATGGACATCACTCCTGGAATCCAGACGATAAGAAAACTCGACCTCCAGATGCGGACAAATCTTCGACTTCTCAGAAGACAACCAAAAATTCTTCAATATCTCAAAAGAACACTCAAACTATTGCAAGTCACTTTTGCGATCAATTCAGACCAATTTTCCAAAGAAAATTGTCCTCTCTTTACCCAACAGAACAGCTTACACTGGTCTAGTCAATCCATCGAAGAAATAGATCCACTCTATTGCTTCTGAACTCCCCCTCAAAAAAAACTAAGCCAGAAGATCTTCTGTCAACACAGAACACTTCGAGCTGCAACGCTGACACCAGAGCCAAAGACTTCCTAATCAAATCTCTTTGGGAAAAACTCGAACCTCAAAGCCAAACACAAACAACTAGCTGAACTCAGCTACATCACCAAAGCAGACATACCTCCTAAATCTTGTTTCAAAGAAAACATCTTCGGA
Source organism: Allium cepa (assembly GCA_030765085.1). Lineage (NCBI taxonomy): Eukaryota > Viridiplantae > Streptophyta > Magnoliopsida > Asparagales > Amaryllidaceae > Allium > Allium cepa. The sequence continues at coordinate 602,724,586 of CM060943.1, read as the reverse complement.
GACATCCATATTCGCTGCATCTCATCACGCAGCTACCACTCCCCGAGGTATCAAGATACCATCACACACTTCTGCCAACCAACAGATCCAAAATCAACTTATCCAACTTCAAAGATAGACTCCGAACCTTAACAGGTTTCCTTCAGAGATCGATGAAATCTCAACACTACTGCACAAATTACTCCAGACGGTATTAGGTCTACAGTCTCGACAAATACACTTCCAACCTCACGCATTCAAACTTCAACTAATGGTAGTAGTCGTGTTACACACACCACTACCTTATCTACCTTTATAACCTATATTGGAAAAACCCGAACAGGTAACCCAACAGATAGGTAAAATATATATATATATATATATATATATATATATAATTACAAATACGCTCTCTCAAGATATACACCACTACAGAGCCTAGGTATTCACTCAACCTAATGCTCTGATACCACTTGTGACGACCCGCCATCCATCTCCATAGAATGACGGATCATTAATAAGAAAGAAAGGAATAGAAAATAGAAAGAAAGAGAAGAAAGAAGAAACAACACATCAGAATCTAAATAGCGGAACGAATAAATTATATTAATAACATAAGTATTACATAGTATACAACAACTATCAGAGTTACACAGATTATACAACACATACTAGACAGTTATAAACACCTGTCTAGTTATACAATACAGAACAACTCAAACAAACCACTCAGAGATACCAACATAGCGGATACTAGATAACTACAATGCAGAAGCCTCCTGCTTGCTCCTCCATAATTCGTCAAAGCTAACCTGAATCCCTTGGCTACTCGTAAAAATTTGAGTACCCAAGAGTTTATGAAAAACAAAAATGAACTCCGGGTCAGACATGGGTCTGGTATGAGTAACAGGTTAAAGTTGCTTAACTTTCAAAAACCTTTTAAAAGAAAGGTATCACGTAAGACTCCCCACACATAAACATGGAAAGTTTTTACCTTACGCTAACCAAAACATTTGATAGGAAATCCAGCGATATTATAATAGTGTCTAGGGTTTTCAAGTAAAATACAGAAATAGTTGGAATGCTTACATCTCACGTTCCAACATAGTTGGGCACAACTAATACGTACATCACTTATTGGATTTTGGATTCCATACAATGGTAGGGCTACTGGGGTACCGCCCGTCACAGTACGTGGCCTAGGTCACAGTACCGAGGAGCCACCTTAACTCCCCTGCAACACAAGGCCGGAACCATTCCTTATTGAATAGTTCCGAACAAGACAACCCCGGCAGTTGTCGCGAATCAACCGCCCCACACAACCGAATATAAAGGGACTTCTAAACAAGAGTAAATCTCACTCTCAAGTAGGGACTACCCACGAAGCCTTGCTGCACCTCCCCTGTTTTAGCCATTCCTGGTTGATGAGGCTTGAGGCTACGATTACCTTTATAGGACACATCACTTAGAATGCTCTTCGTCCACCTGACGATGTTCTGAAAGCATTCAATCCATACAAGTTTGTTCCGGGTTCGAACGAAACCGAAGGCATTATCTCGTTACACTCATTTTGGAATCACCCTAAGAGTTAATGACGATAACCCTTGCACTCTGAATCTCTATCTCGAACCTATAAGTACTATTCCGTCAAACTCATTACGGAATCACCCACAGAGTTATACTGACGTATAGTTCTTACACCTCGAGTCTTCACTTACTCTACTTGGATTAACGACCTAACGTTTAATTGGAACCGATGTGACTTTTGGATCCCAAATATGGAAAACCCGATCCCGGTCTCATCGAAATCCAAAGCGTGTCTCTTAGGTCCAAGTTATTTTAAAGTTTAAAACAATTCAATTTAATTATCCATATACACACAGATAAATAATTCACATCATCACAATAGATAATCAATATTATCATCATAAACAGTAATCATCACACATTGATAATCTACACTATCATCACCCATAGATAACTCATATCATCATAATGCAACCAATGCATCCATATCACACAATACTATTTATCTCATATCTGAGATTCAAACCATTCAAGTCAAACCATATCATCCATTCATAAGCAATGATTTACTTAATCGCCATCTATAATTAATTAAATTAATTACTTCTATCTCTAATTAATTTAAAGTGATTTAAATTAATTACTTCTCTTTAATTAATTTAAAATGAATTAAATTAATTACTTCATCATATAAATCTTGCTTACTTAACCATTAATTGATTACAAATCAATCAATCAATTATTCTCAAATTAATTACCTTAATTAATCAGCCTTGATTAATTATCCCCTAATTATATTCAAGTAATTATCCTTAATTAATTTTACATAATCATCCTTAACCAAAATCAGTAATTAACCTTTAGTTGCATCATTAATTAATTATAATTAATTACATTAATCCTTAATTAATTACATTAATTAATTACTTCCTTAATCACTTATCATTGATTAATTAATCTTGATTAATTAATCTTAATTAATTAATCTTTAATTTCATCATTAATTACTTATTTAAATTAATTACATTAGGTAATTAACCTTAATTAAACCAAAATTATTAATCACTTTTTGATTAATCATATTTAGTAATTAACTACCCTTAATTACTTTATTGAGTAAATTAATTACTCCTAAATTAATTACATTTAATAATTACTTATATTTATTGATCAACCTTGATTAATTTCATTAGTAATTAATTACCCTTAATTAATTACATCACTTAATTATTTTCAAAAGACTTAATCAATGCTTAAATTAATTACACTAAGTAATTAATTATTAATCACTTTCAATAAGTAATTACTTTTCATATTAATTACACAAAGTAATTAATCCCAAATCTCTTCCATACTTCGATTAATTACTTCCAGTAATTTACTTAACTTAATTACTTCTTTAAGTAATTATTCCTCACTGTTTACTTATCATCTCATTCAATGATTATTCTAAATTAATTAAACTTAATTAATTAATTTAAACTAATCAAATAAATTAATTAATTACAATGAGTAATTAATAACTTTAATTATTTCCATAAAATAATCATACTTAATCAAGTTCCATAATTGATTGTCTAAATTAATTAATCCACTTAATTATCAAAATTAATTACATTAATTAATTAATAAATAATCCCAAGTTAATGACCTTCATTAATTTATTAACAAATTCTTAATTACCTTTCTTAAGTAATTAACTTAAATTAATTAATATTAATTACAAATTTAATTAATCTTAATTACTTAACTAATCCTTAATTGATTTATTCCAATTCTTAATTAATTAATTAAATTAATTATCTTATTTAAATTACCTTGTTAATTTAAAGAATCAAAATCATTAAATCTTTGATTTACTTTTAAAATAAAACATTTCTTATTAACGATTACATTATCATTAACAAAGTAATTTAAAACAATTTAACTTAAAATTTGTTTCAAATTACATTTAAATTTTAAATTTAAAATGAAATCAAACTTAACTTTATCAAAGTTTTAAAACATTTTAAAACCCTTTAAAAATTTATGCTAAAGATTTTCTTATTTTATAAAAGAAGTTAAAAGAAATTTAAACCCCAAATTCATTTCAGAATACAAATCATATTTAAATATGTTTCGACAACCAAATTTGTTTAAACATTTAAATTTTCTTTTAAAACTTCCTTTATTTCCAAAACATTGTTTAAAAATTGAAGTTTGATTCCAGATTTAAACCTACGTTTAAATCTCTACTTAAATTTAAAGCTTTTTACCTTAATTTCAGATTTATTTAAACCCTTTGAAAGTTGTTTAAACATTTTGTTTAAACGTTTAAATTAAATTTCAAACCTAGATTCAAATCTCATTTGAAATTCAAATTTAAAATTTGATTTAAATTCTGTTTTAAAACCCTGCATTCATATTTTAAAACAAAACTTTTAGATTGAAATCTACAGGTTTCAAAAACCTGTAATCACAGAAAATAAAAAGAAAACCTGAGCTTCCCCTGATTTACTTCGGGTAAAACCATACTCAACTTCGAGTAAAAACTCGATTTACCGGAGTAAATCTCGAGTCTCAAAACACAACAACCCCATACAATTCCCTGTCACCATTACCTCACCGTGCACATGCACGGTGGTCTTGGCCACCTCCGGCCACCACCTCGACAATGAACAAATCGCCGACCAACCCTGCATCACCTCGCGACCGTCAAACCCCTCAATTCCGCTCGAAAACGAATTCGAGTTTTCCCCAATTCAAACCTGGCAACAACAACAGGCACACCTTCACCCAAACCTGGAAAACCCTCATTTTCCCCTTCTCCGACCATCGGAGGTTCTATAACTACGGCCAAGTCTTCGTCCATCCCCTAGCTTCCCTTACCCAGCGTACCAGAGAACTCGATCAACCAGGGGATCAATGCCGATCAAATTCCAGAGCATACCCAAAACTAGGTTTAGAAATTTCCCCTATCAACCGCCATCGCCACGATCAACTATACATCGATCGACTATTTTTCCCATCATCATCCTTCACTCCACCATCGCCAGAAGGAATCTCGATCCCCCAGATTACAAAGTTCATCAGAAAACACTAGATTTTCATTTTCTGGTTAAACCAGAAATACTAACAAATCCCTTTACTAAAAATAGTGATTTTTGTTTTAAAAATCCAATTTTGGTTTAAACATTTGATTTAGATCCCTGAATACAAGAATCATGATACTTGAATTTTGACTTATTTAAAGATTGGTTTGATATTCTATTTCTTAAAGAGGCAATGCTAATTGTTTCTAACTTAAACAAAATTTAAACGTAACTGATGATATATAACATATATTTGGTTCAATGCTTAAGTCATGGATTGAATTACTAGCATATGATTTGATTTTTCTTCTTCTGATTATCTATTTATCTTTTGAACCTGGAACTAATACCAGAAAGGTTTCAAACATACAGTTATCTACACAACCATATTTCATACAAAGCTAAAATTATAAATTCCTTCACAAACATACTTGTTTTCATAGATATCAAGCAACACAATTACTTACCTAAACTTTTAATAACAGTGATGTTAATCACCTAAGAATAGCATGAAACAGAGCCCAAATTTTTGAAAAGCTTTTGATAAAACTTGAGTTGCTTTTACTTCTATGCTTATAAATTAGTTTCTGAAGCTTGATTTAACTTGTGATGCTGTTTGATTTCCTACAGGTCTAAGATTCCAGGTTGTAGAAGAAAATTCCCATATTCCATTTGAAAATGACTGAATTTGAAAACTTGCAGTTGCATGCATTTGGAGTTTTGTAGTTGCAGAATGATTTTCAAGTTGATGAATATGAAGAGAACTTCAGATTTTGGTTTTAAAAACAATTTCCAGATTTTGATTTTGAGGATAAATTACTGATATGGATTTTGGTTAGAGAGGAATAATTTCCAGATCTTTGAATTTAAACTTGAATCACAGATTCCAGTTTCAAATAATGCAGAGGCTTTCAATTTGCTTTTGAATGAATTTCAAGTGCAGGCTTTGATTTTTTTTACTTATGGTATGAATTTGGTTTTCAGGCATTAGAACTTGAGTTTGGGTTTTAATGATTTCAGGTTTTAGGAGTGTTTGCATTGCTTTTGAAAAATCTGGTTTTGAAGATTTTCTGGTTTTGGAGAGTTTAGAAACTGGTTTGTTTCTCAGCTGAAGTCTTTAGTTTTAGAGAATGAAGATTAGAAAAGAATGGGAATGAAGAAAACATTCTTATATATAAGTGTAATTGATTTATTTTAAAAAAAATAAAAGAAAATTAGAAATAGAAAGGCACATGTACTAAATCCTTACATTTCTCAAATTGAGTAGATTAATTGTTTACATTTGTCTCATTAGTTACCTAGGATATTAACACTTGTTTTATACATGATTTACTTATTTTTATTTAATTTAAGAGTAAATAAAACCCTTTTCTTTATTTATTAATACTTATGTATATAAATCATCTTCATATGTAAATGTTTATGCATTTCTTTTTAAAGAAAATGAAGTGAAACAAATTATAAAAATATGAAAGCTTGCTTACAAAATTTAGATATGTTTATTCATTTGAATTCAAAGTTAATTCAAATTCAAATTCTATTCATACATTTAAAAAATCTAATTTAAACTAGTTTATATTAACATATTAAATTTAAAAATAATAATATTGTCTTTTAAAACATATCTATATTTATACATTTATTATTATTTGAAAATAACATATTTATCCAATTTAAATAATTTTTAAAAGAAATCATAAATTACTTATCTTATTTATATTAATTAAATACATTAATGTTTAATTTTAAATGGTATTTTAAATTTCTATACATAATTCCAAATTATCAAAATGATTATTAGAATTTAAAAACAAGATTTTATTTGTTTATTAAACTTCACTTCAAAACTTATCTATCTACAATACACACACACACACACACACACATTATAAATAGGAAAACATTTCATTAGCTTTTAAAAGATAAAATTCACCAATTAAACATCTATTTAATTGGATTATTAAATCAAGTAAATTTTATTAACAAAATTTTATCTAATCAGTTTAATTTTAAATATAGATTATTAAATTGATATTGCTAAAATTTCCGGGATATCACGAAAATCCCTGAATTTTATAGCAATTTCTATTACGGTGGAATTTTACATTTCGCAAATCGTTACCGACTCCTACTACAATAGACCTCATTTCTCATTACATCAACCAATCAACATCGTAAAAACTAAAGTAGTTGTGCGTGGAAATAACTTAATTTTAAGTAGTCCCACATCATCAAAAATATCTTAATCAGTAGTGTACATAAGCCATGAGAGGAAGCATAAGCTTGCCAATCCATGCAGATCCTATAAAATTGTGTTGAGGTGGGGAGGGTAAGTGAAGTCAAGTTGACCGCGTTATAATTGAATGATAGTATGCAGCAATACCCAGATTGCTTCTTTAGGGACTATTTAAATCCTAACATTTGAAGTTCATTTTGAACTTTTGGTGATGCAAAGGGCATTTCGTGAATTTCAAAAAGACACGGTTGATTTTCAGTTCTTAGAATTATCATTATTAGTTGTAAAGATGAAACACCGTACCTTTTTTTTTAGTTTTTTAGTTTTTGGGTAAAATGAAGAGGATAACATGGTGCGTTTAGCCCTGCTCTTAGTATAAACCATAGGTAACATCATTTGCTAAAAGGTGTTCGCTTCTTCATTTGACCTGCCTGCTCTAACGGTGATTGGACAACCTGACTAAAGCTATATGATCAGATATAGTAATTATCCAATTTCTGATTTGCAGCTAACTTTCAAGTAATAATATAGTTCAGAATCATACTCTGTTCGAAATTGCAACCGAACACAATTCTCTTAATTTCTGCTACACAGATTTTTATGTCAAATTTCAACTACTTGCAAAGTTTTGCAAGTAATGCAAGTTTCACTTTCATTGCCGATGTTTCCAAGGTTAAGAAGTTTTGGCTTCAAAAGAAAAGGTATCTGAGCTTGAAGTTGTGATTGGTTAGATACTGTAGCTTCCCGTCAGGGACTATTTAAGTCCTAAGATTTGAAGTTCATTTTGCACTTTTAGTGATGCAAAGGAAATTTCGAGAATTTCAAAAGGTTACGGTTGATTTTCAAGTTATTGAATTATCATTATTAGTAGTAAAGATATATATATATATATGTCTATTATCATCAAACAAAAATCATATACTAGTATATTCTACAATCTTTCCCTTTTGATGATAACAAACTTATATTTAGATTTTGACTCAATTAATTGTATTTGGTCTTGATGAATTTTATTAGCTCCCCCTATTTCAATGCTTTCCTATTTGAATACTCCCCTACAACAAAACTCTGTGTATATAGATGCGTGTAGCTAAAAGTAAAAAAACTAATTAAAAATAACTTAAAATAAAAACACTCTCGAATATTAGTAAGGATATCACTTAAAAATCAAAATCTTAACCTCTCTCCCTCTTTTGTTATCACGAAAAATAATAATAGTAATTGAAATAGCTATGATTTTGATTAAAAATATAAAATCAAATCAAGAGGGAAATATTACTTTTAAATTTCGATTAATCAAACAAAAATCATAATATTTTATTAATTAGAAACAAACTTCACTTTAGAGGAATGGTAGAATTATGGAAAATTATAATGACAGGAATTTGATATTTTAAATAAAGTAATAATTTGTGCATTTTCCCTTTTCAAATATTATACAAAAAATGCAAAGCACTCACTAACCATGCATAACCATTAGGACTTTTAAATGAGGTTTGTATTTACCTTTTCTTTAAAAAAATATGTCAAGTATTTTCCAACCATGCATAACCGTGAGGACTTTTAAATGAGATAGAATATACTTGATATTTCTCCTTTTTTATATGCGTCCCATCCATGCATAAACCGCGAGGACTTTTAAATGAGAATAGAAGCACATATATAGAAATTCAGGTAATTCACCTATACATAACTTCAAGGACTTTTAAATGACAGTGAATTCTTTAGGATATAATTATTTTACAGAAAAATATTTCCTTATTTTGAAATACCAAATTTTGCACACTATATTATGATGTATGGATCGATAGAAAAATGAAAGTGATAGAAATGATCATAGAATAAGTAGTAATCTAAAAATGTTATAAATTTTGTTTAATTTTCATGAAATTATAAAACTATACTTCCTCTTGTTATGAAATATATTTTAATCACTATCCATCACTTTTCAAGCACTATAATAATTTTGATAAGTACCAAAAGATTAAATTAGTTAATGGCTATCTTTTCTAGAGTAAATCTCTTACCAAATAAACTAGAGTATTTTTATCATGATGAATCCAAGTTTCAAAAAATTAAAATAAGTGAAAATCAATTTTATGTAAGGGGGTTTTGAGAAAATGACTTCTAGTTGAAATTAATATAAATAATTAAATAATTGCAAAAATGATTTCAACATGAGATGAGATTAGATACCACTTGTATTTAAGGTATTCATGGTGATATATAGTGGTATATGAGGAAAAACGTATAATCCTCAACACTTGAATTGTTTTTTGAAATTTTTCAACGCGTCTACTTATATCAAGCACAAGTAAAGGTATCTATATTAAGCAAAAAACACACATTAAAAAAGTTCGTAAAAGAAGTTTTTTCATGACATTCCAAAGTGAATCAATAATAACTAAATGTATAAAATTTGTAGCATTTTCAGTTAGCTTTCCAGAACTTCAAGAATTTCAAAAATCAAAGTTGAGATGTTGAAGATATGATCAAATTACTACAGGTATGTTAAGGAGGTTTTAAATCGTTTTCAAACAACACTCCAAATGATTTGCAGGTTTTCACCCATTTAAGTTTATATTCACAGAAAGCACAAAAATAAAAGTTGTAGCATTTAAAATCTATTTTCCAGAACATCTTGAATTTTACAAATCATAGTTAAGAAGCTCAAGATATGGCTGAAATACTTCAACAATGTCGATGAAAACATAATTAACAATATGTGAACAAAATTCAGTTAAAAGATCATACCTCACTTTCCTTCGATGCTGTGATATCCGAAATACAATGATCTCCATCTAATCTTTATAGGCTAAGGAACATTTAAATTTTAGTTCATCATTCACCTAGAACAACTCGAAATCTGTCTCCATCAAATATGTTTCTTAGCCCAATTATGTGTCTAAATTTTGGAGACGACAAGTGGTCTAACTAAGGATGTAGGGCCACTATTATTGTCTACTGAAATCTTTGGTACCCAAATTTGTCTATATAACAAAATGTTAGCATCTAAAATTCTACCCTTGGGAATCCAAATTTGTTAAAATTTCAAACCATTTATATTCATACTTTTTGGAATCCATATTTGTTTAATGGGTTTATGTATGTATATATTTCGACAATTATTCTTGCCATGTCCAATATTTCCACACTTTACGCATTTGGATATCACATTTTTCCCCTTAACTGTGTTATTAGTCATTTGTTCATATTTTGGTATTTTTACAAATCCAAATTGTTTCCTTTTATTCACGAAGAGTTGATTTTTTAAGAGCATATTAAATGATTTTTCTATAGTGAAAAATTTCTGAGTAATCAACTCAAGTTTATTAACTTTGGATTTTAAAAGTTTATTTTCATTTATTAGCTTCGAACAATAGCTAATGGTACTATCTCTCTTTTCAAAATTATTCATTTTCAAGCCCATATTTTCATTTTCAAGCTCTCTAATTTTAGTCTCAATTTCTAGCATATTAGTTTCAAAGAGTTGGATTTTTTTAAATTCAATTTTTTCAGAATCCTTGATTTTTTTTCCATCTCCTTTTCAAACTCTTGATTTAATCGAATAATTCTAGATTTTCTCAAAGTCACGTTTTCTTTTTCAAGGGTTTTTAAATTTTCATTGTCCTAATTTAATTTCTTTTCAAAAATCACACACTTCGAACTTTCCGACCTCTTAAAACTATCCAATTCTTTTTGCAAAATATTATTTTTACAAATCAACTCAGCTTTTTTTTCTCCCAAATTAAAATTTCGTTTTCTAACTTTTGAAAATTTTCATGGAAATGGGAAAATTCTTTTCATAGTCCAAACACAATTTGCAATCAAAATTTTTATTTTTCTTAATAATTTTAAGCTCATTTTCCAAATCATTATTTTTCTGATGTAGTTTAGATTTTTCCCTTTTCAACTTATTATTTTTCATCTCAAGAGCTTCATTATTCAATTAATTTTCGGCATAAGAGAACTAAATCATTAAATGAAAGATCACTCATCTCATCGAATATTAAATCTTCATCACTACTATCTTTTGCAAATCCAGTCAAGCATGTTTGTTCAACTAAGTCGATTGTGGAGGACTTCTCACCGTTGTTTACTTTTGCACCATACATTGCATCAAAAGTATTCTAGATTTCTTGTGCACTTTCACAATGAGAGAAATAGTTAAAATTATCTTGATTAATATGAGAATATAGTATATGCATAACAAGAGCATTAATCGAAGTATATTTCTTATCTACTATATCACACCCATTTTTAATAATATCTTAACATTTAAAAATAACGAATTTTAAAACAAATTCCATTTTCAATTTTCAATTTTGAAAAATCTGCTCCATCAAAAATAGAGGGAATGATACTGGACTGACTCTCACTAGATTTGAAACTAGGGTTAGACATCAATGCAATTAACCTGGCTCTGATACCATTTGTAGGATCGTTTTCACCCTAGAGAAGGGTGAATAGGGTGATACTAATAACAATAATAATAATTAATGCGAAAATAAAAGAAATTATTGAATGTAATGCAGTAGAGATCACACACAGATTTACCTAGCTTCGGCAATAACCTGCCTACGTGGTGCCCCTAAGGTTTCTACTAGAAATTAAGTAGTCAGATGCTTACACATGTAAACTTGTGATACCCGCTAACTCGACTAACCTAACTCTAAGATCAAAACCCTGCCAAAACTCAGCCACCGAGTTACGAATTCTCGAACTAAGCCACATAGTTCGTAACCAGTTACATAACTAGAAAGTTACTCAATTTAAAAAGAAAATTACAAACATAAAACTTAAACACAAAAACCCTATTTTTATAATTTAAGCCCAAAATAAAAAATACGGCCCAAAGTGGATAAAAGAGAATGTCTTCCCCTTTTGTATTCGGCCCACTTTTGATTATAATTTGAGATGTCTCCTCTTTTCTTCTATTTGCGATGAGTTCGACCGCCTTCTTTTTCTCTACAATAACTAGGGTTTCTGGAATTGAAGTCGCCGCCTTGAAATTGATCGATTTAAGTGATGAATTGAACTCGGCTTTGCTTCGTCAATCGGTCCTGGCATTGATTGGCTTGTGGGTGCTCTAGTGACGAGCTTGAATGCCATTTGGAATTAGCAAGTGGTTTTCCCTATTCGACATTTGTTTATGCTGACTTGATTGTTCTCAAACTTGTGTATTTCTACCGATGATGTAATTAGGTTAAATAAAGATAAAAACCTTATATTTTCGTTCATATTTTTTGTTTGTATTCTTCAAGTGATTTTGGCGCTTGTGTTGATTTCTAATCGAATGGTTGTTGTTATTTGTTGACTTGTTCCATCTCTGATTTGCTCGAATTTGGTTGAAGTGTTTGAATCAGTCTTGTTCTTTTTGCTCGTACAATCATGGCTTTTGAGTTTTTGATAATCCGGACTTGACTTTTATAGGATTGACTTGTTCATTTTGTATGACCACTCTCTGCTTTTTCTGCCTTGACAATTTGAAATAATTCTGGACTTTGGTCGAACTGCTACTGTCTTCGTTCACCCAAGTGATAGTTGCTTCGAGACATCTGGTCTTGTTAGCACTATATTGCTTCGAGTTCTATGATGGTCTCCATACATATATACATACATATATATGTGTGTGATTGACTTGATTGCACTGGCTTATTATATATATATATATGTGTGTGTTACCTGCTGCTTTGTACATGTTTGGTTCCTTGAATTTAAATCTTGTTGCAGTGTGTTGATGCTGTTGTATTAATTAGTAGTCTGGTTTGGTTTTGGTCTGGTCCATTGTGTTCATGAGCATTGCATCCTGTTTTCGCTTTAGTCTGGTTGCATACCTAAATGCCTGCATGTAGAGTATAGCCTTGTTCCATTGCTTTATTGAGTTCATGCCTGAATGATTTTCTTTGCATTTCAATTATCTAAATGCCTGAACTTGTATTTGCTTCGAGCTATATCTGTGCAGTTTGGTTGCCTTTGCCTGGTTCATCACTTTGTTATGTGAGCATGTTGAACTTGAGTGATGTCATATCCATTGTGTATGTCTCCAAAACTGTTGTCTTGTCTTGTGTTGCATTGAACTGTATTCTATGGTTATTATGGTCTACACTTGAGGTCTGTTTGTTCTACTGGCTAGCGTTCACAACCGTGTTGTTGTAGTTTGGTTCCATATGTTGTTTTTTGATTGCGCTGACCTTGAGTTTCTTCGAGTTAGACTATCCCTTCTTTGCTCTGAAATTCATATGTACATCCATTTGCTATGTCTGGTGCACTTGAACTCTTAAGTCTGGTCAGTTGCTTCAAGCTAGTTCATTTGTATACATGTTGTCATATGATCTGGTCTGGTTTGGTTGATATTTCATGTGTACTGAACTGACATGTGTACGTATATACTTGTCACTGTTTTAGTGCACCACTTTGTACATGTGAGCATCTTGAACTGCTATGTTATTTTGGTCTGCATTGATGAACGTATGGTGGTGCACTTCATGTTAATATGTGGTCTGTTGGGTGTTGTTTCATTGGCTTGTTGTTTTTGAGATCCTGACCGTTTCATTGAACTTTTTCACTCGAGTCCGTATTGTTTATTTGCTTTTTGTTCCATGGATTGCATCTGTGCTTGCGCTTGTACTTAATTATTCTGTGATGTTTTGTTTTTATATTGCACCTTAGTTGAATCCATCTTTTGCTTGGGTTTGACCTTGTGCTCACCTATCCATACAATTTTGTCAAACAAGTGTATATCGGTGTGCACGACCTTGTAGCATGTACAGTGATACACTGTGCATGTCACAAGTTGTTCGTGTGTAATGAATTAAAAGAAAAATGATGACGAACAACCTAAATAACTGAGGAAAATAATATTTTCAAAACACATACTTTATTTTACACTGTAAAATATTTTTCCTTTTCAATTTTACCACATCAGTGTTTATTTTGCAGATAGCTCAGATGCTAATTCAGGCTGGAACAGGGTTGAAGATTAAATACGAGTATTGAGTGAATTATGTAGTGAGGTAAACCATATATGAAAAATTGTATATTGAAAATTGTGTTGTAATTGAAGTTGTATTATAATTGAGAATGTGTAAATATATAGTGAGAGCTTGATTTTGTACTATTTGAATTTGTAATAAAATATTTGTTTGAATATTTTTTTAAATATGAATTTTGAGTTGACTGTTTTATTCAACAAATATTTATTTAATTATGTGTAAAAATAAAATAGTACAATAACAAATACATGTTAACGAATATATATGTTTATTATTATCAAACAAAAATCATATACTAGTATATTCTTCAAATAACACCCGTTCAACTAAATTTACATAATGAATGATATGCCTTATAAAATTTGAAACTAACGGTTTAAATTTCAAAATTGAAATGAAATATTTCTAACTTAAACACATAGTAACAGTTCAACAAACAAGTAGAAAAGCATGAAAAAAATTGCTTTTTTTTTATTGAATTATTTCGTAGATTCGCACAGTGTGTTTTGAGAACTTAGATCGATTTGTACCTTGATGTTAGCTTATTTAACTAAAAGCAGTTTTTATTTAACATATTAGATACATAATATGTTGTATCATCTTTCTTGAAGTTATTCCCATTAATGAATCATTAAAAAAATTTATATAAACATAATATTTATTTTCATGCCCACAAAATAATAGTATATGGCTTTTTAAACATGTTAAGGCTTGCCTTTTAATTTTTTGAATGTTATTATATTAACATTTTAAAATATATCACTACTAAAATATCTTTTGTAACAAATTTCAATTAATGGAGGCTCATAAAAAATTACCTTCTCTTAGCCTAAAGTGGAGTCTTCTTAATAGTCTTTTTTTTAATATTTAGGTTGTTGTCTTACATGGATTGTAATCAAAATTAAAAAAAATTAGTACTAGCTTTAGGATGAATGAGGTTTGGTCATTATTTTAAGGTTTATAAATATTCATTCATTTTCTTTAGATCAATAGATTATTAAAATGTAAGTCAAAAGTACATAGCCTTATTTTCTTACATTTTATTATGTGCATGCTTTATGTCAAAATAAAAATAAAAATAACAAGCTATTGGATACTTTATATGCTTTATTTAAAACTTTTCCTTACAACATTTATTTGAGGACATTTCAAGGTGTTAGGCACATCGAAATTTTATAGCATATGTTAACTTTTTTGCTATTTCATGTGGAAATGTATTGTCTAAAGCGTAAATAAGAAAAAATAGTTGGACTGACGTACGTACCAGATATTTTTTCGCTACTATAGTCGAACAATCTTTGAACTTTGTAACCAAGATGAGATGAATTGATATGAGAATATAATAATATTTGTAACCTTTTCCAATGTTTTTTCTATAACAACTTAAATCTTATATTCTATTGACATGGAAAAATTGAGTTTAAGAGGTTATTGGCATGCAAAGTGAGCACGGTCTTATTACTAACTGTTAATTTGCTTAGCAGTATTTTCATGGAACTTTGAATGATAATGTAAGAAAAAAGAGATACATTATATTATCATGGTGTTATGTTTTAATATGTTTATTATTTTGATAAAGGTTGGTGAAAAGAAAAAAATAGTGTAACATAGTGTTAAATGTGAAACGTGAACCTACTATATTATATAAATTAGAGGGATAAGCTCTTCATTTTCCACTCCCATCTATACATTGAAACATTGATCTTGTATGCATTTGTACATTTTCCTTTATGAAACCATAGTCGATATAATTAGTTAGCAAATTCAGAGACATATATACTCTAATTCTTATTTAAACTGTTTACAAAGCTTCTGAATAAGAGATAGTTATATGAGTTCTAGTATTGAAATAAACAAAATTCATTCTACATGTTTGTATTAAATTTTTTGATTTTTTTTGCAAATGAGAAGAGAAGGAAATTGGGAAGAACATAGTCAATATGAGAGTATTATCTACTACGACGGATTACTGCAACTACTAAGAGTACTAGAAGATATGGTGAGATTAATTTGCACTGAAGTAGTTTCTCAGAATACTTCATTTGTAATGATTTATAAAAAACAACCAAAATTCTAAAATATATCTCATTATACATTATTTTTTATTAATTTTTTAAAAAACATGAGAATAATTTGTAATGTAGAACTACTCCACATTGCAATAAGTCTTTTATTTTAGTGTTTCTAATCCATTATAAATAAAAATATGCAGGCATCTTCAAGGACCAATCGATTGTAGATGTTAAGGTTGATTTACCATTTTTCAAGTGTGCGGTAGTTTCTGTTGACCCAGTGTGATATTCAAGGTAAGATAATAATTATGCAAATAGCACTATAAATGTCTGGCTAAAATTATGTGTTATTAAATTAGTTAGTTTGTCGTGATCATATAATTTTAATTAAGATGACGTCATACGTAATATGCACCTTTCATCCATCAAGCACGAATCAAAAGTATTTTGATCTCTCGGCTTTAATATTAAACAATAGCATATTAACCAAGCATATACCTAATATGCCTTCCATTTATCCTTCGCCACGTCCACCTTAAGCATGATACTATACTTGATTACAATAACATCCTTGGTTTTGTTATATCACTGCATATCTGAAAACCAATCAACAATAGGATTCATATTATTATTAATAATATTGAATGTGTATGTAAATATTACCTTTAAGGCATATCCTTTCTTTATGACCCTATCAACCGGTCTTCTATTAATTAACTCTTCTTAGGTTTATCTCTTCTTTATAAACGTACTCATCGTAATTGTATAAACGAGAGAGAATTATTTTCATAAACTCAAGTTAAATCTCTACTAATTTACCTGTAAAGGCTGGCACCTATATTCAATCAAGGTCCGGTACCCTTCCTTGAAAGGTGAAATAAGATTGGATCAGTAAAATGGAATTAGTAATAATATAATAAAATAAAGAAAAATATTGCATGCATCAGCAAATTGACTTACAACCAATGCATCTATAGGAAACTTCTTAGGTGAATACCATATAATCTGCCTTTTTCTTCCATGATTATACATATTTTCGCATGTAACACTCCATATATGCTCTTATCTTACATGCTCGATTTATGTTCACGTAGGCAGTTGCTACTTTCAGACAACTATAAAATTAAATTTAGGTCCAAAGCAAAGAATGTTATCCATTAACTATGTCATATACCTATAAATTTTTTAATTTGTACATGTTGTCTTGCATGCCAATGCATGACCATCCACCAACCTAGGTTTCAGTTTTCCATGATTTCTAAATTGCAGGTGTACAGAAATATAAAATTTCATTCCTGCTTTTGCATATTTCTTTTGTTTTTATCCAAAATAAAACAACTTACAATGTTATTTCTTTTTGCTGGGTTGTTAAAGCATCCTTTACTGCTACCATTATTACTGACTTTAGCATAAATTGCAGAAAAACAACAAATGAGACCAACTGAATAGACAGCTTACATTTGATGTCAAAGAAAAACACGGAAAATTGTTTCTCTTTGCCCATTTGCTAGTTTTCTGACATCCACATGTTCCTAAAAATATAATTATAAGTATCCGAATTTTTGGTTCTACTGTAAAAATAACAAAATAAATTATATTTTTTGTTGCTAAAGTCTACCTTCATTGCTATTTTCTGATCCATTAATGTTTTGACAATCTCTATTACTTATGTAGGGCTGTACATAAATGTTTTCCAACTGAATTGTTTGAAGAAACACATTACTTTAATTATGATTTGCCTATTATATATTGTGATACTGATTTACTAGTTCTCTCTATTCTTTGTTAACACTTATCATATAAATCAATAGTACCATATACTGATTGTCCTTTCTATGTAAAAAGCATTTAACGAGAGAGTTTTACGGAACATATTGTATAACATGTATGTTGAATTTGGATGATTCAAGTTAAAGAGGAAAGAAATTGATTAATTGATTCAATCAAATCAATTAATTTGGATGGTATATGTAAGGATATTTTGAAGGAAACTAATTAGTCAATCAATTAATTAGTCAGTGTATGTTTTCTATATTAATAAATAAATGATTAGGCATGGAGAATAAAGGAAAGATATGGAAACGAAGATTACGCCATCTATTTGTACTAAAATCAAATGCAATTCAAATTGAAAAGATATCTGGGTAATCGAAAAATCGATTTGCTTAATCTCCAAGCAACCCTTCATTATCAAGTCTATTTAAGAAGGAATTTCATCTTCACATGAACAAGCAAGTGTAATATCCACCATTATTCTTTCCTCTCTTTTGTACTCATTTCTTTAGCGAAATAAAAAGTTGGGGCTCCGTGGACGCAGGATATTCATATCCGAACCACATTAAATCTTCTGTGTCTCTTATTTCTGTTATTTTTCTATAAGACAGCATAATTTCTTTTTAAGTGCCATTGGTATCTAAATAGGCAATACTAGATCCTGAACAAATAAACCGCTTCCGCTCAAATTAAAACAAAATTTCACTATAGTTTGGTATCGGAGCTAGTGTTATTGTTCTTATTTGGATATTAATGGCTACTTTTAGTAAGTCTGTTGGCAGATATGGTGTCAATTATGGAGTAACATGTTTTGATGGAAAAGGAGATTTTGGTACTTGGAAGATGAAGATAGAGGCTATATTGAAGAAGGGGAAGACTTACAAGGTTGTTCCTGCGCCCGAGAAATTGAAAGGTATTGATGCAACTGATTTGAAAGAGATGGAAGATGAAGCCCTCACAATAATTCAGTTGAGCCTTTCAAATGAAGTTCTTGGAGAATTCTCTCAGAAGAAGACGGCGAAAGAACTATGGGATGCATTATCAGACGCATATCAAGACAAGTCTCTCACTAATCAGATTATTCTTTAGCAACAACTCTATTCGTTCAAGATGAAGCCTGGAGCTGATCTCATGGAGCATGTAGATGCTTTGACGACTTTGATTATGAACCTGAAGGTAGCGGAAGTTGATATTACCGATGAGGCTCAAGCTATGATCCTCTTATATTCCTTACCTAAGGAGTATGCTACTTTTGTTAATTCCATGATTTATGGCCGCAGTAAAATTAGCATGTCTGATGTAAAGGCCGGTCTTTATAATGAAGTATTAAGAGGTAAATTGGCGAGCAATAGCTTGGATAGTGATATCGAAGGCTTATCTAGTTCAGAGAGGTAGAGGCCAAAGAAGGTCGAAGAAAGGTGGAGGACGGAATTATTCACGGTCTCAGTCTAATGGGCCTAAGAATTTGACTTGTCATTATTGTAAGAAACCAGGGCACTTCATAGCACAATGTCCCAAGGTTGAAGGTAGAAGAAAAGATCCAAAGCAAGCCTCATCTTCTACAGCAGAGAAATGAGATATAGAAAGTGACACCGATGTATTTATAGCTTCTGGCTCTTCTGGGAAGAGAAACTTATGGTTGATTGATTCTGCCGCATCCTATCATATGAGAACTGATAGGAACTGATTTTCCACTTACCGTGAAATTGATGGAGGAGAAGTTCTGATGGGTAATGATGCTTCTTTCCATAGGTGGATGTTGGTAGCATGATGATTAGGATGTTTGATGGTGTTATTCGTACGATCAACGATGTTAGACATGTACGTGATTTGAGGAGGAGCTTGATCTCTGTTGGGGAATTGAGTAGACTTGGCTTGAAGATTGTAGTGGAAGGAGAGAAAATGAAGATATCGAAGGGTTCCATGATTGTTATGAGAGGTTTGAGGGAAGGAAATCTTTATCTATTAAAGGCTGCTACTATAATTGGTGAATCAGCTTCTGTTACATCTGTTGATTCAGATTCTTCGGCACTTACGGATAGGTCACATTGGTGAGCACAGCATGGATGAGTTGAGAAAATGAGGTTTGATTGATGGAGTTCATCATTCAAAACTTTGTTTTTGTGAAGAGTGTGTTCTTGGAAAGCAGACGAAGATTTCTTTTGGTATAGAAGAGCATAAAGCAAAAGTTGTCTTGGAGTATGTTCATACAGACGTCTGGGGTCCCTCCTCTTGTCAGTCTTTAGGCGGAGCTAGATATTTCATTTCATTTATAGATGATTTCTTTCGTAAAGTATGGGTATACTTTCTTCAGTCAAAGAGTGAAACCTTTGCCAAGTTTCGAAAGTGGAAATACTATGGTTGAGAAGAAGTCAGGAAGAAATTGAAAGTTCTCCATTCAGATAATGGCGGTGAATTTGTATCATAGGAATTCATCGATTATCGTGAGTCTGAAGGGATTAAGAGGCATTACACCACACCAGGAGACCCCAAGTCTAATGGAGTTGCAGAAAGGAAGAATCAGACATTATTGGAGAGAACAAGATGCCTTAGACTTACTGCAAAATTGAAGAAGGGATTTTTGCTGAAGCTTTATATATGGAGGCTTTCCCCATCAATCGCACATCTTCTACTGCCATATATATGAAGATCCCTGAAGAAGTATGGAAAGGAGAGCCTGTTAGCTATTCATTTCTTAGAGTGTTTGGTTGCCCAACTTATATGCATGAGAGCAAAGGGAAGTTGAAACCTAGAGCTCGCAAGTGTATTTTTCTAGGTTATAGAAGAGGAGTGAAGGGATATAGTTTGTGGTGTCCTATTAGCAAGAAGATCGTTATAAGCAGGCATATAACTTTTGATGAGAATGCTATGTTGAAGGTGGAGCCTTCCTCATCGGATGACAATGAGAGGACATGTGAAGAATACCAAACACAAAGCAAGTCATCTGTTGATTCTTTCCATAGACGTTCAAATGGTGTTTCCGATGACATCGTGGTTGATGAGGATAATATCGATGTTGGTACAGATGATCAAACTCAAGGTGGAGCTCATTCGAAACCTAGGCATGTCGGACAAAGAAGAAAGCCTAAGTGGCTTGTTGAGTTTGTTTGATTGAGCTTCAAAAATATTAACTTCGATGATATGGCAACATATGCTTTGAATATTGTCCATGATGAGCCCTGTGATTATAGAGAAGCTATCGTATCAGTTAACAGTTTCAGTTGGTTACTTGCTATGGAAGAGGAGATTGAATCATTGTAGAGAAATCATACTTGGGATTTGGTACCTCGTCCCACAGATAAGAGAGCTATTGGATGCAAGTGGATCTATAGAGTGAAAGATGGTGAAAATGGTAATCTCAAATACAAGGCAAGGTTAGTCGCAAAGGGGTATGTTCAGAAGAAAGGGGTAGAGTATCATGATATCTTTGCTCCAGTGGTTAGGCATACTTCTATTCGTATTCTTTTGGCATTAGTTGCTCATTATGATATGGAGTTAGAACAACTAAATGTCAAAACTGCATTCTTGCATGGTGATCCGGATGAGCAGATTTATTTAAAGCAGCCAGAAGGGTTCACTGATAGTAGCAGGTCAGACTATGTTTGCAAACTCAACAAATCTCTATATGGACTGAAGAAGTCTGCTAGACTATGGTATAAGAGGTTTGATAAGTTTATGCTTTCACAAAGATACTCCAGAAGTTTCAAAGACCAGTGTGTTTATTTTAGGAGATGTGATGGTGATATGATTTATTTGTGGTTATAAGTTGATGATATGCTGATTGCATCTCGGAGTATGGTCAAAATTAAGGAATTGAAAGCGGAGCTCAATAGAGAGTTTGACATGAAAGATTTGGGAAAGGAACAAAGAATATTGGGTATGGAGATAAGCAGAAATAGGAAGCGAAGAGAGTTAAGGCTCACTCAAGCTTAGTACATCGAGAAAGTCGTCGCTCGATTTGGAATGGAGAAAGCCAAACCGGTTGGCACTCCATTAGGCTCTCATTTTAAGTTGTCAAAAGACTTATCTCCCTCGTCGGAAGAAGACAAGGGGTATATGGCTGATATATCTTACTCTAGTGCTGTTGGTAGTCTTATGCATGCGATGGTGTGCACAAGACCAGATTTGGCCCATGCAGTGGGTGTTAGGAGTCGATATGTGTCTAACCCATGCAAAGAGCATTGGCAAGCTGTGAAGTGTATTCTTAGATATCTTCGAGGCACTTCTTCGGTGGGCTTGTTATATGGTGGTGTGGATGGTGACATCTTTCTTAGAGGATACTGTGATTCTGATTACCTTGGCGATAAAGATGCTAGGAAGTCAGTGTCGGGCTGTGTTTTTACACTTGGCATAGGCTCAATTTCATGGAGATCAGAGCTACAGTCTATCGTAGCTTTATCGACTATCGAAGCAGAGTTGATATCGATCGTGGAAGTAACAAAGGAAGGATTATACTTACTTCAGTTGTTGGATGATCTTTCAATGGTGCAACGGACAATAGAGCTATTTTCAGATAGTCAGAGTGCGATTCATCTTGTAGAAAATCAAGCTTATAGTTCACGGACGAAGCACATTGATGTTAGAGGTTTCTTTCTTATGCTTGAGGAAGAACGAAGCAAGATCAAATTGTTGAAGGCGAGTACTTTGGATAATCCTTCAGATATGATGACAAAGTCACTACCTAAGGACAAGTTTGAGCATTGCTCAAGCTTGATCAGTTTGATACCTGTTACTTGAGTGCTACGGGACGCTAGATCCAACAACTTATATGTCGATTGCTTGATGATAAGATGACGAAGAGAGATTGTTATATTTGAATCAAGGTGGAGTGTTGAATTTGGATGATTCAAATATCTGTTAAAGATGAAAGAAATTGATTAATTGATTCAATCAAATCAATTAATTTGACTGGTATATGGAAGGATATTTTGAAGGAAACTAATTAATTAATCAATCAACTAATTAGTCAATGTATATTTGCTATATGAAGAAATAAATGATTAGGCATGGAGAATAAAGGGAAGATATGTAAACAAAGATTACGCCATCTATTTGTACTAAAATCAAATCATGCAAATTGGAAAGATGTCTGGGTAATCGGGAAATTGATTTGCTTAATCTCCAAGCAACCCTTCATTATCAAGTCTATTTAAATGAAGGAATTTCATCTTCATATGAACAAGCAAGTGTAGTGTCCACTATTATTCTTTCCTCTTTTTGTACTTTTTTTAGTGAAATAAAAAGTTGTTGGGTCTCCATGGACGTAGGGTATTCATATCTGAACCACGTTAAATCTTCTGTGTCTCTAATTTCTGTTATTTTTCTATGAGACTGCATAATTTTTTTTAAGTATCATTGGTATCTAAATAGGCAATATTAGATCTTGAACAAATAAACCGCTTCCACTCAAATTAAAACAAAATTCACTACAATGTATTCTATGTTGCATTATAATAGGATTCTACTTAAAGAACTATATGTTACGTGGTGGACTCATTATTTTCTTATACACTTCTAATCCTATTTTATAAGACTCATGCTTATTTAACCGTTGCACTATACGCTTTCGTATTTGTTATTTTCTTATACAACTACATTTTTCCAACTTTCATGTGCGAAGCATGGGTTCGCACTAGTAACTTTTAGTATAGTTCTAACGCAGTACGCACATTTCCATCTTTTCACTCCATCCATCTCCATGCCTGTTCGAATACAAATCCTTACACATATTTTTTCTCAACCAAAATTTAATAAAATTAATTCAAAATAGGTTAGGGTCACTTTCTTTTGTAAGAATAGAGACAAAATTGTTGATAGCATGGGAAATATAACAAAACAAATATATTTAACTTTAGTGTGTGTATTATTAGACCATTACCAACAATCCGACCTATTCACTTTGCTCTCTCTCATGTTTTTCAACTGAATGAATGAGTTGTGTGCCCAGGTAAGGAGTAGAATCAGCTACAGACTGGAGTGGTAAAAAAATTATTCCATTTATAACGACGAAGTCTTCGTCGTTATAAATATATAACCCAACCCTTGCCGCCGACGTTTTCATTCCATCATCTCCCTCATTCTTTCAGCCGACCTCCATCCCTTTTAAACAAAAAAAGTCACCCATTTCCACCCTCAAAAGTCCAAATCCATCACTTCAAATCAAATTAAAACTTGTTTTTGAGATCCATGTTCAAAGAAATGTCTAGAATGCTAAAATAATTCGCCAAAAAATTATGCACAGAGAAGGCACTACTCGCAATGGCGGAGGCGCCGACATAGACGATGAAGAACATATTATTATATCGTATGGTCATAAGCAAGAAATATAGGATGTGCCAGAAGCCACCGAAAATCTCGATAATCAGGGAGGAGTCAAAGAAGAAGACTATTGTCGGGGTCTCGGAGGCTGTAGGGGTGTTCAATTGGGTAGAACATGTAGGGGATTGGGACAGACATCCGTTAAAGTTGCCGAGTGTTATCCCACCTTTTGGTCAAGGCCGGAATATCAAAAATTAGTTGGAAATGATGGATATCAGGATTGGAGATCGATTGGAATTTAAAGGCTGTGATCAGTGTCGTTAAAATTTGGCCAAGCTCCGATCGAGGTGAAATTTCTAGAAAATGAAAAGCAAGGCTAGGAAAGGCAATGTTTCAAATGTCAAGTCGAATGGAGTTCGTTTGTTCGAGATATTGATGGATGCGTGCTTAAGGGAATCTCGTTCGTATCGATATCTATGGATACGAACAAGACGTTCGCATCGATCACATAGAAAGGTTAAGTGGTTTTCAATTCGATGGCTGTGGACTTGGATTGAATAAATAGGTGTCCGATGTTTTCTTCGACTCGAGGTAGTTTCGTATCGATCAAGCCTTGTGATCGATGCGAATTAAGGATACAGAGAAGATTTCCAGGACCGATATGAGCACGTTGTTCATATCGATCAAGGAGAAGGGATGGAACGTAGCAGCATACTTCGAATCGGTAGACTTCACATCGATGTAGCGCGAATCGATTGGATGGATACACAGGTGTACTTCGTATCGATCGTTGTTGGATCGATACGAAGGTGGAGCAATGGTTTCAGGACTTTGATTGGATATTTCGTATCGATCGCTTGTGGGTCGATATAAAGAAGGCGCTTGGGAGCGATATGAAAAAAATAGCCAGGACCGATATGATCGCGTTGTTTGTATTGATCAAAGAGTAGGGTGCAATATACTTCGACTCGGTACAAGCTTTGTTGATCAAACAGTGATCGATGTAGTTAGGATCTACACGAAGGGAAGGAATCCAAGTTGGATACGAAAGGAAGAACCAATACGAACTAGTAGATGCGAAGTAATGGATGCGAAGTACATCTTAGACATGAATGAGGAGCAAGCATTATCATAGGGAAGAAGCATTCAACTCGGCATGAAAAAGGGATCGAACCCCGAAAATAGTGCCATGTCGACGATGCACACATGCTTGGTATCGATACGAATAAGTATCGATATGTATTGATCGATAGGCGGCATTGAGGAAGTTCTAATTCGTATCGATCATATCTTACAACCCACAAGTCCAAATGCTATGAAATTTTCAAAGGAGCTTGCGTACAATCTAAGGAATGTCCTTGCCAAGTTTCGGCTCGATTGGGCCAAATCTTGATCGGTACGAAATTGGTTCGTATCGATCACGGACTGAGTGCAAATCACCGAGGATCGATCGTGTGGGCCCATTCACGTGCCAAAAGAGGTCTCCTGAGATCCGAGCGAGATATTTGCAGCCTACGCCTATAAATAGCACCTCAGGGCCTATAGAAAAGGGGATTGTTATCCGATGTCCAGACTCTGTCGAAATTATCTTTGAACTACAAGGCTGCTGTTGTACTCGAATTTCATCACTGTAATCTACTGTAATCAGTTGTAACCATCAAGGAAAGTCAACAAAAGATTAACTTTTGAAGTGGACGTAGGCCGGAGATAACCGAACCACCATAAATCTTGTGTCTCTTTCTATTTCTTTCCATTTCAAGTTTATTATTCTTCACGTTTTGTCCTCTACATTACTTAGGTCTGGGATTTGTGATCATATACTATTGATCTATATTCATACATTAGTGCTTTCATGATATTTGGGATTTGTGACCAATTTTGGTGCAAACACTTGGTGCTTTCACCAAGAAAAGCTAACTCAAGGGTTCTATCACTTGGATATTGAATTTGAAGGTTCAAGGATTCGAATCTAAAAAGCTATGACAAGGCAATCAAGTAGAAGACAAAGAGCAGAGAGAAGTCAGCATGAAGGAAGACAGGAGGCGTCATCAGGGGCTAATCAGACTTCGGCTTTCATCACCAAAGACAAGATGGAGATGATGATGGGAGATATACATGAAGAGTTTCTAAAAAGGCAGGAGGAAATGATGCAGAACATTCTTAGACAGTTTGGACAAGCAGGAATAGATGGAGCTTCAGGAGTTCAGATCCACGGAGTTAGAGCAGAAGGACCCAACAGGCAATCGAATGGAGCAGCTCAGCAGGGCGCAACCCCTAATCGACACACGACTGTTAATCAAGATGGGTCCAGGCTCAAAGGCACGCCGCCTGGCAATGATGGACCAATTCATGGAGGAATTCCAAATGACACCACACGACAAGATGCTGGTAGGAATGTGGGAGCGCGTGATGAAGAGTACGTACCGGAATTCCCTCGGGGACTCGGGGGAAACCCTTGATGAACAACGCTAGATTGGCTGAGATTATCAGGCGAACATGCGTGGAGGTTTAATAAACAGAGATCTAGAAGAAGTGAATGGAAGAGGGATCTATCAGGACATGGAAAAAATTGGTGGATAGGTTTCTGAAGCAGTTTTGGGTTCATATCAAAAGACCGAAGAATGTAATGACACTAACATCGGTAAAGCAAAGGACCGAGGAATCGCTTGGAGCTTTCTTAACTCGGCTCAATGCAGTGGTTGCTTCGATGGATCGGTTGGATCCATCAATGGTTTTAATGGCAGCAGTGTAAGGAGTCAGAGAGAATTCGGACTTTAAAGTGTCTCTAATGCGGGACCCACCAATGGATCTCGGGGAATTCTTTCACAAAGCTAAGAGATTCCATCGGTAGGAAGATGCATGTTCAGATATGAAATTAAAGGAGGTGAATGCGGCTGAGGATGGATGGCCATCCAACGGAAGCTGGGATAATGATAAAGATAAAGGAAAGAGGAAGTTGGATGACGAAGCAGGAAAAGCTAGGAAGCAGTAGAGAGAGCCATAATTTTCCACTTACACAGGATTGAACGAGATGTTAAAACGGATATTCATGGAGACTTGGGATCGCCTTCCCTCCCGAAGGCCTGCAAGGAGAGAACCATCAGAACGTGAAAGGGCATCGGGAAGGCACTACCTCTTTCACGACTTGGACGGACATGATACCAACAGCTGCAGGCATCTAAAGGATATAATCGAGGAACATGTAAGGAATGACCAATTATGACACTACGTCGGGGCTCGGAATGCGGCAGTAGAACAGAAGCAACCACCATCTACCTCAAACAACAATGGTGCAAGGCGTAGGAATGATGGCCGATTGGTTATCAACTAACAGGGATGATATGAAATAAATAGCGAACTATGGGCAAATGGCCAACTCATTTACTCATGTACGGGGATGGAGACGTCCCCTAGGCATGCTCTGAACGATGATAAACCGCAACGCTATGGTTTGTGAAATCTGTTTTTTTTTTTTGGTTTGGACATTTTCTTTTTCTGGTTTGGTTTTGGAGTTTGGTTTTAACTCCTGATTTTATTTGTTTTCGGGTTTGGACTCTTGTTTGGATGATTGTTTTTGGTTTGGATATTGATTTGGATTTCTCGTATGGATTTTTGATTTTCTAATTTGATCTGGATTTCGAATTGGTCTTTGATTCGATATTTATCTGGCTTTTGGTAAATGGTAGTCGGGTATGGATTATACCTGGCAATGGGTAAGTCGCTTTGTCCAAGCGTGGCAAATCGACTCATTCAGGTCATCGAGTATGGATTATACTCGACAAAGGTCCGGAGAGACTAGGATTCGGCCTAGGACTTTGGCCATATATTGTCGATTATTACTCCAAGTAATCGAGTATGGACTATGCTCGGCAAGGGTCCGGAGAGACCAGGATTTGGCCTAGGGCATAGGCCCTATATTATCGGTTACTATTTCAAGTCGTCGAGTGTGGATTACGCTTGGCAGGAACCCGGAGAGGTTATGGATACAAATATTGGCTATGAATGGAAAGGGATTTGGATATCAACCCGGAGTGGTCCTGGATTCGGTTATTGGTTATTGGATAAGGACGGATTAGGACTCGGTCATCGGGTTCGGCTGGACATGAAATTGGCTAAGGGTTTGGTTACTAGATTCAAAATTGGACATCGACTCAGAATACTCACGGAAATGGATCAGGATATGGCTATGGCACTCGGATAGGATGGATATGGATGGAACATGGAATTTGGGTATCAGATTCGGAACTATTCAAAACACACCTTCTTACCACAAGGCATGTTTTGGGGGGCAAATGTTATCCCACCTTTTGGTCAGGGCCAGAATATCAACAAATTAGTTGGAAAGGATGGATATCAGGATTGGAGATCGATTGAAATTTGAAGGCTGTGTCGGTGTCGTCAAAATTTGGCCAAGCTCCAATCAAGGTGAAATTGCTAGAAAGCTAAAAGCAAGGCTAGGAAAGGCTATATTTCAAATTTCAAATCGAACGGAGTTCATTTGTTCGAGATATTGATGGATGCGTGCTCAAGGGAATCTTGTTGGTATCGATGCCTATGGATACAAACAAGACGTTCGCATCGATCACATAGAAAGGTTAAGTGGTTTTCAATTTGATGGTTGTGGACTTGGATTGAATAAATAGGCGTCCAATGTTTTTCTCAACTCGAGGTAGTGTCGTATCGGTCAAACCTTGTGACTGATGCGAATTAAGGATACAGAGAAGATTGCCAGGACCGATATGAGCACGTTATTCGTATCGATCAAGAAGAAGGGATGGAATGTAGCAATATACTTCAAATCAGTAGACTTCGCATCGATGCAGTGTGAATCGATTGGATGGATACACAAGCGTACTTCGTATCGATCGTTGCTGGATTGATACGAAGGGGAAGCAATCTTTTTAGGACTCTGATTGGACATTTTGTATCGATCGCTTATGGGTCGATATGAAGAAGGCGCTTGGGAGCGATACAAAAAGATAGCCAGGACCGATACGATCGTATTATTCATATCAATCAAAGAGAAGGGTGCAATGTACTTCGACTCAGTATAGGCTCGTGTTGATCAAACAGTGATCGATGCAGTTAGGATCGACATGAAGGGAAGGAATCCAGGTTGGATACAAAGGAATAACCGATACGAACTAGTAGATGTGAGGTAATGGATGCGAAACACATCTTAGACACGAACGAGGAGCAAGCATTATCCTAGGGAAGAAGCATTCAACTCGGCATGAAAAGGATCCAGCCTCGAAAATAGTGCCATGTCGCCGATGCGCACGTGCTTAGTATCGATACGAATATGTATAGATACAAGTTGATCAATATGGAACAGGCGGTATTTAGATAGTTCTAATTGGTATCGATCGTATCTTACAACCCACAAGTCCAAATGCTAATGAAATTTTCACAGGAGCTTACGTACGACCTAAGGAATGTTCTTGCCAAGTTTCGACTCGATTGGGCCAAATATGGATCAATATGAAATTGGTTCTTATCGATCACGGACTGAGTGCAAATCACCTGGGATCGATCGTGTGGGCCCATTCACATGCCATAAGAGGTTTCCCGAGATCTGAGCGAGATATTTTCAGCCTACGCCCATAAATAGCACCTCAGAACCTATAGAAAAAGGGATCTTTGGCTATTCGACGTCCAAACTCTGTCGAAATCATCTTTGCACTACAAGGCTGCTATTGTACTTGAATTTCATCACTGTAATCCGCTGCAATCAGTTGTAACCATCAAGGAAAGTCAATAAAAGATTAACTTTTAACGTGGACATAGGCTGGAGATAGCCGAACCACTATAAATCTAGTGTCTCTGTCTATTTCTTTCCATTTCAAGTTTATTTTTCTTCATTTTTTTATCCTTTACGTTACTTAGATCTGTGATTTATGATCATATACTATTGATATGTATTCATACACTGGTGCTTTTATGATATTTGGGGTTTGTGATCAATTTTGATGCAAACACCGAGCTTAACGATTTTTAGGATCCGAACCTTAGCGCGAAGAAAATGGTGAAACTTACAAACTTTTAGGCGCTTCCAGAAGGGGAAGTGCATGTCAGAACACATATGAACTTGGTTGTTAGTGCTTTTTTTAGTTTAAAATAGTTAAATAATTTATCGCTTTAAATTTATGTTGAAGAATTCATTTAACATATTCAGTCATAGAATATTAGTTCACGTTGTTCATTAGCGAACACCCTAAGATATTTCCATAGCAAATTGGTAAGCATTGATAGAGTTGTAGAACTTTTACATAAACTTGAATTTCATCATTTTTAGGTAATCTAACTGACCCCATTACGTTAAAAAATCCCCTTAATTTATTACATCCTACTTTTACATTTTATGTAATCCATAATTCTAGGCATCAGTAAGGTAATCAAACGTGATGTGCAATTGTGTGCCCCTATTGCTTTACGGTGGTATAAAACTACTCATACATTTCACTTTCCCTACGATGAGCTAGGAATTACACCTTCCGACTTTTCTGTTCTTACCGGCGTAAGCATAAGAATGACCGATTTTCCACCGATTCCATATGACTCACGATGGCGTGATGCCGCTCTTATTCAAGATCTTCTACCGTACTTTGACACTTAGCCAGCATTATCAGGCTGTCGGTGCTATTCGAGTTATTGCAATTACTGCTGCCATGGACAGCATATTAAGCAACTATTCTCAGAGACAATTTGGAGCTCGCTAGATTGTTTTTTATACCTTATGAGGAACTTTCTTTTTAGCACCAGTAGTGGTAGCTTATCGGTCGACCTTATTGAGGCGTTTTCTCATTTGTATTTTGATAGTGCTATTCAGTATGATTGGAGTACGCCTATTCTTGCGTACCTTTATCGAAGTCAAAATGCGTAGTGCACCATCTCTAACTCATAGGTTTCCTTGTATGAATTTTGGAAGTTATTGCAATATTGGTAATTGAGTACAGTCATAACTTTAACTTTATTACACTAACCACAGACACGTCTACTTTCTTCCCTTGTTTTTCATTTTGGCGCACGACCAACTTGAGGCCTAAGGATAATGAATTTCACCATGTTTATTCAGTTGCCCACAACCAGATTGATTTGAGGATGTATAAAGGGTAAATTATTTGGCATCCATTTCATTCCAGTATATCGATTGATCTGTATTTCGTACAGATTGCTAAGATGTTTAGTTGGCGAAGATTTCCCATGTTATTGCATCCTTGGAGTTTGGTGCATATTGTTGTCGTAGTGAGAGGTGTTGGAGACAATTTTATGATTACGATGCCATTCTCGGTGATCCACATCTTCATACCTATCAATGTACGATTTACCCTATAAGATCACTTGGATATAGCGAGATCAGCTGGTTTGTGGCTGGCAGAGAGCTTTGTTATTGTTGGTCCATCATACATTGATTTCTGGCATAGATTTTACGCGGCATTTGGTGATACCATTACTCATGCAGCGGCGATAGATTTGGTCGGTCCATCTGCTATACGATATGGTATTGCACCTCTGGCTATCGAGGATCTTACCCAGCCTAGTCAGGGCTATGGTGCGCTAGATCACGTGGCTGCTGCTTCTCACTTTGGTTGGACCATGGAAGTGCCTACTACTTCAGGAGCAGACCGCTATGTTGATGTTTATCATCCTCCAGCAAACGACCAATATCCGGATCCCTCACAGATATCGCACGCCGATCTCTACGACATGCTGATGGGTATTCAACACATAGGATACGTAGAGCACATGCATACCGTTGACTATCAAATGCTGAGATGTAATGATAGGTAGTCGAGTCAGGATGATTGCAGGCATTTCTAGAGTTAGAGCGTCAGAGATTTGCTAACTTAGGTATATACTACGGTCAATTAGTTGGCTCGAGTGGTGGAAGAGACACTAATGTTATTATTCATGTACTATGGCATCGTCTATTATATTTCATCTTTTTTTATGGTTGATGTTTTTATTCGTGTACTGTGGCAGATGTTATTATTTATGTTGTTGTTGATGTTATTATTCATGAACTATGGCAGATGTTATTATTCATGTACCGATTGATTATTATGTTTCATGTTTTTTTATAGTTGATGTTTATATTCATGTACGGTAGCAGATGTTATTATTTATGTTGTTTTGATGTTATTACTCATGTACTATGACATATGTTATTATTCATGTACTATGGAATCGACTATTATGTTTCATGTTTTTTATGGTTAATGTTTTTATTTAGTGTCTTGTGT
Source organism: Allium cepa (assembly GCA_030765085.1). NCBI lineage: Eukaryota > Viridiplantae > Streptophyta > Magnoliopsida > Asparagales > Amaryllidaceae > Allium > Allium cepa. The sequence continues at coordinate 602,692,492 of CM060943.1, read as the reverse complement.
CATCCTAGCCACGTAGACAATCCATAACCATTCGATGTAGCATCCTCTCCTACACTGTAGCTATACGTACACCATGAATCCATAACCAGCCATGCTATACGTACACTGAATCCATAACCAACCACTGGAGTTATAAGAAGATCTAACAGAATGGTGTGTCATTTCCTAGCTACGTGGAGCAAGCTGATACCAATGAATGTCGTGCCTTTCCTAGCTATGTGGAACAAACTATGCCCATTCGTTTTAGCTCGCACAGTTATATATCCTCTCATTATGAACCACATCGACACATAACTACATAAAACTATGACAAGTATAGAAATCAAATTGCTTCTTCCTCTCTATAATAATGGATCATTACCATTACTACCAGTACAACCATGAAATGAACCAAAGCTTCGACAACGAACAAGAAGTGGATGATGAAACCATAAAGTTGCAAATGCAACAAGCTATAGCGGGATATTCTTACTTTTTTAGAGAAGGATCTATGAGCGATCGGTGTGGTAGTATGCCTTGACGGATTGACCGTCGATATAAGAGGGACTACGTTTGAGAACATGAAAGGCTAATGAAGGACTATTTCATTGAAAATCCAACATATGACATAACTTTGTCCCATCGTCGATTTCGCACGGGCCCAGATGTTTTCTCCAAAATTTATCTTAAAATTCATGAAAATAGCCCATATTTAACTTACAGCTTAATGGAGCACTAGAACCTGGGCATTCGCCCCACATCAAAATCTCGACTGTAAAGCAATGGAACATCTAGTGATCAATTGGATGAATATTTCCAAATTGCATTATCGACAGCAATAGAGTGCTTAAAGGAATTCTGCAAGACAATGGTCGAACTGCTTAACAAGGAATACTTACGAATGTCGGGACCAAACGATGTAGCTAAAGTACTGTCAAGAGAAGAAGCTAAAAGTTTTCTAGGTATGCTTGGAAGTTTTTAGTGCATGCATTGGGCTTGGAAGAACCATTTGACAGGTTGGAAAGGAATGTTCATCGGACACAAAAATGTGCCGACGATAATTCTTGAAGCAATAGCTTTCGATGATTTATGGATTTGGCATGCCATCTTTGGAGTGCCAGGTTCATTAAACGATATAAATGTTTTAAAACAGTTATACCTATTCTTCAAACTATCTAATGGACTATCGATGGAAGTATTGTTTAAAATTGGTAATGTTAAGCATCAAACTAGATATTACCTGGTGGATGGCATTTATCCAAAGTGGCGAACTTTGATGCAAGGTTATAAGGTACGAAGAAATGACAAAGAGAGCTATTTCAACAAAACAGTGGCAAGTTATAGAAAGGACGTCAAGCATACATTTGGTGTCTCACAAGCAAAGTTTCAGATTTTACGAACTTTACCTGATTTCATGATGCAAGAGTTCTATCTAAAATTATGTATACTTGTATAATAATTCATAACATGATTGTGGAGAGCGAAAGAAGTAGATATGAAAATCAAAAAAATAGTTACCTAGACATGTTTAAGGGTTCTAACAAAAGACTAGAGCGAAACATTAATTCGATGGAGGAATATGTTTCTATGGTTCAGCATATTGAAGATCAAGCAACACACTTTCAATTGCCTAACCAATTGTGGATCATTTGTGGGTAGGAAGGAACGAGAGGAATTCATAGGTGTTTGTTTTCGGAGTTGTTGATGGATTTGTTGATGGAGTTGTTGATGATGTTTGTTATGAAGTTATTGATGAAATTATTTGTTTACCGTACTATGTTTGCTTTATGGGGTATGTTGTACTTTGTTTCGGTGAAATAATTTTATTATTACGAATGTTGTACCATGTTTTAAAGTTTTAAGGTTCAGCGTTTAGTAATATCATTGTGGAATTTGTTTACTTGTTGAAGACCTTAGTATAAACTACATAATAAATCGATAATATTATAACCCAAACAATAAATACCAAAAAGACATCTAATACACTTCCAAACATAACTTACAAAGCAACACTAAACAAGTACAGCACAAATACCCATCTCTAGACACGCCACTTCCGCTTCCGCTTCCACTGTCTCGCGCATACTTATAGTTTTCCAACTACTCTTCTACAAGTTCTTGCTGCAGAGGAGAGGGCTTACTAAAATTATATGTCATCAATCTGATGTAGTTCTTCTCTCTCATCAAAGCTTCCTTTCGCTCTTGGGCTTGTCTCCTTAACTCTCGATCTTCCATGATAGCCTTTTGAAACTCCATTTCGCTGCGATTTCTTTGTACTGAAAAATTGGCTCTATGCTCTCTTGTTTCCTTAGGGGATGTCTCTAAAGTACCTATAAATCTTGAAAATTCGACACTCCGTTGCTCCAACCGAATTGATTTTTTTCTACCAAAAGGACATGCATTCGTGTTCCCAAATAATAGCAACCTTTCCTATGAACTAGGATCGCTGTCTGGACTTGAATCTAAATAGTTCGTTCTTCTTGCTTTGTTTTGCTGCTCAAATATGTAGTTGTTGGGATTCTTCCATTTTGGTAGATCGAAAAGAAGACAAAGCATTCTTGAAACTTGAATGGATGACCGTATTTCCATTGATATGCCTTGCATGCTTCTTCCATATATAGAAGAAGTAAAAAATGTATGAATAAACGATAATATTCAAAAATATGATCTTTTAAAAAGTATGTAATAAAACTTAAATAGAAATTATAATGTCATACGGAGTAGCAACGCTTCGCTGTCTAGTCTCCAACCTTGATAGTATAGCCAGATAATTTTAGCATGCAAGGTTCATTACTCAATATTCACCTCTAAGCGAACCACAGGTTCTCTTCAAAGGCACTATGGTGTTATAATAATCTGCCACTTTTTCCCAAATTTTTTGCCCTTTCATGTTATTTCCAGTAATATTGTCTTATGAAATACGTATCCATGATTTAGCAAGAGAAAGATAGTATTAAGAAGTGAACTTAGCTTGCTTTTTTCTGCCATCAGCTGCTGTAGCTTCCTCTTTAGCTTTTTCCATGTCGATGTTTTCTATGCCAACCTCCACATCAACTGCAGCTGGTTCCTTATGCCGATTACTGAAAATGCCGCTTAATGATTTCTATTTCTTCTTCTTCTTGTTATATTCTGGGCTTTGAGGCGCAGACATATATGCAATGGTTTCTTCGTCACTGTCTTCCGTGTCTTCAGCCCCGCCTACTTGATCTTTGCCTTCATCCTCGTCTGAAGCGCTACTTATCTTTTCAGTTGTAGGATCATTGCGTGCATAGAATATTGCATGGACAAATTCCGCATGGATTCTCTATCACGAATCTTTATCTGCTTTGCGCTAAGGTGCTGTTATTGAAGTTGGTCATTCTGCATCATCAATGACATATACGACGAGCGGTCTTCGTACATGACAAAAGTAGGACGTTATTGGTAATACGGTCATGAAGTGGTAGAATGGAAGTAAGGCAGTTGTTTGGGAGCAAAGCTAGGAGCATGTGGTTGGTATGGTTGGCTATGGGAAAGGTTTGAGTATGGCGTATAGCCATATTCGCATGACGGACAAAGGGATTGAAGTTGGTTAGGTGGATGTTGGTCTGAATAGCCGATGAAAGGATACGAGGACATTGGTTTTTTGCTTATGACCTTTTCCAGCGTGCTTAGATGAAAAAGAAATTTTTAAAATTGATATTGGAGGAGAAAGAAGTGAGGAAGAGGTGCTGTCGAAAGAGAAAGAATAGGGCAGGAGTTTATAGAAGAGGCGAAATACCAACCGTTGGGTGCTCAATGGCTAGTACTTATAACAGCGAAGTCTTCACTGTTATAAGTACATAACGGAGAAGTCTTTGTCTTTATAAATTTATAACGGCAAAGATTTCGTTATTGTATATTTATAACGGGAAAGACTTCGCCGTTATAAAAACCAGTCTATGTTCACCCAACTAGCCCAAAAACTGTTTCGAACCAGGCACAGCAAACTAACTAAGCCACATCTAGTTACTCCGTGGCTAGTTTGCAACTGAACATGCCATTATTGGTTGTGCTCTTATGTCCTAAACAGCAAAATTCATCTGCCACTAGCACGTATGTCATAAGACCACGTAAAAATGGGAGAAAATAAACCAACCACAAACTAGTCATTTCTACGAATCCTTGTAGCTCAAGTAATATTTGCACCTTCATATTAGCCTAATGATACCTCTTTGTGTATTTGAAACCAATCATGCTAATGGATACCTAAAAATCAATACTAATAGTGTTATTTATGAACAAAGTTATAAAATGCTTTACTGACATGAAGGTAAAAAAAATTATAAAGATAGTTTGTGGAGTCATGATTATTTGGTCATTGGAGATGCCATGATAAGAATAAGAAAACTAAACATGTTATAGACCAATTAACAGATATTATTGTTCACTTCTATTCATTCCACACATGGTTGTCGTATCTAAATAATGTTACTTTCATCCAACAAAATGTAAAGGTAAAATAGCCTATGGGTCAAGGAAATGTATCGGGCTTGTTTGTACTTACCATAGCTATGAACGACACATGGAGCACCACACAGTGCGTTGCGGCGTTGCATCTTTCTTTCTTGTCACATGACGCACATGAAAAGATGCGGCGGATGACGCAAGTGACGCATGGCGCGCCTTTTGATTATATTATTATTCTTTATTTCTCTTCTATTTGTTTTTCACTTTTTATAATCCAAACTGTATAAAAATTAGCACTCATCATATTATGGAACATTAAAAAAGGTACAAACAACATCCGTGACAGCAATAATTCAATATCCTTGAAGGATATTGATGATTGTATAAATGTTAACAAAAAATATGGATGATGCATCTAATGCTGAAGATAAGCTTGTATTTAATGAAGATAATTATGACTTGACTTGGGTGTTGCTGCTAGAGGTATAGGCGTGGAGAAAGCTGGATATTCAAATAGAAGAACGTACACATCAAAAGGTTTTTCAACACCTTTATATCTTCATGAAGAATAAACAAATCTAAATGAGATGGATGAGGAAGATGTTGACGCTTATGAATCTGATGATGTAGACAGTGATTTGAAAAATTAATTGTTGAATCATATTCTTATTTCTAGTTTATCGGTAATATGTATAATTATGTTGGATTTTGGTTTAAGAAAACTATTATGCTCGAAATTCTATTTTTATAGTATTATATTTGATGATTTTTTTGCAAAATGTCTAAAAAAATATTTGTTGCATATGTTCGGCAAAAATATTGAACCTTTTAAATTTATTGTTATATATATTAAATTTATCAATAATAAATTTCTATACAAGCGAAATAAATTTAAAAGGCACGTACCATTTGTCGTGCTGTGAGCCAAGCCTTCGGAGAGGCATTTGTGCCATTGATAACTATGGTATTCACTACTGAGCACCAAAAAAGTACACATAACAACAGCCTAACTAGTAACCAGTGAAACAGTACTCGTTAAATATCGAGTGTTCAGCGGCTTTTATTTATCTTCTCGCAGTGGTAAGTTTTCAAATCCATATAAGTATTTAATTACTTGCACATGATTTCTCAGTGGTCCTTAATTCCATGCAAGTCCATAACTCCATATGAAAATTCAAATGCATAAAGCATTCCAACTATTGTGGGTTTGCTAGAAAAGTAAGAATGTATCCTAAATGCTTGAACAGCAATCTGGTGTAGTGCATGCAATACTTTTATTGGGTACACATAGCTCAATTGTGATTATCATACTTATAGGGGTTCAGGGGCGGATCTTGAGTAGGAAAGGTGGGGCATTTGCCCTACCTAGATTTGGTAATATCTAGCTAATTTTTTGCTGAAGCGTGATCTTGCCCAATCTGGACTTAATTACTTGCCTTATCTGACATTGTTCCCATGCATGTTTGTCCCAAATATATACTTTCTTTATACTTTCTTATACGAAATTGCTCAAATTTCTGCCTTATCTCAATAATAATGCTGGCGTAGAGGTTTAATTCAGAAGCATTTCTTGCTATGAAACATACCTAAATGACCTACAAAAGGTACAAGTTAATAACATTTATTTAACGATAAATTTTCAGATGAACCTTCACATAAAGTTATTTCAATAATAAACTATGTTTGTAACTTATCACTAACTTTTGTACTTGCGCATTTTTTCATCTTTCAAATTTGTGCTTGCCTACTTTTGAAGTGCACAAGCATAATTTCTGACATTGTGAAAAACAAACAAATTTTGTAATAAGTTATTAAAAAAAAATCCTCTATCAATTGTCTATATATTTTAAAAACAGATGTATTTTTTGTAATAAGTTATTAAATTGTATACATGCTTTTATTGAATATTACAAAACAAGCTGATGTGAAACCTAACGTTTGGTTGAATAGTTTATATTCAAGTTGTGGCCAACATTCTATGAATGCTGCAGCTATAATTCAATGTGGGAAGTTTGTGGGCATCTCGAATTTAACATGTAAATCTGAATGGAGAATAGGCTATAGAAGAGCCAGTGACTAGAATCGATGCTTAAAGTTTGTAAGTTCTTTATTGATATTTGACTATTCTGAAGTCTTTCATGTTTCATAATAAATTTCTGGGATCGAAACTCTCACCCTAATTTTACTTCTTTCCATAAACAAGACATTTACTTTTCCAATGTAATAAGTTGTAACGATCCATAAATTAATCACTTTATATTTGAATATTTAAATCATTTTTAAATACTTAAATAGTGGATCTTAATAACCAAACAAACATCTTTTAAATAATAATTAACAATGTTAAAATCATTTTCAAAATATGTTTATTAAAATAGTTAAAATAAAAATATAAAAGATAACCGAAAATTGTTTTTCGAAATTTCGCCTTTTCTGCATCGGAAAGTCATTGGAAACATCGTGCACATTTGTATCAATATACATACACATATACATGTCGTATAGTAAGTTAATTAAGGTATTAGCATTACAAGGATAATTCTGTTTATCGTCGGCATAGTGTCGACACCGGCCGACTCCGGCCGACACGAGCCGTTGCTAAATACCGACGCTAAATAGTTCGTCGCCAAGTGAAATTGCGACGATAAAGGTAACGGGTCCGTCCCTATTTTAGCGTCGGCTCGAGTCGGCAAGCCGACTCCGTCCGACGCTAAACATAGTCCACGCGTAAAAAATAAGTGACCCTTAGGCAGACCCCAGCCGACGCTAGTTTGGGTATATTTTTTCTGCATTTCCAACATCTCTTTCTACCATCCATCCACATAGTCATATACATTCCACAAATATACTTCACCAAACAACAATATATATCAAAAATACGTCCAACTAAGAACCACAAAACATCAATATACTTCTCCAAATGTCCATACATCTTCAAACGTCCATCATCACAAATATTCATAATATTTACAAAATTCAACCAAAAGTTCATCAGAAAACATATATAAAAACATGCTACCACTCACCCCAATCATCATCAGCGCCAGATCTCTGTGATGACGGCATATTCGTCCCGTGCTCTATCAAGTAAGCTGCAATCGTCTCGTCTAGTTGCTGCTTCAATCCAGTCTTCCTCTAATCGTTTAACTCGGTGACTTATGCTTGCAGGGCCGCTATTGTTTCTTCGGCTGTTGTTTATTGTAAGCGGCTTACGTCGCTGCCTGTATATTAATAAATTCATAGTTATGGTTTATACGTAATATTCAATAAAAAATTTAAACTGGTTAATGAATTAATTAAATTCAATAAATATTACCGCTTGATTGCCATATCCATAGTGTCTATTTCTGGTCGGCGGGTCGGTAATATGAGCGAATATCCTGTCCGTCTCATCAACGGTCAACTGCTCCCTGCCAGACTCTACAAGCACGCGAGCAATCTCCTGATCGCATCTCTCCTGTGTTTAGAAATATAATTTTGAGAAGATGAATATTCAATTTAATTACTGTTAAATAAGAGAAAAAATCTATAATCTTTACACCCAGATATTCGTTGATTTGGCGTTTGACCATTCATATGTTACGTTGCCATATTCATTTGTATGATCGACGGCGTGTGTTCTGGTGAAGACGTCCAAATGAGACGGTGCAACACCACCTCTCTCCCTCGTCTGAAATTAGATATGATTAAAGAATGTATATAAGTAAATTACAAATAACAACTTTTATATTTACCATTTCTTCTCTATATTACTGAAAAGACTTGGATCCACCGTGGTGTGTTGTAGAATTCCAAAGCATGTTTGCGGAGTTCCTCGATGCTACCGCCTGTATAATTTAACTATTATATAAACATTTAAACAAATTATAATTACAGACATATGAAAGTAGAAAATTTACCTTCGCGTCTTCGCTTTTCTGATATTGCAGAAACCGCGCATACAAATTTTCATTCGTCCAGTTTAGCTTTTTACTGGCCTCTTTTATCTTGAAGAGCTTACCTCTATATTTTTTCCTCATATTCATCTCCCAGTGCGTCCTGAGTGTCCTGAGATCTTCGGGATCCACAATAAAGGACGTCTGCACGTTGATATTTAAATGTATTATATAAATTATATATTAATTTTCAAAGATCAAATTTGCCAATCTCAAATTAATTAGAATTTTATACTTACCTGGAGGTCAGCCCATATGGCATCTCTGATATAAAGTGAGATACTATCCCAGTGCCCCCACAAGTCCGTCATCCTACTACGGTAACTACTTCGAGACACAGCTAGAATGTGCTCGGACGGTTGTAAATCGAAACCCCTGAATACATTTTGATATTGTCAGTTACTAAATCATAAATATACCAGTAGCATGCACTAACTAATATAATGAAGTTGCAGTAAATTAAATACTTACCCTCCATCGGACTTCAGCACTAAGTATGCTCTCTAGTGATTATCGTCGTACCACTACTACCCTCGCCATGAACAGGGCCTCGTGGACCTTGGGACCGCCTGCTGTGTGACATTAAATCTGCTAGAAACATGCATATATATACATATATCATTTCATATAATGAAAAAAACATATATCATTTCATAATTAGAAAACATGCCTGATTAATAATCACATACACATAGCTCACAGCAGAATAATAAAAGAACAATACAACAAATGATACGAATTTCCATTACATTAACACAGGTTTTAGAATTGACATAATACAACAAACGATACAAATTTCCATCTTATATACATTACATCATCACTCATTAATAATCAATCTTCATCGTTTTCTGATTCTAACTCGGTCTCGCACTCTATATTGTCGTTTCCATCTAAAGTCTCAAATGCTTCTATTAGAATATTTGATTCATCGTTCAAAGGACCTATATCGGCATGATCATCGGTTATTATTAATTTATTATTTGGCTCAGATCTGCAAGCTGCTTCGTCTGGAATATTATTTCCTTCAAGTGTAAATCTTGTCTTTGTTTTAAAAATAGCCGACCAGTCTGCTTTATCTCATTTTAGTGAAGGATAGGGAGCAAAATAAACCAGTAACGCTTGTTTGGCTAACACGAAAGGATCATACTTTGAGTAACGTGAGTTATGGTTTATTTCAATAAGTTTATAGTCTTTGTGCACGTTGATACCAGAGCCCGGAACATTGCTAAACCAACTGCAGCTGAATAAAAATACTTTTTCTGTAGATTGGACAGAATATGTCAATTCCAAAACCTGTGTTAATACACCGTAAAAATCTTTTATATGTTCATCTGGATCATCAGTCCCTTTGACAAATACACCGTTGTTATAAGCCATTTTTTCAGCACCGTATTTCTTAGTGTTGAATTTAAATCCATTCACGAGGAATATTGGATAAGTGTTGACATTGCTTTTGGGTCCTATCGCAAGACGTTTCAATCCTTCATCACCGACACAATTGCTTTGATCATAAACGTATTTCGTAAACCAGTTAGCAAATTCTTTACTGAGATCGCCAACTGGATGTTCTGATTCGTAAATACTGCAAATATATGTATACGTATATTAAGTGCAAAATCAATTTAAATTGGGTTACTCATAAATAATGCAAATATGTACTATTATCGAAAATTATCATTCAATATTTACCTGATAAATGGTGCAACTTCAGCACAATTAAGAAGAACGTATGTGTGTGCTGTATGGTAATCTCTATCGTCTAACCATATTTCCACACATTTTCCAACAGCTCGGCCATTCTGTCTAAAAAAGAAAACATTATTCAAAACAATCTTACTCAACGGCTTCACCATTAAGCGAAACACTTGCAAATGATAAGTTCACATGGTCACTGAAATTGTGAGAGAAAAATAATGGAGCTTCTTCTTCGATATATGATTCGCAAATCGAAACTTCAACCCGTGCTTTTTGTCTAACTTTTTTCTTGAGATGATTCAAGTGCCTATTACAAAATTTATTCGATTGACATTTACTTACATCAAATTCAAATTCAAATTATTATTTCAAATATTCATAATTACCTCTTAAATGGATGCATCCATCCATATTGTACAGGACCTCGAAGAAGTGCTTCATATGGAAGATGAACAGGTAAATGCTCCATTACATTAAATAATCCTGGAGAAAATATTTTCTCAAGTTTGCAGAGCAGTATAGGGATGTCATTTTCAAGTTTACAAATACGCTCAACTTTTAACGTGGTCGAACAAAGCTCTTTATAAAAAAGACTTAATTCTGTTATAGCACTCCACACTTTTACGGGCAATAGTTCTTTGAAAACGACGGGTAAGAAATTTTTCATCATGACATGGTAATCATGACTTTTCATCCCACTCAATTTATTTTTCGTTAAGTCAACACATCTACGGAGATTTGAAGAAATCCCATCAGGACATCTCAGTCCTTCAATCCACTTCAACATAAGTTTTACTTGATTGCTGTCTATCTCATAGCATGCTTTGGGTTTTTTTACTGACATTAGGGTTTATATGAAGTTCGGGACGTTTACAATATTTTTCTATATCATGTCTTAAAATGAGATCGTCCTTAGTTTTACCCTTGACATTCAAAACTGTATTAAACACATTATCAAACACGTTTTTCTCGTTGTGCATCACATCAATATTATATCGTAATAAGAGATGCTTCCAATAAGGTAACTCCCAAAATATACTTTGTTTTCACCAATTATGCCAGTTCGATTTACCTGGAATTTCAGTATGTACTCCAGTTTTATGTATCTTCGGATATTCTTTGACTAGTTCATATAATTCTTTACCTGATAAAGTTGTTGGTCGTTGTCTGTTCTCTGCTCTATTTACTGCAAAGTTTTTCTTATCTCTTCTAAAAATATAATTAACATGGAGAAAACATCTATGACAATCAAACCATAAAATTTTCCTTCCATACGGTAATGAAAATGCCCGTGTATCTTCCATGCAGTAAGGACAAGCCAGACGACCGGTCGTACTCCAGCCTGAAAGCATTGCGTAAGCCGAAAAATCACCAATAATCCATAACAAAGATGCAAACATACGAAAATTCTTTTTTTTCGACATGTCGTATGTATCCACCCCTTCATACCGTAATGTTTTCAACTCTTCGATCAATGGCTATAGCTAAACATCGATTCCTTGTGTCGGATCATTAGGACCAGGGACGACAATCATAAGAAATGTATATGGTGTTTTCATACACATTCACGGAGGTAAATTATAAGATGTAACAATAATAGGCCAAGACGAATATTTACTACCAAATTGAGAGAATGGTGAAAACCTATCTGTACATAAACCAAGCCTCACATTACTACTCTCTATGGCAAACATGGGATAAGTCTTATCGAAACGTTTCCATGCTTCTCCGTCCGATGGATGTATGTAACAACCCGTAAATGTTAATAATAGAAATAGTTAATTTAATAATATTTTGGTAATTAAATATTGAAAGAAATTGAAATTGGTAATTTGATGATGATGTAATAACTAAAATGAATGATAAGAATGTTAATTTAAGCTAATTATTAACAATTGAAATTAAATTACAATAAATTGAAATAATGTAAATGCTATAACTTGGTTATAAATTTAACATAAGGAAATGGATGTAAATATTGAACTTATGAATGAGATAAAATATAATGAATGGAAATTGAGTAAAACCATTATTATGCGAGTAAGTGTAACATTGGATTGTAAACAATTATTATAAGTTACCTGTTTAATTAGTTAATTGAAATGAAATTGGAAATATATTTTTAATAAATGTAAATAAATGTTACATTAATGTGAAATGTAATACAATATTTAGAAGTTGTTAAATTGGAGTATAAGGTAACGAAAGGTAAAACAAAGGTTAACTAGATTTATAGAGTAGTAATGGACTTAATAAAAGATTGGAATTGAAACAAATCAATTAATTGAAACTCAATTTATAATAAATGGATTATTTGTAGCAAATGAAATTAAATACGGTAATGGGTAAATCAGTTAACTTTGAATTGATGTCTAAGTTTGTTTAAATTATTCTAATTGTTTAAGAAATCAAAAATGATGAAATTTGTGAATTATTTAAATTTGAAACGAGAAAGTGATTTAATTAATTTTAATAATGTGAAATATAGCCATTTTGGCCACTGACTCGGATTTCAAAGAAACCAGTTTCATTGGATCCGTAACAGTGAATTATTATAGTATTTCAAGTTTCGTAATGATCGGACTTGTCGTTTGATCATACGGACTCGAAACGCCTACAAATCAATTTAATTGAAATCAATGTGAAATGAGCTGATTTGAACATAACTTTTTTATACGATGGAATTACTACTTGAAACTTGTTCCATTGAGTTTAAAATCATCTAAAACATCTATTTGGATATATGGTTTGAACCATTTCCATTCCGTAGTCGAAACGGGCTTTTCGGGTCATTATCTTTCAACTATTCCAAACCAATCGAGCCCGTTCAATTCTATTTTGTTCTGCCTATATATATGTCTTTATAAACCCTACTCATTTCTTATTCCTCAATTCTGTACGTGCAATTCCATTTTCTCCTTCTTATTTCAATGGCACACAAAACCTAATTCCCAATTTCAATTACAAATCAAATTCAAAGCCAAAAATTTAAACACCTCCAAATATATTGAATTATATATCGATTTGAAGCTCTCGACGAGCACATCTCAGATCTGTAATTCATTTTTCAATTTGAACCTCTATCTGTCCGGAAATTTAAGGATAAGTCTCGGCCGTTCATAGAGCATTGATGAACTTCGACAGATCGTCGAATCGACAATACAGTATTATGGAGAGGACCGAGGGGATCGTATTTGTAACGACCCTGAATTTTTCGATCCAGAAAATTTCCAGAAGTTAGGAAATGAAGACAAGAAATAGAAGAAGAAACAGAAGCAAGTCACAGAAACCTCACATTCGCAGCGGGTCAAAATATAATATCACATAAGTAACAGTTTTACAAAGAAGAACTGTATCAGTACACTTATATTTTTATACATCAGAGTTACAACACTGGACAGTTTTAAACAACATGTCCTAGATATACAACAATATATCACATCGAAAACACTCCATACGTTCCTGCCATCCAGCTCACCTCCGGAGCTCCAGAACGTCCTTACCTGAAAAACTGTAATACTCGGTCTGACCCGAGCATTACATCAAAGTAACACCTGGGTCAGGCTGGAAACCAGCGTGAGTAAACCCATCTAACATGGAACACAAGAGCATACAACTTAAAAAACCTCGTGGTAACTTGTATCAATTTACAACTTCACAAGTCGTTATAGACATCACTTACATCACACATTAATTTCTAAGTACCAAAACTTAGATTAAATGGTCCAATTCACTTAAATCCTTCCATTTCAGCCTATTGATTTCATATCTCAATTCATAAAAAAATCGAAGTGGTTTCAGATATTAACTAATACCCGACTTCGGTCTCTTCGAATCCAATGTCATCTTATCCCAAGTTATTTAAGTGAATACAATTTACTTTTAAATACTGGATGTCACTTTACACAGCATTTCATTAAAGATAACTACATTTTCACTGTTCAACCCAGCATATCATTTACAGAAATATTTCATATCACATAGCATCACGATCACATACCAGTGATAACAATTAATCCAAGGTATTCAAATATCGTTCAATCATCCGTAAGCAAGATAAATTAGTTATACCATTTCTAATTAATATAATTATCTACCAATGGATTAAATTAAATACTTATTACTTATAAATCTTGCTTATTTAACATTAATTAATTATATTCAATTAATTAATCATCCCTTAATTATTCATCTTGATTAATCATTCTTTAATTACATTAAGTAATTTACCCTTAATTAATTAGACAAATTAATTATTCTCAAACCATCACATTCATTAACCTTAAATATCATCTTACTTAATTACTCAAATTTGATTAGCTGACAATCACATTGATTAATTATCCTTAAATTAATTCACACTCATTAATTTCAATCTTTTAACTCATTATACTAAGTAATTAACCCTTAATTTCTCCCATTAAGTAATTACCATTAAATAAATCACCTTTAGTAATTACCCATTAATTACCTATCTTAATTAATGGCATTAAGTAATTACCTTCATTATTATCATTGATTAATTAAGGGATTAATCTTTAACTACTAATTAAACTAATTAATTCTTAATAAGTAATCCTTTAAATTACTTACATTAAGTAATTATCATTAACTTAATTACATTAAGTAATTTAACTTTAAATAAATTAATCATCCTTTTAATTTTCCCTAATTAATCAATCCTTAATTATTTACACTTAATTACTTCATTAAGCAATTATCTTTTAAAAATTGGTTTCAAAATATTTATTTCAAATCATCATTCCTAATATAATTTTGGAAAATCAATTTGTTTGGACCTAGTTTCACTTCGAAACCAAATTCTTTACTTAATAAATTTTACTAAAAACAAACCAATGTCATCGGCCCGTGTCCCAAAATCCAAAGACACAATCAACTGGACTAATTATTTAACTCACCGCAAGTAACGGCCCAAGGCCCAAACACCAAACAGCGACTAAACAACCCGAAACCCAACAATTATAATTTCTTCTTCTCGCTACCCCTCTTTCAGACAATAACATCCCTTCCCAATCATCTAAATACAGATTCCTTACCAGAAGATCATCTCCGGTCAACACACAAAACACTCCCTGACAAACACTGCAATGCTACGAACCAACCTAACCAGATCGAACTCGATTTCTTCTTCTCGTTCATTCCTAGTTCCAACAGGCATCCATCGTGCACGCTGTGCACATGTACGCCCCCTAACTCCGGCCATCACACTATCGCGACATCGCTACCAAATCACTCGTCAACTCTCGACCCAAAAAGCCCCATTGCCGAAGACCCACTAACTTCAGATCAAAAATTCGATCAACTGCTCGAATTTTCCAGAACCGAAAATCAACCTATCTCTACGAATCGTCCCACCTCAACGACGATTGTCAATTTCTTCGCACGACACCCATCTTGAATGAAAGCTCAACCATGCAACTATCACTGCACCAAGCCCTTCGGATTCTGGTTGCTCCATCATCTCCAAATTTCGATCGCGCTCATCGGCTTCTAAATCCATTCTTAAACCCTAAACTCGAATGCTACACTCATCCAGGCATCAATTCAAAATTTGGCCATGGTCATCACCCTTCCCAAGCCCACAAGCACCTACCAGTACTGGTCGTGCCAACCCGTGGCGATAAGATCGCCGGAAAATATTTTTTAATCAGAAAATCTAATATTTGAGATTTCTTACATTCTAATCTATTAAAATTTTCAATTCAACTTCTAAAAATTTTCACTTCATAAAAGAATAATTATATTGGATTTTCACAAAACAGGGTTATCTACTGTAAAAACAAGCCAAAGACCACTACAAAACACAATTAGTTCTCGAAGTATTTTTAGCTTATACTACAAACATAAATAATTATTTCCCTAGTTCACAACATCATTAGATTTGAACTAGAATTAAAGATATAAATTTTTGAAACAAAATGAACATAAATGTTCTCTGTTTAACAGAGCAGTGACTATCCAGATTTTTTATTTATTTTTATATTTGAAATAAGATTTTTCACACACAACACATTTTTACTCGGAGATCCAAGGCTCAAAAAAATCATTTAAGTGAAGATTAAAAATTTTAAATCAAGTCTAAAACCTGTAATGACTTAAACAGAGGTATATTTGCCTGTTCCAGTCATGAACACAGCCACTAACTCACATACATATACATAAAAAATCATTTTTAACAACATGCATAGCATAGTTCATATCATACTTCAAAGATTAATCACATGCACATTCAGTTAATTCAGATTTTAAGAGTTTACTCACCTTGTGTTTGATGATGAGCAGAGAATTTGAAAATCTAGAACCTGGGTTTTGAATCTGAAAGTTGAACCTTTGCTTGATGTATTATTGGGTTGATCTTGAATTTCCAAGTTAAAACTTGAAAGAATTGATTGTTGTTTGATTTATTTCCTTGATTCCTTCTCTATGGTTTATAAATTTTTGTTTGATCTGTTTGCTGATTTGAATTGAACTGTTCTTTGTTGAAACTTTTGAATTTTGCTTCGCTCAAGTTTTATTTCTTCTTTTATCTTTACTTTGTTCAGATTTACATTTTTTTGTTTGCCAAGCTTAAGTTTTATTTTTTTGAAAGAGAGAAAAGAATGTGGTAGAAAGTAGAGATTATACATATAGCCTTGATTATAAATTTTAAAAGAAATGAAAATTATGATAAATTTTTAACAAGTGTCATTTGCGTGTTAAAATTGACTCACATTTGTTAAATGAAAGAACTTAGGTTTACATTTGTAATTTTCGTGTGTTAATATGTTTTTTTTCTATATATTAATATTATAATTTCAATTTAATTTTATTAATGTCTTAAATATTTGTATTTAAATTTTCCCTCCTATTTATCCATATAAAATTATATACTAATAAAAATCTAACTTATTTTAAGATGTTTATTCTTTGAATTTCAAATTCAAATTCTGTTTAAAATCAACTCATATATATATATACACACATATATATAAACAATCCATATTTAAATTTTTTGCAAATAATAATTTAGTTTGTTTTAAACAATATATAAAATAATTCATCACATGTTTATCTGCTTGAAATTCTAGAATATCACATTCCTTCCCCCTTCGAATCTTTTCGTCCTTGAAAAGGAACGAGGCCAGAATTTATTAAAATGCTTAATTTCATAAAATTAATCCCTGATCTTAATTAAACACTTTAAAATCTATATAATATTATCAAAATAGTTTTATAAAAATGCTTTTATAACTTGATGTTTCCACAAGTCGATCTTCGTTCTCATAGAAATTCGATCATACGTTGATCAGGCGTAAGATAGAAAATCTATAAGTGCTTGGCAGACCTGTTTCCAACATCCAGTGAAAAAAACTTTGAAAAATAATTTATTAAAACCTTGTGAAAATGTAGAAAACATTTTGAAAATAGAGGAAATATCTTTTGTGATAATGCACTGAAAATCATCACCCCCATCCATGGTCGCAGTTAACCCGATGGTTACGTTGCCGTCCCGGCAAAATCCATAGATAACTGTAGGCCTCCGCGCCCCTCGATTACGCCATGGAACCCGCTATAGATCGCAGTTACATGCAGGTTACGTTGTCATCACAGCAAAAGTCCATGTAACTGTAGGCATCAGCGCCCGCGATTTCCGCTGCCAAAAGAATAGAACTTCTCCACTCCTACATAGGTCGCAGTCTACCGATATAAAATCAAACGTAGACTGTGGGCTTTCAACAGCACACACGACTTTCGCTATGGTCTGTAGTAGATCGCAGTGACATCGAGTTACACTGTCGTCACAGCATAACCCAAATGCCTCTATAGGCATCAGCGCTCTCGACTTTCGCTACATGCTACACATAATCCTCAGGAACTAGTTTTGTCCGGACTCCTTACAAGATCAACTTTAGAAACCCCCCTCCCCGTTAGGGTTCAAGGCAGTACCACCTTGTGGCACTCCTGAGAAGTTCATTTCAAGGGAGCGCCTTTTTCTCCAGAGCCATTTTCAAAACACTTTATACTATACACATATAGTATCTTCCAAATCATACACCTAGTATGAATCTCATATAAATCTCCTTTTTCAAAATCGATTATCCTAAAATCAATAATTCTCAAATTAGGCTTTCCAAATTCCAATATTGATTTTTCCCAAAAATAAAAAAGCCTTTCCAAATTCAAAGGTTCCAAAAACCTTTCTCAAAATCATTCTCATAAGATCCTTTTTATATATATATAGATATATATAACCTTGAAAAATCTTTGGATCATTTCAAACTTAAATAAAATCCCTTTTATACTTTAAATATTCTCAAAACCCTTTTCTTCTGGCGACAGATTCAACAAGAGGAGTTTATCATATATATAACAAAGATACACAACTTTTTTTATGCCAAATCAAATATTCCAATTTGATTACTCTTTACAAAACCACTTGTCATATCACTCACTCCCATAAAGTAAATTTCTATTATAGAAATATCCAATTTCCATTTTACTTTATCATATATTTCACAAAATATACCTTTCATTTCAAAAAAACATTTCACAATTATTATCCACAAATTCCCAGTAATAATTTCATTCAAACCCGTATGATGTACACATATCATTCGTATGTTATATTAATTTGATCGCACACTCAATCACACAATTTCACTTCCGAAATAGTATCGTCCACCCGACTTCCTAGTGCGGACTCAGATCTGGTTTCTTGATCTGAAACCGTCATTCTCCTTGCATAGCCATAACTATGATAGAGACTATCCAGAACCAATCAACAATCCATAACCAGTTTCTCCGTCGAAAATCGAGTGAAAAATCCTAATTCGGATCGATATACTACCTCAAAATTCTGTGCTCGAATTCGGATCAAATCACTATGCGAATAGAATAACATACATACATCCTATGTATTTATCTTCATTGATTATTAACCAAATCAATTTCCTTTTTCTATTCACATCCCTTTTAATCTCTATCCACTTTATTCACAATTGTCTCAATTCCATTTGGATTATTACCTCAATTCTTATCTCAATTAGGTATTTAACCATAAACAGTTTGCACTCTGACCGACTTAAATTTTGAAAATAGCTTGTAGAATTTAAAAATACATAAATAGTCGAAAATAATTATTAGTTTGTAAAATAACTGTAAAATAGTAAGTAATTGTAAAATAGTTGGAAAATAGTTAAATAGTTAGAGAAATTTCAAATAATTGCAAAATAGTTGTAAAATAGTAATTTATTGTATAGTAGTTTAAAAATCGTACTCGGTTTATAAAACAGTTGTAAAATAGTTAAATAATTCCAAAAGTAGTTATAAAATAAGTATAATATAGTTTTGGGTTTAATAAGAAAGGTTGTATATAAGTAAATAGCTTGGAAAAATAGATTTGTACCAAAACAATTTATTTTGAAAATAATCCAGAGTCAAACTGTTCAATTCCCAGCCTCCATTTCTAATCAATTCAATTAAAATTTCCACTTCCACTTACACTTGAATTGACTCAATTTCAATTCAATTTATGTTAACTTCCATTCTCATCCCAAATTCGAATCAACTTCCTATTTGAATTTGAACTCATTCAACTTCAATTTCATTTCAAATTATCCAACTCAAATTTCCATTTGAATTTTTAAACTTATCCACCTTCAACCACAATTTCAATTAATTTGAATCAAATTCAATTTGAACTAATTCAATTCAAATTTCAAATTTAAACCATCCCAACTTGTATAAATTCGAGTTGAATTTTGAATGTTGATTTAATCCTTTAAATCAAATCAACTTATATCTTTAAACCATTTAATTCTGAATCTAAATTCCATTTTTAACCTATTTCAAGGTTCAAATAATAATTCAAATCCTTTTTAAACAACTAAATCTTTGAAATTCAATTTATCATCGAATTTCAATTTTGAAACTAAACCTTTGAAGTTTTATCTTAAACATTCAAATCTTAAGTGCAAAATGATGCCATTTTATCTTAATAATGGATATATTACCACACCCCATTTCTACATTCATTTAAACAAATTCAATTCAGCTTAAATGTTATTAATAACAATAGAATGATATTATTCAAATTATTTAAACATCATCCATTTCCAAATTTCAAATATCAAACCCATTTTGAGATCAAACAAACTCCCAATTCAAATTAACCATTTAACTTTCCAAGTTAAATCCCAATTTCATATTAAAATTTCCAAATCAGGTTGTCCATTCAAACTTATTTAACTTCCTCTAAGTTAAATTCAATTTAAATTCCATTAACCCTACTCAAATTCGAATTCCCACTTCAAAATAAAACTTTACATTAAATATCTTTCCACTTAAGTTTAAAAATTACTTCACTTTGAGTTTCACATCACATTCCAAGGAAAATTCAAAACTCAACCTTAGAGTTTATTTCATATTTATTTCCTTTACACACCAGGTTACTTTTGAATTTTAAACCACCTTTGGTTTTAAATTCAAACAAATTCCTTTAAAATTTTCAAACAACTCTTGTTTGAATAGAACCCTTTTCATTCAAATTCATTAAATAATATTATTTATTATTTCTTTATTTTTTTTTGAAACAATTTCCAAATTTCTGGTCCTACATTTAAAACTTCACAAATTAAATCACCTTTAGTTCCTAATTTTTAAGTCATACTTATCTAAATGTTTTACTTTCTTAAAACATTTCTTTATACAACAACCATTTATGATAATAACCAAGATTATCATATCTGGCAACCAATTCATTATTATCTTATTCATGAAACTTTTCTCCAAATTCAAGATTTTTAATTTTAGTTTGAATCCATTTCAAACCCATCTTTATTTAATTTCAATTTGGTTGTATTCCTATTACCACTTAGTTTAATTCCAAAAATTTAACAACCAATTACCTTAATATTTATTAGAAAGAAATATTGCTTTATATATCAAAATGTATTCTTATATAAAATCATTTAAAATCTTTATACAAGAAAATAACAAGTACGCTCTCATATATATATATTCACTCAACTCATTCTAGGGTACCATTGACCCTATCCTTAATGAGTAATCCCACCAGAGCCAAGGTTCTCGCACAACCTTCTGCTCTGAAACCAAATAACGACCCGGAATTTTTCGATCAAGAAAATTTTCAGATAGTTAGGAAAAGAAGAAAAGAGGTAGAAGAAGAAACAAAAGCAAATTACAGAAACCTCACATTCGCAGCGGATCAAAATATAATATCATATAAATAACAGTTTTACAAAGAAGAACTGTATCGGTACACTTATATTTTTATACATCAGAGTTACAACATTGGACAGTTTTAAAAAACATGTCCTAGATATACAACAATATATCACATCAGAAATACTCCACACGTTTCTGCTATCCAGCTCGCCTCCTGAGCTCCAGAACGTCCTTACCTGAAAATCTGTAATACTCGGTCTGACCCGAGCATTACATCAAAGTAACACCAGGGTCAGGCTGATAACCAACGTGAGTAAACTTATCTAACATGGAACGCAAGAGCAAAGAACTTAAAAAAAACCAAGGTAACTTGTATCAATTTACAACTTCACAAGTCGTTATAGACATCACTTACATCATACATTAATTTCTAAGTACCAAAACTTAGATTAAATGGTCCAATTCACTTAAATCCTTCCATTTCAGCCTATTGATTCCACATCTCAATTCATAAAAAAATCAAAGTGGTTTCGGATATTAACTAATACCCGACTCCGATCTCTTCGAATCCAATGTCATCTTATCCCAAGTTATTCAAGTGGATACAATTTACTTTTAAATATTGGATGTCACTTTGCACAGCATTTCATCATAGATAACTACATTTTCACTGTTCAACCCAGCATATCATTTACAGAAGTATTTAATATCACATAGCATCACGATCACATACCGGTGATAATAATTAATCCAAGGTATTCAAATATTGTTCAATCATCCATAAGAAAGATAAATTAGTCATACCATTTCTAATTAATCTAATTATCTACCAATGAATTAAATTAAATACTTATTACTTAAAAATCTTGCTTATTTAACATTAATTATTTATATTCAATTAATTAATCATCCCTTAATTATTCATCTTGATTAATCATTCTTGATTAATCATTCTTTAATTACATTAATTAATTTACCCTTAATTAATTACACAAATTAATTATTCTCAAATCCATCACATTCATTAACCTTTAAATATCATCTTACTTAATTACCCAAATTTGATTAGCCGATAATCACATTGATTAATTATCCTTAAATTAATTCACACTCATTAATTTCATAAATTAATCAATCCTTTAACTCATTATACTAAGTAATTAACCCTTAATTTCTCCCATTAAGTAATTACCATTAAATAAATCACCTTTAGTAATTACCCATTAATTACCTATCTTAATTAATGGCATTAAGTAATTACCTTCATTATTATCATTGATTAATTAAGGGATTAACCTTTAATTACTAATTAAACTAATTAATTCTTAATAATTAATCCTTTAAATTACTTACATTAAGTCATTAACATTAACTAAATTACATTAAGTAATTTAGCTTTAAATAAATTAATCATCTTTTTATTTTCCCTAATTAATCAATCCTTAAATATTTACACTTAATTACTTCATTAAGCAATTATCTTTTAAAAACTGGTTTCAAAATATTTATTTCAAATCATCATTCCTAATATAATTTTGGAAAATCAATTTGTTTGGACCTTGTTTTACTTTGAAACCAAATTCTTTACTTAATAAATTTTACTAAAAACAAATCAATATCATCGGCCCGTGTCCCAAAATCCAAAGACACAATCAATTGGATTAATTATTTAACTAACCGCGAGCAATGGCCCAAGGCCCAAACACCAAATAGCGACTAAACAACCTGAAACACAAAAATTAAAATTTCTTCTTCTCTCTACCCCTCTTTCAGACAATAACATCCCCCTCAAAATCATCTAAATACAGATTCCTTACCGTTCGGTCAACACACAAAACACTCCTTGATGAACACTACAATGCTACGAACCAACCTAACCAGATCGAACTCGATTTCTTCTTCTCGTTCATTTCTAGTTCCAGCAAACATCCATCATGCACGCTGTGCACATGCACGCCCCCAACTCTGGCCATCACACCATCGCGACATCGCCACCAAATCACTCGTCAACTCTCGACCCCAAAAGCCCCATCGCTGAAGACCCACTAACTTCAGATCGAAAATTCGATCAACTGCTCGAATTTCCAGAACCGAAAATCAACCTATCTGTACAAATCGTCCCACCTCAAGGACGATTGTCCATTTCTTTGCACGACACCCATCACAAATGAAAGCTCAACCATGCAACTATCACTGCACCAAGCCCTTCGGATTCCGGTTGCTCCATCATCTCCAAATTTCGATCGCGCTCATTGGCTTCTAAAGCCATTCTTAAACGCTAAACTCAAATGCTACCCTCATCCAGGCATCAATTCAAAATATGGCCATGGTCATCACCTTTCCCAATCCCACCAGTACCTACCAGTATTGGCCGTGCCAACCCGTGGCGATGAGATCGCCGGAAAATATTTTTTTATCCAAAAATTTAATATTTGAGATTTCATACATTATAATCTGTTAAAAATTTCAATTCAACTTCTAAAAATCTTCACTTTATAAAAGAAATCGAATTGCATGCTTGAATGTTTTTTTAATTATATTGAGTTTTCATAAAACAGGGTTATCTAGTGTAAAAACAAGCAAAGACCACTACAAAACACAATTTGTTCTCAAACTATTTTTAGCTTATACTACAAACATAAATAATTATTTCCCTAGTTCACAACGTCATCAGATTTGAACTTGAATTAAAGATATAAATTTTTGAAACAAAATGAACATTAATGTTTACTGTTTAATAGAGCAGTGACTATCCAGTTTTTTTAATTTGTTTTTTTATTTGAAATAAGGTTTTTCACACATAAAACTTTTTTACTCGGGGATCCTAGGCCCAAAAAATCATTTAAGTGAAGATTAAAAATTTTAAATCAGGTCTAAAACCTGTAATGACTTAAACAGTGGTATACTTGCCTGTTCCAGTCATGAACACAGCCACTAACTCACATACATATACGTAAAAATTATTTTTAAAACATGCATAGCATAGTTCATATCATACTTCAAAGATTAATCACATGCACATTCAGTTAATTCAGATTTTAAGAGTTTACTCACCTTGTTGATGATGAGAAGAGAATTTGAAAATCTGAAACCTGGGTTTTGAATCTGAAAGTTGAATCTTTGCTTGATGTATTATTGAGTTGATCTTGAATTTCCAAGTTAAACTTGAAAGAATTGATTGTTGTTTGATTTATTTCCGTGATTCCTTTCCTCTGGTTTATAAATTTTTGTTTGATCTGTTTGCTGATTTGAATTGAACTGTTCTTTGTTGAAACTTTTGAATTTTGCTTGGCTCAAGTTTTATTTCTTCTTTTATCTTTACTTTGCTCAGATTTATATTTTTTTTGTTTGCCAGGCTTTAGTTTTATTTTCTTGAGAGACAGAAAAGAATGTGGTAGAAAGTAGAGATTATTCATATAGCCTTAATTATAAATTTTAAAATTTTAAAAGAAATGAAAATTATGATAAATTTTTAACAAGTGTCATTTGCGTGTTAAAATTGACTCACATTTGTTAAATGAAAGAACTTAGGTTTACATTTGTAATTTTCGTGTGTTAATATGTTTTTTCTATATATTAATATTATAATTTCAATTTAATTTTATTAATGTCTTAAATATATGTATTTAAATTTTCCCTCCTATTTATCCATATAAAATTATATACTAATAAAAATCTAATTTATTTTAAGATGTTTATTCTTTGAATTTCAAATTCAAATTCTGTTTAAAATAAACTCATATATGTGTGTGTGTATATATATTTAAACAATCCATATTTAAATTTGTTTGCAAATAATAATTTAGTTTATTTTTAAATAATATATAAAAGAATTCATCACATATTTATCTGCTTGAAATTCTGGAATATCACAGTATCCATGTAGGTTTTGTGACATATCGATGGTTAGATTGGACGTGATAATTGGCTAGGGCTTAACAATGTTCGGGCGACTGATGGGAGTCTCGAGTTCACCATTCGTTCGCGTGGGTCGTGGGATCATGGTAGGGTAGTGTCTAGCCGTGGTTGATGTGTGGAGGCGTTTAAGCAAGTGGGGGTGACGGGCGAAGCTCAAGGGCTGCTGATACGCGAATAGGAGATCGTGATTTTTTCTAGAATGAGGGCGCGTAGGATCACGTGAGTAGGGTTTGGGCTGACGTGTTAACGAATATATTTTTTTAACTTTATAATTTAAATCGTATATGTTATTATGTTAATAACTTTCACGGATGAGATCCGTTTCACGCGTGGTTTCTTCCGCTAGAACCGTATCGAAATTCCGGACATTTTGACTTTGGTTTGGATGGATTCTGAGATTGTTTGAATTTTGGGTTTAAATTGGATTTAAATTCAAAAGGTAAGTGTTTTAACCCACTCACAACTTCTAAAAAAATTTATATTTGTTAAATTGATTTATGATGTGATTAGAAATTTATTTATGACTGTTTAGCATATTTTGAATCATCATCTCAGTTTATTTGAATTTATTTGGATAAAATAGTTATTTAATTTAATATTGGATATAAACTACTAGTAAATACCTGTTATTTATTATCTGTTATATATTGATGTTATTGATTAAACTGGATGATGGTTGTGATAAATGTTTGATGACTGATATTGGATGAATGGATGTTGTATTTTATATTGTTATAAATTGCAAGTTGTTATGGATTTTTATTTCATTCGAGATTGTACTTTGAAATGATATATAACTATATTTATATTTTAAATTGCAGATTGAAATGATAAATATCCATATCACTTGAGCATATGATAGGAAATTATATACAGACACCGTGGTCCATATATATAAAATATTTTAAAATGATTTCTATGGTTTTGCAAGGAAATATATGGTTTTATATAAATATTGATTTTGGATATTATATAAATATTATTTTATTCTTGATATTAAGCTATGTATAAAGTTTTTTTAATATAGAATTAGCTTAATAATAAGTTTGATTTTCATCGAAGGTAATATGGTTAAGTATTTAAATTATATTTTAATATAGAGTTTATAATGATTCAAATAAATTAAGGTGGGAAGATAAATTAGAAATTTATTTGAAATAGAATTTATTTAAGAATTAAACTCGAATAAGTTTGATGTAAAATTTATTAAATTTGAAAATTTAAAAGGTATGATTTTTATAACTTGAGTTTGGTTTAAGGAGGATTAAATAAATATTTCAAGTATAAATAAATTGAAGGAAATATTTAGTTATTTGTAATTTGGGTTTTATTTAATGATAATGGATATATTAAGTAAAATATTTCAAAACTAAATAATAGAAAATTTAATTGTTGAATCGTAATTACCAAACTTAGTTTTGAAATTGTCAAAAACTTAAAGTTTGAAATATATTGAATTTGAAATGGTTTATTCTGTGGAACAAAATCTGTTTTGAAATCGATAAAATTTGGAATAGTTTATTTGGAAATTGAATCGTATTGAAATTTATGATTTGGGATTTGGTTAAACTTAAAATTTAGAAATTCGAGTTGTTTTGGAACTGATTTGTGAAATTGAAGAAGCTAGTTTATTTTATAAAGTATTTTAATATTTAAACCATTTAAGTGGTGGAAGTTATGTTTCCAAGTTATGAGTTTCAAAGTATTATGATTTGAAAGTGTTATATTTCAAGCGTTTTGATTTCGAAGTGTAATGACGTTGAAAGTGCTATGATTTTTGGAAAGGATATATTTGAAATAAAAATGATACTATATTGATTTGAGTTTTAATAAAATGATATCATATTGGTTTGGTTTTTGAAATGGGAATGATATCATATTTATATGGTTTTGAAATAGATATTATATTCTGGTTTTGAAGTATAAATTATTTTGAAATGATCGCGGTGTTATAATGACGTTTGGTTGTTAAAGAGATCGGAATCGGAAGTTGTCATACTCTCTGCTAACTCCGAAAACCACTTTAACAACCGTATACGCGGTGGAGATTCCAGAATGAAGTAGGATGGCGGCGGCGTTTCTTTGAGGTATATACATGGACCCAACTCCCGTGGGTTGGCTTAAGGTAGCTAAGTTAAGAGCGATTCCGGGCCAGTGAGGTAGCTCCTTTTATCGGACACACTCCTTCGATACGATTCTATTACTTTATGATTGATTGGGGCTCTTTTTGATTTTAGGAGTGTGGCTCGAGGTGGGCGATAGCTGCGCGCTATGCATTACCACCAGTTCGGATAGTAATTGGCATATCAACCCTGGCATTGCCTTGTTGTGCCCTGTCACCTACCCTAGTGCGCTTTGTACGAGTTTGCTTTTCTCCCTTAACCCATGGAGTATACTCTGGTGGCTTCCCGATCAGGAGGGACTATGATACTGGATGAACTACTAGGACTATTACGTGGTAAGGGCTATATGGGTAACCCATTAACGCTATTTCAAAGTAAGTTTATTTTACTAATAGACATTATTATAATAGCGTATAATACTATATCGTAAATAGTTTAACGGATCCTTAGGAGATGTGAATCCCGAACATCTCTTAAGTTACTACACTCACGTTAGACACTGGATAGGAGATGTCAAATTCCGTAAACATCTCCGACGTCGTTTACACTCATATTTATATACCGTTGATTTAAATTATATAAGATCTTTTAGTTCTGACTCGAGCATTTTGCCTTTTCAATTCGCTCGGGTCAGCCTGAGCATTTCAAGATTTGAAGACCCTATAGCTGGAGGACGAAGATGAAGATTGTATTATTATTATTTATTATATTTCACTGCATCATGTATTCCGCTACATATTTATTATTCTCTGGTAAGTGTAACTCTAATCTATGTTGTATAATTATAATCAAATGTTTTGTAAAATAGCTTCATGAACTATTATTTGATTATCATATTTTGTCATTCCGTTGTGAGATTCTGTTTTGTTTATTTCTTTCTCTGCTTTTCTTATTCACCACAATAATTATCCGCTCTTTTGTATGGTTTGAGTCTAACGTGTGTGGTTTATCGTCAATTTAACGCGTACAAAAAGGTGGGAGGTTACAATGTATCAAAGTCCCCTCTTCGTGCGTTCTCACAATATGCCATCTCATATGTGATGCTGTCGCAGACGACGCAAATAACCTTTGAAGTCTGAGAGTGATGGGTAAATAATGCATTCTCTTATATGGAACTTTCTTTCCTTTTTTTCTTGGTTTGTACCTTTCCTCATTACATATTCTACATTTCTTAAGATTAATGTCATCTTTCCAATACAATATACAACCTTTTATACATGTATCTATCTTTTGGTAGGGAAACCCGAAAGCAGACATTATTTTTTCACTTTATAATGACTATCGCACATCAGATTATTGGGTGGCATATGTCGTTTTGCAGCTTGTACAACTGTTGTAAATCCAGCTTCTGTAAAATTGAATTTTGATTTCATAGTAATGTATTAAGCAGTAACTGAAAATTCCATTCCGCTACTACAACCTTCTCACAACGGTCTTTTTGCAGAATCGAGTAAATCATAAATTCTTTTCACCCCCTCGGTCGGTTTTTCTTTGACATTTACATCATTAACTTGAACAGTAGGGAACATTGACCATGCTGCATCTTCCACCATATCTACTATTGGATTCGTCGTAACAATATTGTTATTCACCTCAACCTCGGGCATTATAGAATTAGATGCACCATTTTTTTTCTCCATGATGATCCAAGAAATAACAGTTTGGCACCAAATCGGATTTACACAAATGTGCAATAACTAAATCCGATTCCCGATAATGCAAATGTCGACATTTACGACACGGACAACGAATTTGTGTGCCACCTTCTTCATTATTAGCTTTAGCTAATTTACCAAATTCATGTACAGCATCGTTTTTTCGTTGAACCTTTCGTTCATGTTCGACTTTCATACATCCAGGTATGGTCGAGAAGATAGTTGAACATTTTTCCTAATTTAAAAACATATACATACATACATACATACATACATACATACATACATACATACATACATACATACATATATATATATATATATAAAATTTCGACAGCATTTCTTTTCTGTTTCTATACGCATATGGTTGCATCTGAAGTTTTATGTGATTATTATCGTATTTTCTAATCTACCAAAGCCTTTTGGGACTAAAGGCTTTGTTGCTGTCTTATTTTCGTTTAAATTATTTATATAAATTAGAGATGGACTAAAATAAGTAAGAAGTTTATTTATAAATTATTTCCTTTAAATCATTTTTATTAAGATGTTTACTGCATATAAAGCAATAAACATCCAAATAGTCGCTTCACCTAGGCGCCAGAAATAAACGGTAGCGCATCAAGGCGATACGCCCTTCGTATCGTATTGTCACGGCTCGAATGGACCGACTACTGAGACTTTCCAGGTATAAATACCCAAACACATAGCGCACAGGTCAGTCAAACAACACTCGATGACCAAGTCGTCCTCACTCAATCCAAATATAAGACGCATAGGCCAGTCAAACAACATTCAACGACCAAGTCATTCTCACTCAATCCAAATATAAAATACAAGGGATCGATCGAGAATAAAATTCAAATTCACACTTTCACACTTCCAAATTCTAAATACATAGGCCTAATTATTTCTAATTCACACTTTCAAATTCAACGATTTCATACTAATTAAAAATAACCTAATATGCTAAACTAGCAATGCCTACACCCAATTATCATCACAATAACGTACATTCAAAACCTAATTAAACAATTTAATTTGAAATTAGGGTTTAGAAAAATAACAAATTCAAGAAGAAAAGGAGATTCTGGCGAGTTTCGACGAGTTCTAGGCTTCTACGGCGACAACGACGGAGGGTGACGGCTGGAGAGGGTCGGAATCGGTGATGGGGAAGAGAAAAAATCATTTTTTTAGGAAGCAAAGAAAGTGAGGAAGAAGGGTTCAGCTGAAACCTGTATAAGCGATATGGCGTCGGCTGGCATCGGCCATATATATTTTTGTTAAAAAATTCTCTTTTTACACCTATTTCGTTTAAAAAATTAAAAAACACTACTACATTATAAAATAAAATAAAATTGACATTTATTATTATTATTGACCCAATGACGGGTCCTGATAGGTTAAATTGGTGTTTTCAGTGATATATGTTTGTCTAATTTGAAATTTTCATTGTTGAAAATCTAATCTGCATGACCAATTGATGCAACTTTTAGTCGATCCGCTATAGAAATTCGATAAAGGTGGTTATATGTAATATTTTAAAGAATTAAAATAAGTTCTTAAACCTTTGGGCAATCAATTATGAATTTTTAAATGTATTTGGTATAATTAAATTATATAAAATAAATTATGCGGCGTAAAAATAAATTCTCTGGATCTTATGTCGATCTAAGGTATTTTGTAGATGATTTCAGAATATGGTTAAAAAATATACGAATCTGGGGTATCGATCATGAATTTCAATTTTTAGCCGTTCGTGGACTTTCGGACAAAAAACCCTTCTTTTCAAAGGCCCTTCAACCGAGACCAAATTTGAACCAGTGATGCTTTGTAGTGTTTTAGTCGAATCCGTATGGTTGGGTTCGCAAAAAAATCATCGCCTACAAAATAATCCAAGAAATATAGCTAACGCCTACAAAATGTCATATTTCTTGGATAATTTTGTAGGCGATGATTTTTTTGCGACCCAACCATACGGATTCGATTAAAACACTACAAAGCATCACTGGTTCAAATTTATAACGTTTGAAGGTCGTTCGGCCTTCGAACAAAGGGTTTTTTGTCCGAAAGTCCACGAACTGCCATAAATTTGAAATTCAAGATCGACACAACAAATTCATATATTTTTTAACCATATTCTGAAAATATCTCCAAAATACCTTAGATAGACATAAAATCCAAATAATTTATTTTTACGCCGCATAATTTATTTTATATAATTTATTATACCAAATACATTTAAAAATTCATAACTGATTACCCAACGGTTTAAAAAATTATTTTAATTCTTTAAAATGTTACATATAACCATCTTTATCAAATTCCTATAGCGGATCGACTAAAAGTTGCATCGATTGGTCGTGCAAGTTAGATTTTCAACAACGATAACTTTTTGAATTACACGAACATATATTATCGAAAATACCAATTTAACCTGTCACGACCCGTCATTGGGTGAACATTAATAATTATACATGTCAATCTTATTTTTTTGCCATTTTAGTACTGTTTTTCATTTTTTCAAATGAAATAGGTGTATATAAGAATTAGATTGGGAAAATAATTAAATAGCCGACGTTAGCCGTCTTCAACCGACTCTAGCTGATGCAAGGTTCAATAAAATTATAAGTCGTCCCCAGCTGACTCCAAAAAGAAGACAGATCCGACTCCGTGTTCCGTTCCCATTTTAAAGTATTCTAGTAGTGTAGTAGTAAAAAACCATGCTTACGTTAAATATAAATATGATGTGACATATTATGTTCAAAAGAAAAGGAAATGGTAAAATATAAAATAAGCTTTCATGTATCACCATACCTCAAAACCATACCTTAGTGTACATTATGGAGCAAGGCATGTTTAAGCATGTGTGTGCGCCCCTAGATAACGTGTAGAAGAGAGGGGAGGGGTATATGTGGCATCTTGTAAGCGGTGGAGAAGTGGCAAGGCTAGTTTAGTCATTTTATGTGTTTCATGCTTATATATGCCCATCTACTCTCCACATTTTCTAACTATCATTATCATTTTCTAAATCCTTCATCTCTTCATATATGAACATTCATGGCTCCTTAGGAAATTTCCTAAGTCAAAAAATTAGTCCATCCACCTTAAAACTAGTTTCTATATTCCTAAAACTAAGTTAAAATCATTCCACTTCACTATACATTCAAACAACACCCATACTCTCCATTTTTTATCATGGCCATGCCCTATATCCTCTAAGCCGATCCCTAAAGCACATCCAAGGCCCACTAAGTCAATTCATTTGCATAACAAAGCCTAGTTCTAGTATTGTTTGAAAAATTAGTGCAAATTCGGTAAAGTTAGTAAGTGTTTCGGTGAGTAAAACTCTACCTTTATAACCAAAGTTTTAAACTATTTTAACACTCATATTATTGACCTATGAGTACTTATTGTATATGTGTAGTGAGGGTTTGATAGTAGGTTTGGTTCATGTTGCAAAAGGTTGTAGCATTAGGAAGTTAGTTTACATGTAGTAAGCGATATGAAAAGTTAGTGGCTAAAGTTAATTATATTGTTAGCAAATGTTTGATATATATTGTATTATTGTAAAATACCATGTATATATGTTCATACCCTTGCTATGTGATGTTTTATTGTATTGCAATGACATATACTTTATTTTTGAACTGCCCGTATAGCGACAGTCACTATATCAGCACTTATGGAAAAGTTCATTTCTTATCGAAACTGTTTGGTTTCATCTTCATGTTTGGAATCTTTTTAAAAATTAAGCAAAATTTTTATTAACGATGTTTTCAAAAGAAATTAACCTTTTTAATAATGATTATTTATTTTAATTAATTAATAAATTGATAAGGATTAAGGTTAACTAATTACTTAGTTAATGATGTGTTTTAAATTTAACTAATTACTTGGTTAATGAAGGTTTAATTTAATTAATCATTTTATTTTATGATGTTTCAGGATAATTAATCATTCAATAATGATGGATTAAAGTTAATTAATCAATTTGCTAATGATGTTTTTAAAGTAATAAATCTTTTTAATAAATGCTTTATTTAAAGTTATTTTAACTTTAATTAATCTTTCCTCTAATTATGTTTATAACTAAGAAATCGTTTGTAAAAATGATATTTAATTGCTTATTAATTAATTTAATTAACTATTTTTAAATATTACTAATTAATTGAATTAGTGATGTTTTAAACAAGATTTACCCAACTTTAAATAGTTAATTAAATTAAACTAATGGAATTAGTGATGTTTTAAACGAGATTTGTCCAACGAGTCCACTAATATCAACTTAATGAAGTTTCAAAGTAAATTAAATTAAATTAACTATGTCGATCTAAGCACCTTAAAACTAGTCTTTAAACATAATTTAATTAACTACGTTTAAATATTACTAATTAATTGAATTGGTGATTTTTTAAACGAGATTTGTCCAACGAGTCCACTAATACCAACTTAATGAAGTTTCAAAGTGAATTTATCAAAGTAACAAGGATATTTTGACTTTGTTATTCATTTTAATTAATGATAGTAAATTAATTATTAAATTTAATTAATTGTAATTAATTTTTAATTAAATTAATTGTATTTAAAAGTGATTACTTCTTTTGGATTAGGGACTATTGAAGTAAATCAATTAACTGAATTAATGAACTTTTAAAATTAATTATTCAATATAATAAGGAGGTGTTTAAGTTATTAAATCCTTTTTATAATGGTGTTTAAAGTTAGTGGATTCGTTGGACAAAGTGTTTTTAAAGCAAAGTCTTGCAATATGAGACAAAGCACGAATTCAGTTTTTAAAAGAAAAAGTTTGATTCGTTTATGGAAATGAATTAATTTTTGTAAACCGATTCACTTATATGAAAATGATTTATTTGTATAATTTGCGCTAAACATCGAAGAAGTAAACTTGTTGCTATTTCGAAAGTTAAGAATAATCATGAAACATGACTTTGAGGTAATACTATCTTGACTTTTTTGGTACTATTGTTAACCAAGAAATAGCATGATTTTAATTCGATGAGCTGCGGTAAGTATACAAGACTTAATTTCCATATATAATCGTTTTATATCCTCAATAGTTGGTTTATCGGCCAATGGTTATTTCAACTTCTTTATTATCGTCAACTCAAGACGATTTATTGGTCCGTTGAGCATTGTTATCCTTTGTCGGATATGACTAAACCCGAAGTGTGATAGGAAGCTAAGCTATGCGGGGTTCCTTCGATTAAAAGGGTATTTTCATATCTTATCTAGTTTGGATTCAGTTGTCCACTTGGATGTGGAAATATCGGGATCTTGGTAAGGTTTGGTGGGGTCCGGCTTGGTAATATCCAAGAAGTATGAGTATATGAGCTTTTAAGAAGTATATTACTACAGGTATATTTCAAAGGTGGTTCATGTGACGCCCCACCTCTATACCCACGCTAGCCAAGAACACTACGGTGTAATGCTGTCAACTAGCACGGAGAATAAGGCTGTTAAGGAGCGACCATCCGTGTAATTGCTTTGCACGAGCACCGATATGTCAGATAGTATAACATGCATTTTATTTCAAGAGGAAATCCGACATACCGATACAAACACAAAGCTACTACACAGTGGCTGTAATAATCTTCGGAAACAAATATAGAAATAAGCATAACACAAATCTATCACAGATAATTCATATCACAAAGGCGGAAAAAGATATGAATATATTACTAACACATGAAAGTGTATATCAGAGTAGTGGTCAAAAAGATCCACAATAATACAAAAGAATAGCAACACGTGCTATACAAAAGAATACAACTATGAGTCCATATCTCAAGTGTATACAACAAAATAAACTACTAATCTAAGTAGTTATCCAAAAGTCAGGATGACAACCCTAGAAGAGAAGTCAAGCAGAAGCACCTGTAACAACTCGGTCTGACCCGAGTATTATTTAATAAGAAAATAATAAACGGATCAGTCTAGCTATAAATATCAGATGAAATGATATAGAATAAGAGATATGACTAAACGTATAATAATCACAATGCCAAGCTGTGATAAATAAATAATTGAAAAACCAATAAGAGATTAATCAATATCGCAAGGATCTTCACAAAGATCCAAAAAGGAATGTCATACTCCTAATTTCATTCACCAAGCCACAATAAATGACATATGTATCAATGCCAATCGTAAAAGATGGTGAAACATAAATTCCAGAAATCAACACAAATAGAAATCCAAAAATTACAAGAAAAGGATGGCCAATCCCAAACGGAACGCTATTCCATAAACCGGGAATCGACGCACCTAAATAGATACGCCCTATGCACAGTCAAACATCGTCGCACCTAGAAAGGTACGACCCATGCAAAGACAAACATTGACGCACCTAAATAGATACGCCCCATGTAATGTCTAACATCGATGCACCTAGAAAGATACACCCCATGCATAAATAAGCATCGACGTACCTAGAAAGATACGCCCCATGTAATGCCTAACATCGATGCACCTAGAAAAATACACCACATGCAAAGTCGAACATCGACGCACCTAGAAGGACACATCCCATGCATAGACGAACATCGATGCACCTAGAAAGATACACCCCATGTCCCGACTTATTGAGCCGACTGCTCCACGAAGTAAACAAACATCGACGCACCTAAATAGATACGACCCATGGGTAAATAAACATTGACGCACCTAAATAGGTACAACCCATGCGAGAAATGATACGAAGCTCAATAAAATGAAGTACAGTCCTCCACATAAACAAAGAAACATCGCACAATTGCTAGTCTAAATCACAAGAATTATCGTCATTGTGACGACCCGGAAATTTTAACGAATTAAATTGGAATAATTAATCGATTTTAATTATTTAAAGGTTAATTTTAACTTGAATTCCTGATATTAATATTTACTTGATAATTAAATCGTTGGATTGTATAGTTTAAATATTGATTTAATAATTGAAATTGGGTAAATTGTTGAATTCGAGAATTGTTGAAATTTAATTTAAAGGTAATTTCTTTAATTTTAATAATATATTGTTTAAATCGATATTTAAAAATAACCTTCCGAGACACAGTCTCGGGATTCGACGAAACCAGTTCCACGGGATCTGTAATAGTTAGTTATTGCTGGATTTTAATTTTCGTAGTGTTTGTAGTTGTTGTGGGAGCGTACGATTTGTGAACGCGCTAAAATTTATATCGTAATATTTTGGTCACTCGTTTATTTATCTGCGTATTGACCAAGTCAACTTTCGTTCCTTCTCATATACGCTTGGCTCTTCCTTCAAGCACACAAATCTTCTGTTCAAAGCTACGTTTGCTTTTACCAAATCACCTCATCCTTCTTTTTAAATATCTTAATTCCCCTTCTGCCTTTCGCGACTGAAGAGCATCAGAAAGATTATCGGCTGGTTAAAAACAAAACAAAATAAAATATAAAAATGGGATTCGCTGATTTCGTTCGATAGTCGAGTATGGGGTGCTCGAATTCATCTCGTGTTGGCGGGGGAAATTTCGAGGTGTGAGCTAGGGTTCGCGGATTTCTGGAGAAGGAGATGGCGCACGCTCGTATGAAGTCAAATCGAGGCCGAGATTTTTGTGATGATGGGAAGAACATGATGCCGGAGGTGGGATCTTGGCCGAGGTCGAGGCGCGAGCAGTTCACCTTAAAGGAAGGCCGAGCGGCGGTGTAGGCATGCAAGCTTCGAGGCCACAATTGCAAATGCAGTGAAGTGATTTCGACTTCAATTTGGTATGTTCTCGTGCATGCGGCAGATTGGTGGAGGCGCGTGAGGGTTTCAGTGAGTAATCATTTCTTTTATACAATTTTAGATTGTTATCCAGGTTCATTTGATAAGCTAAATATGTTTCTGAATGAATTTACTTGGATTTAAATCAGTCTCCTCTGTTTGATTGATATTCATGCTCTGTTAAATTAATATGCAATTACCAATGATCTATGCCGAGTTGAAGTTTGAAATTGTGATAAATAATAGCTGGGGGGTTGTCACTCGAGTTTCCTCTATTTGTTTGGGAAGGGTTTTAGCATACGAATTCGTGAGAGGCTCTGGATAATTTTGGGCTCGGTAATGTTAAGGTCCACAAAATTTAAGTAAAAGATAATCAAGTTTTAATTGACTCTTAACTATTCTTTAAAATAATGAGGGTATTTAAAATGATTAGATAATTTAAGAGATTATGTAATTTATCAAGGTAGTTCATAAATTTATTTAAAACATTATCAATAATGTGATTGAGTGAAAATTGAGAAAATAAAAAGTTTTATCGAAAATCTAACTTAAGTTAAGATTATCAGTTAATGATAAATTAATCCCAAGATTTATTTGATTTAAGAAGGTACTTGAGATTAATTAGTAGAATAAGTATAAGTTTCGTTCAATGAGATCCATAGATTAATAAATTGATGATGCTAATAAAAGGTAATTACTTAGCATAAGTAAATGGGAAGAATGGTCAATGTTTATAATTAATTGAAACTAGTGGAAATGAGATGATAAATTCTTATGACCTTAAATAAGTAAGTTACCTCATGTAAGTAATTAAGAGATAGTTAATTACGAATGGGTTTAACTAAGGTTTATTAATGAATATGATTAATTAAAGATAAGTCAATTTTAGATAATTAATTTATGGGAGTAATTTCAAAAAAAAAAAATTTATTGTTAATGGTTAAGGTTAATTTATCTATGTGATAGATTAAGGTTTGAATTAATTAATGATGAAGGTTAATATATTGAGAATAAATTAACCAGGGAAATAATTACTTGATGGGGGTAAATTATGGTAAATTCCTTACGTACAGAAATTGAGAATAAATTGCTTAGCGTAACTAATTAAAGGATCGATTAATTAATCAAAGAAATTTATTAAGGTTAATAAATTGATAGGCATGATTAATTAAAGGATAATTAATCAATGTAAGTGATTGAGGAATAATTAATTTGAGTGATTAATTAAGGATCAATGAGATCAATGTGATGGATGAGGGTTAATTAATTTGTGGTATTAAATAAAGAATTAATTACTTATTGTAATTAAAGGATAATTAGTCAAGCGTGATTTATTAAAGATGGACATTAAAAGATGATTAATTAATTGGTTTAAGATTGGTTAATTAGGGAAAATTTAAAATAATGTTGGAAGTGTTAAGTCTTGCATATGGATGGTTGAATGATGATTTAATACCATGGTTGATTGTTAACTATGATAGGAAATGTTTTATGATATGATATGTTGGATGGACAATGATAATGTGGTTATTCATCAATGATGAACTGCTGAGTAAAGGTGACATCTTTTATTTAAAATCGGATTGAATTTCACTTGAATAATATGTGTTAAGATAAATGGAATTCGAAGAGACTGGAGTCGGGTATTAGTTAATACCCGACTTCGATTCTTCATAACTTGCTTTGGTAAAATTAATAAGCTGGAAGGACGTGATTTAAGTAAATTGGTGAGTGAAATAAATAATGTCGGTAACAATTTGTGAAATTGTAATTGATATCAGCTACCTGGGTTATGTATAAATTGTATGCTTCTGAAATTTATGTTAATTGGTTTACTCACGCTGGTTTCCAACCTGACCCGGGTGTTACTTTGGTGTAATGCTCGGGTCAGACCGAGTATTACAGATTTTTCAGGTAGGTACGTTCTGGAGCTCAGGAGACGAGCTGGATGACAAGTACGTATAGAGTATTTTCTGCTGCAGTATATTATTATATATCAGATACATGATTTGTATATGATCAGTGACTGAATGTATGTGAAACTCTGATGTATATTAAATGTAATCGACAGATATAATATTCCTTTGTAAACTGTTATTATTTATTATTATATTTTATCCGCTGCGAATGTGAGTTGTGGATGTTTCTGTTCTTTTTCTTCTAACTCTTTCTTCTTTTTCATAACTATCTGGAATTTTCGGCTTCGAAAATTCTGGATCGTTACAGTCATGATCATCAAGAAGTGTCAATTACAGTAAGTTAGTAAATATATGAGCTTAGCTTCATGTCCCATAACCACTAGCTTAACATAAATATTTACAAACAAATTGTAAATCTCCACTAGAAAATTGTCACAAGAGTTTCAATCGAACAAGTCTAAGAATTAACCGGCGAAGTAAACACAAGTGTTTCATACCACTTGTTTTACTAAGCCGTTTAATTAGATTTCTCATACGAGTGAGGTAAAGGTTTGTGTATACTAGTAGATTGGAAAACGGTTTTATAAACGAGTTTGATATTGAAAATATAGTTGAAATCGTTTTGATGAAGAGGTTTTGATATTTAATATTAGTATTGAAACCTTTATATTTTTGAAGTGACAAATCACAAAAATGATTTTGGAACAATCAATCACCAAAAGTCACATTCGAAGATGTGAATAAAATCCAAAGAAATCGATACCAAATCCATAGAAATGGATATTTCCAAAAATCCATAAAAAGACGTCATCAGAGTCGATAATAAGTGATAATGACTAATAGGATCGCTAAAATCGATAAATAATGGAAATTCACACAAAACAGCCTGAATAGGTAAAAATAAACATCTCCAGACGTCTGATTTGGAATCCAGACGTCTGGATTTGTTTTCTGAAAAATAGTTCAGAAAGTTACCCAGACGTCTGGAATAGCCAAAACAGACGTCTGAGCCATGGCCAGACGTCTGGTTTTGAATCCAGACGTCTGATTTTGTTCTCTGGAAATAACCCAGAGAACACCCAGACGTCTGAAACATCAAGTCAGACGTCTGAGACTTATCCAGACGTCTGATTTGAATTTCAGATGTCTGAAAATAGTCTCTGGCATTTTTTTTATAATATGCGTGCATACATTTTTCTTTCCAGGTCCAAACCAGACGTCTGGACTTGTTCACCAAACGTCTGGTCACCTGGTCCGGGCAACAATTTTCCTAGGCCAAAGTGGCCAAAACGTATCAGAAGCGATCGGACGAGCAATGTTGACTAAGGATTTCCGCCAAGCGACAACCCGGCCTTAAAAGCTCTTCGATACACCTCGAATATCAATGTCCAAATGTCCATAAAGGGATTTTCATAAAGTTGGACCAAAGCACACAAATTTGGAAAATTCACCAAATCAAGTCAAATTGAAAGCAAATGATATGCACATATGTTAGGAATTCATACCTAACAACAATGATAGATATAGACTAAGATGTGAGATAAAAATCTCACCTTTGAACCTAAATTAATGAAGAAGAAGCTTGAAAGCAAAGGAAGATCAACCACACTTCAATCCAAACTCAAGAAGCTTGATTCTAAGCTTAAAAGAGAAACATTTCCCAAATTAGGTTTAGGAATTTTCTGAAATCAAAGAGAGAATGAGTTGGAGAAGTTGAAGAGGATGCTTACCAATGGGTTCTCATAGAATTTGGAGCTAGATCTTGGATTTGCAATGAAACTAGGGCTTGTAATTTCTAATTTCCACTCTCTTCCACCACTGTTGCTTAAAGCTTAAAGTGTTTGGAATATGAAATGAAGTAATGAAGACGAGAGGATTGGAACTGAGTTAAGTGGGGTTAATGGGCTCAGCCCAAACTAAAGCCTAAAGTGAAAAAGTAGCAAAATTCCACTAACTCCAAACATATCAAAGTTTACACTTAAAAAGATCGCAAACGGCGTTTTGAACTCAATGGAAGTAGTCTCGAGTCCTAATTCGGCTGTTTGCAAAAAGTAATTTTTCGGACAAAAATCCGACTAACGATGAAATATTTAAATAAAATATTTAAATATACAATCGATAAATATGCGGGTGGTTACAGACTCTCCTCTTTAAAGAAATTGCGTCCTCGCAATACTTAAGAAGAAAATAAAGAGTAACAACCATAGAAGCATATCAACTCAAAAGAAAACTTGAAATAAGAAGTTCACCATAAAGAGCACGAAAGAGTTAGTACGAACGGGATCGCTCGATGAATTCTATGGATTCCCAAGAGTAATCCCTAGGATTTGAGAACCATTGAACTCTCACAAGAAGAACATCTTTATTCCGAAGGCGCTCAACCTTCGAAGTAATGATGCGAATGGAATGTTGCTCATAAGTCAAAACTGGTGAAACTTCAATTTCATCAATAACACCGGACTCAAGAATAAAAACCGGAATCCCTAAGGCATTTCCGTAGATAAAAGACGTGGAGAATGTCAAGAATAGCATAAAATTGAGCTAGTTCAACGATGTAGTATAATAACAGTACGCCCGAGGAACTAGAAACTCAAATAATCTGGAATATCAGCGTAGTACAAAAACGGTACGCCCAATGAACCGATAAACTGGAACAACGATGTAGTAAAATAATGGTACATCCATTGATCCAGATAAGACAGAACATCGACGTAGTATAATAACAATACATCCGATGAACCGAACACCATAAAAGAACATCGGACGCTAGTCCATAAAAGAGATGAGATGAAACTCAATAAAACGAAGTACGTCAAAACGCCCGATGAACTTGGTAAAACGACCATAAGATACAAGGAATCTCGAGCCAACGAGGTTGACGCAAATTAAGTTCCTTATGAGAAATAAATATTCCAAAGATTTATGATCGAGGTGGAGAACAAATTTCTCATCAAAAAATGGTGATGCCAAATTTTTAAAAGTAAAAACAATAGCCGCGAGCACTAGATCATGAGTGGCATATCTAGTCTCGATAAGCTATAATGATTTAGAAGCACAAGTGATAGCACGTTCTCCTTTGCAAGAGAACGGCATCCGAACCAATACGACTAGTATCGGTACAAATAGCAAAGTCTTGGTTCCCTTCGGAAAACACAAGAATAAGAGTATCGGAAAAGAATTCTTTCAAATAATCTTCTTTCCCAAAAACTAAAACTTTCAAAATTACAATTAACTTATGTAATCATCTTTTTATAAAATTTTACTTATTTGAAGTGAATTTTACTGTGTTTGATTGTCTCATCAAAGCGTTTAGGAAATTCCTATCGATAACGTTGATCAAGCGCATCGACCAAAATTCTTAAAGCACTCAACGGGCAATAAAATCACAAAATCGTCTTCTAGATAATAAGCATGTTTCTTAAAAACTTTTAAGAATATTCTTCGTTCGTTTCAAGAACAAAATCCAATTTTACTTATAAATAAATCGTATGGAAAAGATTTGCAAAATTTTAAATTACTATTTTCATCCAAAATCAATAAATACAAGAATGGTCTCATCGAAATATTCATAGAATATTCGATTTATAAAATGGATGAAATAAGCTGGATAAATCGAATGACATAATAAGTCATTCATAAGAATCATAACGAATGCGGAATGCGGTAAGTGGAATGCTAACTCCCGCGACTCGTAGCCAAATGAAAATCGATGGCAAGGTCGAACTAGAAAGACCTTAACACCACACAAAAGATTTCTTAGGTGATAATCCTAAGACAAACTCAAAAATACCAGAAAAGTTTCACAAATTATTTAGATAAGAGAAATAACACTTTTCTCATCTTGAGGGCTTAAAGAATAAAATGATGCCTTCAAAAATTTGAAATCGGAATCTCAAGAAAAATAGAAATCTGTTTAACAGATAGAAAATGTCAAAGATGAATAGTCCACACGGGACAAAGGATATGGCCTCATAATAATTAAGCCAATCCTTACAAAAGTAAATTCCGAAGCTTAAGTAAAAATATCGGCTCGGAAAGAAAAATCACACAAAATAATTTTCGACATCAAATAAAAGCAAATTGAGTGTTGCGGATCTACCATCCGGATTCGCAATTCTCAACGAAGACATCAAGCCCAAAATATTTTTAAAGAAAAAGAATCACAAGTTCCTTTGATACAAAATAGTGAGATGAAACCCATATCAAAAAGAACTCGAAAAGGAAAATCATAAAACAAATGTAATCAAGGATTGAATGAGAAATACCTTGACCAAGAGAAGTGCCACAAGGGGCTTGCACTGCATTGAGCTCTCCCTCCTCCTTACTTTGAAGTACGGGACATGCA
This sequence comes from Allium cepa, assembly GCA_030765085.1. NCBI lineage: Eukaryota > Viridiplantae > Streptophyta > Magnoliopsida > Asparagales > Amaryllidaceae > Allium > Allium cepa. Next base: position 602,649,558 of record CM060943.1, on the reverse strand, counting down.
GTAATATGGTGATCCGAATTTTTGCAATAGCGACAAAAGGGGGGTTTCGGACACTCCCTTGCATAGTGGTTCGTGGAACCACAATTGTAGCATTGTCCACGACTAGAGGTAGGAGTCTTTGCTACCGGAATTGGTTGCTTCCCTTTCTTATTAGAATTGGGGCCTTTGAATATGATAGGCCTCTTCAAGTTATTGTCAAAGTTCTGTTGGGCACGCACAACTTCAACATCACCTTCATTATCGGCCTCTTCAAGACGAAGAGCGATATCAATAAGCTGATCAAATGAAACTTCAAGTTTCATAAGTAATGGCTTCTTAATATTCTTATTCAAGCTATAGACAAATCTCTGATTTTTCTTCATTGGGGTATTAATATACTCAACCCCGTATTTAGAAAGAGATTCGAAAGATGCGACATAGTCTTTCACAGAAGATTCACCTTGAACAAGGTCAATAAAACGCCGGGCCAAAGTTACTTTTTCAGCCTCCGGCACGAATTTCAATTCGAATCTTTCCCGGAATTGCTCCCAAGTGAGATCCTCTTCAACGATTTTAGAAATTAAAAGCTCATACCAATCTAACGCTCTTTCTTGGAGCATGCTAGAAGCCACTTTGACTCGATGAAGGTCAATAAGATTCATGCGAGAAAAGATGCGATCGCATGATTTGAGCCAAGCTTGAATTTCTATAACACTCTCGGATCCCCTGAATGGCCTTCCACCCAAATCGGTATAGTCTCTGCACAAGCATGCAAAACCGGATCTAGGATGAGTAGGCTCTGGAATGGGACCGGCAGCTTGAGCATTCTTTACTAGATCAATAAGCTGCTGGGCAGACATAAATACTCCATCCGGTGGAGTAGCACTAGATTGACCGACGCTGAGACGGCCAGGTCTAACCATTTCTCTTCTATAAGAAAGAAAGAAAGAAAGAAAGAAAGAAAGAAGAGGAAAAGTTATTCTCAAAATAAATTTCAATCAATCTTGATAGATAAAACAAGGAATCATAAAAGAAAGTAGGATAGAACGGTACGAAGACTCGAATAAACCCTAAGGCACAACTCCTAAGAAAGACTTAGGACATGATCCTTGCTAGATTATTCTACATTGTTCCGAAGTTTGGCTTTGATACCAAGGTGTGATGCCCCACCTCTATACCCACGCTAGCCAAGAACACTACGGTGTAATGCTGTCAACTAGCACGGGGAATAAGGCTGTTGAGGAGCGACCATCCGTGTAATTGCTTTGCACGAGCACTGATATGTCAGATAGTATAACATGCATTTTATTTCAAGAGGAAATCCGACATACCGATACAAACAAAAAGCTACTACACAGTGGCTGTAATAATCTTCGGAAAAAAATATAGAAATAAGCATAACACAAATCTATCACAGATAATTCATATCACAAAGGCGGAAGAAGATATGAATATATTACTAACACATGAAAGTGTATATCAGAGTAGTGGTCAAAAAGATCCACAATAATACAAAAGAATAGCAACACGTGCTATACAAAAGAATACAACTATGAGTCCATATCTCAAGTGTATACAACAAAATAAACTACTAATCTAAGTAGTTATCCAAAAGTCAGGATGACAACCCTAGAAGAGAAGTCAAGCAGAAGCACCTGTAACATCTCGGTCTGACCCGAGTATTATTTAATAAGAAAATAATAAACGGATCAGTCTAGCTATAAATATCAGATGAAATGGTATAGAATAAGAGATATGACTAAATGTATAATAATCACAATGCCAAGCTGTGATAAATAAATAATTGAAAAACCAATAAGAGATTAATCAATATCGCAAGGATCTTCACAAAGATCCAAAAAGGAATGTCATACTCCTAATTTCATTCACCAAGCCACAATAAATGACATATGTATCAATGCCAATCGTAAAAGATGGTGAAACATAAATTACAGAAATCAACACAATTAGAAATCCAAAAATCACAAGAAAAGGATGGCCAATCCCAAACGGAACGCTATTCCATAAACCGGGCATCGACACACCTAAATAGATACGCCCCATGCACAGTCAAACATCGTCACACCTAGAAAGGTACGACCCATGCAAAGACAAACATCGACGCACCTAAATAGATACGCCCCATGTAATGTCTAACATCGATGCACCTAGAAAGATACACCCAATGCATAAATAAGCATCGACGTAACTAGAAAGATACGCCCTATGTAATGCCTAACATCGATGCACCTAGAAAGATACACCCCATGCAAAGTCGAACATCGACGCACCTAAAAGGACACGTCTCATGCATAGACGAACATCGATGCACTTAGAAAGATACACCCCATGTCCCGACTTATTGAGCCGACTGCTCCACGAAGTAAACAAACATCGACGCACCTAAATAGATACGACCCATGTGTAAATAAACATCGATGCACCTAAATAGGTACGACCCATGCGAGAAATGAGACGAAGCTCAATAAAATGAAGTACAGTCCTCCACATAAACAAAGAGACATCGCACAATTGCTAGTCTAAATCACAAGAATTATCGTCATGATCATCAAGAAGTGTCAATTACAGTAAGTTAGTAAATATATGAGCTTAGCTTCATGTCCCATAACCACTAGCTTAACTTAAATATTTACGAACAAATTGTAAATCTCCACTAGAAAATTATCACAAGAGTTTCAATCGAACAAGTCCAAGAATTAACCGGCGAAGTAAACGCAAGCGTTTCATACCACTTGTTTTACTAAGCCGTTTAATTAGATTTCTCATACGAGTGAGGTAAAGGTTTGTGTATACTAGTAGATTGGAAAACGGTTTTATAAACGAGTTTGATATTGAAAATATAGTTGAAATCGTTTTGATGAAGAGGTTTTGATATTTACTACTAGTATTGAAACCTTTATATTTTTAAAGTGACAAATCACAAAAATGATTTTGGAACAATCAATCACCAAAAGTCACATTCGAAAATGTGAATAAAATCCAAAGAGATCGATACCAAATCCATAGAAATGGATATTTCCAAAAATCCATAAAAAGAAGTCATCAGAGTCGATAATAAGTGATAACGACTAATAGGATTGCTAAAATCGATAAATAATGGAAATTCACACAAAACAGCCTGAATAGGCAAAAATAAACATCTCCAGACGTCTGATTTGGAATCCAGACGTCTGGATTTGTTTTCTGAAAAATAGTTCAGAAAGTTACCCAGACGTCTGGAATAGCCAAAACAGACGTCTGAGCCATGGCCAGACGTCTGGTTTTAAATCCAGACGTCTGGTTTTGTTCTCTGGAAATAACCCAGAGAACACCCAGACGTCTGAAACATCAAGTCAGACGTCTGAGACTTATCCAGACGTCTGATTTGAATTTCAGATGTCTGAAAATAGTCTCTGGCATTTTTTTATAATATGCGTGCATACATTTTTCTTTCCAGGTCCAAACCAGACGTTTGGACTTGGTCACCAGACGTCTGGTCACCTGGTCTGGGCAATAATTTGCCTAGGCCAAAGTGGCCAAAACGTATCGGAAGCGATCAGACGAGCAATGTCGACTAAGGATTTCCGCCAAGCGACAACCCGGCCTTAAAAGCTCTTCGATACACCCCGAATATCAATGTCCAAATGTCCATAAAAGGATTTTCATAAAGTTGGACCAAAGCACACAAATTTGGAAAATTCACCAAATCAATTCAAATTGAAAGCAAATGAATATGCACATATGTTAGGAATTCATACCTAACAACAATGATAGATATAGACTAAGATGTGAGATAAAAATCTCACCTTTGAACCCAAATTAATGAAGAAGAAGCTTGAAAGCAAAGGAAGATCAACCACACTTCAATCCAAACTCAAGAAGCTTGATTCTAAGCTTAAAAGAGAAACATTTCCCAAATTAGGTTTAGGAATTTTCTGAAATCAAAGAGAGAATGATTTGGAGAAGATGAAGAGGATGCTTACCAATGGGTTCTCTTAGAATTTGGAGCTAGATCTTGGATTTGCAATGAAACTAGGGCTTGGAATTTCTAATTTCCACTCTCTTCCACCATTGTTGCTTAAAGCTTAAAGTGTTAGGAATATGAAATGAAGTAATGAAGAGGAGAGGGTTGGAACTGAGTTAAGTGGGGTTAATGGGCTCAGCCCAAACCAAAGCCCTAAGTGAAAAAGTAGCAAAATTCCACTAACTCCAAACATATCAAAGTTTACACTTAAAAAGATCGCAAACGGCATTTTGAACTCAATGGGAGTGGTCTCAAGTCCTAATTCGGCTGTTTGCAAAAAGTAGCTTTTCGGACAAAAATCCGACTAACGATGAAATATTTAAATAATATATTTAAATATACAATCGATAAATATGCGGGTTGTTACAGTTCACCTTCTTTGTCACTCGTTTGAAATTTTCCTTTCCTTATTTGATTTGAACCTTGAATTATTTTTTGTAATTGCAATAGGAAGAGTCAACCACTCTTCACAATGTTTCATTATAGGTTTTGTCCATTCTATCAAGTTTGAACTGTTATTTTGTTTTATCCACTCTGTCCAGTTTGGATTTTGTTCAAACTATTTCCATTCTTTTAAATCTATATCTTTATACTATTTTTGCCCATCATCTATGTTTGGATTTTTTTTCTATTGTTCTTTTCCATTCTTATGTTTGGTTATTGTTTATATGGGAGAAAACCCATTCTGCCTCAGTGGTGTGGTCCCACATATTATTTTAGATACTTTCCTTTTGTTCAAGAGTTTTACTCGTATCAGACATTTTGTCTGATCCGAGTTGTTTACTTTCGCTAAAGCTCTTGGGTACTCAAAATATTTGAGTAGCCCAAGAGTAGTAGGTTTTCTTTGGATCGCTTTGAAGATCTCGATCGAGCAGGCGGCTCCTAATTTATCTAGTTATTTATTTCCACTGTATGATTATGTTTGTATATTTGGTATTTGAAAAATGTAAAGTGAACAACTGGGTATTTAATGTTTAAGTTCACTTAAAATGGAATTTATTTTAAAATAAAATAATTAAAAGTATTTTTGCTAAAGGTTGTCTTTAATAAATGAATTTGTATCCTTAGATATGATGCGGGATAAGTTAACACTGATTTAAATGCGTTAGATTGGATAGGGAGGTTTTGATAAAATTTTATCAAAGTCATTGATATTATTTAACATCTAAGCAGTGTAAACTAACTGGTGTTATTGGGCCAGTCCACAAACAATAATCATTATAACACCTTGAGATAAAAAGTAAGAAGGTTTTAATAAACATTATTTTATTAAAACCATAACTTTTGTTTGAAACTTTTAAGTAGTGTAAACTATTTTTTGTTTTGGTTCAACCCATAAACATTGTCCATTTTAATACTCTAAGTTAAAGAGGTCGAGAGGTTGACTCAGTTTTAAAAGACCCAAATTTTTATTAGATCTTCACTTAAATTATGAAACATAAAATAAAATTTGTATTTGTATGTACTCTTAGGATATAGAAGAGTATTATACAAGTAAATAAGGTGGAATAAGTTATTATTTGATGTTTTATAAAGAAATGACTTTATAAATATTTCTAAACGTAGGAGAAAATTTATGAAATAATTCATAAATGATTTTGGTATTGAACAAAATACTAAAGGCATATTAAAGTGATTTAGACATATTAGTATAATTAAGAAACAAATAATTTTGAGAGAGACTTTCAATTTTGTCTGAAGGAGCATAGGTAATCCTCTAAGCAATAACCAAAGGCTGATAAGCAAAATGGTACGCTTAGGAAATTATTTATATTCTTAGAAAATCAAGAAAGTTTTGAACCTAAGTTAAGATTTGTTTGTTAGTCATTTGAAATTTTAAATAACGTTGAGTGTCAGATTTTTTCCTTTACGGATTATGATTGGTTGGATTGAGTTGATTGATTAGGCGTCTTATATACCATAGTTTATGGAGTTAAAATTTATAAAGGTTTTCGAATTGTTATTTATTAGGACTTAAATCCCAATGCTTTTGGAAATATGATTTTGAAATTTTTTAGGAAAAAATAATAATTATTCACTCTAATTTTTGTATTAGGAGGAATCAGAATACCACCGGGGGCTCCATATTGTTTTAATTCCAAATTTTAACATGTTTTGTTAGGAGGACCCCCTCCTTGACATTTTTGATTTTTGATTTTTGATTTACTTCTCTTTTTGAGGAATTCGAAAATAAAATTTGAAAATATTTTGAATATAAAACCCAGGCATTTAGTTCTAAATTTTGGAAGTATATTGAAAAATGTTGGATGCGTAACATTTATTGTAGATATTCACTTTAATTTGTGGCATAAGTTTGTTACATTACTTTTGGTTGCATTAAGTTATCTGATTGCATATGGCTGTTTTAGTGTTTATATTACATATGTTTATGGTAGGAAAAATATAACTAATCTACTAAAGACCGGGTGGGTAGATTGATTTTTCTTAAGTAGTTTATTACTTCTTCCACTCCGTAATAATTTCGGAGACGAAATTCTTTTAAGGGGGAGAGTGCAACGATCCATAAATTAATCACTTTGTATTTGAATATTTAAATCATTTTTAAATATTCAAATAATGGATTTTGATAACCAAATAAACATCTTTTAAATAATAATTAATGATGTTAAAATCATTTTCAAAGTATGTTTAATAAAATAGTTAGTTCAATAAAAAAAATAGAAAATGTGATCGTAAAACAATTTCCGAAATTTTGACTTTTCGGTATCGGAAAGTTGTCGAAAATGTCATACACATCTGCATCAATATGCTCACACATATACATGTCATATGGTAAGTTAATTAAGGTATTAGTAGTAATAAACCATGCTTACTTTAGATATAAACATAATGTGACACATTATGTTTAAAAGAAAAGGAAAAAGAAATAATAAAATATAAAATAAGCATTCATGTATCACCATACCTCAAAACCGTACCTTAGTGCACATTATGGAGCAAGAAATATTCAACCATGGGTGCGGGCCCCTTAGGTAACAAGCAGAAGAGAGGGGAATGGGGACATGTGGCATCTTGTGAGTGGTGGAGAAGAGGCAAGGGTAGTTTAGTCATTTTATATGTTTCATGCAAATATATACCCATCCACTCTCCACATTTTCTAACTTCAAGATACCGTTCTCATTTCCTAATTACTTCATCTCCTTATATATGAACTTCATGGCTACTTAGGAAAATTTCCAAGTCAAAAAATTAGTCCATCCACCTTAAAACTAGTTTCTATATTCCTAAAATCAAGTAAAAAAACCATTTCACTTCACTTTACATTCAAAACAACACCCATAAATCCCCATTTTCATCATAGCCATGCTCTATAGCCTCTAGATCGAGCCTTAAATCACCTCTAAGGCCCACTAAGTCAAGTCATTTGCATAGCAAAGCCTAGTTTAGTATTGTTCGAGAAGTTGGTGCAAATTCGGTTAAGTTAATAAGCGCTTCAGTGAGTAATTATAAACAAAGTTTTTAAACTATTTTAATACTCATATTACTGACATATGAATGCTTGTTGTATATTTATAGTGATGGGTGGTTTGGTTCATGTTGCAAAAGGTTGTCGCATTTGGAAATTAGTTTGCATGTAGTAAACGATATGAAACATTAGTTGCTAAAGTTAATTATATTGTTAGAAAATGTTTGATATATGTTGTATTATTATAAATCACCATGTATTTATGTTCATACCATTATTATGTGATGTTTGTTCCTATTGCACTAACATATACTTGATTTTCGAACTACCCTTATAGCGACAATCGCTATATTGACACTTACGGAAAAGTTTACTTTTTATCGAAACCGTTTGGTTTCATCTTCGTGCTTGGAATTGTTATACAAGTTAAGCAAGATTTTGATTAACGATGTTTTCAAAAGTAATTAACCATTTTAATAATGAATATTTAATTTAATTAATTAATTAGTTGATAAGGATTAAGGTTAACTAATTACTTAGTTAATGATGTATTTTAACTTTACCTAAGTACTTGGTTAATGAAGGTTTGATTTAATTAATCATTTTATTTAATGATATTAAGGATAATTAATCATTCAATAATGAATCAACTAATGGTGTTTTTAAATTAATAAGTCTTTTTAATAAACGTTCTATTTAAGTTAATCAACCTGTTTTAACTTTAATTAATCTTTCCTCTAATGATGTTTATAATTAATAAATCATTTTAAAAAATGATATTTAATTAATTAATTAATTATATTTAAATATTACTAATTAATTGAATTAATACTATTTTAAAGGTGATTTATCCTTGTCAATTAAAGGCATTTGAAGTTAATTTATCAACTTAATTAGTGAAGTTTCAAAGTAAATTTGTCAAAGTGACAAGGATGTTTTGACTTTGTTATTCATTTTAATTAATAATTTAATTAATCATAATTAAATTTTAATTAAATTAATAGGGTTTAAAAGTAATTAACTTCTTTTGGATTAAAGGCTATTAAAGTAAATTCATCAACTACATTGATGAACTTTTAAAGTTAATTAATCAATATAATAAGGATGATTAAGGTTATTAAATCCTTTTTATAATGATGTTTAAAGTTAGTGAACTCCTCTAACAAAGTGTTTTTAAAGCTAAGATTTGTAATGCGAGACCAACCACGAATTCGATCTTAAAAGAAAAGGTTTGATTCGTTTATGGAAATAAATTGATTTCCGTAAAGCTATTCACTTATATGAAAATGATTTATTTGTATATTTTTACTAAAAGTCAAAGAAGTAGACTTGTCACTATTTCGAAAGTTAAGAATAATTGTGAGACATGATTTTGAGTTAACGCTACCTTGACTTGTCTGTTATTATTGTTAACTTAGAAATAGTACAAGTTTGAATTCGACGAGTGGTGGTAAGTATACAAGACTTAATTTCCATATACGATCATTTTATATCCTCGATAATAGGATTCTCGGCTATTGGTTACTTCATCTTCTTTATTATCTTCATTCTAAGATGATTTATTGCTCTGTTGAGCATTGTTATGCTATGTTGGAAATGACTAAACCCAAAGCACAAAAGAAAGCCAAGCTATGTGGGGTTGCTTCGATTAAAAGGGTATTTTCCCATCTCATCTAATTTGGATTCAGTTGTGCACTTAGATATGAAAATATTTCGATTCTCAGTAAGGTTTGGCGATGTCTGTATTGGTATTGTTCAAGAAGTGTCATGGAATATATGAGCCTCTCAGAAGTATATCACTAGAGGTATACTTCAAGAGTGGTGCACTTTCCTAGTCATTTGTTGAAAATTTTCCTTTCCTTATTTGATTTGGACCTTCGAATTGTTTTTCTGTAATTGCAATAGGAAGAATCAACCACCCTTCACAATGTCTAATTATAGGTTTTGTTCATTCTACCAAGTTTGGATTGTTATCTTGTTTTATACATTCTGTCTAGTTTGAATTTTGTTCAGACTGTTTCCATTCCTTCAAATCTGGATCTTTATACTATTTTTTCCTATCATCTATATTTGGATTTGTTTCCTATTGTTCTTTTCCATTCTTATGTTTGGTTTTTTTATGTGGGAGAAAACTCGTTCCGCGTTAGCGGCGTGGTCCCACATATTATTGTTAAATACACTTCCTTCTGTTCAAGAGTTTTACTCATACCAGACATTTTGTCTGACCCAAGTTGTTTACTTTCCCTAAAATTCTCAGGCACTCAATTATATTTGAGTAGTCCAAGAGTAGAAGGTTTTCGTTGGAGCTTTTCGAAGATGGTGACTGATCAAGCGACTCCTTAGTTATCTAGTTATTTATTTCTTCTATATGATTATGTTGGTATATATGATATCTGAAAAATGTAAAGTCAAAATGTGTAGCTGCAAATCTAACTAATGTAGTACTTTTGTTTAACTCTGATAGCTACATTTAGTAAGTAACCTTTTGTACTACATCATTTTATATTATAAACGTAACCATTCCGTTGTGTGGTTTTTCTACTATGTTCATTATATTATTTATTTTACCCTAAGGCCACTTATCTTTCAGATGCTTGGGCAGCAACACACGAATACCGATGATATACTAAGTATCGTACCAGATATTAGAAAGGTGGGTTGCTGCATAAGTGGAGGCAATTGGTAAAAAAAGTATAAGAATGGAGTTAATTCAATAATTTCCTTCCCTAAATTTATAAGATTGTTCCGCTCTATATTAATTTTCAACTACTTCCAATGTTACTGCCACTTCTTAGAAAGTAAGGGCAGATCTAAGCTGTGGTATTCACATTTACTTATCTATCGTAGCTAGTGGTACAATTAATATTGTACCATGCATTTAAAATTTAATCCAAAGTTTACGGATAGAGGGAACACATTTGCTTCACAACCTATGACCTGAAACTTTTCTTGCACTCCCAACTTATCAGTTTGGTAATATCAATAACCTCAGAATAATATGTTCTATGAACTTGTTTATTAGGAAATAGTGTTCTTTCTACCTTGGGCCAACCTTTAGCTCTTTTTTCATAGGATTTTCATTTAAACAATCCATCACTGCAGCAATGATTTACGGGTGTTTTAATTACATGTAACTATAAATTTGCATTTCCTATTCTTTATCTATATTTGAGTATAAGAGAGGTATTAGTTCAACTAAAAGGTTATTTAATTGATCAGTTATGAAGTTGGTATTCAGATCTTTAACGGAAAAAAGCGATTTGAGTAATTCTTTACGTGTTAATATATCAGTTTTACTACAAATTGTTAAATTAATCGATACTACATTATCCATATATAGCATTTGCATACATACTCTAGAGCTAAATAATCATGTACTTTTTCTACAAAACAATAATATTTGGCAACTATTGCCACCATCATTAAAGAAAATATTTGAAGTCCAGTATGTGATAATGGTAATACATCATCAAAATTATTCATTATTAACAATAGGACAAAGGGTATACAAAGCATGAATGACCAACTGATCGGTGATTTATAGTTAAATAAGTATTGTTCTTGAGTCATGCATCTACAGAACACTAGCAATGGCTCTGCTATCCAAATGGACTACTAAAAGGATACTAGAGCATCATAATCAAAAAAATATAGTCATTCATAGTATAAGATCAAATATAAACCAATATCTAGCTAGTTTTAAATCAAGTAGAAATAATGAACATGTAATATACCTTATGTCAGAACTAGTAACTGCGAGATAGCTCCCATTAAAATCAAATTCCACTAGAAAAGAAAACATAGCCTTAAATACAAACTAGTTGAAATATTGACTTACTAATATCATTATAAACTTCAGATTATCGCACAGAGCCTTAATTACAAACTTTGATATTTAATTTTATTTGAAAATAACAAAAAAAAACTTTCACTACATCTGCAACCTTGAGCTGGAGGATGCCGCGAGCTCAAGTGAAGATTTAGAGATTGTAATGGTGAAGATATGGGGTGTAGAAATTATGTTGATGCAGCAGATGATGGTGGTAGTAGGCTACTACTAAAATTCAAGTTGAAGAGAATTTCTAACGTGATTTTGGTGTCGATCTAGGGTTTGTAGCATTTGACAATGTTGAAAGTCATATCTAAGGCTTGTAGCCTTTCACAAGTCCATGAACGGAGGAGAGGAAGAGTGGATAGGATGGAGGTGGGTTTGACGAGAGGGAAAAGTTGAGAAAGGGATGAGATTGGAAAAGAGAAATAGGGAAACAAGGAGACGATAGGAAGCGGATGATGTCTAGGCTCACCATTGTTTTCATTTAAGTAATTGCTAAATGAAAAGAAAGAGAACGAGCAGACTAAAAAAATTCACTTTTTGTGGCATTTGTTTATTACTTGTTCTCCTTTATATGATCAATAGTTGCACTTACTTTCTAACGCTATCAAATAATGCAATTAATAACAGGTTTTTTGCAGTGAATCATCTTTTAGGCTCTACTCCACTCTTCTCTTCAAACCAAAAATCCATAGCTCCCAAGCTTTAAAAATATTCTCGAAACAAAATTAAATTAACATAAAGTGGTGTTTGGCTCTAGAATATTGTGAAATCCACAGGCTAATTTGAATTAGTTGAAATAATTTATTAATATATTTTATGTGCAAATATAAGTGAAATATATACATCGGCAACTTCAAATTATTTTATCAGATTGATTATAAGTTTCAAATATACATATATATATACACACACATATACATATATATGTATACACACACACACATATATGCATGTGTGTGTGTTTAATTTTGAACATCAAATACTTTTGGTTGTTATATACTTATGTTCATATGTATTGTTTTAGTTCAAAAAATTTTAAAAGGACTTTAGTGTAAAATTATAAATCTATTGTTGAATTCCTCCCTAAGCCAAAACCGGATCTCAACTTTTCAATTTTCAGTTGTAAAACATTAAGTTTCACACATACATATACATACATACATACATCTGTGATATTTTAAAGTTCAATATAGTTTTTTATTATTTATATATGTATACATATATAAAAATATTATTTCAATTCAAATTTTACAGATGGATTTTTGTGTAAAATTTCAGATCTAATGGTGGACTCCTTCTTAAGTCAAAATTAGATTTGAATTGTTGATTTTAGATTTCAAAATACGTAAAATAGTCAAATCAATTTTAACATGCATACATATAATTGTTTTTCTAATATATAATCTACAAAAAAACCTATAGACAACAAAGAGGTATATTTGTGGACAAATGTAACAGCGCACATTTTTAATAATAAGATATTTAAATGATTGATTTAAATATTGAATCGTTAATCCATTTGACAGTCCTAAAAATGTGATTATTCATATAAAATCGAATTGTGACTCGAGACCACTTTCGTTGAGTTTGAACCAATGTTTCGAATTAAAATGAGTAGAAGCATCACTATATTTTGTGAGTGAACGATTCGATGGTCAAAACGATCTTACGAAATTATCATCCTGGAGCGCTATCTGGGAGTGTAGTGAAATGTATACCATTAGGACTAGAAAAATAAGGTGATGTATGCAGATGAGTTTCATTGCGATCGGACGTGCCGTGTGATCGTATGAGCTCGATACATACGATGATTTACCTAAGATTTCAAATAAATAAAATAAAATATTTTTTAAATTAAGACACACCAAAACCCTCAATTTTCACACTACTATTTATTTACTATTCCATAGCCATTACAAGAAAAATGGTCGCCTCCCTCTAAATCACTTGAAAAAATAATATCCAATAATTCACTATACAAAAAATCACGAAACGATATTCTTTGAACTTGTGATGGAAAAGGGATTAAATCCATGATGGTTTGGTTACTCATGACGTGACTAGGATGAACCTCATTTTTGATTATACAAGCTAGGGTTTGAGTATTTGGCGAGGCTATAGGCGATGATAGGCAGAATCGAGTGTGGCGTTGAACTTTTCATGCGAAGATAAGCGAATGGTGGAGATTTAGGGACATGTAATTGTCAGATGGAGAGTGTGACATTTCGGTTGCTGTGATATGACATCTAGGTTGTGTTTATAACATCCCTCATTTTGAAGCCCGAACTAAGTGTCACAGATGCTACAGTCATCTAAAGTATTAATTTTCGGTGACAATATGCGGTTATGTCAATGGTATCCATAATATCAGAGACACAAGAATATGAAATAATTTAAACATAATTTCAAAAACAATCTTTCTCATCACATTTCAAACCAACATTTCATATTCGTTACAGAATCTCAAAATGTTTCTTAGGTACATATAAAATATGATCGTTATAAATTAACTAACAACGACATATGAAGATGCCCCCTTGGATGATTAAAGTTATTAAATAGATAGACACATCTACTGTCAATACATTTTTACAACAATGACATAACACGGCGGATAATAAATATAGGTAGATTCTTATATAGTTAGGTTTTTCCTCCTACACGTCTTCGGAAGCTTAATTCACCAAAACATACTTAATCTGTAAAGAATCTTGCTCCCGACCTACTCAAATCAAATTTTAAGAACCCAATAGCTCAAGAGGAAAACATAAACTTTGAGTCAGACAAAAGCCCAGTGTGAATAATAATAAGCCATCTCAAATAATTGATATCTAGTGAGAACACGCCACCAAGAAAATGGGTTTTCCCCTCGCTAATATCCTTTAAAATATATCTTTTGTAGATCAAAGTCCTGCAACCAAACTGGTTAAAATAGACATTATAACAATAATAGGTATGCATGCAATCTGGGTAATCATGACTATTCATCAAATCAGTGAACCACCTATCCCAATGTTTGGTTTTCATAGGCTAACTACCAACCTACGCGGCTAACTCGGGCCTACCAAATATATCAAATTATCTAACTCGTTATTAGAAGGCAACTGGATGGTTTGTCCAAAACTTACTGTTCGAGGGTCAAGTGAACATAATGGTTTTACAGGCTCACCAATAACCTATCTCATCATTGTGTATTCCTTTATATGAATACACTTACATTAGTCTTACCTGTGATAGCCTTACACACTGGAACTTTGGACTTATATTAGCTAGATGCTACTAGCTAAAGTATAGGGCGTGACCCTACACCAGCCCCGTTTGGTTTTCTAAGCCTACCTTTTAGTAAAATTTTGGGTTAACTATCCATCCATATTTCCTTGAAAACAAAATCTTTGTAAATGATTTAACCCTTGATATCTTACTTAAAAAAGGACATTATAAGCTTTTACTCTATCAAATTATTTCAGCCATGATATATGCTTTTATAAAACTACGTTGATGAAGTTCAAAGACATTAGAGGTCATCGCCTCTCTAACATAGACCATAAAGCCAAAAAAATGTAAATCCTTTACAATGATAAAGCTTATTGACTTCGTTGCCACTAAGGGTCTTAACCCTTCTTTGATATAAATAAGTTAAAGCCTTTAACTTTCAAAACATAAGGCCATAGGGACAAAACAATATATAGCCTATATTGATAAACGCGACAAAGTTAAAGTCGATAAGAGTCTTCGCCCCTCAAATATGTTAAAGTCTTTCATTTATGAAACTCAACTTCGTAAGTCCAAGTTAAACCATTTCACATATGTGGGTCATCGCATACCTTCGACATCCCCAGAAATATGTATAATCGAATGGTATAACACTTGAAAATGAATAAGGTCGGCGTCATAGGGCAAAATTCAATATCAAAATTTAAGGCATTATTATCGCCACTATAAAGCTCTTTAAAAGCATAAGAGTCTGCGACATTATGAAAGCATGCAATGTCATTATTGCCAATATGGTCACTTTGAAAGCATTTGGTTGGTAAAACTATTGAAAACATGTGGCATTAGGCCATTTTATATAAAATGCGGCACTTAAGCCATGCAACAAGGACCATGTCGAAGACCATGATACCGACTTCAACGCTATACACACTGCTTCTACCACACCATTCCATTCCATATCAATTGGCCGTTGATATCATATGTATAGCCTGTGATTGGATTTGGAGAGCATAGGCATGGAGAGATGAGATGCGCCAGCATGTCTTCGGCATGACAAAGTCGTAAATAGCATTAAAACTGAATTTTAACAATTAAAATTATATTCTTTCCACCAACACTCTTTATTTGTCAAAATCTAATTGGCTAGTAAGTTTCTTTATCAGACCCATTTACCAAAAATCTACACCAGAGTAGATTTATCAGTTTCAAAAATATTTCCAAACCTTACTATTATATTAATATGGTAATTAAGCCTTTGTAGCTTAATAAATTTTATAACCCTTCATAAACTCATGGGAAAATCACCAAAAATCACGATAAATCAAATTAACCATATTTTCCAATGTATAAAAATTTTAAGGCTAAAATCATAATTTGATCATTTTTAATAATTAAACCCAAATTAAACCATTTTCTAGATTTAGAAAATTCATTACTAAGAATTGAAATGTATGGTCAATAATGTTACACAACAAAAATCTACTCTCTACAAGAGGCTACCAGTAGTTGTGTATACATTGTACAAATGTAGGACATCTCTAATTGTAGGACCCAACTAGATATACGTTTACATATAAGTGTAGGAAATATACCAATGTGCGTTCGCTAATTAGGGTCTATTTCAATTTCATTATGGGGTATTAAGCGACCAAGTGGGCATTTTCTTGATTTTCGTTAGGTAATCTAAATGAGACGGTGAGCAAAAGCTCTATGCTATGTCGGTAAGGTTGGTACCATATATTTGAGGAGTTGGGCTATACTCATAGGCCAAGAGTGCCATCAGTCTTGGAGAAGTTATTAGAAAGACTTGGATTATGCCTAGAGATGGTCTACACTTCCTACTAGTATAGGTTTTGTGTGGGATATGCAATTGCCTCAAAGTTTGTTGGTTTATTTGTCGCTAGGAGGCTAGCTAGATAACTCCTGGATGAGTCTTTAAGATGAATATGGCTAAATAGTTGTAATGCTATTATTAGGCACCAACGAGAGGTTCCTCGATTTAAGCAAGCAATTCGTCCTAGATAATATTATGGTATACACGAGCAACTCAATTTGGACACTATTGCGATATATGCAGGAAATTCGGCCTAGACATTGTTGGTAGATACCGGTGTGGTATGGAGTTATGAATACTAGTGGATAATGTATCTTAGTCCATAGGGTGACCGTGATACTTATACGCATGCACGCACACATACACACACCATACACACACACACAAATATATATATGTGTGTGTGTGTGTAGCTATTGTATATCTCGAGTAGGTTGGGCGTGCGTGAAATCAAAATGAATAAGCCTTAAATAATAGACGTAACACATAATGGAAAACAATCGGCATAAACTAGTTTATGGATAAAGTATGTAATTTACCAATTACTAGAATGTTGTTTTGACCCTCTCTTCATTACAATGCACATGATAGATTTGGAGGAATAAGTATTGGTACAAGCAAGAAACGATGGAAGGATAAATTTCCTTATGCATGCTCTACACTGACAAAGGCACTAGACACTAGAGGTATTAGCCTTGGTCGGTATATGTGTGTGTATCTTATTATACTTACTATTCCGTAGTAAGTTCTTCTCGACAACTCTTTAATATACTTTTTTATTATAGGACACCTATGATCCATGCTTTAATGAATTTGGATTTTCGACTTAGCGAAAATTTGGACCCATTATTGTAAAAACCCGCATATTTTTCGATTTTATATTTAAATGTTTTATTTAAATGTTTTATCGATACTCGGAATTTGGTCCGAAAAGCTACTTTTTGCATACGGTCGAATTGGGACTCGGGACTACTCCCATTGAGTTTAAAATGCCGTTTGCGACCTTTTTGAGTATAAGCTTCGATATGTTTGGAGTAAGTTGATTTTTGCTACTTTTCACTTAGGGATTTGGTTTGGGCTAAGCCCATTAACCCCACTTATGTATTCAGTCCCAACCCCTTCTCCTCTTCATTACTTCATTCCTCATTTCCTTATACTCAAGCTTTATATTAATGGAGAGTGGAAGAGGAAATTAAAACTCCAAAACCCTAGTTTTCTTTTGCAAATCAAGCTCTAGCTCCAAACTAATAGAAGAACCCATTGGTAAGCTTCTCTTCTTCTTCTCCAACTCATTCTCTTATCAAATTCAGAAATTCCTAAACCTAATTTAGGATGTTTCTCTTTTTAGCTTAGATTCAAGCTTGTTGAGTTGGAATTGAAGAGTGATTGTCATTGTCATTGTTCTATAGCTTCTTCCTCCTTGTTCTTGTGCATAAAGGTGAGATTTTTATCTCACATCTTTTTCTATATCTATCATTGTTGTTAGGTATGAATTCCTAACATATGTGCATATTCATTTGCTTTCAATTTGAATTGATTTGGTGAATTTTCTAAATTGTTGTGTTTTGGTCCAATTTTATGAAAATCCTTTTATGGACATTTGGACATTGATATTCGGGGTGTATCGAAGAGCTTTTAAGGGCGGGTTGTCGCTTGGCGTAAATCCTTAGTCGACGTTGCTCGTCCGATTGCTTCCGATACGTTTTAGCCACTTTGGCCTAGGCAAATTGTTGCCCAGACCAGGTGACCAGACGTCTGGTGACCAAGTCCAGACGTCTGGTTTGGACCTGGAAAGAAAAATGTATGCACGCATATTATAAAAAAAATGCCAGAGACTATTTTCAGACATCTAAAATTCAAACCAGACGTCTGGATAAGTCTCAGACGTCTGACATGATGTTTCAGATGTCTGGGTGTTCTCTGGGTTAGTTCCAGAGAACAAAACCAGACGTCTGGATTCAAAACCAGACGTCTTGCCATGGCTCAGACGTCTGTTTTGGCTATTCCAAACGTCTGGGTAGCTTTCTGAACTATTTTTCAGAAAACAAATCCAGACGTCTGGATTCCAAATCAGACGTCTGGAGATGTTTATTTTTGCCTATTCAGGCTGTTTTGTGTGAATTTCCATTATTTATCGATTTTAGCGATCCTATTAGTCGTTATCACTTATTATCGACTCTGATGACTTCTTTTTATGGATTTTTGGAAATATCCATTTCTATGGATTTGGTATCGATTTCTTTGGATTTTATTCACGTCTTCGGATGTGAATTTTGGTGATTGATTGTTCTACAATCATTTTTGCGATTTGTCACTTTAAAAATCTAAAGGTTTCAACACTAGTATTAAATATCAAAACCTCTTCATCAAAAAGATTTCAACTATATTTTCAATATCAAACTTGTTTATAAAACCGTTTTTTAATCTACTAGTATACACAAACCTTTACCTCACTCGTATGAGAAATTTAATTAAACGGCTTAGTAAAACAAGTGGTATGAAACGCTTGCGTTTACTTCGCCGGTTAATTCTTGGACTTGTTCGGTTGAAACTCTTGTGACAATTTTCTAGTGAAGATATACAATTTGTTCGTAAATATTTAAGTTAAGCTAGTGGTTATGGGACATGAAGCTAAGCTCGTATATTTACTAGCTTACTGTAATTGACACTTCTTGATGATCATGATGATTATTTTTGTGATTTAGACTAGCAATTGTGCGATGTCTCTTTGTCTGCAATTTAGGCTAGACCCCGTTTCTGTGTGATTTCGACTCACACATGTGGGTAGCTCCCCATGGCCTTCGGGCCGTTCGTGTGTCAAAAATTAATGGCTAGCTACCATGAGATAGCTTCTCGTTCGTGTGATATATATGTTGGTGAGCTTTAATGCTCCCGTTAGTGTGATAGGCCTTCCCCTCTTTCTTGTGATTTCTGGATTTCATGTGTTGAATTCTGGAATTTATGCTTCACCTATTTTTGTGATTTCTATTGATATGATTTATCAATTTTTGTGCATTCGTGAATTCGTGTGTCATTGACTTATTGTGAATACAAGTTTTGGGTATGAAACCCCTTTTTGGATCTTTGTGGAGATTTTTGTGATTTCTGGATTTCTTGAGATGATTTCTAGAATTTGTGTTTTCACTAATTTTCCTGATTTCCATTGATTAGTTTTATCAATATTTGTGCATTGGTGAATTTGTGTATCATTGACTTTTGTGATTGACATTGATATAATCGTCAATATTTATGGTTTGGTGAACGAAATAAGGAGTAGGACATTTCCTGTGTAGATTTTGTGATATTGATTAATCTCTTGTTGATTTTTCAATTACTTATATATATCACAGCTTGGCATTGTGATTATTATGTGTTTAGTCATATCTCTTACTCTATATCGTATCATCTGATATTTATAGTTAGACTGATCCGTTTATTATTTTCTTATTAAATAATACTCGGGTCAGACCGAGATGTTACTGGTGTTTCAGCTTGACTTCTCACTTGGGATTGATTTCTCTGACTTTTGGCTAACTACTTAGATTAGTAGTTTATTTTGTTGTATACCATTGAGAAATAGTCTCCATGATGTATACTTATTCTTTTGTGTAGTTCTTGTAACTATTCTTTTGTGATATTATGGGTCTTTTTAGACCACTACTCTGATATACACTTCTAAGTGTAATATTCATATCTATTTCCGCCTTTGTGATATGAATTGTCTGTGACTGATTTGTGTTATGTTTATTTCTATATTTGTTTCCGAAGACCTTTATAGCCACTGTGTAGTAGCTTTGAGTTTGTGTCGATATGTCAGATTTCCTCTTGAGATGAAAAGATATATTTTTATCTGGCATATCGGTACTCGCACAAAGCAATTATACAGATGGTCGCTCCTCAACGGCCTTATTCTCCGTGCTAGTCGACAGCATTACTACATAGTGTTCTTGGCTAGCGTGGGTATAGAGGTAGGGCATCACAGCTTGGTATCAGAGCCAAACTTCGAAACAATATGGAATATTATAACAAGGATCATCGTCCTAAATCTTTCTTAGGAGTCGTGCTTTTGGATTTAATTCGAGTCTTCGTACCGATTCATCCTATTTTCTTTATGATTCCTTGTTTTATCTATCAAGATTAAGTCTCAGACGTCTGATTTGATGTTTCAGACGTTTGGGTGTTCTCTGGGTTATTTCCAGAGAACAAAACCAGACGTCTGGATTCAAAACCAGATGTCTTGCCATGGCTCAGACGCCTGTTTTGGCTATTCCAGACGTCTGGGTAGCTTTCTGAACTATTTTTCAGATAACAAATCCAGACGTCTGGATTCCAAATCAGACGTCTGGAGATGTTTATTTTTTCCTATTCAGGCTGTTTTGTGTGAATTTCCATTATTTATCGATTTTAGCGATCCTATTAGTCGTTATCACTTATTATCGACTCTGATGACTTCTTTTTATGAATTTTTGGAAATATCCATTTCTATGGATTTGGTATCGATTTCTTTGGATTTTATTCACGTCTTCGGATGTGAATTTTGGTGATTGATTGTTCTACAATCATTTTTGTGATTTGTCACCTGAAAAATCTAAAGGTTTCAATACTAGTATTAAATATCAAAACCTCTTCATCAAAATGATTTCAACTATATTTTCAATATCAAACTCGTTTATAAAACCGTTTTCCAATCTACTAGTACACACAAACCTTTACCTCACTCGTATGAGAAATCTAATTAAACGGCTTAGTAAAACAAGTGGTGTGAAACTCTTGCGTTTACTTCGCCGGTTAATTCTTGGACTTGTTCGGTTGAAACTCTTGTGATAATTTTCTAGTGAAGATATACAATTTGTTCGTAAATATTTAGGTTAAGCTAGTGGTTATGGGATATGAAGCTAAGCTCATATATTTACTAGCTTACTGTAATTGACACTTCTTGATGATCATGATGATTATTTTTGTTATTTAGACTAGCAATTGTGCGATGTCTCTTTGTCTGCAATTTAGGCTAGACCCCGTTTCTGTGTGATTTCGACTCACACATGTGGGGTAGCTCCCCATGGCCTTCGGGCCGTTCGTGTGTCAAAAATTAACGGCTAGCTACCATGAGATAGCTTCTCGTTCGTGTGATACATATGTTGGTGAGCTTTAATGCTCCCGTTCGTGTGATAGGCCTTCCCCCCTTTCTTGTGATTTCTGGATTTCGTGTGTTGAATTCTGGAATTTATGCTTCACCTATTTTTGTGATTTCTATTGATATGATTTATCAATTTTTGTGCATTCGTGAATTCGTGTGTCATTGACTTGTTGTGAATACAAGTTTTAGGTATGAAACCCCTTTTTGGATCTTTGTGGAGATTTTTGTGATTTCTGGATTTCTTGAGATGATTTTTAGAATTTGTGTTTTCACCAATTTTCGTGATTTCCATTGATAAGTTTTATCAATATTTGTGCATTGGTGAATTTGTGTGTCATTGACTTTTGTGATTGACATTGATATAATCGTCAATATTTATGGTTTGGTGAACGAAATAAGGAGTAGGACATTTCCTGTGTAGATTTTGTGATATTGATTAATCTCTTGTTGATTTTTCAATTACTTATATATATAACAACTTGGCATCGTGATTATTATGTGTTTAGTCATATATCTTACTCTATATCGTATCATCTGATATTTATAGTTAGACTGATCCGTTTATTATTTTCTTATTAAATAATACTCGGGTCAGACCGAGATGTTACAGGTGTTTCAGCTTGACTTCTCACTTGGGATTGATTTCTTTGACTTTTGGCTAACTACTTAGATTAGTAGTTTATTTTGTTGTATACCATTGAGAAATAGTCTCCATGATGTATACTTATTCTTTTGTGTAGTTTTTGTAACTATTCTTTTGTGATATTGTGGGTCTTTTTAGACCGCTACTCTGATATACACTTCTAAGTGTAATATTCATATCTATTTCCGCCTTTGTGATATGAATTGTCTGTGACTGATTTGTGTTATGTTTATTTCTATATTTGTTTCCGAAGACCTTTATAGCCACTGTGTAGTAGCTTTGAGTTTATGTCGGTATGTCAGATTTCCTCTTGAGATGAAAAGATATATTTTTATCTGGCATATCGGTACTCGCACAAAGCAATTATACAGATGGTCGCTCCTCAACAGCCTTATTCTCCGTGCTAGTCGACAGCATTACTACGTAGTGTTCTTGGCTAGCGTGGGCATAGAGGTAGGGCGTCACAGCTTGGTACCAGAGCCAAACTTCGAAACAATATGGAATATTATAACAAGGATCATCGTCCTAATTCTTTCTTAGGAGTCGTGCTTTTGGATTTAATTCGAGTCTTCGTACCGATTCATCCTATTTTCTTTATGATTCCTTGTTTTATCTATCAAGATTAAGTCTCAGACGTCTGATTTAATGTTTCAGACGTTTGGGTGTTCTCTGGGTTATTTCCAGAGAACAAAACCAGACGTCTGGATTCAAAACCAGATGTCTTGCCATGGCTCAGACGCCTGTTTTGGCTATTCCAGACGTCTGGGTAGCTTTCTGAACTATTTTTTAGATAATAAATCCAGACGTCTGGATTCCAAATCAGACGTCTGGAGATGTTTATTTTTTCCTATTCAGGCTGTTTTGTGTGAATTTCCATTATTTATCGATTTTAGCGATCCTATTAGTCGTTATCACTTATTATCGACTCTAATGACTTCTTTTTATGAATTTTTGGAAATATCCATTTCTATGGATTTGGTATCGATTTCTTTGGATTTTATTCACGTCTTCGGATGTGAATTTTGGTGATTGATTGTTCTACAATCATTTTTGTGATTTGTCACCTGCAAAATCTAAAGGTTTCAATACTAGTATTAAATATCAAAACCTCTTCATCAAAACGATTTCAACTATATTTTCAATATCAAACTCGTTTATAAAACCGTTTTCCAATCTACTAGTACACACAAACCTTTACCTCACTCGTATGAGAAATCTAATTAAACGGCTTAGTAAAACAAGTGGTATGAAACCCTTGCGTTTACTTCGCCGGTTAATTCTTGGACTTGTTCGGTTGAAACTCTTGTGATAATTTTCTAGTGAAGATATACAATTTGTTCGTAAATATTTAAGTTAAGCTAGTGGTTATGGGACATGAAGCTAAGCTCATATATTTACTAGCTTACTGTAATTGACACTTCTTGATGATCATGATGATTATTTTTGTGATTTAGACTAGCAATTGTGCGATGTCTCTTTGTCTGCAATTTAGGCTAGACCCCGTTTCTGTGTGATTTCGACTCACACATGTGGGGTAGCTCCCCATGGCCTTCGGGCCGTTTGTGTGTCAAAAATTAACGGCTAGCTACCATGAGATAGCTTCTCGTTCGTGTGATACATATGTTGGTGAGCTTTAATGCTCCCGTTCGTGTGATAGGCCTTCCCCCCTTTCTTGTGGTTTCTGGATTTCGTGTGTTGAATTCTGGAATTTATGCTTCACCTATTTTTGTGATTTCTATTGATATGATTTATCAATTTTTGTGCATTCGTGAATTCGTGTGTCATTGACTTGTTGTGAATACAAGTTTTAGGTATGAAACCCCTTTTTGGATCTTTGTGGAGATTTTTGTGATTTCTGGATTTCTTGAGATGATTTCTAGAATTTGTGTTTTCACCAATTTTCGTGATTTCCATTGATAAGTTTTATCAATATTTGTGCATTGGTGAATTTGTGTGTCATTGACTTTTGTGATTGACATTGATATAATCGTCAATATTTATGGTTTGGTGAACGAAATAAGGAGTAGGACATTTCCTGTGTAGATTTTGTGATATTGATTAATCGCTTGTTGATTTTTCAATTACTTATATATATATCACAGCTTGGCATTGTGATTATTATGTGTTTAGTCATATATCTTACTCCATATCGTATCATCTGATATTTATAGTTAGACTGATCTGTTTATTATTTTCTTATTAAATAATACTCGGGTCAGACCGAGATGTTACTGGTGCTTCAGCTTGACTTCTCACTTGGGATTGATTTCTCTGACTTTTGGCTAACTACTTAGATTAGTAGTTTATTTTGTTGTATACCATTGAGAAATAGTCTCCATGATGTATACTTATTCTTTTGTGTAGTTCTTGTAACTATTCTTTTGTGATATTGTGGGTCTTTTTAGACCGCTACTCTGATATACACTTCTAAGTGTAATATTCATATCTATTTCCGCCTTTGTGATATGAATTGTCTGTGACTGATTTGTGTTATGTTTATTTCTATATTAGTTTCCGAAGACCTTTATAGCCATTGTGTAGTAGCTTTGAGTTTGTGTCGGTATGTCGGATTTCCTCTTGAGATGAAAAGTTATATTTTTATCTGGCATATCGGTACTCGCACAAAGCAATTATACAGATGGTCGCTCCTCAACAGCCTTATTCTCCGTGCTAGTCGACAGCATTACTCCGTAGTGTTCTTGGCTAGCGTGGGTATAGAGGTGGGGCGTCACAGCTTGGTATCAGAGCCAAACTTCGGAACAATATGGAATATTATAACAAGGATCATCGTCCTAAGTCTTTTTTAGGAGTCGTGCTTTAGGATTTAATTCGAGTCTTCGTACCGATTCATCCTATTTTCTTTATGATTCCTTGTTTTATCTATCAAGATTTTCTTGATATTTATCTAGAGAATAACTTTTTCCTCTTCTTTCTTTCTTAAAGAAGATAAATGGTTAGACCTGGTCGTCCCAGTGCTGGACCATCTAGTGCTCCACCCTAAGATGGTGTTTTTATGACTACCCAGCAACTTCTTGACCTTATCACGAATGCTCAAGCAGCTGGTTCTAATCCGGAACCTACTCACCCTAAATCTGGATTTGCACGTTTGTGCAATGATTTCACCAACCTGGGCGGGAAGCCATTTAAAGGTTCTGAAACTATTATTGAAGTCGAGGCTTGGTTAAGGACATGCGATCGAATCTTTTCTCGCATGAACCTCATCGATCTTCACCGAGTTCAGGTGGCTTCTAGTATGCTCCAAGAAAGAGCATTGGACTGGTACAAACTTTTATTTCTGAGATTAATGAAGAGGATCTCACTTGGGAGAAATTCCGAGAGCTCTTCGAATTAAAATTCATGCCAGAAGCAGAGAAAGTGACATTGGCTCGGCGTTTCATAGACCTTGTTCAAGGTGAATCTTCCGTGGCAGATTATGTCGCGTCTTTTGAATCTCTCTCCAAATATGGGGTTGAGTACATCAACACCCCATTGAATAAAAATCAAAGATTTGTCTATGGTTTGAATAAAAATCTCAAGAAGCCATTACTTCTAAAATTAGAAGTTTCTTTCGACCAACTCATTAATATCGCTCTTCGTCTTAAAGAGGAGGATAGGGAGAATGATGTTGAAGTGGTGGGTTCTAGACCAAACTTCAACAACAAGAAGAGGCCAAACAAATTCAAGGTTCCTTATCCCAATAAGAAAGGGAGGAAAGCAACTCCTGCTGCAAAGACCTTTTCCTCTACTGAAGGGAAATGCTTTAACTGTGGTTCTAGAGACCATTTTGCGAACAAGTGTTCGAAGCCTCGTACTTGTCGCTATTGCAAAATCCCGGATCATTATTTATCTTCTTGCCCCAAGCTTCAGGGCAGGAAGGAGGGCAAGTTAAATGTTGCTCAAGCCCCTGGCAACACATCTCGTGGCCAAGGTATTCCTCATTCTATCCTTGATGGTATTATTTTATTTCACGGTCATCTTATTCGAGTCCTTTTTGATACGTGTGCGTCCCATTCTTTTATATCAAAAGAGCTTGTTGATACTTTTTCTTTAAGTGTTGTTTCTTTAATGAATTCTTTGAGAATTGCGAATCCGGTTGGTGGATCCGCAACAATCAGTTTATTGTGTAAAGATGTCGAGATTATTTTGTGTGATTTTTCTTTCCTAGCCGATTTGCATGTCATGCGTTATTTAGGCTTTGGAATGATTTTGGGAATGGATTGGCTTAACCGTTATGAGGCTCGTATCCTATGTCCTGAGCGGACTATTCATCTTCGACATCCTCAATCTGTAAAGCAGATTTCTATTAATCTTAAAGATTCGGATTCCAGCTTGGTTGCATCTTTATATTCTTTAAATCCTCGTGATGACGATAATGATGATGAGGAAGATGTTATTTCTCTTATTCACGTTATTCGTGAATTTTCCCGACATATTTGAGCCCGTTTTAGGATTACCACCTAAGCGAGCAATTGAGTTCAAAATTAATCTTATTCATGGAGCTCAACCTATTACTCGTCCTCCTTATCGCCTGTCCAATAAAGAAAATGAAGAGATGCATAAACAATTATCTGAATTGGAGACGAATCAATTTATTCGCTCTAGTTCCTCGCCTTGGGGAGATTCATCTATTTTCGTGAAGAAATCCGATGGTACACTTAGGCTTTGCGTTGACTACCGCAAACTTAATGATCTTACTATCAAAAAAAAATATCCTTTATCTCGGATTGATGATCTATTCGATCAGCTTAGTGGTGCTAGAGTCTTTTCACAATTAAACTTAGCTACTGGTTTTCACCAGCTACGTAGAGGATAGTATTCCTTTGACATCGTTCCGTACCCATTATGGATCTTATGAATGGCTTGTTATGCCATTTGGTTTAAAGAATGCTCCGGCTTATTTCGTTGACCTAATGAATCGAGTTTTCAAAGACTTCCTCGATCGATTTGTTCTCATCTTTATTGATGATATTCTTGTGCATTCTAAAACCGAGGAGGAACATGAGAAGCATCTTCGGATTGTGTTGGAAACTCTTAGGAGTAATTATTTAAAAGCAAAGTTTTCTAAATACCGCTTTTGGCAATCTCGTGTGAAGTTTCTCGGTCATATTATTTCCGAATCCGGAATTTCCGTGGATCCTTCAAAGATTGAAGCGATTCAAGATTGGAAGAGACCGGAGAGTGTGACAGAGATTCGTAGTTTTCTTGGGTTGGCGGGTTATTGCCGCCGTTTTATCAAAGACTTTTCTAAGATCGTCGTGCCTCTCACTAACTTAACGAAGAAAGGTGTTAAATACATTTGGTCGGACAAATGTGAAACTTCCTTTAAGAAATTAAAAGAACTCCTTTCCGATGCTCCTATTCTTGTTATTCCCGAGGGGAATCAAGATTTTGTTGTTTTTACCGATGCTAGTCGCATTGGTTTGGGTGCCGTTCTTGTGCAAAGAGAATGTGTTATTGCTTATGCTTCTAGGCAATTAAAGCCAGCCGAGACTAGATATGCCACACATGATTTAGAGCTCGCAGCTATTGTTTTTGCTCTTCGGATTTGGCGTCATTATCTTTTGGGAGAGAAATTTATTCTTTATACCGATCATAAGTCCTTGAAGTATTTATTCTCTCAAAAGGAACTTAATTTGCGTCAACAACGTTGGCTCGAGTTCCTTGCTCCTTATGATCTTGATATTCTTTATACCCCCGGTAAGGGTAATCGTGTCGCCGATGCTCTTAGCCGTAAACAACAAGCTGTTGTTTCTATAATGATATCCGAATGGAACGATCTCGAGATTTTATCCACTTGTGAGATTCGAGAGCGCGTATCCGATTTATGCTCATCACTTGTTTTGTGTAGCCTTGAGGCTCATCCTTCTCTTTTAGACCGCATTCTTGAAGCTCATAGGCTAGATCCCGAATTGGCTCTTCTTAGCCAAAATATTAAGGATAAAGTTGATATTGAAGGTTTGAAAGACTTTGATATCGATTCTCGTGGCGGCATTCGAAAATTTGGTAGACTTGTCGTGCCAAATATTGGTGATCTTCGCAAAGATATTTTAGAAGATTCCCATCGTTCTAAATTCACATTCATCCCGGTAGTAGCAAAATGTACGCGGATATGAAGCGACTTTATTATTGGGAGGGAATGAAACTTGACATCGCTAACTTCGTTAAGCGTTGCATGATTTGCCAACTCGTTAAGGCCGAGCATCAAAGGCCCGGTAGGTTATTGCAACCTTTAGAAATTCCAATTTGGAAGTGGGATCAGATTTCCATGGATTTTATTGACGGCCTTCCCCGTTCTCGTTCGGGTCATGATAGCTTATGGGTGATCGTTGATAGGCTTACTAAATCCGCCCATTTTATTCCCGTTCAATCTAACCGAACCGTTCCTCTTTTGGCCAAACCCTTTTTTTAAAGAAATTGTTAAATTACATGGAGTTCCTACTTCTATTGTTAGTGATCGTGATCCATTGTTTACTAGTGGATTTTGGAAGAGTCTTCAAAAAGCTTTAGGAACGAAGCTCAATTTTAGCACGCTTATCACCCCCAGTCCGATGGACAAACCGAGCGTGTGAATCAAACTCTTGAAGATCTTCTTCGTGCTTGTGTGCTCGATTTTGGTGGAAGTTGGGAAGATCATATTTCCCTTGTTGAATTTTCCTATAATAATAGCTTCCAATCTAGTATTGGTATGGCACCTTTTGAGGCACTCTATGGAAGGCCATGCCGATCTCCTTCTTGTTGGCTTAAGGCCGGTGAGAAGCTGGTTTTAGGTCCAGACTTTATTCGGGATTCCACAGAGAAAATTGACCTTATTCGACATAGAATAAGAGAAGCCCAGAGTAGACAAAAATCATATGCCGATAACCGAAGAAGGAAATTAGAATTTTCTGTTGGAGATCTTGTTTTTATTCGTGTTTCACCTATGAAAGGTGTTGTGCGTTTCAGTCGATCGGGAAAGTTCGCGCCTCGATATATTGGGCCATTTCCTATCACTGAACGTATTGGTTCCGTGGCTTATCGCCTTGCATTACCGGCTCAGCTTTCCGCTATGCATGACGTGTTTCACGTTTCTCAATTACGGAAATGCCTTCGAGATTCATATTCTATTCTTGAGCCCGGTGTTGTGAAAGAGATTGAAGCTTCACCTAATTTAACTTATGAGCAACATCCCATTCGTATCAATGCTTCGGAAGTCAAACGACTTCGAAATAATGATGTTCCGCTTGTTAAAGTTCAATGGTCTTCAAATCCTAAGGATTGTTCTTGGGAATCTAAAGAGTTCATCGAGCAATCACATCCGGACTTACTTTCCCATGCTCTTTGAGGTGAACTTCTTATTTCAAACTTATTTTGTGTTGAATATGCTTTTATGGTTGTTAATATATATCTTCTTCTTAAATATTACGAGGACGCAATTTCTTTAAGGAGGGGAGTCTGTAACAACCCGCATATTTGTCGATTTTATATTTAAATTTTTTATTTAAATATTTTATCGATACTCGAAATTTGGTCCGAAAAGCTACTTTTTGCATATGGTCGAATTGGGACTCGGGACTACTCCCATTGAGTTTAAAATGCCGTTTGCGACCTTTTTGAGTATAAGCTTCGATATGTTTGGAGTAAGTTGATTTTTGCTACTTTTTCACTTAGGGCATTGGTTTGGGCTGAGCCCATTAACCCCACTTATGTATTCAGTCCCAACCCCTTCTCCTCTTCATTACTTCATTCCTCATTTCCTTATACTCAAGCTTTATATTAATGGAGAGTGAAAGAGGAAATTAAAACTCCAAAACCCTAGTTTTCTTTTGCAAATCAAGCTCTAGCTCCAAACTAATAGAAGAACCCATTGGTAAGCTTCTCTTCTTCTTCTCCAACTCATTCTCTTATCAAATTCAGAAATTCCTAAACCTAATTTAGGATGTTTCTCTTTTTAGCTTAGATTCAAGCTTGTTGAGTTGGAATTGAAGAGTGATTGTCATTGTCATTGTTCTATAGCTTCTTCCTCCTTGTTCTTGTGCATAAAGGTGAGATTTTTATCTCACATCTTTTTCTATATCTATCATTGTTGTTAGGTATGAATTCCTAACATATGTGCATATTCATTTGCTTTCAATTTGAATTGATTTGGTGAATTTTCTAAATTGTTGTGTTTTGGTCCAATTTTATGAAAATCCTTTTATGGACATTTGGACATTGATATTCGGGGTGTATCGAAGAGCTTTTAAGGGCGGGTTGTCGCTTGGTGTAAATCCTTAGTCGACATTGCTTGTCCGATCGCTTCCAATACGTTTTGGCCACTTTGGCCTAGGCAAATTGTTGCCCAGACCAGGTGACCAGACGTCTGGTGACCAAGTCCAGACGTCTGGTTTGGACCTAGAAAGAAAAATGTATGCACCAATATTATAAAAAAATGCCAGAGACTATTTTCAGACATCTGAAATTCAAATCAGACATCTCGATAAGTCTCAAACGTCTGACTTGATGTTTCAGACGTCTGGGTGTTCTCTGGGTTATTTCCAGAGAACAAAACCAGACGTCTGGATTCAAAACCAGACGCCTTGCCATGGCTCAGACGCCTGTTTTGGCTATTCCAGACGTCTGTGTAGCTTTCTGAACTATTTTTCAGAAAACAAATCCAGACGTCTGGATTCCAAATCAGTCGTCTGGAGATGTTTATTTTT
Organism: Allium cepa; assembly: GCA_030765085.1. Taxonomy (NCBI): domain Eukaryota; kingdom Viridiplantae; phylum Streptophyta; class Magnoliopsida; order Asparagales; family Amaryllidaceae; genus Allium; species Allium cepa. The sequence goes on along the minus strand of CM060943.1, from coordinate 602,618,788 downwards.
GCCTATTCAGGCTGTTTTGTGTGAATTTCCATTATTTATCGATTTTAGCGATCCTATTAGTCGTTATCACTTATTATCGACTCTGGTGACTTCTTTTTATGGATTTTTGGAAATATCCATTTCTATGGATTTGGTATCGATTTCTTTGGATTTTATTCACGTCTTCGGATGTGAATTTTGGTGATTGATTGTTCTACAATCATTTTTGTGATTTGTCACTTTAAAAATCTAAAGGTTTCAATACTAGTATTAAATATCAAAACCTCTTCATCAAAACGATTTCAACTATATTTTCAATATCAAACTCGTTTATAAAACCATTTTCCAATCTACTAGTATACACAAACCTTTACCTCACTCGTATGAGAAATCTAATTAAACGGCTTAGTAAAACAAGTGGTATGAAACGCTTGCGTTTACTTCGCCGGTTAATTCTTGGACTTGTTCGGTTGAAACTCTTGTGATAATTTTCTAGTGAAGATATACAACTTGTTTGTAAAGATTTAAGTTAAGCTAGTGGTTATGGGACATGAAACTAAGCTTATATATTTACTAGCTTACTGTAATTGACACTTCTTGATGATCATGATGATTATTTTTGTGGTTTAGACTAGCAATTGTGCGATGTCTCTTTGTCTGCAATTTAGGCTAGACCCCGTTTCTGTGTGATTTCGACTCACACATGTGGGGTAGCTCCCCATGGCCTTCGGGCCGTTCGTGTGTCAAAAATTAATGGCTAGCATGAGATAGCTTCTCTTTCGTGTGATACATATGTTGGTGAGCTTTAATGCTCCCGTTCGTGTGATAGGCCTTCCCCCTTTCTTGTGATTTTTGGATTTCGTGTGTTGAATTCTGGAATTTATGCTTCACCTATTTTTGTGATTTCTATTGATATGATTTATCAATTTTTGTGCATTCGTGAATTCGTGTGTCATTGACTTGTTGTGAATACAAGTTTTGGGTATGAAACCCCTTTTTGGATCTTTGTGGAGATTTTTGTGATTTCTGGATTTCTTGAGATGATTTCTAGAATTTGTGTTTTCACCAATTTTCATGATTTCCATTGATAAGTTTTATCAATATTTGTGCATTGGTGAATTTGTGTGTCATTGACTTTTGTGATTGACATTGATATAATCGTCAATATTTATGGTTCGGTGAACGAAATAAGGAGTAGGACATTTCTTTGATTCCTGTGTAGATTTTGTGATATTGATTGATCTCTTGTTGATTTTTCAATTACTTATATATATATATCACAGCTTGGCATTGTGATTATTATGTGCTTAGTCATATCTCTTACTCTATATCGTATCATCTGATATTTATAGTTAGACTGATCCGTTTATTATTTTCTTATTAAATAATACTCGGGTCAGACCGAGATGTTATAGGTGTTTCAGCTTGACTTCTCACTTGGGATTGATTTCTCTGACTTTTGGCTAACTACTTAGATTAGTACTTTATTTTTTTGTATACCATTGAGAAATAGTCTCCATGATGTATACTTATTCTTTTGTGTAGTTCTTGTAACTATTCTTTTGTGATATTGTGGGTCTTTTTAGACCGCTACTCTGATATACACTTCTAAGTGTAATATTCATATCTATTTCCGCCTTTGCTATATGAATTGTCTGTGACTGATTTGTGTTATGTTTATTTCTATATTTGTTTCTGAAGACCTTTATAGCCACTGTGTAGTAGCTTTGAGTTTGTGTCGGTATGTCGGATTTCCTCTTGAGATGAAAAGTTATATTTTTATCTGGCATATCGGTACTCGCATAAAACAATTATACAGATGGTCGCTCCTCAACAGCCTTATTCTCCGTGCTAGTCGACAGCATTACTCCGTAGTGTTCTTGGCTAGCGTGGGTATACAGGTGGGGCGTCACAATTATGGTGTGGGTTATCACGTTACAAGTTTCCATAAGTAGAAATTATGAGGGCCGATTTTTATCTGGAAGGAAGCCTGCTAATAACCTGATTTTGAGCACTCTATGATTTAGAACATAGTGGTATCTTTGTATAAATGCTTTTAAATTAAAAAATAGGTGAAATAGTGTTGCACTTGAATATTTAAAGAAAATATAATAAATGATTGGGAGGAAAATAAGAAACTTGTGTAAAATGATTTATTTTGGAGAATTATGTGGGAAGTTTATTTATTTGGAAAAATAATTGATGTTTGGAAAAAATTAAGATTTATAAATTTTATATAAGGTTAAAAGTTCATTTTTGGTTTAGAATAACAAATTTTCAAACTATTTATAATTTAATGTTTTAAAATATAAGTTTGTGTTTTAATCACAAGGGTGAAGATGACATGAAGGTGAAAGTTTGAAAATTTTAAACTATGAATTTGAATTTAAAAAATAAGAAACCAATGTACATATAAATATTATATATATATATATATATATTATATGGGTGTGTGTGAAGATATAATTTTTGAGCCTTAAAGGGCCTAAATATTAGGACTAATGGGCTATCCGATCAACCTAACTATTATTTCAGCAATCAAAATGAGGTGATAAGCTTATTTCATCTCATTCACCCTCTAAGACTAAAAAGCTAAATAGATTAGCAAGGGCTTCCTTTTATAAACCCTAGAGCTCACCCAATCTCCTCAAAATGTCAAGAATAAATCCAGAGCAAACCATCCTACATCCCTCTTTGCTCCTCAGTTAGTGAATTAGATGCAGAAATTTGTTTATATACTCAGAATTTTGGGACAGGCCAGACGATAAAGAAGGGAAATTAGGTGCTTTTGTGGAAAGTAGTTGGTTTTCCAAGCTATTTGCAGGGAGCTAAAGTGAGTAAAAACTTCATATTCACCAACATAAAAGTTATTATCCTTATATGTTGTTATATCATTAATTATGTTCATATTTGTACTTGAATTGTGGTGCTTTGTTGAATAAATCTTAGTGGTGAACATTTTTTACTATTAAGGTGAAATATCCCTAAATGCAAACAAAAACCTAGAAAAATTCACGTTGAATGTTTGTGTGTTGAAATCTTTGAATGCATACTATATTTGAGTAGAAATTGGAAGGGTCTGGTGTGGTTATCGTATCAGAATCGAACCAAAAAAGGGAGTGTATGACGTTGGTAAGATGCCAAGAATGTGCATTTTAGGCTCTCACTGGTACAATGGTGGGGTCTCCGTTGAGGCATCGGTTAATCCATTGGTCTGACAACGGCTTATGGTGGTGCATCAACTTAAAGATGATACTTTAAGCTACTCAGGCAAAAAAATTTTAAAACTAGGTAATTAGATGGTAGTACATAACTTTACTATAAGACTTAGATAGTATATAACATACCACAAGTCAACATATGTTCAATGGTTCGCATCATAGGCTATGTAGGATTCAAACCTATGACGAACCATAGCCAAAATCCCTAACCATTGGGACAGTGGTACTAGATGTCAAAAAGGTAAAAAATTGATCGGTATAGATAAAATTATTTTAGCAACATGAAACCTCATTTTTTTTAATAATTTTTTATAAAAATATCTTCAAAAATAATTATTCTTATATCAATTATTAGAAAATATTATCTTTACTAGCTTTAAGGAATTAAAGGAAATTTTTATGCTATGTTCATGGAATATTGAATGAAGAATTTTGTAGATTTTTGAGATGTAGAAATTGTTATTTAAATAATTCTTTTATGGATAAATTCTCTTTTATTTGGAATTTATTATTCTCCAATTTTAGTTGAATGAAAATTATGTTATGATATGGTTAAAATTACATATAAAATTGGTGCTTGTTACAAATCTATTCATGTTTGACCATTATATAGTGCAAAGTTGTTTTGAAGCCATATATTGCTCACATTATGTTTATTATCTTCTTGACATTGTTTACTTAACTATGCCCCACATATGATTATTTTGCTATGTGCACTATATGATGCTATGAGAATGAAGAATCATGTTAATAACCCTTAGTGACACCAGGTTAATGACAATTAAGAGGGCTTAATGTCAAGAATGAGAACATGTAAAAATAGAGAATTAATCAAACGAGATAAGGTACTAGGTAGACTAGCATCCATCCTATGCAGGGTCGCACCTTGATTCATTACATTCTGGCTCCTTTGTCATAGCTCAAGCAATCTAATATATGGGCACAACAATGATTATGGGTGTGCAGTATAATTGATAGAGATGATGATACATATGCACAAGAGAATAGTACAACAAATAGGTCATATGGGGGCACCCATATCAAAAGTATTGGATTTCCTGGTGCCAGTTCCGTTCTAGTGAAGTGCATTTCACACTCAACAAGTTATAGTGTTTTACATTAACCAATTTAAAAAGAATACAAGACCAATCTAAGTAGAAGGGTATTGGGCTCCTAGTGTCGACTCAACATTTGGTAAGGAGTATTCTATCCTCAACGAGTGATAAAAATTTATATCGATCAATTTAATATAAATTTGAGATTAATCTAAGATGAAGGAAATTGAGATCCCTGGTGTTGGCTCAGTATCCAATAGAGTGTATTGTGCACTCAACAAGTTATATAAATATACAATGATTAATCCAAAATAAATAAATATCAAATAAAAGTGACACTTGATGATTGTTTAATATTAAATCACACTTTAGTAGAATAGTGATTGTTGTCCCATTATTTAGAGCGATGACATATATATTATGACATAGTGTGTGTTTAGGGTTGATAATGATTGTGTGTGACACTTTCCATATATATGTCACACCTATTGTATATTGTTATCTATCATCATTATATGTTCGCTACTTCACTTAGAGCTAGTTTTCATTCGACACAGGAGTCTATTATTTGTTGAACAACCTCGGGTTTCTAATAAGATGTATTTCTATTATTTTATATTTCTTTTAGGACCAGTTTTAATGACGATGCAGTGGATGATGGTGATTCTAGATGTTTTGTGTTTTGTGATAGTGTTATATGATGATGTCTTGTTTATAGTATGTGTATTTGCATATCATTTTAGGTAGATAAGATATGTATTATTTTTTATGTTCCTGTTATTTTGACATTTTGATGTGTATATTATCTTTTGATCACTTATGATGTTGTTATTTTGGAATGTATGTGTGCAAGCATGTTCATGTTTAGTACTTCTGAATTTTTCGGCCTTAGAAACCCCTCGCATACATTACTTTTTACCGAGATGACAACGTACTAATGACTTGCATTATTATTATATTGAAACCTTGTTGGCCAAAGGGAGTGCATACATAGAGATTTCCTATCATGACCTTTACTCCATGTTTTTGGATGGTTAACTCCCTCTGATAGCATGGGTAGTGGGCTACGGCATCATAGTGGGTATCCACAAGCAAACACTTTCCATATGTTGTTTGGTGAGAACACTATTACACTTGCTGATGTAGTTTCACTGTTACATACTCCAATAGAAGGCAAGCCTTTACAAAGATGGTCATTTTATATGGAAGCAGTTAGGCCTTCTTGAAAATACCTTAGGCATTTGTAAAGAAAAAGCAAGAATGAAAATGAATGAAAGAGTGAGTTATAAATTAAGTGGTCCATGTTATATGAAAATTTTCAAGGTGTTGGTGACGATTAGACTCATAAGTCAATTAGATATGCCAGTAAAGCATATTTTTTGTTCTTACTTTGCAACATTTGATTTTCGATAAAGTAAATCACATGTGCGTCTGTCACTTTTAGATGCCTTGATAGATGTTAATGAGGTGCATACATATTCGTATGGTTCAGTGGCACTTGCAATGTTATATAAACAGCTTAGATTAGCTAGTCATATCAATAAATTTTATTTTTAGTAGCTTTGGATGAAGTAAATTGAGTATTGTAGTGGAGACAACATCAAGCAAATTGATGTATTCTTTTATATGAGAATTATGTTTAACTTTTGTTCATATTTTTCTAAAATTAAGGTCTAAGTTCAGTAAAAGATAACTCTATCAACGAATGCATCTTCCTTCAAGCTTGCTCAAAGTAGTATTAAAAATTAGCTAAATGCTTCTTTGATTTTGAGTAAGATGACTGAACCCTATGTAACACAATCATATTATCAAAAAAAAAATTAAGTGTTCATAAATCAATAGTAATATCAGTTCAAACAGTCAAATATTTGAAGCATAGTTTCCAAAATGCATGGTCATTAGTCCAAACTTAAACAAATCGGTCCTTATATTGATCCAACCACTTTTCGTGAACATACTTCAATAATAATGTTTGAACACAATATATTCATGCAATTCTTGTAAATTTCATGATAAACAGAAGTATTTTTCGAACAAACAAGCTTATTCCAATCGCTTAAAAAAGATTCCATATCTTCATCCTCTATATTATTCATCCTCCCCCTAAAAAAATGTAGGAATGTTATTCTTAATCTGCCACTTGCATTATATAGGAGCTGGATGTGGGAAACTAATCTAATAACATTAAGCAAGGCCAATTCCCTATCTGCAATAAATACATTTTACAATTCCATCTCTCAATCAAGCATAATATATTTCAAACGCTATAAAGCCAGATATAGTGTTCTTCGCTTTTCGATACTAAGTAGGTAAAGATGGTATAGAATGTAGGATCTGTAGAATTAACATCGACATTCTTAACTAATGGAATTTTATATCTACAATCCAAGATGTCCGCTTAAGGAAAAGTTCGTAAAAATTGTATAATAGTAGAATGTGCCTAAAATATATTCTTAATAATATGTGTTCCATTTATTGTTTTACAGTGTCACTCAAAATAACAAAACATTTTCAGCCTACTAGGAAAATAATACACTTGAGAGTAACCAGCCCGCTCAATGTAATTTTGTGCCTGACTAACATTATAAATTATTTTAATGTGGTGCAATTTGATGAATCATTTCCTTTCAATGTGTGCGATCTTTCTTTTGCTCTAACCATATTTCTATGCTTATCAACCACTAGTTTGGTTTCTTCTTACTTAATGTAATTATCCCTTTCTACGCCGTAATAAATTAGCAAAATTTAGTTAATAAAATTTTCAAGTCCAATTTTGATAATTTTATTTTGAAAATATTATTTTACTTCATCAAGGTTTATTTGATAAAAAAATTACATAAGTTAAATTAAATTAATAATTTTGTTCCAGAAAATATATTGAAATTGAATAAAATGGTTGAAATTATATAATTTTTTTTATATTAAATAATTATTAGATTAGTTAAAATGAAATTTTATTCCGCGTTAATAGAAGGAATAATTAAAAAAAGATTAAAAAAAATATTAAATTAGAAAAAAATGGTTAGCTTAGTGAAATATATTTTTGCAAAATGAAGTGCAGATTAATTTAAATTAGATTGAAATATATTTTACAAATAAATAAAAGAGTTATGTAAAAGCAAAAATATAAATAAATAAAGGCAAGCTAAAGATTTATCTTTCTGAAGGGATTAAAATGTAAAAGTGAAAATGTAACGACCCGCCTTTCTCTCCACAGAAAGACGCATCATTTTTAAGAATGAAAGGGATAGAGTAGAGAAAAGATAGAGAAGAAAGAAAGAACAACATCAGAATCTCAACAGCGGAACGAATAAATTATATTAATCACATAATATATTACATAGTATCATATACATCAGAGTTACACAGCTTAATCACATATAATAGACAGTTATAAACACCTGTCTAGTTATACAACTCAATAACAATACAGACAAACGACTCAGAGAACACACAGCGGAATACTATATATCTATACGTTGAAGCCTCCAGCTCCATTGCTCCTCCAGAATTCGTCAAACCTAACCTGAATCCCTTGGCTACTCGTAAAAAATTGAGTACCCAAGAGTTTATGAAAAACAGAATAAACTCCGGGTCAGACATGGGTCTGGTGTGAGTAAACGGGTTAAAGTTGCTTAACTTTGAAAACTTTTGAAAGAAAAGGTATCACGTAAGACTTCCCACACATAAACATGGGTAAGTTTTTACCTTACGCTAGCCAAAACATTTGATAGGAAATCCAGTGATATTATAATAGGGTCTAGGGTTTTCAAATTAATATGAAATAGCAGAAATTGTTACATTTATTAAATTCCAACTGCTAGCCACAAAAGTGGGTAATACAATCAAACCCCATGGCACTTATTGGGTTTTGGATTCCATACAATGGCAGGCTACTGGGGCACCGCCCGTCACGATACGGGGCCTAGATCACCGTATCGAGGATTACTCCCAATCCCCTGCAACACAAAGCCGGAACCATTCCTTGTTGAACAGTTTCAAATAAGATAACCGCACGGTTGTAGCTAGCAACCGCCCACATAGCCGAATAAAAAGGGACTCTAGACAGGGCATCATCTCATCCTACGTGGGCATGACCCACTTAGCCTTGCTGCACCTCCCCTGTTTTAGCCATTCCCGGTTGATGAGGCTTGAGGCTACGATTACCTTTATAGAACACATCACTTAGAATGCTCATCGTCCACCTGACGATGTTCTGAAAGCATTCAATCCATACAAGTTCGTTTCGGGTTCGAACGAAACCTGAAGGCATTATCCATTACACTCATTTTGGAATCACCCTCAGAGTTAACGACAATAACCCTTGCACTCTAAATCTTCATCTTCACTTGAGATTCACGACCTATCGTAAATTTGGATCGATGTGGTTTTCGTATATCCAAATCTGGAAACCCGATCCCGGTCTCATCGGAGTCCAAAACGTATCGTTTAGGTCCAAGTTATTTAAGGTTAAACAATTCAATTCAATACAATACTTGAATTCACACAGTATTAACATAGATAAATATCACACATTTATCACAGATATATCCAAATATCATATCACAGAATATCATAGCATATCATTCCAATAGATATTAACTAAATCAGATATCCAACTCAAACAATCATCCTTAAACAACCATTATTAATCCATACTATAATTAATTTAATCAACTTAAATTAAATTAATTACTTAAGAATTAGTTATCAAACCTTCCTTAATCAACCATTAATCAATTACAATCCATTTAATTACTTAATCATTCCTTTGGATATTAATCACTCTTTGTTAATTATTCATCAATTGCATAAAGTAATTATCCTTTAATTAATTTCACAAATTAATTATCATTAATAGTAATTAACCTTTAATTACTCTCATTAATTATATTAATTAATGATCCTTAATTAATTACTTCCATTAATTAATTAACTATAATTAATTACATTATTCCTTAATTAATTACATTAATTAATCATGCTTAAATTAATTGCTTCCATTAATCAACTTAAAATAATTATAAACAGTAATTAACTATTCTTAATTACTTCTTAATTACTTTTAATTACATATAAATCCTTTGATTTATTTCACCAAGTAATAATCCTTAATTACTTTACAAGTAATTATCCTTTTAAATTACTTCCCATTAAGTAATTTTCCTTATCTCAATTACATCCAGAAATTCATTCATTAATTACTTACCTTAAGTAATTACACATTATCAAATTTCATTAAATAAATATACTTAATCAATTACCAAGTGACTATATTTAATTAATTAACAAATTAATTAACTTAACTTAATCACCTTCACCTCATAAATCGTAACTGAGTAATTCATCCCTTAATTAACTTTAAACAAATTAATTAATCCTTAATTACAGAATAATTATCCTTCAATTTTTAATTAATAAACCTTTATTATTAATCAATCCTTTAATACAAAGTAAGTAATCCCTAATTACTTTTATAATAAATTAATTAACCTTAATTAACTAATTAATTAATTATCTCTTAATCATTAATTAATAAAACTTAATTATTAATTAACAATCTTAATTACAAATTAATTAATCCATAATTACCAATTAATCAATTCTGAATAATAATTAATTAACCTTAAATAATAGTTAATTAATTCTTAATTATTCTTAATTATATATTAACAATCTCTTAATTATTAATCAAGAAAACCCAATTATTACTTAATAAAACTTTATTAAGTACTAATTAATTACTAGTTTAATTAACCCTTAATTACTTAATTAATTAATTAATAATTACAAATTAATTAATCTCTAATCATTAATTAAGCCATCATAATTATTAGTTAATTTAATTAACTATTCTTAATTAATTACTTAATTAATCCTTATCAATAATTAATTTAATTAATTAATTAAACTTAAATTAATTTCAACTTATTAAAATCCTAATTATCCTTAAGATAAAACATTATCTTTAAAAGCATTTTTTCTTAGTAATTAACTTACTTAATTAAACAATTAAATAAGTTTTAAATAAATTAGTCATTAATTACTTATCTCTAATTATTAATTAACAATCCTTAATTTCAAATTACAAGATCATCTGAAAACCTTAATTGTTAATTCATAAATCACTAATCATTAACTAATTCAATTAATAAATCACTCTTTAATTATTCCATTAATTATAAAACTTATATTAAGTTTTTTTAAGATAAAACATTTCCTTATAAATTTCCTTTTTATATTTCAAATTTAAATTTGAAAATAACCTAAGGATTTAACTTAAAACATTCAAAACAATCATACAAATTTATTTATACAAACAATTCATTTCAAAGAATGAATTGAAAGAAATTGATTTAACTTAATTATTAAAATTTGAAAACTTACTTTCAATTAATTTTTTTTAAAAGACTGGTTAAACATTTTACTTAACCCATATGTACTTGAACAAAAACCAAGTACACCTTCCTCTTTTCTTCTTATTAAACAGTTTAACTTTAATTTAAAACTGTTTGGTTACAAAATCTGGAAACTGTTAAAAATTTAACAGTTTTACTTAAACTCTTGCATTCAACCCTAGGAATCACTCGAGCCAAAACAAAATCCACACGAGTCTTCCTCGAGACGACTGCCATTCCAAAACTAAATCATTCACTGGCACACCTTGCCACCGTGCAACCTGCACCGCCTACGATGATCCTCCGACCATTGCCAGGAACTCCTTCACACCCACGATCGCTCCAGCAGCCCATTACAATCATCATCACGCTATCACAAACCATAATTCCAAAACTAGGTAACCATTTGAAACAGGAACTTCAAACAACTGCCAGAAAAACACATCGCCCATGGATTCTGACCATCGGAGGATGAACCACCTCGTCCACACCTTGCCGAACACCTACGCAACCAAACCCTTCCACCTCGACCCACTCGATCAACCATAGGTGACGAAACGATTCCCAAATCAGACTCTGAACCAAACTAGGTTTAAAAACTAAATCGCCACACCGCCGTCGCCATGACCATCAGAAACCTTCCCTAACATTTTTTCCAAGCACCCTGATCGTCGACCTAGCTCCAGCAGGAACCACGAACTCCCCAGTCACTTCGATCATCAGAGATCATCCAAAAACTCCATTTTGATCATCTAAGAACTGTACCCCTATTTCAAAACTAAATTATGATTTTTTTTAAAAAAATCTTATTTTCAATAAGTGATTCAAGAATTAAACTTGAATCGGTAATATACAACACTTGAGTTTTACAAGTTTTAAAGATTTCTACTGTTTTTTTCCAAATACAAGCATACTTTAGATCTTACATACTTGTTTATATTTTCAGTACTTAGATTATGCTAAAACTATGTTATTTTGTTTTTAATCCAAGTGTTAACAATGAATAAATAAAAAGATATGAATTTTTATACATTAGTAAACACTAAAACCTGTAAAACAGAGATATATTGACATGCACAGTTCAAATCAAAAGCATACACACAACATTTATACTTATATATAAACATATGCAAAGTGTTTCAACACAGCAATTCATATGCAACTACTATCATTTACTTAAGCTTTAATGTAAATGTTTACTCACCTTTGAAAATGCAAAAGGCTTTTGAAACTGGAATGGAAACTTGCAACTGGATTGAAACTTTGAAAATTTTGAAAACTGCATCTTGATATTGATTTCAAAAACTTGAATTGCTTGAACATTAAGACAGAAATGTTTTGAAGTTTGATTGTGTAACTGGAACAAAATGATGATGACCCAGGACTTTGAAAACTTGTTTGGTTCCAGGCTTTGAGAAAATGATCACAGGGTTTGCTCTGAGTTTCAAAGATTTGCTTTTCAGATTTGTTCTCTGGAAATCACAGGGTTTGATATTCCAGGTTTTGAAAATTAATTTATAGGTTTATATTTGGAAATTTGTTTACAGGGTTTTGGAAAAATTTCTGGTTTGAAGTGTGTTTACAAGTTTGGCTTTTGATTTTGATTACAGGTTTGTGAACTTTTGATTTATTTTTTTTGAAAATGGTTTCAGGTTATGATTTGAGGAAAGTTTCAAATTTGATCTGGTCATGATTTTCTTGTTATAAGAAATGAAGATAGAAAAAGGATTTGTAAAAGAAGATATATGCTTATATAAGTTTAAATTAGAATTTTACAAAAATAAAAGGAATTCAAATAAATGTAACATTTGGTATTTACACACTTAATCATTTAACACATGTTACATTTCTCTTTATTTAATTACACTTGTCACCTATATTAATTAATTACTTAACACATGTCATTATTTATTTTCATTTGTTTTTAAAATTATTTAAAAACCTTTTAAATTAAATTCCCTAATTAATTAATACATATATTAATTATAAATGCTTTTCTTATTAAATTTCTAATTAACAATACATTTATAAATTTATAAATGCTTTTGTAATTTTAAATAAATAAAACTTTTAAAAGAAAATAAAATAAAAACTAATTATCTTTTAAATAAAATCATATATAGTATTGTAAACTCATTTTTAAATGTTAATTCAAAAAGCCTTTGTATTTATTCCTATTATATAAATACTTTTCCAAATTTCTATCAATAAATTTCTTTAAAGAGAATAATACAAAACAATCTTATTTTTACATAAAAAACTTTATCCATATATTTTAAATCCAAACTATATTATCATTTTTTTTAAGATATGTATATATTCCCTTAAATTCAAAATAAAAAATCAAATTCAAATTCAATTTAAAACTCCAATTTAAAATCAATTCAAATAAATATAATATCAATTTTAAACAAACACATTATTAATTGTAAATAATTTATTCTATTTAAAATCAATTTAAATACACAGATATATATATATATATATATATATATATATGTATGTATATGTATATGTATATTTAAACATACTTATTAAATTTTAAAATAATAAGTCTATTTATAAAACAACACAAATTAAGTAATTATTCTTATTTAAAATCAATCTATGGCCATAATTAAAACATCACACTATTAATTATTTGGATATTTATATTTGAAAATAACAATTTTATCAATTTTAAACAATTTACTTAAGAGATTATCTCATTTTAAATTCCTTGAAATTCCGGGATATCACATTCCTCCCCCCTTAAAAGAATTTCGTCCTCGAAATTTAAAACAAAAGATAATCCAAATTTTATTTTATTTCAACCAATCCAAACATACATATCAGCCATACATAACTGAACAAACAATTTCATCCAAACAAACAATTCAATCAAACAACTCTGGCTATCAGGACACAGATCCGGAAAAGCTTCCTAAAATTATCTCAAGTTTCCCAGGTACAGACATAGGGATACTCGCTCTACTAATCCAAACTACCTATACTACTAAGCTACTGAGCTCCTACTCAGCTAGATCTATAATCTGCACAAGATGTTAGACCACAGACAAGACTGATCAACAAACTAAATCATTCAGGACTACTGGTTCCAAAACCAGTGATGGACCAGACACGTACTCCCTCAGAGACACGTGAAATACCTTGAATCCCAGTCTTCCAAATTGGCAATTCAACTCTTTAGACCAAAGCACTGATCCTTACAAAACTCAGAAGAATACAATAAACTCGGAGCCAACATCCCAGTCTTACCCAATCTTTTTTCCCCCATTACCAGAGAAAACCTCAACAACAACGAAGTCTCTAGCTTCGAATTCCAAATTCTTTCGTTTCTTAATCCTCAAAACTCTACTTACGATCCTGGGCTGTTCACAGATCCTTTCCGATCAGTTCAACTTTCGCTAATGCTTCTTGAAACAAACTGGATCATAAACAATCCAAAACAAAGATTCTCCCAAGATCTATCCAAAATCAAAATCAAACTCTACTATCAATAGTAGAAAACAATTTCTCCTATCCGGAAAAGACAGAACAGGATCACTCGCCAACTTGCCTCAGATCCTGAAAAACTCCAGTAGAAATCCTCAATCCAAACACTACAACTTCCGGTTGCTTCCACTCAAGAATAGCTGCCACATTGCTTCCGCTGCACAACTCTGATCTGGAGCAGATGAGAATACAGACTGAACAGCACATCCCAAAAATAAGGTTCAACAGAAGTTCCAAGAAATACAGAGCTGCTTCACCAAAACTCCATCCTAGGAGACATCTTTCTACCCAGCTGAATTACCGGTATCACTCCTGACATCAAGTCGATACAGAACTCAATCTCCAAAGCAGACAAATCCCTAACTTCCCTGAAGATATCCGAAAAAATCTTCGATAACTCCATAACTCCTACATCCTCTAGAGATGTCTCAAACCCAAGCAAAATATTATCTAAGATAATTACCCAACTATCGCAAGTCACTTTGCGATCAACCCAACCTAAATTCCAAAGATACTGTTCTTTCTTCACCAATTAGAACAGTTTATCCTCGACCAACTAATCCATCGAAGAAACGGGTCCACTCCGCTGCTTCAAAATTCCACCTCCAGGAAACTGCTAAGCCAAAAAGATTCCTGCTGGAACACAAAACACTTCCAAGTTGCGCCGTTGACACAGATGCTAAAGACTCCTAAATCCAAAGCTCCTTAAGAAACTCGGACCTCCAACTAAACACATACATCCTGCTGAACTCAGCCACAACACCGAAGCAGACACACTTCCTTAAACTTGCGCCAAAAGAAAACATCTTCGGAGACATCCATAGTCACTATGTCACATCACACAGCTACTACTTCCTGAGGTTGCCAAGATACCATCACTTGCTTCTACCTAACTGACAGATCCAAATTCTACTCAACTATCTTCAAAGATGAACTCCGAACCTTAACAGGTTTCCTTCAGAGATCAATGAAATCCTTACACCAAGCTGCAAATCTCACTCGAGACAGTATTAGGTCTATAGTCTCGACAAATACACTTCCAACCTCAAACATTCAAACTTCGACTATTGGTGGTCGTGTTACACACTACTACCCTATCTACCTTTATAACTTATGTTGGAAATCTCAAACAGATAACCCAACGGATAGGTAGAAATATATATATATATATATATATATATATAGTTATATATAAAAATTACAAGTACGCTCTCTCAAGAAAGACACCACTATAGAGCCTAGGTATTCGCTCAACCTATGCTCTGATACCAAGTGTGACGACCCGCCTTTCTCTCCACAGAAAGACGCATCATTTTTAAGAAAGAAAGAGATAGAGTAGAGAAAAGATAGAGAAGAAAGAAAGAATAACATCAGAATCTCAACAGCGGAACGAACAAATTATATTAATCA
Source organism: Allium cepa (assembly GCA_030765085.1). Classification (NCBI taxonomy): domain Eukaryota; kingdom Viridiplantae; phylum Streptophyta; class Magnoliopsida; order Asparagales; family Amaryllidaceae; genus Allium; species Allium cepa. Next base: position 602,603,230 of record CM060943.1, on the reverse strand, counting down.
CATAATATATTACATAGTATAATATACATCAGAGTTACACAGCTTAAACAATACATACTAGACAGTTATAAACACCTGTCTAGTTATACAACTCAATACAGAATACAGACACATGACTCAGAGAACACACAACGGAATACTATATATCTATACGCTGAAGGCTCCTGCTCCATTGCTCCTCCAGAATTCGTCAAACCTAACCTGAATCCCTTGGCTACTCGTAAAAATTTGAGTACGCAAGAGTTTATGAAAAACAAAATAAACTCCGGGTCAAACATGGGTCTGGTGTGAGTAAACGGGTTAAAGTTGCTTAACTTTTAAAACTTTTGAAAGAAAAGGTATCACGTAAGACTTCCCACACATAAACATGGGTAAGTTTTTACCTTACGCTAACCAAAACATTTGATAGGAAATCCAGTGATATTATAATAGGGTCTAGGGTTTTCAAATAAATAAGAAATAGCAGAAATTGTTACATTTATTAAATTCTAGCTGCTAGCCACAAAAGTGGGTAATACAATCAAATCTGATGGCACTTATAGGATTTTGGATTCCATACAATGGCAGGGCTACTGGGGTACCGCCCGTCACAGTACGGGGCCTAGATCACTGTACCAAGGATTACTTCCAATCCCTTGCAACACAAAGCCGGAACCATTCCTTACTGAACAGTTCCGAATAAGATAACCCCACGGTTGTAGCAAGCAACCGCCCACACAGCCGAATAAAAAGGGACTCTAGACAGGGGTTCATCTCATCCTACTTGGGCATGACCCACTTAGCCTTGCTGCACCTCCCCTATTTTAGCCATTTCCGGTTGAGGAGGCTTGAGGCTACGATTACCTTTATAGAACACATCACTTAGAATGCTCATCGTCCACCCGACGATGTTCTGAAAGCATTCAATCCATACAAGTTCATTTCGGGTTCGAACAAAACCGAAGGCATTGTCTCGTTACACTCATTTTGGAATCACCCTCGGAGTTAACGACAATAACCCTTGCACTCTAAATCTTCATCTTCACTTGAGATTCATGACCTATCGTAAATTTGGATCGATGTGGTTTTCGGATACCCAAATATGGAAACCCGATGCCGGTCTCATCGAAATCCAAAACGTATCTTTTAGGTCCAAGTTGTTTAAGGTTAAACAATTCAATTCAATTCATTACTTGAATTCACACAGCATTAACATAGATAAATTTCACACATTTATCACAGATATATCCAAATATCATATCACAGAATATCATAACATATCATTCCAATAGTTATTAACTAAATCAGATATCCAACTCAAACAATCATCCATAAGCAACCATTATTAATCCATATTATAATTAATTTAATCAACTTAAATTAAATTAATTACTTAAGAATTAATTATCAAACCTTGCTTAATCAACCATTAATTAATTACAATCCATTTAATTATTTAATCATTCCTTTGGATATTAATCACTCTTGATTAATTATTCATCAACTACAAAAAGTAATTATCCTTTAATTAATTTCACAAATTAATTATCATTAATAGTAATTAACCTTTAATTACTCTCATTAATTATATTGATTAATGATCCTTAATTAATTACTTCCATTAATTAATTAACTATAATTAATTTCATTATTCCTTAATTAATTACATTAATTAATCATGCTTAAATTAATTGCTTCCATTAACCAACTTAAAATAATTATAAACAGTAATTAACTATTCTAAATTACTTTTAATTACATTTATAAATCCTTTGATTTATTTCACCAAGTAATAAATCCTTAATTACTTTACAAGCAATTATCCTTTTAAATTACTTCCCATTAAGTAATTTCCCTTATCTCAATTACATCCAGAAATTGATTCATCAATTACTTACCTTAAGTAATTACACTTTATCAAATTTCATTAAGTAAATATACTTAATCAATTACCAAGTGACTATCTTTAATTAATTAACAAATTAATTAACTTAATCACCTTCACCTCATAAATCATAACTGAGTAATTCATCCCTTAATTACTCTTTAAACAAATTAATTAATCCTTAATTACAGATTAATTATCCTTCAATTATTAATTAGTAAACCTTAATTATTAATCAATCCTTTAATACAAAGTAATTAATCCCTAATTATTTTTATAATTAATTAATAAACCTTAATTAACTAATTAATTAATTATCTCTTAATCATTAATTAATAAAACTTAATTATTAATTAACAATCTTAATTACAAATTAATTAATCCATAATTACCAATTAATCAATTCCTAATGATAATTAATTAACCTTAAATAATAGTTAATTAATTCTTAATTAATCTTAATTATAGATTAACAATCTCTTAATTATTAATCAAGAAAACCCAATTATTACTTAATAAAACTTTATTAAGTACTAATTAATTACTAGTTTAATTAACCCTTAATTACTTAATTAATTAATAAATAATTACAAATTAATTAATTTCTAATCAATAATTAAGCCATCATAATTATTTGTTAATTTAATTAACTATTCTTAATTAATTACTTAATTAATCCTTATTAATAATTAATTTAATTAATTAATTAAACTTAAATTAATTTCAACTTATTAAAATCCTAATTATCCTTAAGATAAAACATTATCTTTAATTATCTTTAAAAACATTTTATCTTAGTAATTAATTTACTTAATTAAACAATTAAATAAGTTCAAAATAAATTAGTCATTAATTACTTATCTCTAATTATTAATTAACAATCCTTAATTTCAAATTATTAGATCACCTAAAAACCTTAATTGTTAATTTATAAATCACTAATCATTAACTAATTCAATTAATAAATCACTCTTTAATTATTCCATTAATTATCAAACTTATATTAAGTTATTTTTTAAGATAAAACATTTCCTTGTAAATTTCCTTTTTATATTTCAAATTTAAATTTGAAAATAACCTAAGGATTTAACTTAAAACATTTAAAACAATCATACAGATTTATTTATACAAACAATTCATTTCAAAGAATGAATTGAAATAAATTGATTTAACTTAATTATTAAAATTTAAAAACTTACTTTCAATTAATTTTTTCTAAAAGACTGGTTAAACATTTTACTTAACCCATATGTACGTGAACTAAAACCAAGTACACCTTCCTCTTTTTTCTTATTAAACAGTTTAACTTTAATTTAAAACTGTTTGGTTACAAAAACTGGAAACTATTAAAAATTTAACAGTTTTACTTAAACTCTTACATTTGACCCTAGGAATCACTCGAGCCAAAACACAATCCACATGAGTCTTCCCCGAGACAATTGCCATTCCAAAACTAAATCATTCACTGACACTTCTTACCACCGTGCAACTTGCACCACCTACGATGATCCTCCTACCATCGCCAAAAACTCCCACACACCCACGATCGCTCCAACAACCCATCACAATCATCATCACGCTATCACAAACCATAATTCCAAAACTAGGTATCCAGTTGAAACAGGAACTTCAAACAATTGCCAGAAAAACACATCGCCCCATGGATTCTAACCATCGGAGGATGAACCACCTCGTCCACACCTTGTCGAACACCTACGCAACCAAACCCTTCCACCTCGACCCACTTGATCAACCATAGGTGACGAAACGATTCCCAAATCAGACTCTGAACCAAACTAGGTTTAAAAACTAAATCACCACGCCGCCGTCGCCACGACCATCAGAAACATTCCCTGACATTTTTTCCAAGCACCCTGATCGTTTTTATCCCACTTTTTGGTCAAAGCTGGAATATCTACAAATTGTCAAGGAATGATGGATGTCAGAATTGGAGATCGATTGGAAACAAGGTTGCAATCGATGTCGTTAAAATTTGGCCGAACTCCAATCAGGACGGAATCGATTGGAGATGATGATGAGGACAAGGGAAGGCTATGTTTCAAGTTTCAGATTAATCGGAGGTCGTATGCATAAGATATGGATGGATTAAGATGCGCAAGGCACGGTTCGAATCGATACATTTCGTATCGATCATCAAGTAAGTATTTCGAATCGGTACCATTCGTATCGATTGGCACAAGTTCGACTCGATCACGTTCGCATCGATCAGCAGAGGATGTTTCACATCGATACATTTCGTATCGATCGAAAGTTGGTGTTTCGAATCGATAGTGTTCGTATCGATCAAAGGCAGGGCAGGGTGAAGGACTTCGAATCGATACTGTTCGTGTCGATCAGCATGGACACGACTCAATGATTTCATATCGGTCAGGAAGGAAGAGATGGTTCGTGCATGCCCGGCAGTTCGTATCCATGGAGCAGCGTCTCATTCGAATCGATCAGGTTGGAAGGCTAGATGGATTTCGACTCGATGGCAACGCACCCAGATTGGTAGGCAAGCATGCAGTGGCTTGTTCGAATCGATACGATTCGTATCGATCAGGATTAGGACAGGTGGTGTATTTCGAGTCCATGATCTCGTATCGATCACCAGAGCTCAGTTCGACTGCATCAGGTAAAATCTCGCTCGTATACATCACATGACGTATGTCCCAATCACACAGCAATCGCAACAAACGTAACAATCATAACAAACAAACTAATCAAAGCAATCATAGCAATCATTATTATGGTCTCACATTACACCAAGAAGCCTTTGGATATACGATAAATCATGTGACCACCACTAAGGTCGGTGTTTGGTCCTATACCATCACTATGGTACTTCCATCACTAAAGCGATCTAGACCACCAATATTTTCCATGGTGTATAGGCGAACACTATCACACACCCTCGCTCCATGAGCACACATTATGTGTAATACCTTAAAATTTTGAGTTACATTGCAATTAATTATTATTAATATAAAGGTGATAATTTTGAAGTTAAATGGGTAAATAATTTTATTTGACTCAAGGAGGGATAAAATGGTCGTTTTTCTAACTATGGAATTTGATGATGAAAGTTGCGCTATTGTAACCTACTATTTTTCATGATTTGCACGATATATTCACTTGGCGGATTTGAAAGTCTTATGAAGGAGATACAAACAAATTTACGTTTAGCTGATTTGGTGCTAATTATTCAGAATTTGAATTTAATTTTAAATTGGGCTGTTACCTTTTTACCTCTGCCCATAGATAATAACCCAGGCCATATATTCTTTTCTTTCTAACCATTTTCACCAGTTCATCAATTTTCCCTCTTGTTCATCAAATTTTAAATACGAATATCTTGTACATTTCTCAATGGATTTGTATGTAACTAGCAGCAAACTGAAGAACATAGAGAATACTATAATTACAAATAACTTTGGAGGAGGCACTCGAAGAATTGGAGGCACAATTGATTGGACAATAGAGGACTGAAAGTTAGAAGGCAATTTGATGCGTAATTTTTCTCTAATCTTCAATATAACACATAGTTTAATGGTATAATGATGGTTTAGATCTGATTATATGCTAAAATGTGATTAATAATAATTTACGTTAATTTACAGGACGAAATTGTAGGCAAATTGAAGCAACGATGACTAAAATCTAATAAGCATTGTTTAATTACTCTGGATGAAATTTTTAACCCGAAATCCATGTTAAACTAATCCAAACCTTATATAAAATCCTAGTATAATTTAAATACATCGAATATAAACAAATTAGAGAAGGTTTGGAATGAAATGGAGGAAGAATGGAGGAGAAATGACATGGAACAAAATGAAATAACGACCAAGCTCAGCACAGGTCGACTATCCTCGACATAATTATTTGACCTATGGGTTAATCGATTATCGATCATTCCCCAAGCGGTTAAACCATTAGCTCATTTTTAGTCCAATTTTTGAACCAAAACCCAAAATGGGGCATATCGTGTCGATTCGAGCTTCGTGGCATCTTAGGAGACAATTGTTGATGCTATGGATTAAAGGAGGATTATGTGGATGTTAACCATTACATGGGGCTAAAATTGTATGTTTATGCCCCAATAGAATTAATTTGATGTCGTTGGGATATGAAAGCCGTGGTGCATGTAGGTCGTCAAGAGGCGACCTTCTAGCATAATAGGCGGATCTAGGGAGTTTTCTCTCTTGCAGCACATAAAGTAGGTCCATGGAAGAGAGGATGATAAGCGATCCTATGGAGAAAATGACGCGGGATCCAGTTCGTGAATTCATTTGTTAGTAGAAGCGGGAATTAAGCGATCTTATAGTGTATATGACGAGTTCAAGATGCGAGCCTATTACGCATAGTTTTATAATATGATCCTTCACCATAAATGGCACAACCAAATGTGTACATATTTGAGTATGATATATTTTACAGTGTGTAAGGTGGTTTCGGGATGTGTTAAACACTTGTTAGTTATAACACTATCTTTGTAGCATACATGGCGTATGTATGATTCACTCGCTTAGGCTTATATCTAACCTACTCTTAATTTCCATTTTACTTACACCACTAGGTTAATGGAGTTTTATGTCTGGTGGAATAGGAGGTATAGACTCTTATGTATATACTGTAAATATGTGTTAAACTTGGTTGTTTCTTATGTATGGATTGGATTTGATTGGTAATGTAAATACATATGTATATGACATTATGATACACTATTGTGTTATGAAATGATAATAATTATTAATATTATATTTTTATTTCCCTCTGCTATGAGATTTTGAAAGCTATTAGTTAAAACCATGCTTATTTGTTTTCATCATACCCTAACAACTTGTCTTTTTCGGCTTTCGAGGTGTTAACATCGGTTTGACAACTAAACCCAAGAGGCATAAAGGTTAGGTTGTTACATTTGATATTAAAGCCAAACATACCGTTAGTTTAGGGATTATGAACATACTGAGAGTGCATATTCATATTTTCTATTAGATTTGTACATAAATGTTATGTATGAATCAAGCACATATGCACAAATCATTACTATTCCAAAATTGTTTACAATCTATTGGTGAGTTGCTAATGAAGTGCATTTTTATAGATAACTGAAAATGAGTAATTTAGTCAAAACTAGAACAGAGATGAATGCAGACAATACCGATGGGGTAGAAACCATAATTAAGACTATATATATATATAAAGTTTAAAAATTATTCTCACAAATCAAAATGATTATACTACATGAATTGTTCATTTATTAAAACAATTCAAATTCACATTTCCACTTGTCACAAAAATTAAATTTTATTTTGAATGAGTAATGCAGCCATTGAATTATAGTGAGTGTTGGATGAGTGGCGAGGTAGTTTGATCATTTAGTCAACTGTGCAGCCAATCGATGGGATCATTCACTATAAATCAATGGCGAGGCAATACCCTTATATTATTTGAAAATTTTGAAACTGAGTGTGCTAATTTTAAAATGTTAGCATGAATTTGAGAGCAAGTTTTGTTTTAAATTTTGGTTGTATTATAAATTTGTTGGCGTGAATTTGTAAAATTCTTTTGGAAACAAGTTTGAATTACCTATCAACTTTAGTTAGTTTTATGTTGATAATTAGATGGAAATTTAATTTTTGTGACAAGTGGAAACGTGAATTTGAATTGTTTTGATAAATGAACAATTCATGTAGTATAATCATTTTAAACTATGAGAATAATTTTTAAACTTTATATACTAGATCCCCTGAAGTTAATATTTAAATATAATTCAGGAGCTATCTCAAAGCCACGAGCTAAGCAAATACACAACCCACTAAATCCATAACCACCACTACCATCAAAGGTATGGTTCCTGCCCAAGCACCACCAACTATTGACTTTCCTAAGCCATATAGGGGCATTTCAAGTCTTATTGGGATGCCATATGTTGGGATGGAGCCATATTTGATGACTCAGACATGGCTGAATAACTGTGAGAAGATTTTTAATTTATTGGGACTTTGTGATGTTCCCAGGAGGAAAATGGCCTCTTGGCATTAACAAGGTGAGGCAGCATGTTAGTGGGAGGTAGTGACGACCGAGGTAGAGCAGTACACTATTACATGGGGTATGTTTAAAAGTTTGAGATAAATTTCTTTTCTGGAGTAGAGGGATTCACTACTGGAGAGGTTTGTTCACTTGAAACAAGGAGAATGACAGTTGGAGACTAGGTGGGTCAATTTAGTGAATTGGCTAGGATTGGCTTTGAGTTGGTGGACACTCAAGAAAAGAAGGTGTTGGATTTTGTTAAGGTTTTGAACTCGTCTTTGAGAGAGAAAGCATTGAATTAGGTCCCATATGGAATAACATCTGAAGGGTTAGTAGAAGTTCATTATCGAATTCCATGGATGCAGGATGGGTCGAGTTGGTTAAGGTAGTGGAGAGGTAACATCAAAATAAGCTTAAAAATAATGGACCTCGAGGCTGTAAGAGAAAGATGTTAGTTATATTATGTAAGAGGCGTTAGAAGGTGGGGTACATCATAAAGAACTACAAGATGAATCTGTCGAAGGGTAGGTGCTATAACTATAATCAAGTGGGATATCTGTCGAAGAACTGTAAGGAAGCCCCAGGTCAATAAAAGATAAAGTGCTACAGTTGTAACCAATATTGTTGCATGAAAAGAGAGTGTTTAATGCTCTAGAAGGAAGGATAGGTGACTAAGGCATATGCTCCAGTTGCCTTTCCAACTTCTAGTATTGTGCCACTGATGGTTTAGGAGAATGGGAAGTAGATTATTATGGAAGGTGTATTGACTATATTTGCTTCCCGTGTTCATACTTATTTGACATTAGTGCATCCCATTATTCATAGCAAGTGCATTAGTCGATAGTTTAACCCTTAATTCAAACATCACGCATGAATACATTTTTATGCCTGAGGGATCGATATGCCTACCTATGATATGTCATAATTTGAAGTTGGTTACACATAGTTTTATATTCCCTTGTAATGCATATGTACTTAGTTTTTCAAGGTACACATTGATTTTGGAAATGGATTGTATGTTGTGCAATAGGGTAGTATTACATTATGACAAGAGGGTAGTTTTTTGGGGAGTGATAAGAGGCCTAATTTGTCTTGGTGTTGCAAGACTGATATTTATGTTATGGTGACTTACTTATATTCTCTTGACCTATCACATTAAGAGTTATCATCTATACCTATGGTGGAAGATTATCCAAATGTACTCGAATAATTTTTTGATCTAATTTCCTGAAGAGAAATTGAACTTTAGATCGATCTTGAGAAAGATGCTAGATTTGTGGTAATACTTCTTATTTATATAGCTCCAAAGAAGAGAAGAGAAAGGATAAACAATTTTTATAATTTCACCGATGGGATTTATTCCGAGAAGTATTTTAGAATAGGAAGCTCTTGATATTTCTGCCAATAGGGTAGACAACCATAGGTTATGCATTGATTTTTGAGAATTAATAAGCTGACAAGGAAAAACCGCCATCCCATACCTAGCATTAACAACCTCTTCAATTAACTAGTCAGAGCGAAGGTTTTCTCTAGCCTCTATCTAGACACTTGATTTCACTAGTTGAGAGTAGCTGAAGACAGTATTTCGAAGGCCACATTTTGTACTTTTGATGGATTATTTGAATGGGTGGTCATGCCATTCGGGCAGATTAATGTTCTAGCTTGTTTTGTGGATTTGATGAGTAGAGTATTTTAAGAGCATTTGAATAAGTTTGTAGTGGTTTTCATAGATGATATATCATATATTCTAGAAGTTAGGAAGAACATAATATTGATTTGAGAGAAGCAATGCATGTCTTGAGAAAGAATCCGTTGAATGCTAAATTCATGAAATGCCACTTCTGAAAGAATGAGGCTTGTTTCTTTGGGAATGTAGTATCAGTAGATGGATTAGTAGTAGACCCAGGGAAAGTGGTCACAGTAAAAAATTTGAAGACACTTAAGAACACTTCAGAGGTCCATAAATTTTTAGGTTTAATGGTATTTTATTGGAAGTTTATTAAAAACTCTACAAAGATATCAACAACTCTAACTCGTTGAGTAAGAAGAACCTGATTTGAAATTAGAGCCTATAGTGTAAAGTAGCTTTTATTCGATTGAAGGAGTTGGAATAAGTGCTCCAATTTTGACTACATTATATGGTACCAAGCCTTTCACCTGTATAGTGATGCATGCGTACTGTCTTGTTGTTGTCCTTATGCAAGAAGGGAAGGCAGTGGCGTATGCGAGTCGATAACTTAAAACTCATAGGTGGAATTTCTGTGATGTGGAGCTGGCTACTATTATGTTTGCATAGAAATCTTGGAGGCACTATTTGTTAAGCGAGAGATTCAAGCTATTATGGATCATAAGTCACTTATGTACTTATTCTCCTAGAAGGACTTAAACTCGAGATAGCAACAGTGGATGAAGTTCCTATCACCATATGATTTTAAGATCACTTATAATCCAAGGAATGGGAATGTATTTATTGATGCCTTACATAAGAGGCATGCTGAGTTGAGTGTTATGCTACTAGAATGGAAACAAGTGGAGTTTATTTTGGATTTTGATTTTTGACCCCAGTCAAAATATGCAACTGGTTTGTTGGCAGTGATGGCAGTTTAACCTACATTGATGGATCATATTAGGATTAGTCAAGGACAACACATATAGGGGCAAATGGAATGGGTTGAATGATTAGGTCATTTGGATCGTTACTTCACAAGCTACAAGGGTTACTTGCGAAGAGATGGAAGGTTATGTATACCATATATAAAGGAGTTGCTAAAGGAAATTTTGGGCAAGTGTCATCATTCTAGGGAGACAATTCATCCAAGAGGAGAGAAAATGTACCGAGATGCGAAGAGGACACTCTACAAGCTTGGGATAAAGATGCATGTGGAAGAGTTGTAACAAAGTGTATGACATGCAAAAGGATAAAGGAAAAGTAGAAGAAGTTGAGTGGGCTATTACTTCCATCTGACATACCATGATGGAAGTAGGACTGCATATGTATGGACTTTTAGATGGACTACGTTAGAGTAGGAGTGGAAACGAAATTATATTGATTATAGTGGATCGACTCACAAAAAGCGCATATTTTATTCCAGTGAAGAGTATGAGAATGGAAGCTACACTGGCGACATTATATATCGAGGAGGTGGTTCGATTGTATGGAGTTTTGGCAAGTATAGTAAGTGATCAAGACCCACTTTTCACAAGTTAATTCTAGAGAAGTCTATAGGATGCACTAGGGATTGAGCTAAATCCAAGTAAGGCATATCATCCGCAAACCAAAAAACAGACTAAGAGGGACAACCGGGTGTGTGAAGACATATTGAGGATGTGCATATGGGATTTTGGTGGATTTTAGGAGGATCACCGACCTCTAGTGGAATTTTCATATAACAACAGCTACCAAACTAATATAGGAATAACATCAGTTGAAGCATTGCACAAAAGGCCATGCAGGTCACGTTCGTGTTAGTGGGAGTCTACAAATAAGATAATATTAGGGAAAAGATGGTTAGAGTTGCTACAAAGAAAGTGGCGCTAATTAGGAAGAGGATGAAAGCTACATAGGGGCAAAAGTCATATGCCGATAAGGGATGGACAAATATGGAGTTTACGTTTGTAGGTTTCATATTGTGAAAATTTCACCATCGAAGAGTTTAGTGAGATTTGGGAGTTCCATGAAGTGGGCATGCTGATTTGATGGTCCATTTCCATGTTGGAGGGAATAAGGAGTTTGGCATTTAGTGTGGAGCTTCCAAAGAAGATGGCGGGAGCTCATAATATATTCTTATTTCACATTTAAGAAAATGTGTACATGATCTGACAACTATAGTTGAGCCTAGTTAATTTGATAAGGTAGAGTTATAACCTGAGCCAAGTTTATCCCATGGTCCAATTTTCACTGTCGAATATGGGGTGAAACAACTTAAGAATAAAGTGGGGAAACTAGTTAGAGTGTAATGGGGGAACAACTCAGGTGACAGTACATATAGCCCGAAGAGAAGATGAAGGCTACTCGTTCTCAATTCTTTTCTAGAATGTTCAATTATTTATTGTGTTTCTTAAGATTAGATCATTCTTAACTTATAATTGGATGCTTTGAGTGATTTGGTTGTTAGGATAGACTACTTTTACATTTAAGATCATCCTATGTGATGTTTGAGACATGACTATTGCATTCATATAGGACTATATGCTTATACTAGGAAGTTTCACATATGATATGTCATCTTATCGCATTCATGTATGATGCATTACCTACATTATTATATTGTAAGTATATAAATTGGAAGTTATATGGCATCAGTCATTCCCATATATATATATATATATATATATATATAATCGATTCTCTTAAGCTAGTTGAATGCACATGATGATATGGTTGTTTACTGGTTGTTAGATATTTGACAATATGAATATTATATTTCATTTATCCATTCCTTGTTAATTTTGGAGATGAAATTGTTTTAAATGAGAGAATTCATATCCCAAAAATTTAAGATGTGCTATAACTAAATATTATTAATATAGCAATAATAAATATTCAAGTTACATTGGTAAATAATTTTATTTAAATTAAGGAAGGGTAAAATGATCCTTTTCCAACTTTTGAATTTGATAATGGAACCTACGCCACTTGCAACTGGCTTATTTTTCTAATCCATATGGTATATTTATTTGCTAGATTTGGAAATCATATGAAGGAGATATGAGCGAACTTGTAATTAGCTGATTTGGAGCCAATTATTCAAAATTTGAATTCAAATTTAAATTGGGCCGTTACCTTTTTCTGTCTCCCTAAAAATACCAGCCTTAGTCATATGTTCTTCTCTTTCGAAATATTTTCACTAATTCACCCCTTTTCCTCTTCTTTATCAAATTTCAAATGCTATTATCTTGCCTAATTCTTGATGGTTTGCACAAAGCCAGCGGCATTCTAAAGAGCGTAGAGAATACTGTGATTGCATACAACTGTGGAGGTGACATTTAAAGGATTAAAGGCGTAGGAACCAAATAAAGGAAGACTGAAGGTTAGAAGGCAATTCGAAGAGTGATTGTTCTCTAATTTTTGATATAATGCAAAATTTGATGATGTAATGGTGGTTTGGATCTTATTATATGCTAAGACGTGATTAATAATGAATTATATTGATTTATGAGATGAAATTGTAGGCAAAATGAAGAAATAGTAATCGAAACAAAAAAAGTTTTATAATTTAATAACTCTGATTGAAGTCTATAATCTAAATTCCATGTTAATCTATCCAGACCCGAAGTAAAATCCTTGTATAATTAAAGTATATTGAATATAAAACAAAGTGGTGAAGGTTTGAAATAAAATGGTGGAAGAGCGAAGGAGAAACAACACAGTATGACACGAAATAACAACCAAACTCACCATAGATTGACCATTAATGACATAACTGGTTGACCTATGGGTCGGCTGGTCGATTAGCCATACTGACAACGGTCGACTGGTAAGCTCTGTTTGGGTATGTTTTTACTCTAGACCCAAACTAGACCATATCCTATCGATTCGAGCTTTGATTCTTCTATTTCTAGCAACTTTTGGAGGCATCTTCGGACACTTTGTCAATGCTGTGGGTTTAAGGAGAATTATGTATATGTTAATCATTGTATGGAGTTGAATTGTATCTTGATAAAATTAGTTCATTGTTGATGGAATTGTGTACAAAATATATGGCATGGGTATGTGGCCAAAAGGCAATCCTATAGCTCAGTGGGCAGGACTAGGGTTGCTCTCTTATAGTGCATGAGGCAGATTTAGAGAGGAGGGTACGATAAGCTATCCTATAGTGCACGAGAGGTGGGATCCATTTCACATATGATGCAGATGTTAAGCGGTCTTATAACATATGTGACAGATCTAGGACGCATGCCTAATATGTGATTGTCTGACAATAGGATCATTTAACGTAGACATCGGGACTGTATGTATATGGTTATTTGGGTATGATATGGTTTATAGCATGCAAGGTGGTTTCAGGACATGTTAGACACTTATCATATTATAGCATTATCTTTGTAGTATATATGGAGTAGATATGATTCACTCTCTCGGACTTATTTTTGACCCACTCATATTTTCCTTTTACTAATACCACTGGGTTGATTGAGCTTGAAGGTGTGAATGAATGAGACGTAGACTTTTATATATATTGTAAATACTATAAATATGTGTTAGAGTTGGTTGTTACTTATGTATGGATTGGGTTTGATCGGTAATGTAAAGACATATCTATATGACGTAGTGATACACTATTGTGTTATTAAATGATAATGGTTATTAATATATAATTATTATTTCCTTTCGCTGTGAGATTCTAAAAGTTATTGGTTAGAACTATGTTTATTTCTTTCATTGTATCCCAATAACTTGTATTTTTGGGTTTTTTAGATGTTAATATCGGTTTGGGCATTGATACCAAGCATTGAAAAAGGAGTGTTGTTACATTATATCTCCCAGTTGCCAACGATCTCTTTATTATATGACTCAATGGTAGAACACATTACATTCCACTCCATCGCTTCACATCGTCGAACATGCTCCTTGAACCATCACTAAGTCTTATAAGATCACTCGAAGTACTCGATCCAATTGACTTACATTATTGATTTGTTGAAGTTTAAAACACCCCCACTTAGCCCCTAGGATTTCCTTTATTTGACCTGAAGCAAACCATTATTTTCCCTAGGCATGCCTCGAAGTCAACCTAGAGAATACCCTCATCTATATCAACATTATATTGATTAGCCAAACTTCATAACTCTGCTTCCATAGGACCAATCACTGAGCGATAGATTATTAATGCTCCTCTAGCAGCCACAACCCCACCATATTGATCGCATCACCATTGGAGCAGATTGGTGATTGGCCGATGGTGGCTTGCTTTCGTTGAATCATCTCGTATTCTACTCCATTTGTCCCTAAGCCACTCTACCCTAGACCCGAAGTGAACTCTCAAATCTTCATATAGAATGCACCCAAAAGTGTCCCCACTAATTCTTTAAAGCATCATCTGCCGATGCCGAACCATTTGATTTGGGACAGCCAAATTTTGGCTAAGTTCAACATCTTCGCTCCATGTCGACTTTTCTCCAATAAAATCTAAAGTGTTACTTCCCCAAGCCCAAAGTTCCTAACTCAATGCTGTAAAACAAGATTGATCGGTAGTGCACTATCTAAAATCATTTTTATTTTCACCATATCTTCAGGTCTAACTAGTCGAACATCGCGCGATCGATTTTGTAGTGACTTACCCCTATCACAAACTCCCTCAGCCGATCATATGACTTTTTGATAATTTAATTAATCGGTGGTGATCAATCGATGGTGGTCGATCACCCAAGAAACCTGTCATCTTTTCTGCATTATCTGATTTGATCCCCTCTCTGATCTAGTGTCTTAACTCTCCATGCATTTTTTTTACATCAATTCGACCTCAAACACTCTAGAACTGGTAGATACTCCAAAATGCATATCGACGCACCAGATCCTGACTTAAGCAATCTAACATGCCAAAACTACCAAACAAGCATCATATCATCATAATATAATCAGTACAATCATCATAGCACCGAAATTAACTTAAATTACAAAATAGCACATCCATAAGAACACATATGCAATCTTTAGGTCTAAATCAATTTTTAGATATTAAATTCATTTTGGAAACATGGCTGAGTTTAAATCTAGTCCTGACTTTATAATCATTTCAAAAACATAGTTTAGTACTATATTTGCAATCATAGTATAGTTGGAGACATAAATCACTCTCCTAGATACCAAATAGCACAAAAGTCAAGGTAGATCTGAGATGAACATCAAATGACTCGAATTCCAGCACTCAAATAGTATTTATCTAATCCCCTTGTTAATCTCTCTTTAGTTGCTTGATTGGCTAAATAAATTAAGGTCTAAGATGGCTTTTGGCTAGGAAGACGATTAATGGAGGTTTTAGATAGTTTTTAAGAAGTGTAATAATGGTCAAGGGTTGTCCTATCAGGTCTAATTGACTGAGATGGTGGAATGGATTAATGGGCTAATTATGGGCTTAGTTTGGTGACCCATAAATCTTTGCAAAACCTATCTAATTTCAAATTGTCATATCTCCTAAACTGTAAACCCAAAAATATAATATGACAACACTACGGATAGAGAAACCGTTATATCTTTCATTTGAAAGTAGTTTCAGACCCTGATTCGGCTAATATCAAAAGTTATAATAATTACAATTTTTCAAGACCTAAATCGTCCAATAAAATTTCTAAGGCTAAAAAATGTCGACACTCAATATTCTCTAAATATATCTTAATTCGACCCAATTTGGTAATGAAAAATATATTTTACGATCCGTCGATAAAATGTAGGTCGTTACATCCACCCCTCCAGGATTTTCACCCTCAAAATCCCAACTAAAAAAAATTACCTCAACATTATAGATACCAACCATGCCACCATTTGAACAATCATATCAAACATCAAACATGCATACATAAGTAAGCAATAATCCTAAGCAAATACCTCTATATGTAAGGTACTAATTAGCAATACAACATACTGAGTTGAAAAGTAAATGTGCTAAATGAAATATTACCAGTAAAGAGCTTCAGATAAGCGGTCCACCCGCTCTCATTGGTCTACCATATGTTAATGCCCTTGCTTTCATCCCACTAAACTTTTACCGACTACATTGTCTTCCTCTTAATTAAGTTGCTTCATATTCCGCTCGACTGTACGAATCAGCTTTCAAGGCCTTGATGCTTTAGGTTCAACTTCTATATCCTTTAGAATTTTTGATGCCACAATCATGCCTAAGTCAGGTACAAACTTCCTAAGATGAGAAATGTGGAACATAATATGCCTTCCCTAAATCTTCTGAGGTACGTCGAGCCTATATGCAAGGTTCCCAATCGTCTTAAGTATGGGAACAAGGATCTAGGATTCTCGTTGCCAACTTCTTCTTAGTGCTAAATTGAACTATATTCTCCAATATGAGATCTTGACAAACACCATATCACCGATAAAGAACTCAAAATCATGTCTTCTTTTATTAATGTAGCTCTTCAGTCTATCTTGAGCAACATTTATTCATTATTAGATGATCGCAATCTTCTCCAAAATCTCTCTAATCATATCTGTCTCTAGTATCAGTTTCTTGCATGCTTCCTACCAACATGAAAAAATATTGCATGATCGGCTATACAATTCCTCAAATGATGCCATAACAATTCTCTACTAATAACTATTGTTGTATACAAACTCAACTAGATGCAAATGATCATCCCACAAGGCCACAAATTTGATAATATAAGATGACATGAGATTTTCTAATATACTATTCACTCTCTCAATTTACCCATTATTTTATGGGTAATAAACTTTACTCGAATGCATCTTTGCCCCCAGTGCCTCTTGTAAGCTCTTCTAAAATCTGCTAGTGAATAATGGGTCTCAATCGCTTATAATTCTCTTTGACAAACCATAGAATCACACTATTCATTTCACATACAACTCAACCAATTTGGATGTCATCCTATTAGACATGATAGGAATGAACCAGGCACTCTTCGTCATTCTATCAACAATGACCTAGATGCTATTGTACCTTCCTTTTGTCCTTGGCAACACATCGTTGAAGTCCATCGATTTATGTTCCTACTTCTATTGGGGGACCTCAAGTAGTTGTAACAAACCACTCGACTTCTTTTGCTTGGCTTTCACTAATTAGATGTTCATACACTCTGATACAAATCCCAGTGTCCTTCTTCATCCTTTCCTAGTCAAATGTTTGCCTTGTACCACGGTACATTTTATTGTCTTTAGGATAAATAGTCAATTTCAAATGATGGCACTCATGTGGCTCCTCGTCCTCGACCCACCGATATTAGGTACAAATAATTTTCCATCCTTATAGAGCCAACCAGCATGACTGAGTACGTATTACTTCATCTCTTCAGACTCTACTCTAGCCACTGTCTTAGGTGTGATCTCCACTATTTTAGCATCACATCTCTGGCTAGTAGCGATCCGCCCCGGCGGAGTAGGTCTGATTGTAAGGCTCGTCAACACATCTGGCTCTAACTCCCATTGAGGTCAAAAATCATAACTAGCAATATACTATAACTACGTCCACTCTAAGAACATAGCTCTTATCTAACATTCCCTTTGGTTAAATCATCAGCGAATGCATTTTCCCTTACTAGGCATATAGGAAATGTCAACGATTTATGGTCGGTGGATAGCTCAAACCTTCCTTCAAAAAATTAATGCCTACCATATCTTAAGTTCAAACACTACTATCAACTCCAAATCATGGGTCGAGCTTTTCCTCTCATGTGGTTTCAACTTCCAAAGAGCAAATACGACAACCTTACCTTTTTGGATCAATAGCGCACCCAAACCAATACCACAGGCGTCCATATATATTGTCAACACCTCATTCCATTTTAAATGACTAACATTGATGCACCATCATCCTTTCTTTCAGACCCATGAACGCATGCTCACATCTCGCATCTAAAGCTAAAGTATGATTCTTCTTCATCGATGGTTAACAGTGCTGCTACCTTTAAGAGGCTCTTTATGAATTATCTATAATTTACCACTAATCTAAGAAAACTTCTCAAATCTATTTCATTCTTGGGTATGATTCTAGTTATAGATTGTTTCTACGTTGGTAAGATCCACTATAATACCTTGCTTAAGAACATGACCCTAAAATCGCACTTTCCTCCTCCCCATTGAAAATTCAGCTTTAGCTGGTACTTTCTCAACACCTCAAGCACAATCCTCAGTTGCATCTTTTGTTCTTCTTCCATCCGATAAAAGAATAAAATATCGTCAACAAACACAAGTACATACTTATTTAGCTGATCTTTAAAAACATGATTCATGAGATCAACAAAGTATGTTAATGCATTGGCTAGGTGAAACGGCATAACCAACCACCCATAGAATACTGATGGCATACTAAATGAAATAATCAGTACACTCATCATCACCATTATTAGTTGGTGGAACCTCGTCGCTAAGTCCAGTCGAGAAAACACCTTCGTATCATGGAGCTAATCAAATAAGTCATAAAGTGGATACATTTTCTTTTTTGTCTTTTTTAGCCCACAGTAAACAGCACAAAGTATTGGGGAGCCATTTGCCTTCATGGGGAACGCTATGTGTGCTCTCCACTTGGATATAATACGATGAATGAATTCTTTCCTTAATAGTTTATTTACATGCACCTCGAGTTGACATTACTTTATATGTGCAATATGCCTCAATAGCATAATAAGTGACCTTGCATCCTTCACTAAGTCAATGTGAAACTCAATCTCTTATTGTAGTGGTAATCTGGTTACATCCTTGAATATGTCGTGATATTTCCTCACTACGGGAAATAATGATAATTCTTCATCCGAGGATTTAAGTGAATATAAGAAGCTAACCGTCATTGCATCCTCTAGCATGCAGTTCAACTCAAGCCTATGCTCATCGCATATTCCAATTGTCACCAATAGTCTTTCGCAGTCCACTTTAACTTCGTATTTCTTCAGCTAGCCAATCTCCACTATAATACTGAACCTAACAAAACTAAGTATGATGAAATCACACAAGAATGCACACACATGAATTGACAACACCAAGTCATGGCAAAACATATACAAATTAGTTGAAGCACCGATAGTTCATCACTACCGGAGGTCGGTCCAATAAGTCAGGTCTCAATCCTAGTCTACCTACTAAGCACTAGATATAAAAGTATATGATGCATTGGTATCAAATAGGATATAAATATACCATAAGCAAAAGGCATACATTAGATGATAATGCCCTTCCTTTTCTCCTTCGTCGTTGGAGAACTCAACGAAGTGGAAGGGCATTGAGTGCATAAGCAGACACCACCTACTTGTTCTTCAATAGCTTGGGAAATTCCTTCTTAATATGCCTAACCTAATCACAATTAATTTCTCGTCACTCTTATGAATCTTACATTCTTTGTTGAGGTAGCAGCTGTCTTTGTAGTTAAAGCAAACTGCCTCCCACTTGCCGTTCTTTCCATGGAACTACTCCTTTCCTTTATTGTTGTTCTATTTCCTTTTTCTACCCGTGCTCATTTGTGGCATATGCTCTTCTTTAGCAACAACATCCCAAGACTTCATATATTGACCATCATGTCATGGATCCTTCTTAACAAGCTTCTCGAGATCCATCAATATAGCCCACTAGCCATTCCTCAAGGTACTCGCAAAGCCCATAATAAATTTCACATTTTTTTAAATGAATTGTCAATAAAATACAACCCATACTTTGATAGCATATCGAATTCAGCTACATACTTTGAAATAGCCATCTTGCCTTAGTTCATATTAACAAACTTTTCAACAACACCGATTTCTGAGTAGCTAGCATGAACTTCTCCTTAAATCTAGCTTTAAACTGCTCCAAAGTAAACTTATCACTGGGAGTAGTGATCTTAAAAACATTCCACCATCCTATATCATATCCTTAAAGTCGCCTAGAGGCCAACTTCCTCTTCATCAAATCTTTTGACTCCAAGTCCCCAAAGACGTGTTCGTAGATGTCCAACCAATTCTGCACCTCCAAAGTCGATTCTGTTCCGAGGAAAGGCTTGCACCAAAGTTAGAAAAGTCCATGTCCAATTTTACAAAGTCGGCTTTGGGAGATTGCACTTGAGCACCACACTACTAGCATTAAGGGCGCTCACTTAGGCATTTTTAGCATGTTCATCATCGCCTCAACTAATAGAGTCTATTGTAGGGGCTAGCAACTTCCCTTGATCATGCTCCATCCTCTGATCTAGACATAGAGGTCCTTCTAATATTTCTTGTTTACCGTCTCATTCTTACAACATGTAATAATAATGATCGATCTCTCAAAAAGGAAAGTTACATAAATGGTACTCATGTATGCAATGTGACTTATATTATATATATTACTATATAGTTTTTAAAACCAAAATTTATAATGAGTACGCTCTCTCATATACCACTCGATCCATTCTAAGATGGTTACTCCTCCTTATTTCTAATGACTCCCATATCAACTTAGGTCATATCTCTACTAGGCTTCAGTACCAAATGTCATGAAAGCCTACACCTTTGATACCTAGTATATAAGTATAGTGTGCTCTAACGATACTCAACCGGCTTGGAGTGGTGGTCAAGGATAAAATAACAAAACTCTAAAGCAACGCATGCCGTATATCTTCCAATGTAGATGATAAAATATAATAACTAACATGGATATAAACATATGAGACAGATATGAATAATCAAAATAAATCATAGAAAACATCAGAGTAATAGGTTCACAATAGTTATACAGCATAAATAAAGTATATACATCATCAAAATAAACTCAAATATTATCCCTAATAATTATTAAGCATTGATAAAATCTCCATGGTGCTGCCCGGTGGAATAACAATAAGTTCTAAAGTAAAAATATGAATAAGCGTCAACCTCCTTCTCATCCTTTGAATAGCTCCTAATCTCAAATATGCTATCTAGTCTACATATTCATGAGTACTTAAGATAATAAGAAGCAAAACAAAAAACCATGAGTCTGATAACAGTCTGGTATGGACGATCTATAATCTCAAGATACTATAAAAATCGATATAGTAAAAGAGGAATATAAGGTATGGAGAACCATATCTTACATGTCCTTGGATCCAACAAGTTAGCACATAACACAATATATGTTATGCTATCATTATATGAGTGTATTACAATATGTACTATATAGGGGTCAGCGCACCTAACATGGTGATACCTACATCATGTGAAAACCATCTTAATAACTCATCAATCGAAGCAAACACAACAATCATAAGACAAATAACAATCAAAGTAATCGTAATAATCACTACTAAGATCCAAATCACCAACAAGATGACTTCAGGTATATAATAACCCATGTGACCACTCTAGGTTATGTGAGATACCCTAATATTTCTATGGAATGGATCTTAAGGCTATTATAGGGGATTTGAATAGTGCATTTAGACTTTTTAATACTTTAACTTGTATTTTCCAAACGTATCAATTATGAATCACAATCACAGGCAGATGATAATATAAATGCAAAATAAAAATTAGTAAAGTAAAAAAGAGTGACACTAGGAGTTTTTATGTTGGCTCGGATTCTCAATCCTACATCCAGCCCATTACTCGATACAGAATTTCCACTATATGAAAACCTTAAAATTCCATAGGTCACAAGTACACCAATAGAACTTGGTTTTGAATCAAGTGACAAGCACACCTATCTTGACTTTTCACGAGAGACATGATACATCTAGGCTCTTGACTTTCCATGGGTGGTTAAAGGCATCTATACGATCCTGACTTTCTAGGGATGGTAGGATACACCTATGCAATTCAAGAGTGGAGAGTAATTCTATAAGAAATCATATCTTTTGAATATAAAATTATGTAGTCTTCCGTACAATTATCCTATAGGCCTCTGACACTAGTTTATAATTGAATTTTTTTAAGAAATAAGATGCAATAAATTATAAGAAGAGAATTCAAGTAAGAACTCTCCGATCTTTCCTAGTTTATGAATTCATAAAGAATGTGAATGAAAGAATGTGAATTCACAATGTGATATGTGTGTGTGTGTATACATGTATATGTATGTGTGGGTATTAGGAAGAGAACTTGTTTTCAAAGTTGTAAAGAAGAATGAGCAAGAGAATTTTCTTTGGACTATATGTAGGAAATGAAGATAAGTGTTTTTTGGCAAAAAGGTGAAAGGATGTGTTTTATCATTTAAATTCAAAGGTTGCAACCAATGGCTAGTATGTCAACATATCTTCAAATAGTATGTAGACATGTACTTGTCAATTTCAGAACCCTGTAATTAACTATTATATTGACATATATTTTCAAGGTATGTCGACATATACTAGTTAATTTTGAAAAACACTTTATAAAAATTGTTTCAAACTTTATAATATTTAAAATTAATTTTAACTTTTTCAAAAAAATCAAAAGAAAAAATGAAGATTTTAAAAGGAGATATTTCAACGATATGTTACGGGGTCTTTAACAATTATCTCTTAGACTATTTTTAACTAACTAAATGTCTTGTGCTCTTTTCTTTGTTTCTTTATCCTTTTATTCCTTCTAGCATAGTCCTTGATTCTTTGTCTCCTTAATATTCTTGATTATTTTTCATCTCCTTGATTCATCTTCCTTTTTCGATTTGTTTTTTGACTCATTTGTTCTCCCTGATTAATCATGTTTCCTCTTGGTTTTCCTATTCGTACAATACTTATTGTATATATGTACTTCCTGTGCTACAAGCTACACAACTTAAGGAATCATTAGTATCAATATTTATATGGTTGTTGTCATTATAACAAATACCTATGATTCGACCAATCTCACTCTTTTTTATGATGGCAACCATCTAAATATTCTTTGATATGAGATATAACAATGTTATTTTATCCTTATTATAAATCCCCTTAGATTTATTATATCCCTCCGAGTTGAACTGTATCTATCACTCCCTTTATGTTTCTGACTAATATATCTCTCCTCCTTTGTCATTAATAAAAAATGGGTTTATTAATTTAAACAATTATCTAATTAAGAATTATAGGGTGATAGTACATAAATGTAAGTAATATTAGAATAGTGTGGATAATCAAAAAATGATAATAAGGCACAAAAAACTATATAAACACACAAACTTATAACATTTTTATCACTACAAACATTCATAATATACACTAAGCATTAGTTAAATTAGTTAATTTGAACATAGATAAATGAACACAACTAAACAATTACGATGCATTATAACATAATATCTATATAAAGGACACTTATGGTTGTGACAATTGGGGTAGGAGGCATAGAGATTTCCATTTCATTCAACCAAGTTTCCTTGAGTGTTGAAGATGATTTGTCCTATGCAGCACACATTAGAATTATCAACAATGATCCGGAGGTCCTCCTCCTCATCATTATCTATAAAGAAATTATGGATAACCAAGTTTTCTTCGAATTTGGGTTTAATAATGAAAATAAGGTTGGCTTGGATGTTAGTTAAGTGGTTTTGAATGTTCTTAATCATCCACCTTTGCATTTGTTGATCATTTTTTAATCTTATTTGAAGAACGCCCATCAGTAAGCATATGGAGTATACACATATTGCATTATTCAATTTTTTGTAGTTTTGAGAAGGCAAATCTTGTTGGCGTTTTGGATCTATTAGAATAATTTAAGGAATTTTTTACAGAAGAGAAATGGAGAAGAAATGGGTCAAAGGTTGAACTTATTAGGTTATATAATGTATTTTTAAATTCAAGAAATATGGAGTAGACTCAATTTTGGATGAAATGACATATCTGTCGACATAGACTCTCAGAGTACGTCAATGTACTTTTGATAATTTCCAGAACTAATATTTTATAAGAATATTTGTATATATTATATGTCTATTCTTTCCTATTATATTATTACTCTAAGAATGACCCAATTCCTAGCTTCCGACGTAATTTAATGGTTGTATTTTGTATTAGAGGTTTTGTTAAAACATTGACTGCTTGATTTTAGCATTTATGAATTCTACAGTTGTATTTCCTTTACTACACGGTCTCTTAGAAAATGATGTATTATGTCTATGTGTTTGTCCTAGCATGATTAGGTGGATTTTGGATAAAATTTATTGTGCAGGTATTGTATATTGTTGATTGATTAATGTTTAGGGAAAAATCTTTTAACGTTTGTTAGATGTATAAAATTTATACACATGCCAAAGATATAGATATATATTCTGCTTCTATTATGGACAAGGAGACAAAATTTCTTTTTACTGAACTAAAAACAAATAAGCGTCCTAAGATTGACAAATCCTACTTGTACTTTTTTTCTTCAGATTTGGAATGTGTATAATATGCATCACTATAAGATATTAGATCAAACATATCTTTCTTAGGTTAAAGTAGTCAATAGTCTAGAGTGTTACCTATGTGTCTTAGGATTATTTTAATAGCTTTAAGGTGTGTTACCTTTTGGTTTGACTGATATCTTGCACTGAGGCATATACTATGCATTATATTAGCTCTACTTGTAATGATGTAGAGTAGAGAATCAATCATTCCATTAAGGTAGGTTTTCCATTAGTATTTGACATTAGAAATCTTTTTACAAGTTCTTTAGCATAATTTATTGACTTATAAGTATTCAATTTTTTAATTTGTAGTCCTAAGTGGAAATTTAGTTCTCCCATATAACTCATTTCAAATTTATTTGTTATTATTTTTGAAAATTCCAAGTTTAGTTGTTCATTTTTTGAACTAAGGATAGCATCATCTACATAAATCTATGTTAAATTAATATCATCATAAAACCTTTATATAAATAGTATTGTATCTACTTTTTTTATTTTAAAACCTAATTAGATTAAGTAATATTTTAATCTTTCGTACCAAGCATAAGGTGCTTGTTTTGAACCATATAATGTCTTTTCAATTTGTGAACATGGTTAAGGAATTTTTCATCTTCAAATAGTGGAGGTTGTTCGACATATGCATCCTCCTTAATTATTTTGTTTAAGAAATCAATTTTTACATCCATTTGATATAGTTTAGAGTTCTTATTATTTGTAAAGAACTAATGTTTTTATAGCCTCTAGTCGATCTACTAGAGCAAAAGTTTCTTCATAATCTATACTTTTTTTTCTTGATTATAACCTTTTGCTACAAATTTCTCTTTCTTTCTCATAACTTCTCCGAGTTTATTTATTTTATATTTCAAACCCATCTAGTTACAATAGCCGATTGTTTTTCAAGTTGAGGAACAAGTTCCTAAACATCATTTCTTGTAAATTGGAGGAAGAATACATGAATCATATGATGATGCTGCTTTAAGATTTTTGGGTTCGTTTGCTGAAACAAATGTCACATTACTCATTCTTTTTAATTGGTTCCTAGTTTTTACAAAAGATTCAATATTTCCTAATATATTCTCTTTAGGATGATCTTTTGAAATTCTAGCTTTAGTTAGTTTATTCCCACTTATGTTTGCATTATTATTGTGTTCGGTTTCAATATTTTTATTATTAGATTATTTGTTTCTTCTTTGCCATTATCAATATTGACTACTTTAAAGTTTTCCTCAAATGAAATGTGTAAAGTTTTCAGTTGAGTTAATTTCTTGTACCATAAATTCTCTATGCTTTGCTTATGTTAGAATATCCAACGAATATTTCTTTACCTGGTTTTGCATCACATTTATCTAACTTACATTTGTATTATGTATAAAATATTTGCTTCTATAAACTTTGAAATAAGAAACTTTTGGCTTTTTATCAAAGAATAATTCATATGTTGTTTTCTTTGTTGGAGGTCTTAATAAAATTCTATTTACAAACCATCACAATAATTTCAACCCAAAATTCTTAGTTAATTTACTTACATTTAATAATGTTTAAGCACACCATTAAATAGTTCTTGCTAGGTCAGGTTTTAGTCTTTACTATTATGAATTATACATAGAAATTAATGACACTTGGCGATAGATTAGACTCTTGGTCAAGTATGCTAGTCATTATTTTAAAGATGGTCAAGTACATAAATAGAAAATTGTTTATGGATTAAGTCAGAAATTCACAAGCCAAATTTAACATAATCGGCTATTATAATTGGAAAAAGGGGATTTTTACTTATGCTTAATGATGAAGAACTACAATTCATAGTCCCCCTCTTAATGGTGGGTACATGCCTATTTATAGTGAATTTGAGACATGTGACACCCAAAGAAATACACGATTAAGATGTTGCAGACATGGCATGTTATTGAATTGACGCGTGGCATGGCTTCTTTCCAACTTCTTTATGATAACGTGTATTAATCTGACTAATTAGAGGTTGACCCATGGCCGATCAGAATATTGATTTTTTTATTTTCCTTAACATTCGATGGCACCATCCCAACCTACGGTAACACCATTCTCATCTGTGATAAACTTGATGCCTTTGAAATGCAATAACTTTACTTCTTCTGAAATGAGCTTCCATCAACTTGCGATAGCTTGAGATTCATCAAATTATGGTAGCTTCAAGATTCGTCAACTCGCGATAGCTTCGGGATTCGTCAACTTGCGATAGTGTAGTATTCATTAACTTGTAGTGACTTAAGATTCATCAACTAATGATAGCTTCTGTTTTATCAACTTGCGGTGGTTTTACTTTCTTCAATTTGTGACAGCCTTTATTCTTTAACTTGCGATAGGTTCTGTATCTCAACTTATGTTAGCTCATCTTGCGATAACTATTCTTTTTTTTTAATATGTGATAGCCTTTTTTAACAACATATTATAGCTTCAATTTATTCAACTCGCGATGTCTTGAAATTTTGGGTATAACATTCCCCTTTTAATATTTAAATACTTTTGTATAAACATAAATGCTTTTGCCTTCTTTTAAATTAAACTATCCATATTCCTTATGTTCATCATCTCATCCATGAAAACTTCTCCAGTTATAAATCGATGGCTAGGTTACTTGACCTATTCTCCTATAACTATCCCTCTTCCTCATTTTTTATCTTTTACTAGTTCTTCCTGACATCAATTTAAAATTCAACATATTTTGAAAAAAATCATGTTCTTTGTTTTAGTTTCTAAAGGTAGTTAGTTCATTTATTATCATTGTTTGTTAATTTTTAGGTTCAATTTTGCATTTTTCATTAATTTAAAGCTTTTAGGAGTTGATTGATTTTAAACATTCAAGTGATTTTTATAAAATTTATCTATTATTTTCATTTTGATCTTTAACTGTCTGGGTTTAACTAAATATTTGTTGACGGGTTTTGAATATTATAACCCAATATCCATTTTATTGACATGACATGCATTAGTTTATTGATATGACATGCGGCATCAACTTGTGATGTTATCACATGATAGCTCAATATGCAATAACTCCTACTATTTTGATATGCGATATCAACATGCACATCAACATGCAAAAGCTTATTGAGCAGACATGCAACGCCAACACGTGATGCTTTCATGCAATATCAATGCGATGTTACCATATGATAGCTCAATATGTGATGATCCCTACTATTTGGATATGCAATGACTCATGAGTTCAACGTGTGATATCCTTATATGATATCAACATATGATGGCATGTTAATTCAGCATGTGATATTAATGCGCATTTTCATTATATAATAATTTAATAACTTATGATGGAATAGCCCCTATTATCTCAACATTAACTAATTGGTTCAACATTCGATAGCTTAATATTTTTTCATGATATGAACATACAGCAAGCATATAATGGTTCAATGGATGTGTATGTAATAGGTTCACTAATTGATAACTTACTAGTTCTACCATGCGACATTGTCTTGTATTATCAACACACAATAGCTTGATAATATAATTAGGTTAATATATGTTATCAATATGAAGTTTTTTCCTTTACTTGCTAACATCTTTGTGCCTTACTAACTTAAGTATCATTTTTAGAAACAAAAGAAAAACCTCTAAGAAATCTCCAATCACCCCTAAGTTTGATAAATCTACCGAAGAGAACTTTTATACCAATTATCAATCCTATAACAAAACAAGAGTGCATAGAGTCTCTTCTTAATCACTTTGGAATTTATGGAGTTGAAACAAGAGTTTCTAGCCCTATAGACAGAATTGGTACTCCTTTTGAGGGTTTTTCAGTTTCACTTGTATCCACATCTAGCAATCATGTCATCTTCACTTTAATCATATCATCATCGCGATTTTTTCCTTTTCTGTGATAGCTCCTATTTAGCTTGCCTTGAACTCTTGTAGCTGCATTTGCTCCCTATACATGCTATTCAAGGAGCTCAAGATAGAAGACTTAACCCCATCAACATTATGCTTCCTCAATACCTTACAAAAGTTGAAATACCATCCAGATGGTTCTGTCTTTTGCCTTTACTCTACTGATAGAGGGCATATTTTTTATTGTCAATAAAACTAAAGACTAGAGTCACTGGTTCTTTTTTGTGAGATGTTTTCTCCAGGGCTGTCAATTCCTAGCATTACCTGAAACACGACTTGAAGATGACACAAAAATTAACAGGTTTGGGTGATACGATAACACGGGCAGATCACCTTTGGGTCGAACTGCCATAATTCGTTTAATAAATGGGTGGGTTTCGAGTTGACCCATGAACCCGATTTTGACCCGCCAAACCCATTTATTATAAATATTTTTTTTTTAATTTTTTGCAATTTGGGCTGTTTTAATTTGTAAAATTTCGTCTACAGGCTAGGCTACAGGTGGGTATTCATTTTTCAATTTTCCTACCCATTCGATTCGTCATTTCGTCCATTACACTCTAAAGCTAGGGTTACCTTTCAGATTTCGTTTCTAATTTTTATTACTGTGTTCTCCTTTTTCAACAGCTTGGCCTTAGCGGCTACCGTCCAACCACTCATGCCCTAATCGATGGATTTGCTCGCACCTACCATCCATCCCCTCGCGCCCTAATCAATTGATCTGCTCGTGCCTACCTTCCATCCACTCACACCTTAATCGATTGAGCCACTCACGTGTGTCATCCATCCACCGATCCACTACATAGTCAGTTCCTTACTGTTTGACTCGTCATACTCTGGTAAATGGTAATTTATTTGATACCAAAATCTTTTCGCTGTTTGTTTGTCGTGACCTAGCAGGTTTATAATTTATTATAACTGAATTTTTTTAAAATCTTTTATTTTGAAATCTACTACATAGTCGGTTTCTTTTTTTGTTTGTTGTGATAATGTCATAGCTAATTAAAAATGAACTACATAGTTAGTTTATTTATTCACGAGTGATACATAGTCAGTTTATAACAAATAAAGAAACTTATTATTCATGTTTTTAATTAGTTCATTTTTAATTTATTTGTGATAATGTCATAACTAATTAAAATACATTAGCTATTCATGTTTTTGCTTGTTTGATACCGAAATCTTTTATAATTTGATACCGAAATTAGTTTCTCACCGATCCACTACATAGTCAGTTCCTCACAGTCTTTTACTCAAGTTTTTTAAAATATGACCAATGCTCAGTTTTAAAAAAACAGAACAATGCTTTAAATTTATCAAGGATTCCATTTTCATAAGCTTTTTACACCAAATCGATATATGCTAGAGCTCCATCTTAATAGTATACACAACATGTATAAATTTATTGTGTTTTTTAATCAATCTTTTCTTTAAATAAAAAATAATGCACCAATTGCATATATTACTAAATTAAAGAATTCCTTACTATTTTAAGCCAAAATTATTACCTTTCATTCTACTTCATGTTTTAGCACTCTACCATTGGCATTTGGCACAAAACACACATGGGTAAGCTATTTGCATGTGATGGATACTATTAAAGAGAAAAACAAACAAGAGTAGCCAAATTATCATATTAAAAATTCAAACTTATTTAGTGAGTGATAACCATATAGTAATATGATACCTGCTTTTTTCATCTCAATAATCATGGCAATTAGATAATATAGTAGTTAGAGTGATGGGTTTTCTTCTTCTTTAATTTTGCAGAAAAGAGATGGACCCTTTTACACTAAGTAGTGAGAGTGGTGAACAAGTTGGAGATGCCAATATGGAAGCATTGGAATTAGACAATGTAGAAATAAAAGGTGCAAAAGTTGTTGGTAAGAGACGTAGAAAGCTTACTTTTGAGGTATGGACTAGTTTGAAATTATTCCCTTGCAAAATGATGGAAAGAAAAGTGCTAAGTGTATGAAATGTGGTGATTTTTATTTATGTGATAGAACTTATGGCACTGAAAAACTAAAATGTCATATTAAATCTTGTTCCAAAACTGCCGATCATGATCTATGTCAATTGCATATAAGTCAGGTTGAGGGCTCTATTGTAACAAGGTCTTCTAAATTTGATCCGGATAAGTTTATAGAATTATTGAAATGTCAATATTGATACATGATTTTCCGTTTCAATTTGTTGAGTATGTTGGAATTAGACAATTATTTTCTTATGTTTTTGCGGATGTTAAGTTAATTTCTAGAAATATCGCTAGAGCTGATGTGATGAAATGTGTGAAAGGGAACCATTGAGACTTAAAGACATGTTAGTTTTAATTCTAGGGAGAATTTGTTTAACTTCTGATTTATGGATTTCTATAGCAATTGACAGGTATATTTGTTTGACTGCTCATTTTGTCGATGCCAATTGGATCCTTTAAAAAAGGGTGTTAATTTTAGTCTTATGCCTCCTCCACATACAGTAGTTGCTTTATCCGAATTTTTTCATAATTTTTTGACTAATTGGGGCGGTGATAAAAAAAATATTTTCCATTACCTTAGACAATGTTAGTGCAAATGATGTATTTGTTAATTTGCTGAAGAAGTAGCTTTTGTTGAGGGAGTCTTTGGTGATGGATGGTGAATTTTTTCACATTAGATGTTGTACTTATATTCTTAATCTTAAGTGCAAGATAGGCTAAAATAATTTGATATATGTGTGTCTAAAATTAGGGAGAGCGTTAAAATATGTAAGAGGTTCACAAGCGAGAAAACAAAAAAAATTAGAGTGCGTATCTCATGTTTCTTTAGAGTGTAAAAAAGGTTTATGTTAGGATGTTCCTACTAGACAGAACTCCACATTTCTCTTTCTTGAGAATGCTCTTTATTATCAGCGTGCTTTATGTCATTTACAATTGAGTGATTCTACCTATAAGCACACTCTTTCTTAATCTGAATGGGTGAAAGTGGAACAAATTTGTAAGTTTTTGAATGTTTTCTATGATGTGGCTTATCTTTTTTCTAGCTCCAAATACCCTACTGCAAATTTGTATTTTCCTCAAGTATTTGTTGTTCAAGACACATTGCAAAGAGATAGGGTTGATGGTGATAGTTTTATGAGTAAGACTGCATGTGGTATGATTGGAAAATTTGAAAAGTATTGGAAGGCATACAGTCTTGTTCTCTCGATTACTGTTATTCTAGATCCTATAAGATTCAATTTGTGGAGATTTTATATAAGAGGCTTTATGGTGGTGGTTCTATAGAAATGAATAGCATTCATGAAACTTTTTTTGCTCTTTTTGTTATTTACATGCAAATATATGGTAAAAAAATAGAGACCGCTTCCAGTATTCAGAGTCAATCTTCTTCTTGTGATATCTTAGTTTCTAAAGAATGATTGGATGTTATGAAGGTAAACTTTATATAACGGAGCAATAAACTTTACAATTTTTCCTCTATTACACTATTTAGTATTTACTATATCTTACATCTATGTAGGACTTTGAAAATTTTAAGGTTAAGAATTTACCTTTTTAGCTCAAAAAATTCAATTGGAATTGTATTTGGATGAGCCAAAATTAGATAGGAAGACAAATTTCGATATTCTTGAATATTGGAAAGCTAATCAGTTTAGATTTCAAGAATTATCTATTATGGTTTGTGATGCGCTATCCATTCCTACATTTATGGTTGCATCAAAAGCATCATTTAGTGTAGGTGGTCGAGTTCTTGATCAATACCGTTGTGCACTTAAGCTCTAAGTTGTTAAGGCAATCATATGCACACGAGATTGGATATTTAGAAATAAGGTTAACTTTCTTACTCTATTTTCTATTGCATAAAATTTGATTCTCTAAATATTTAATAACTTGACAGGTGCTACTACTTTGCCACCTAATCTTGAAGAGTTAACGGAGGATATTAGCAATTTAGAAATCAGGGGTACCCACTCTCAGACCGCCGAGTTTTCTTTTAATAATCTACATATGGGTATATGATTATGGGCACATTTGTATAAGAGGTACATATTATTTGATTTATTAAACTTCATATTTTATAGTTGTAGAATTTGTTTCATTTTTAGTTGTAGTAATATTAGCATAGATGAGATTATACAAAAGCGAAAACATGAATCATAAAAGCTGCAGCTACTTTTCCTTTAATGTTATGAGTTACTTGCTATTTCTCAATTTTGCTAACATTTAATTATAGGAAATTCTTTATTTTCTAATCTTAGTGACAAGTGCATCATATTTCATATAAATTAGATGTAATTCCCAAGTTTTATGACATATTTCTACCTTGATTAAGCTTTTCAAATCTGGGCATTTAATTTTCTTCCAATTTCGATGTTCTAGTATTAATTGTTCCTCTCTTAATGATAGACTACTAAGGCTATATGGAATTTATCATTTTTCATTTGATTATCCAAAAACTTATTATAAAATCTTATATTTTATTTTTTGGTTATTGAGAAGACGATGTTAAATGTGGAAACAAAGTAAATCTAATTGCATTTTTTCAGTTCCCTATAGGGGATAATATGTTGCTTTTTATCCCTATTTATTTGTATGAATATATTAATGGTGAATTCAATTTTAAAACCGACTCATAATAGGTAAAGTTTTTTGAATTTATGTAGAAGTGTTTCTTTAGTTGCACTTGCCTATAGACATGAATAGTGAATGTGGAAGACAAATAGTAATGCAATCAAATAGTGTATGTAGAAGTATTTATTTATTTTTCCTTTGTGTAAATGATGACCAGATTAGGTAAGACATGAATACTCGTTTATTTATGAAATAGTTTACATGAAATGATAAGTTTCATTACCTATCAATGGCCGATAGTTTCCTTCCAGATTAGGTAAGACCAGATTATTCCTTCCAGTGGCCAATAGTTTAGAGTTTTTCTTCATTTGCACTTGCACTACCTATCATTACCTATCACTTTAAAGGATACCATGAGAGCTGGTACCATGATTGTCTAAATAACTAACATGAGTACCTTAAAAAAATTAATTTGTCTGGAATTAGATATCAATCCATATTTGACCATCCAGTATTTGGAAACTAAATTCGGAATTTATCCATTTTGCATAAAAAATTTAATCCATCTCCACCACGTGATACAAAAAAAATACAAGTTCCAGATAGCCAAAACTATAATACTTTTTGTCCACTTGGCTATGAATTCTAAATAGATAATGCAACCTCGCTTCATATACATATAGGAAATTTTTTCACTTAAGTAGGAAAAAACATAGGCAAAATGTAACCAATAGGCTTACATACTATACAAGGTCAAACTTTTGAATGAGGTATATATCTTGGCTGATAATTCTAGGCTGGCAAATGAAATCATGGAAAGAGCTATGATTTGATATTCCTTTCTCTTTATCTTCCTTGAACAACTGCTGCATCTCCTTCCTCGATCCTTTCTCCACTAATTCTACAACTCTTTCTTTACCACATGCCATTGTTTTTTCACTTCATTAAATAACAGTAATGGATATAATTCGGCTATCAGTGGCCGATAGTTTCTAGATGTAATTTCTTCATTTTTTCCTTCTAAAATTACACTTACATTGACAATAATAGAATTAGGTTGACAATTAAATTATTATTCGCTGTAGAAACAGTAGACAAAATCTCTAGATCTTCCTGTACAAAACTGCTTCAATTCATGCACTATCAGATTTCATTCTTAATTCAAGTTCATTATTTGTTACATAGAAATTGATGTGAATGTTTCCAATGCATGCAGAATCATAGATGTTCCATTTGATGCCAACTGCCAACAATTCAGGGTAGCTTCTATTATATGTGTTGAATTGCTTGCAAGATTGTTTGTTGTCGTAATGTTGTTGTCATATTGTAGTTGTCATATTGTATTTGAATATCATTTTCATGTTGATTTTTGAATATTTGCAAATTTGGAGGAACTATTAGGTAGATTTATATGCTGAATGTTGTATCATGTTATATTATGTTACTCTAGTTGTATATTCTCATGTATGATGTTACTTTCTTATATCTAATGACCCAAATGCTCATGTATAGGTTACAATATGTGTATGTTCTTATTTTACTAAACACACCTGAAACGAATTGCTGATTTTTCAAATATTGTGAATGGGTTATACGGTTTACATGGGTCAACCTGTTTAAACTAGACTCGACACGACCTGTTTAGTTAAACGGGTTACATGAGTCGTGTCGTGTCAACCCATTGTAAACAGGTCAGGTTAGCTTTCAAAAAATATGACCGTTTAATAAACAGGTTAACCCGATCCATTTAAAAATTAACCAGAACCCGAACCCGACACGACCCTTTGAAACCCCTAGTTTTCTCAAGACATTTCAGGAAACTTTTCTATTTCCAGTACATTGTCAAATTTCATATTTTATTTATTATATCATTGCAACAATATGTTGAATCTATCTTACAGATCCTACTTTGAAGAATATGATTCCTAAAGCATTAGCAAAGATTGACGAGATGCGAGATGCTACTAAGTATTTAAGGAGTTGGTTGAGACTCCTCACCAGGCCCGGGCCAAAGAATTTACTGCCCCAGCCTAAAATGAAGATTCTGTGAAGAAAATGATTGTGTCAAAAATTTGTTGCTCCTTCAAGACTTGAACCCAGCAACATCTTGGTGCAAACAGCAGATACTACCACTGAACTACAACTTCCAACGTTTGCCTTTTTAGCAAGTTCTTTATATTTAAATACATTATATCTCAAATATTATGAAATTTTGCCCCGACCCAGTGGGTTGCCCCAGCCCATGGGCTTAGTGGGCTGCCCTCTGGGCCAGCCCTGCTCCTCACTAGAGAAAAATAAGGAAATATTCTCTGATCCAACAATCCCATCGGTTCTGGCAAGCCTCATCGTAAAAAGAAAGAAATATATATATATATATATATATATATATATATATATATATATATATATATATATATATATATATATATAGCTCGTCTTCTATTAACGTTACAAAGGCTGATACTTTTTCGATCAACACTATGATTCTACACTTGTCTTCTTATGCCCCTGGTTATTATCGGTTTTTGATAACACTCCTATTAATTTTACTTTGAGGCATAATGATTTCTTTCATTATTTACTTGACTATTGCCACTTATTATTATTTTAGATGCTAGTTTAGTGGGTCCAACTCTACTATCAACAAGTAAAGATTCTTTATATCCTTTATTTCCCTAGAATTTCTAGTAAGCCACCTCTACCACCTATTTCCAAAGCGGGCCCATCATCTCTTACTACTGTGATGGGTGACACTTTTTTGTTGGCCAATTTTCCTTGGAATCGTAAGGATTCTAATAGCCCACATATCTCTTCTGAGCGTCCTTTCATAAATCCTAAAGAGGACACCGTGCTTTGACAACGATCTTTGTTCCTTTTTCCAATGTTGTCACAACTACTATTCCTATCATACTTCCTTATCAATGCCTAGTTATCAACATTACAAGTTCACCTCTGAAAAATTCTTTGGATTTCATGCACTAATAACCAGGCCTTGATTTCTACTTCTTTATGATTTCCCATGCCATGTCCTAGTGCAGATGCTTCTTCCTCTCTAAATTCGAAAGTTTGCTGGCAAATATCATTCACTTCCTTGTTGTTTCTTCCATGGGTACAACTGTGCTACATCTTTCATTTTTAAAGAATGTTCTTGTCAACCTTTTGCAATAGCTTATTCTAGTATGCTTTATCTTTTTTTTAACATATCAAGTTAATATCCAATTTAGTTTTGATGCTCTTATTTTTTTAAGGTTGGAAAACATCTATTCCTTCTTCAGAATTACTCTTCAACTTCCTTCCAGCACATATCAGTGTTGTAAGAGTTGAATTCTTCCTTGCCTGAGAAAATAAAGACCTTAGAAGATGAGATAGAAAAATTCCAGACTATAGAAAAGCCACAAATTATGCCTTCATTGTATTTGAAGAAGAAAAGGACTCATAATTTGGAGGAGAAATTAAAGACTCTTGAAATAGAACTTTCACTGTCTCATGAAGAAGAAAAGTAAGCTCAACTTAACGCCTCTAATGTTAAAGAAAAATTGGCTATAATGCCCGTCTTGTAAAACAAATCAACCAAGAAGAGTCTTCTCCTCAAAAAATCAAAGGCTTATTTACGTGATGCTAAGACCAGGGTTTCTTCCTTCTGGCAAGAAGTCCTTCCCCTCTAAAAGGATCAAAATTCTAAAGTAGTTTTATTTATAGCATAAAGAGACAATGTTGACTGATGCCTAGATTTGAATTTTCTCTCTCTTTGCTTCATGGGATTGACTATCAGAGGATGTTTGATATCATTATTGATCGGGTTCATGGAGATCTATCTGAGTTTGGAGATGATCACCCCATCATTCCTGAGAAACACTTGACTTTCAATGACCTCCATCTGATAGCAATGAATCATGGAATGAGGATGGAGAAGAATTTGATGATAGCGATGAAGATCATGATAATAATGGAGATGATGTCATTGATGATTGATTATACTAAATGACTCATAAGGATGGTGATACCGGAAATAATAGTCATGGTGGGCAAGGTGCAACCCATGGATCAGGTTAAGCTACCGACTTCCTCTGTCCCTCTACTAATCTGGAGCCAAAGATACTCCACCTTCAAAGAGTCCATTTGGTGGTCCCACTTTATTATGTCATTTGGTTAGTCGTCATCGTATCAAGAAAATCCTATTCTCGAACCCAAGATCCTCAATAACTCCTCCTTAGGTAAATTACTTTTCAAATCAAATTTACCTATTCTAAATTATCTCTATAGTCTTAAAAATATTGCCTTAATTATCATTATAGAAAGAAAAAAGAAATTATTTTGAGATCTTACTAGAAGAAAGAAATTTTAAGACTCAACTGAGAGTATTAAGGCTATGCAAGGATTTAAATGAGTCAAATGATAGACATACGAAATTTCTAAAAATTCTCAACTGCTTGGCAGACTTTAAGGATAAAAGATTCACACCCCTACTTCGAAAATCCCATTTTCATCAATCAAATTTTCGTAAAGAAAACAAAGTGATTAACACCTTCTTTTAGATGCTTATTTCAGAAAGAACTAAGCTAATGGAGTGCCTTTATTTAATTTACATCATATTTTCCACGACAGATTTTTCTTTCTAGGTAATGACCGAAGGGGCTTAATTAGACAGCTCCACAAGAGGTATCCCGATTAACGTTGATCTGACTCACATCTTGGAGAATGATGGAACTTACCCAAAGTCTTCGATGCACCTTCGATAATTTATTCACTTTCCCAAGATAAGTCAAGTCCAATAAGGATAGAATTATCCGTGAATATTATAAAGAACTTATTCTTTACGGACCTTCATGGAATTTGTTGTATAATATATGTTTATTCTTTGGTTAATGTAGTAATAACTTTTTCATGTATAAATCTGTAATTTGACTCTAGGTTTTGTTATACTATTAGTGTGTAGGTTTTGAGTTCGTATATATTTCTTCTTTACCTCCTATCCCTAAAAATGTTTTGAGTAAATTGGTTAGGTTAAAAAGGATAATGAAAGTTCCTCCCCAATTAAAAAGTTTCATTTATTGAAATATTATTTCCTCCACGACCTCCATTATTTGTGTGAATATTCTTTAATTTAGATTTCAATTTCCTAGAAAACAAAAAGGATCAATATCTTCCCGAGGTATGGATTAATTATACAAAACTATTATGCAGTGAAGTTAGCCCCTTTCATGAAGAATGGGATTATCAGGTTTCTCCTATGTTAACATTCCTTCAAGCATTCGGGCTTCATTTATGCTATATTTCCTTTCTTCCCTTCGTATTTTCAAAAAATTCAAGATATTCTTTCATAGTCTATGAATAATTTATACACACATACACGTAGAGATTAGTCGAATGCAATGGTGTTGTTTTCATTTCAAGTTATCAATATAGTACATTATTATGTTATTTCTGCTTGTTGTTTTCTATGTTTTTTAATTTAGGACAAAGATTTGAATTTATCTCTTGATGAAACTAACCTTACAAAACGTCTCAATAGCATTTAATCTAAGTTAGTCTCAAACATGGAGAATTATTCTTCTTGTTCTACTTTAGGACTATTGCCAATTGAAAATGATGAGGCGAACAAACGATATGAAAATATATCCAATAGAAGTCCATTATAAGAAACTCTTAAAAAGCAGTTATCGAACTTAAAAAAAAGTTTCTTCTAAAGATAATGAAATTTTAGATTAACTAGGAAGATTAATTCAATATTCTACCTACAATAATTAGAGTATGATACTAAAATTATCCAACTTAATGAAAATACTTGATTTGTAGATTAGTCTGCTAAGGTCCAAGAATGAATGCCAACCTTATGAGCTTATTTTAACGGAACGATAAAATGGGCTCCCCATGTGTACTCCAGTGAAAGTTTCTAAAAAAGTTTCTTTTTATGTTTCCTCTTCGTTTTAAGGCAGCCCAACACGTGGTATCAATGTTACTATTCCTTTCCCAATGTATTCGCCTTTAAAAGACAATTCTAGGGAACTAGCTAAACTAAGCAGGTCTTTTAAATTTGAATGTAATCAGAAGAAAAAAAGTATTGGGAGAAGAATATATCAAATTGTTTTTGAATCTTAGACTTGGCATAGAAACTTTATAAGGTGAGAAGAAAAAACTTACTTTAAATATTCAAAAGCTTGAGAGTAATCAAAAAGGTTTATCTTGTCAGATTACTCAATTGGAGAGTGCTAATAAGACTTATGAAAAGTCCATAGCTTCTTAGATTGACTTTACAGATTCCCTTGATTTCATTCGTCGTAAGGAGGGAAAGTTAAAGAAATACATTCTTTTGGCGATTCAGCTTATTACTGATCCTCCTTCGGTAATTGAGATTTTAATGAAAGAGGTAAAGGAACTTAAAGATCAACTAGAATTGATGCAATTTTCTACCTTTATGGCATCTTAACGTGACTCTTTAGCTGACTATTTGATTGAAGTTATTGTCGCTTTTGATTTAGAGATTGACTCTTTATTTTTAGGCCTAGAAAGAGATTGTCGATTGAGGAAAGTAGTTGCCTCAAGCTATAAGAGATATCTTATTTTTATAAGGATGGTTGGACGCCCTAAAGAATATAGGTGGACCTCCAATCCTAAATGCAGGTTCAAGTAGAGAGAGCCATTCTTGCATTTTGGAAGTTAAAGGGAGAGCGCAAGAGTTAGAGTATCAACATCATGCTCTACCACATTTTCCAGTCCCATAAGTTTTGTAGAAGTTTATTTAATGACAGAATAACCGCTAAAAGAATTGTAACTTGTAAAAAATATTCCTTGTATGCAATACATTTTGTAAATTATCGTTTTACATACTAGTCTTGCAGTGAATTGCTTACCTCCTAAGCTTTCGGATATGATTGTTTGAATTCTTCTTTATGCCACTTAATTTCTTTTTATTTGGTTAGTTTCTCTTTTTGGTGTTAGTGGTTGCTTTGACCGAGCTAAGAGGTGGGACCTAAAGCTTAATGTAACCATTACTCTTTGAATAGATGCTTTGGTTAGGCATAGGAATAGGACCAAAGGCTTTATTGACCATCTTCCATGGATGGCTGCTTTGGCCAAGCCTGAAGGTACGACCAAAGGCATGATTTACCATTACTCTTTGGATGAGTGTTTTGGCCGGATGTCGAAGCAAGGCTAAAGGATTTATTAGTCATCTCCTTTGGATGGCTGCTTTGGTCGGGCCTGAAGGCAGGACCAAAGGCTTGATTGACCATTACCCTTTAAGTGAGTGCTTTAGTAAAGTGCATAAATGGTGACAATGGATTTACTAAACATCTCCCTTAAATGGCCGCTTTGGCTGGGACTGGGCTGGGACCTAAGCCTTGACTAATCATTATTCTTTGAGAAGGTGCTTTGGTTGGACATAGAAGCAGGACCAAAGGCTATATAGACCATCTCCCTTGAATGGTTGCTTTGGGCGCGCCAAGAGGCAGGACCGAAGTTAATTGACCATCTATCTTTAATGGCCTGCTTTGGCTGGGCCCAGAGGTGGGACCAAAGGCTTAAATCTTTATTGTTTTTTTTGAAAAATCACTTATGTATTCTTAATCATTATGAACCATAATAAAAGTACACAATGTAATTGTTTAGAACTTATTCCTATTTTCTTCTTAATTCCTTGACAAATAACATTCCTAAATTCACATACTCTCCCTTCTAGCATAATATTCAATAATTCCAGCCAACACCTAACATTCATTAATTTGATGCCCATCTATTTTATGGTAATAGCAATATTCAGTTCCTCCATACCGCTCTTCCTTTTTTATGTTCCTTTTAAGAGGCCAATTGTTTAATCTTTCTTTGTTGAGGAAGTAAACTTCCTCTTATGAAGCACACATAGGAGTATTCATATTACTCTTGGGTTTCTTGGAGATAACTTCTATATTCACTTTTATGTTATGGGATTTGTACTTCTTCTTCATTCATTTCTTGTTTCCTTCTTAGGTGCATGTTAATCATGTTTTTCCACATTTGAAAAAATCAATAAAACCTAGATTCATTTCGGCTTCAAATATAGTTCTCTTAGCTTGTGTTTGTATATCCCTTCTTATTTGACCAAATGGATCACCCTTCTCATGCTTTTGAATTGTTCTTCCCTATTTAGTTTAGTCATCAATGTAAAGATAGGCTTTCATCCTATTTGAAAAGGATTTACACTCGATTTATCCGGATTATATAGGGTAGTCTCCCTTTCTCTACCAAAATTTGAAGGGCTAGGTTTATTAAACTCAACTCTTGTTCTTCAATAAACAATAAGTTAATCTGATAAGAAGTTGAGTGGGGATCCTTGTTAGGAAATAATCATGGTGAATGTCGTTAAGGAAGAATTGTTCCTTGAGTTTAACTCTCAATGAAAACACCATAAAATGTTAGGTTAGTTTTTGGTCTTCACTAATATGTGTTATCTATAAAAATCAATGACACTTAAGCAAAGGATTAGGATCTTGGTTGAGTACGCTAGTCATTATGCTAAAGATGATTATGCATGCAAATAAGCATTTTTTCAAGGATTAAATCACAATTCAAATTTGACCTATTCGACCATCAAAGTCCCAAAATCGAACTTTTTACTTATGCTTAAGAAAAATGAAAATGAAGAAGTATGATTTAGAATCCCCTACTTAGTGGTGAGTATATGCATATATATAGTGATTTGGCCACTTAGATTTTGCAGTTGTAGCACCCAAAAGGAATAGGCGGTTAAGATTTTTCTAACATGGCACATTGTCGATTTAACACCAACATGGCTTCTTTACAATTTCTTTGTAATGACATAGCTTAGTAGACCAATCAAGAGATGCTACATGGCTAATTATAATGTTGGTTTAGCAGTCTCCTCAACATATGATAACACCATTCTCAACCTGTGATAACACCATTCTCATCGTTGGATATCCTTAACATCTTCAACATGCATAACTTTTTTTTTTTGATATGTAGTAGCTACCATCAACTTGCGATGAGATCATCAATTTGCTATAACTTAAGACTTAATAATTTGCGATAGCTTAGGATTCATCAACTTGCAATAGCTTAAGTTTATCAAATTGTGATAGCCTAGGATTCATTAACTAGCAATAACTTAGGGATCATAAACTTGCGATAGCTTAAGATTCATTAACTTGCAATATCTTCAGCTTTATCAACTTACGATAGATTTACTTTCCTCAACCTGCAATAGCCTTTCTTTATTAACTTGTGATAGCTTCAGTATCTTAACTTGCGATAGCTGCGATAGCTATTCTTTTATTTAATATGCGATAGCCTTTTTATCAACCTACGATAGCTTCAATTTCTTCAATCCGCAATGCCTTGAATTTCTTTAAACTACAATGACTTGAAATTTTGGGCGATGCAGTTTTATTTCTACATTTTACTACTTCTTATCGTTGAGTGGTTCTAGGAAAAGAAAATTTGTGAGTTATACCTTTTTGTTACAAAATTTTCAAAGCTTTCATTTTCGAATTCTCCTCCATGATCACTTCTTATATGTTTTAATTTTAAGGGAATTTGGTTTTGAATTTTTTAGCAGAAATTTTAAACATGTCAAAAGCTTCATTTTTATGTTTTAACAAAATCATCCATGTATATCTTGAAAAATCATCTATAATTACAAAAACATATTTATTATATTTTATTGATCATATTTGAGATGACCCAAAGAGATCTAGATGAAGATGTCCTAAAGGGTGTGAAGAAGATATCATATCTTTAGATTTACATGATTTCATATAGAACTTTCCTATTTGATAAAAATCATAAGGATTTTCTACTTTGAAATTCATCTTAGGAAGGCCACTCACATGTTCATGTCTAACAATTTTTGCTAACTTTTTAAAATTTAAGTCTCAAATAATTTTACGCCAAATTCAAGGATCATTTGATTTAGTTATAAGACATAGATTATCATTTTAAATTTTCATACTTAACACATAGCAATTTCCTTTCCTTTAAAAATATAGTTTTAGAATCCTGATCTAAGACAAGATAGGTGTCCTTTTCCTAATTTATTCTAAAGCCTGTATCTCTTAATTGACTTATACTTAACAGATTATATTTTAATTTTTTAACTATTGAAACATATAAAATAATAGGAGTTTTAGAATTAAGAAATTTTTCGATGCCAATAATGTATCTCTTAGAGTTATCTCCAAAGTTTATTATTCTGCATTCATTATAAGTTATATCCGCTAATAGTTTTGGATATCCAGTCATGTGACTTGAGCATGTGCTATCTGATATCAATTTTTCCTTCTTAATATTATTACCATAAAACATACCACATTATTTTCTATTTTTGAATTAGTATTGTTTGATTTTTTTTCCATTTTATTTTAAATGCTCGCTTCGATTTCTTAGTTGAACCAGTGTTGGGTGAATTCATTAAGTTCTTCATAGTTGGACAATCTGGCTTCAAATGTTTGATTTGTCACATTAAAAACATTTAATAGCACTTCTATTTCCTGAATTGTTTGTATTATTGTCCATCTTTTAGAATTTTTTTCCTTTTTCTACATTTCTAATTTTTGTTTGAAATTTCTTACTATGCATGTGATATCATCATCATTGTCT
Organism: Allium cepa; assembly: GCA_030765085.1. Lineage (NCBI taxonomy): Eukaryota > Viridiplantae > Streptophyta > Magnoliopsida > Asparagales > Amaryllidaceae > Allium > Allium cepa. The sequence continues at coordinate 602,559,355 of CM060943.1, read as the reverse complement.
TCGTTTGATCCTTGACTTTCTTTTGTAGCATTGAATGGTAGGTTTTTCTTTTTATTTGCTTGACTTTTTTTTCTTCCATGCAACTTTACTTCATATATTAAATTACCAGTTCTTCTACTTTCATTAATATCATTAGCTTCTTCGATTGCCAAAGCCTTTTGACCTTATTTACTAAAAAGTGAGTTTAAGATCTTATGGACTTGGTCCTCTTCCGTGAAATTCTTCCATAATAATATTATTGCATGTAACATGTCCTAATATCTAAAATATATGTCAAAAATAGATTCATTTGGTTTCATTTTAGACAGTTGAAACTAGTTAGTGAAAATAGAAATCTTGGTTTAATTTTTTACTAGTTTCTTCATGTGTGACTTGCAATCTCCTTCAAATTTCATTTACACTTTTACAAATAGACACTATGTTGAACTTGTTTGCACCAAAATTGTGCACAAACACCCAATAGAGATTTTGTAGAGAAAAAATGAAGAATATGAAATGAAAAACAGAGCAAACAAGTAGTTAAATAATTGAAAATCCAAGCAATAACAAGAACACAATGATTTATAGTGGTTCGGTGTTGTTTTCCTACGCCCACTTTGAATAGATAGCTTTACTAATTACTTTCTAAACTGTGTACAGTAGGGATCATATGTAAATCATTAGTTACAGTAGAGTACAAAGCAATACGCAGCGCAAAGTCTCAAAAATGAACAATCAAGCCTGTACTTATAGAGTAATATGGCGAAATAATTCCCTGAAAATTCGAAAGAAGGACCTCCAAAACCATATGAACCTATAAGAGGGATCACATGACCCAAATCCCAAGGAATAGGAATCAGTTCCACTCCCTATTTCAGAGGAATAAGGGGGTGTGATCCCTATAATAGCTTTCCCATGTTGTAATATGCTTAGCCTCCACGTTCCATACTAATTGGATTGGTAGAACTTGAGTTATTGCTCGATCTTTGCTGCAATGTGAGTTGTTACCTGATTCTAGCTGATCCCAATTAAGGGAAGAGGGATGATCCCTCTTACTTAGTCCTTTTTAGGTGCGATCCCTATGGTAGACTCCCTAGGATCCCCATCCTTTGTTTTCAAAATTTCATGAGCATTTGACTTATGGATTTCGGGATATTGATTGTTTTCCATTGTGTTACACTTGTTTGGCTGAATTAGACCAGTCCCTATGATTGAGAAGGATTATAGCCGATCCCCATTTTCCATATTGAATTATATTCCATGCTTAGAACATTCTGTATAGCATATCTCTTGATTCCATTCTGCCACGGCTTAATATTAACATCTGTACTTGACTTCTAGACCCCATAATCATCGCTCTGGACTTACTGGCCTTGATGACAGTCGAATCTAACTTATCCAATTAGTTCGGATTTAGCTGGATCAAAATGCCAGGTAACACTTGCCTTTAAAAGTACATATTGTGCTGAACATGATGTGCTTTGAATCGAAGCAAGTTAAAGTCGTCGGTAATAAATCCATCCAATTTTTTAAATAGCCGCTATCCTTCCATCGAATTATTTTCCCAAAGTACATTATCTCTCCTTGGTCGTCATGATGCTTGATCAATTTTCAATAGTACAAATCCAGGATTATATTCTGTCAGTTGCTATCTATGTCCAGTTCTATGGGGTCAGTGAACTTTGGCAATCTGATTCAGTTTCGATTTTGAAAACTTCAAGTTTGAATTCAGTTTATGTCGATTTCAAAAAATAAACGTTTAGAATATTCACGTCCACGTTCTAGCATACGTTCTACTTGTTGGCTCTTGGACGCATTTGCACGCTCATGGTTCTTCACCAATTTTCATTGAATTAGATGCAATTTCATTACATTTTATATATATGTCATTTATATAATTTTTATGTCCATGTTTGCATGCACATACGGCTCATAACCGATCCCTTTTCTCTTTCTTTCTCCTTTTTTGTTCATAGGGATCGACATTCTTCTAGCCGATCCCCACTTTCTTTTTTATAATAGGGATTGGAATTCTCCTTTAGCAGATCCCTTTCTCTCCCAACTTCTCTCTTCTCTTCTCTTCTTTCTTTTTTAATAGGGAAATTGGATCCCCAAGTCGAGGGACCGTGGTCGGTCCCTTCTTATGTTGGGCATTTTATCTTTTAGGCCTCATAGAGAATGGAAAGGCAAGCTGATCCCTCTAGACTCACATATAAATTAACACTCTCCACTCGATCCCTTACTTTATTTCATTTCATTTATTCTTTTGTTTTCTTCAAGCTCAGCTCCGAACTCTTCCCCTCCAATTTTCCTCTGGTCCCTCTTCTCGAATCAAACACCACTTCCATCTTCAGATCCATAATCCTCTCCTATTTTGGACCATCATTCTACTTTTGATTCGAATCGAAATCCAAAGTCTCCCTTTAAGCAAATTGTACTTTAAAATTTCAGGTGAGTTCCCTTGCATTTACTCTTTAGTTTGTGATGAGATGGTGGGTTTAGTTGAATTTTCTATTTCGAGCATGGATTAAGCTTGGAGAAGATGAGATGGACGATGGAAAGGCAGGGATTAGTGAGGTGGTAGTGGAGGAGGAAATAAAGGAGTGAAGCTTGAAGGACGTAAGGGGATCGGTATTACTTTGAGTTTAGAGGGACTGGTGCAAAAGGTTGAAGTAGAGGACGAGGAAGGTTAAGATGTGGATCATTTGTACACAAATGTGGAGAGGGATTGGTTATTCGTGAAGTAAAAAGGGGTTGGTCATTTGTGGAGCATGAAGGGATCGGCTGTTTATGTTATGAGAAGTGTGAAAGTGGCTAAGTAAAGGGATCAGTGGTGGTATGCTTGAGGAGGGATCGGTTATAAGCTTTGCGAGAGGGGTCGGCTATAAATAGAGATTGATTATTTGCTTCATAACAGGGATCAATTTCATTGGGATTAAGGGATTGGCTATGATGACTTAGTTGACTCTCAACCTTTGAATTTAACTTGAAAACCAATCCATGTTCGCTTGCATGAACATTTAGAACCAATCCAATCTCAATGAACTTGAACGTATGACGATAACGAACAACATGAGTTACTTATCAATCTTTGAATTTGAAATTGAACAACTAAACTCCTAGGACTTAGAATATGAACTAAAACTTAACATAAGGACTTCACACTTCGATATGCCAATGGACGATCCCAAAGCTTGCACAACAAATCTAAACACCAGTTGAGACGATCAGCGATGGCGGTCACCCTAGTCGAAATCCAAAGTCTCGTCGCTTACTTTTGCTTTTAATTTTGAACTATTTATCTCTGCACTGCACAACACCCCACCATACTAGTTTACATTTAGCATGGGGGGCATGTAAAATTTTCTAATCTCGATTATCTATTAAATTTATTGATATAGGCTCCAGGCGTTCATACCATTCAACCGTAATGCCTTTTGGACAACCTTCACAACATAGCAATTCCGAATCCGAGTCAAGTTCTATGACTGCATCCGGTAGAATTGCCCTCGAACATCAAACTAAGAAACCAAATTTTTTTGGACCTTTGGTCCACCTTTCCTTTGATGTTCCTATCCTTTCGGTGGAAGAGATAAGTCCTGCCCCTGACACTATAGAACTGTATTTTGGATGACCTAATGAATTCCAGTCCTTTAGAATTGGCAAGACCGCTCTTCGTAGACTATGCACTAAATGTGGAATTTCGTTTGGGGATGTTCTAGTCCCTTTGGTGAATGATAGGGCTCATTTTCCCCCGGATGGGTATATGGCATGCAATAAATTTATGTGCTAGGTTGTATATGTGCTGCCTTTTAATTCTTCCGAGAGATGCAAAATTATCTAGGAATAGATCCTTCTCAGTTGCATTTGAAAAGCTATGTTTTCTTCGTGGCACTTTCTTGCTATTTATGAATGTTCTATTCCGCCCGCCATCTCTTTAGGACATCAGGTTTATCTACAATTTCAAATGACGGATAGGAAGCCATTCTTACACTTTCATTGATCCCTTGCCCAATCGTTTAGTTCTAACTGTCGCTTTTGATAAGCTCAATGTCTTTAAATATGAATGGTTATATGTTCGTTGTCCACCAGGATTTGTAAGGAAATGGTAAGAAGGATGCTAGTGTTGCCTTGACTTTATTCCCAAACTCTTCTGCCCAAGTCGTATCCTGAACTGACTAATATTTTGAAAATTTATAGGTGTCTATCCACATTCAGAAGGCAATAGTTTTTCAAGGGTGATTTCTACAATCCGTGCTACCTCAATTGAGGACAGATACATCAGATCCCTTGTAACTTATGAATGGTTATATCTTTTTTGGGCTGTTGGAAGAAGGTCCTAGCATATGGCTTCTAGGTAGCATGGAACCACCAAGGAGCTACGAAATAAGAAGGTAGCACTAATAACCTTGTCATGCCTCCAGTTGAGGGGGCTCAGGACGATGCCAAAGAGGGTGATATTAGGGGTGATGAAGCTAGCAAACTTGGCAATGTTGATGCAGGTTCGGGCAATGCGCCTGCATCAAACCATCATAGGGTGTGCAATCTCATGTGCCAATAAGAAAAGAAAAAAGCTCGCTTACAAACTCTGTAGGAGAAAAACTACCAAAGAGCCGGTGTTCATCATCACCTTTGTTGAATAAGAGTCTTCCTTCCAACATTTAGAAAGTTCGGTGGAAGGGTTCTCGAATCTCCCGATCCCTGATGTTATCATGACATATGACTTCCCCAACATCAGTATTAGGGAGCTCAATTCTCCCACCAGGATTAGTGATAACATTCAAGGCTACAGTAACTGGCCGATTGGGGGGACACTAGGACACTCACAATCATGCGCACTTCACAGTACGGTTTTTGTATATCTTTTATTTAATGGTTACTTATACGCTTTTGTTTGATTTGTAGGTGCTATGTCTCAATCCCGTGCATGTGATCACTTGAGGGCTCTTCAAAATAGTATGTATCCAGCCGCAGTCCAGACAGAGGCAGGCATCGAGAAAGAGATGACAACTAGGAAAGAAGTCATCATTCAAGGGAGTCTTCATCTTCTAAAAACAAGTGCCAATTGCAATTGTCTAACCAGGAAGCCCATCCCAATCTTCTAATACATAGCGATGGTTAGACCTCTTCCCATGCTCCCCAAACTGATGTGCTGCCTGAGCATTATTCAAGTTCATCTGGTTCTAGACAGTCCTACAATCATAGGTCGAGCAAACGCCCGATTGCTACTTCTAATCTAGCTATAGCTACTACGGCTCCTGAGGCCTCTACGGCGGAAGGATTGGCCAAACTTAAGGTCAGTTTCCCAAAAATCTCCTTTGATAGGCTGAAGTTTCTTCCTTCTATCCATACAATTCCAAGGAGTGCTAAAGCGAGTTCACTTGCATGCATCAATGATGTTTTCATGTAGCACGAAGCATTCCAGCATTTAGCGGAGAAAATCTTTAAGGTGTCTATCAAGAGAGAACATGAAATTGATCCCTCAAGCTAGAGGTGATCAATGATAAAGATATAACTAAACACAAAGATGATAAGATCATGGAGTTGACAGCAAAGCTAGCCGCGGCAGAGAAGGGTGCCAAAGAAACATGCGAGGCAGTTAGTCGTTTGAAAATGGCTCACAAAAAGGAGTAGAACGCTGTCCTCAACCATAGCAATGTTCTTATAGAAAAACTCGAAGAACGCCTTAAGAAAGTGAAAGTAGAAAAACTCGAAGCTCGGGAGGAGTCTCAAAGATATTGTGAAGAGGTCGTTGAAGACAGGGGACTGAAAATTAAACTTGACTAGCAACTCACCAAAATTAAAGTCCTCAAGGAAGAGGCAAGGGAAGCTGGTTGTAAAAAAGTTAAAGAGCAGATCGAGATCCGGTTGGAGGATGCTAAAGAGGCTAATCAGAATGAGATTAAGGACATGTTTGATCCTTTAATTATTGAATATAATGCTAAATTCCTAATCCATCGTGATTTGAGTTTTCTTGGAGAGGGCTATCTCGAATCGCTCGTCGAGGCCTGGGAACATATTGTTGAAATGAAGAAGAAATCCCCTGGTGAAGCTAATTCGGATGAGGAGAAAATGGTACAGAAAATTCTTCATAGGGATGAACCTTTAGATCTTATCGCAGCAAAGCTTCGATACTTTGATATTTTAGCACCTTTTGTCAAAGGGAAAAACATTATTGAAGCTTCGAAGTCTAATACCAAAGGTCCCCCTTTACTTCAAACAACCGAAGCATCGGTTTCACTTGGCCTGAGATAGGATTTCAGCTATGACCCAGACATACCCGGTTATCAACCAAAGGTGCTAGCTCCTATTCTAGAAGGGAGCACTCTGATGACAACTAAAATTCAGCTGGACATGGATACCTCACTTCACTATCCTTTTTTCGAGAGGTTTCATTCCTTATGCCCAATATTTATGGACTTATTTTCTTGTTCTCGCAAATCTGCAGGTCTTTTGGGTCCCAGACAAACTCTAGGAAGTGGTGCCGCTACGGAGCAACAATCAATATTTACTAAAATTCCAGCGGGTACCGACATTCTAAGGCCCGATGCTCAAGTTATCGGAGCACTTGATGATGATAAAACTGACGACCAAATGTTGCCAGATGAATCAAATGACGTTGTGATTACCGATGCCTCTGAACATACTAATGAGCCTAACTTGAATGAGCGCATCGAGAGAGAGAAGTTACTAAAGAAAAAAGCTAAAGCTAGACACATTGATGTGTACATCGATGATCCAAATCTCGTCCCACTGCAAGTCATTCCAACCAGCGGGTCGACTCCCAAAGAACTCCCTCCAACCTTTGAAAGCTCTCCTGCCAAGAGTGTTAAAGGATCAAAGAAAAGGACAGACGGAAGCTCGGGTGGTGGTGCTACGCTCAAGAAATCCAAAAAAGAGAAGGGGCAATAGAAATAGACGTCACTTCGACTTAGTTTGTATATAGCTTGTATAGCTATTTTTCTTTTTGTTGGTCGTGATTGTGTAGGTATGTTCCCCACTTTTGGATAAACTTGTACTAAAATTTTTAAGTTTAATGAGCAAATAAAATTTCTTTATTTTCTATTGAACTCTTATGTACTTGTAATTTGTTGCTCGTTAATTCGGATAATCATCTATTAATTTTTGCTCAAGGCCTCCATGTGGTCGTGGCCTCAAGTTGTATCAAACACTAGACTCGAGTCCTAGTGTTACGCCATCGAATTCAGCAGTCTGAATGATTATACTCCTATCCCTAGTCACGGGTCAGCAGAGTTGGATAATGAATGGTTGACCTTTATCCTTAGCGAGTTTATACTGCTCCAGTCGGTTTCAGGTTAGAGTTTATAGAGTATTGAGTGGTCGAACTGTACACATCTCTTTGCTTATACTAATATCTGCACTCTAGAGATAAGAGTCAGTTGGCGGGCGATCAGATCACACCCAATTCATGTTTATACTCAAGTCCACACTCTGAGGACTTAGAGTTATTTTGAAAAATAGTCAGAGCATACTTTCCTTAATTAATTAATTTGTCCCCAAGTCTAGGGTTTAAATTAGCGAGCGATCGGTCGTATCATGATCATTGGTGATTCATGCCTGCCCCACCGCTTGGTAGGATTAGTTTGGTTATCGGATAGTCAAGTCACATCCATTCCTCATTAGGTATTCCAACCATGGGTTTGTGAGAGAGAATCATTAAATGAATGGTTAGATCATGCTCATTTGGTTTAGTTCAATCGTGAACTTATGTAATCGGCTAGCTCCAAATTCTAACCTACTTGGACATGTCAATATTAGTTAGTCAGGTATCGTAACTAATATGTAATGCTACAGCAGTCACAAATATGAAGGAAACTTCAAACATCATTTGCCAGGTGGAAAGAAATGATATAAGTTGTCTTATTACATATCTAGAAAATCAAATGTTAAAGCAAATTCAAAAATTGAATACAACCGAATAAAAAAGAATAGACTAAGTGAAACAGTGTCGTAAATGTTTGCTATGCTACAACCTTGGGAGTGTGATGCCATCAATAGTCGCTAGCTTGAAAGTTCCCTCTCCAAGCCTCTGTTCAATGACATATGGTCCTTCCCGAGTAGAATTCATGTTTCCCTTGGAAGGAAAAAACCATTTCAAGACGAGATTGCCAATTTTAAAGGTTCTAGGTCGGACTCTAATGTTGTAGTATCTGGGAACTTGGTGTCGATGTGCAACTGCGCTCAAATCAGCTTCTTTGTGTTTTTGATCTACAAAATCTAGAGATTCTAAGAGGAGATCTCTATTCATTCTGGGATCGTAGTAGGTCACTCGATGAGAAGGGACTTTGAGTTCAACAGGAACGATGGCTTTGGAGTTGTAAGTAAGGGAAAATGGAGTATGGCCAGTCGCGGACTTATGGGTGATTCTACAGGCCCACAATGCCGTCGGAAGTTCATCCACCCATTGTCCTCTAGCCTTTTCCAAATGCTTCTTTTGAATGGAACTTATGATTTTGTTCACAGCCTCGGCTTGTCCATTTTCTTAAGGGTAAGAAACTGCCACAAATCTCTTTTCAACATGATGCCGACGGTAGAAGTATTTGAATTTTGCACTGTCGAATTGAGTCCTATTTTTAGTTATCATGGTTCGTGGAAGGCCAAAACAACAGACAATGCTCTGGACAATGAATTTGATTGTTTTTTCGTTTGATCATGGCTAAAGGTTCTGCTTCGGCCCATGTGAAGAATTAACTGCTACAATGGCGTACTTCGCACCATCTTTTGAGATTGATAAGGAGCCGATAATTTGTATGCCACATGTGGCAAACGGTCATGGAATGACCACTTGTGTGATTTTCGTCAACGGAGCTCTCAAAACTTTTGCATACATCTGGCACTTATCACATCGCTTAGCGTAATCAGCAGCATCTTGGTTGACAGTTGGCCAATAATACCCATAATATAGTTTTTTTGCTATGGTGTACACTCTCCTATGTGATCGCTACATTTCTCTTCATGAACCTCCTTTAGGACTCTTTTTATTTCATCATGAACGATACACCCTTTCTATACATGACTCCTTCCTGAATGATATACCATGAAGCTTTACAGAGGACTTTCTGCCTTTCATTCCTCCGTTTGGAGAAGGACTCGCTATAGCAAATAATCTTTAAACAGAGTCATCCATGACTCATTTTTAAGCCCCGTCTCTAGTACCCAGTAGATATCCATCTGGTTTATGCTCAGAGTGTCTAGTACTTTGACTATAACTAAGCCTATTTGATGTGCATCCCGGTGCTAGCAAACTTTGCTAATGAGTCAGCCTCTTTATTTTAATCTCGGGGAATGTACGTGATGCCATAATACTCAAAGCCAGTCAATAGCTCTTGGACTTGGACAAGGTAAAGGGCGGGTCATTGTCCTTTATCCTGGTAATCTCCTCGACTTGGTATGCTACCAACTTGGAATCGCAAAAGATTTCAAGCAATTTTATCCACAGTTCTCTGGCAAGTTTGAGTCCAGCAATCAAAGCCTCATACTCAGCTTGTTGTTCATTGCAGGGAAGTCAAGCTTCAAAGCAAAGCAAGTTGATCGATCCTCTAGAATTACTAACATGATTCCAGCTCCAGAACAATGATCATTTGATGCTCCATCAGTATACATTTTCCAACGCTTGGTATAGGCTCCACCACTCTTTGGGAGATCATCATGTGCGGTGAATTCTGCTATAAAGCCCAATAGTTCCTGTCCTTGGATGGCTATTTATGGGAGATAAGTGATGTCGAGTTGGCTCAGTTCAATGTTCCACTTGAGTAACCTTCCAGACGTCTCAGGTCGCTATAGGACCTATCGTAACGGTTGGATGGTGTAAACATTGATGCGGTGAGTCTGAAAATAAAGTGGAGCTTTCGTGAAGCAATTAACAAACAGTACGCTAATTTTTTTTAATCTTCGGATAGTTCCTTTCAGCTCCTATTAATCACTTGCTAACACAATAGACCGATCTCTAGAATCGATTCTCCTCACGAAGTAGTGCGGCACTAATAACGTGTACTGACACGGCCAAGTAGATATACAAGTCTTCATGATCCACCGGTTTTGACAAGATGAGAGGTCTCTAGGTGGTTCACCAAAGCTTAGAATGCGTTTTCATAATCCTGTGTCCATCCAAAGTTAATTTTCCTCTCCTAGTCATTTCGAAGAAAGGAATGTATTTGTTGGTAGCTCTAGAAATAAATTGACTTAGGGTGGTAGCCTTCTTATTTAAGCTCTATACTTGTTTGATGGTCTTTGGCGCCCGAATGTTGCGAATTGCTCGAATCTTCTCAGGATTAGCTTCGATTCCACAATCTTTGATGATGAAACCCAAGAACTTTCCTGGTGCAACACCAAAAGAACATTTCAAAGGATTGGTCTTCATTTTGTAATATCGAAGGATACCGAACATTTCTGCTAAGTATCTAATATGGTCGCTTGATCATCGTGACTTTACGAGCATATCATCCATGTATACTTCTAATGTCTTTCCAATCTGATCTTTAAACATTCGATTAACTAGGCATTGAAAGGTTCTCAATCCAAATGGCATTACCACATAGCAATACAATCCAACGTCGATAATGAAGCTGGTGTTCTTTTGATGGGATTGTGCATTGGGATTTGGTTATATCCAAAGTACGCATTCATAAAAGATAGCAACTCATGTCTCACGGTTGAATCTACCAGCTGGTCGATCCTTGGAAGGGGAAAGCTGTCAGTTTGATACGCCTTGTTTAAGTCCGAGTAGTCAATGTATGTCCGTCATTTTCCATTTGACTTTCTCACAAGTACAAGATTGGATACCCATTTAGGATAGAGGGCGTTGCAAATAAACTCATTGCCTTTAAGCCTATCTACCTTCTCTTTAACGGCAACAGATCTCTCCGGATACATGCCACGCCTTTTCTGTTTCATCAGAACATGCCTTGGGTCGATATTCAATGCGTGGCTCGCAATGGTAGGCAAGATCCAACACTTTTCAAAGTGAGTCCAAGTGAACACATCAAGATTCGCTCAGAGAAAACCAGCAAGTTCTTTCATCATCAGAGGGATGAGTTGTTATTCGATCTTTAGGATCCATAATGAGTCATCGTGGTTGACTGTGACGTCAATCGCCAACCCAGCCGGTGCAGCCTTGGTCTCTTTGGGCTTCTCCTCGTCATCCCTTGGATATATGTCTTTGTAGAACCAACTATGGCGCTAGAGCCAAGGCTCAGGTGCTGGTTGTCAATCTTTAGTGGTTTGGACGCAGAGAGACTTGTCACATCCATACCTTTCCCCTTTGCTTGAGAGTCCTTCAATTCGCTACATAGCAGGCATGTCTGGTTGCTTGATCACCATGCACAGCTTTACACCTTTATCAGTTGGGAACTTCAAAGTCGAACACCACGGGCAAGAGTTGCCTAGAATTCTGCTAATGCTGATCGACCCAGAAAATCATTGTATGGAGAATCAACATAAAAGATAACAAATGGAAAATTCTGTACTTTCCTACGATCACCCTCTCTTAACTCCATGGGAAATTTGACATAATCAATAGCTTCGATCACAGCAATGTTAAAGCCATGAATACGGGTTTTAGACGATTTCAAGTCCTTGGCTTCTATCTTCATCTGATCGTAAGCCTTTTTGAAAATTATATTTATGGAACTTCCACAATTAACCAAGATCCTCCTTACTAAGGTAGGGCCCATCATGTTCGAAATGACTATTGGATCGATCATCGTTGCCTCCACCTTGTCTACATCTTTGTTCCTGAATACAATATTGTCTGCCATTGTATGCTGCTGTCTTGCCAGAGCTCTATCTTATGTACTCGAATAACACTCAAAACTCGTATGCCTAATTGTGCTAGTAGAGCGCTCCATCTTGTGCTAACCTTATCAGTTGGATGCGATCATCTGACTATTGTATTGATCATTAATCTTCCACCAGTCCGCCTAGGCTCCTCGGCTCTATAAGCATTCGTCCTCAGTTGGGGTCGGATGTCCCTTATCCGCCATCCTACGGGGCTTTAACAGACTACTGTAATTTTCTTTCCCGAATCAGTTTCTCAATAACATCCCAGAGATTCCTACATTAATTCGTCTTATGATCATAGCCTTCGTGGAACTGGCAATATTTTCCAAATTGTTTTTGCTTCCATGTCGATTCTTTCAGAGGTGGCTTCCTGCACTTCATGATGTTTCGGTAGATAGGTAGAGTTCTCTAGAGATATGTTCAGTGGTGTGTAGGCATCGAAAATTGGAATCCTAGGTTTTCCTATTCCAAAATCCCTCTTTCGTTCATGGTTCCAATCATCACCTTTTTTTGCCGATTCAGTTTATTTTGGATGCTTATTTGAATTTTTCTAGTACTCTCCCCAAACTGTTTCACTGTAATGTTACTCTGCACTCCCTCTCCATTCAGTTCCACAACATTCTTCATCCTAGAGCATCTAGCTTCCTTTTTCCTCAAATATTAAGCTACTTTTGAATACAAACGCTCTAACATTGTAGGTGGTTTGCCAGCTAACCAATCCTAAAGTCATATTCTAGATTAATCCTTCTCGTTACTGCCATCAATATTGAATGGTCATTCTGATTACTGACTTCTATGATGGTCATATGAAATCTCTCCAAATAGTCTTTCAACGATTCTCTCAGAGCCTGGATCAAGCTGGTCAGGAATATTACATCTTTGTGGGTGAGTTGTGTGCATACGAAATTACTCTACAAACTTTGTTACTAAATCTCAAATCTAGAGATTGACTGTGCGGGTAATCTCATAAACCACATTGTTGCTATGCTAAAGAGAGTAATAGGAAAACAAATGCATATTGTTGTATCATCAGCTCAGGCAGAATTTATCAGCCATTCATATCTCATAATGTGTTGCCAAGGGTCAATTTTTCCCTTGTAAGTAAACATCGATGGCATGCTCAACCTCCTTGGATTCTCTGCGGTAGGATATTGTTACTGAATAGGGTATGGCTTCTCAAGATATTCCAATCATCATTGGTTAAGTCTTGGCTCTCCCTTACTAGTTATTTAACCATAGCTGACAATTCCGACGTTTGGATAGTTGGAGCCAAATAGTAGTTGTGCTCTACCTCACATGAATGGTCCGGTCGATCTCCACGAGCCGTTCCATACCTTCTTGGCTAAACATCTTCATGATGTGTATCATGTATGTTCACTTCATCATCATTCCGGCGAGGTAACTGGTTTGCATCCACCTGAAATCCAGCATCTGAATCAATCGCAGTGACTTCAGTTGTGATCCAACATGAAAGGCAATCTTCCTCCTCTAGAAGAGGGATTTGGCCCTGATCCTTATAGAGGGATCGACACCGATAGGTCTTGGCAGGTCAGGTTGGTTTTCCTGTTGATGTCCAGTAGCTTCTGCATGATATCCATCAATTCTGCAACATATGCGTATATGATTATAGTCGGATGAACTAGAACTCTCTGATGCAGAATGAAGTGTAGGCTCCTTTTTAGCTTTGCTGCTTTATTAGTCTCTGAGTTAGTTCACTAAATCGGTATTGGCTTGAATCTGCCATTTCAACTATCGGCGGCTATCAACTAGCTCTCTCATCAGATTTTGGAAATTAGATCTTATGATGGAATCAGCCAGATATGGACATCAACTGGTTTTCCAACATTCACATCTACTGGTAGATTGCTCAGGCCTTCTTGCTAGATGCTAGCGTTCTTGTTTCCTTCTGCGTTTTGAAAGATAGATCCGGTGTTCCAAACCATTGTATATAGTTTCCTTAGACTTTTGCAAATATGAGTAGAACAAATAAGAATCTTGAAGATAATTATAGATCTCCTCAAGGGATTTATGCAATCCAATACAGCAAAGGGATCCAAATAGGGCTAAGAATCTCCCTCTCAATGAAAGCACCAAAATGTTTGCACCAAAATTTGGCACAAACATCCAATAGAGATTTTGTAGAGAAATATATAAAGATTATAAAATGAAAACAGAGGAAACAAGCAATAAAATAATAGAAAATCAAAGCAATAACGAGAACACAACGATTTATAGTAGTTCGACATTGCTTGCCCACATCCACTTTGAATAGATAGCTTTATTAATCACTTTGTACACTAAGTACCATAGGAATCGAATGAAAATCCTTAGTTACAATAGAGTACAAAGCAATAGTAGCATAAAGTCCCAAAAATGAACAATCAAACCTATATTTATAGAGGAAGATAACAAAATATCTTCTTGAAAATTTGGCAGAAGGATCTCCAAAACCATATGGACCCATAAGTGGGATCACATGGCCCAAATCCCAAGGAATAGGGATCGGTTTCGATCCTAATTTGAGGAATTTGGGGGCGTGATCCCTTTAAAAGCTTTCACATGTTGTAATATGCTTAGCCTCAAACTTTCATGCCAACTGGATTAGTAGAACTTGAGTTATTACTCGATCTTTGCTGCAATGTGAGTTATTACCTGATTCTGGTCGTTCCCTATTGAGGGAAGAGATTCGATCCCTCTTGCTTATTCCTTTTGAGGTACGATCCCTAAGGTAGTCTCCTTAAGGTCCCTACACCTTGTTACTAAAATTTCATATGCATTGGACTTATGAATTTTGAGATATTGATTGTTTTCCATTGAGTTGCACTTATTTTGTTGAATTAGACGAATCCCTATGATTGAGAGGGCCGATCCCTTTTCTATGTTGAATTGTATTCCACACTAAGAACATTCTATATAACATATCTCTTGATTATGTTCAACCACGGCTTTATATTACCATCTACACCTGACTTCTGGACCCTAAAATCATCGCTCTGGACTTACTAGCATTGACAGCAGTCGATTCTAACTTGTACAATCAGTTCAGGTATAGCCGGGTCAAAATGCCAGATTATAGAACTCATATTTATCTAGGGCACAGAATAGAATTTTCATTGGCTTTGAATTATTAAGTGCTTCTGAATTTTACTATTTGTTCATTGTGCATAATTAGTTTGGGACTTGACCTACTCATTTTTTGTGATGTTACATATATCTTAAACATTAGATAGTATATAAATTCTCATTCTTTATTACCAATAAGCATAATTACTCCCATTAACTAGTGGTGGTCCAGTAGTGGATTGACCCTATATAAACATGTTAAAAAGAGTGTTGCTCACATTACTAGTCATTTAAACATTTCAAAAATCAGATGATAATTTTTTCAAAAATTATAACAAACCGTGTCTAGAGGCCAATAGCTCAGCGCTATGGATGCTGCAGCCATCCACGGTATCAACTTTTGGTGATGAAATATTGCAATGTTAATGGTATCCATAATATTAGGAGCATTTGAATGTGAGAAAAATCACAGATTTCCAAAAACAATAATTTCAGTGATTATATTGCAAATAATTCATATCCAAGTTACAAAATTGCCAAATGAAATCTCAGGCATTGATTAAATATAAATTTACAACAATATGCTAAGAACGACATATGAAGATGCTCCCTTGGATGATCAAAGAAATATAGACATAATTGTCTTAATACACAGCAGAAATAATTTTAAAATAGAATTTTGTAAATTAACTATCCGTCAGCCACCTGCTCATCTTTGGGTGCTTAATTCGCCAAAATCTGCTAAAATCTAAATCCTCAGGCTACTCAAATCAAATTTTGAGCACCCGAGAGTTTAAGAGAAAACAAAAACTTCGATTCAGACTTAAATCCTGGTATGTACAATATTTATTACATCTCATTTTACTGATAAATAGTGAGTCCATGCAGCTTAGCAGAACGGGTTTCCCCTAATTAATATCTCATTTCAAAACATATATTTTGCAAATCCTTTCCTACAACCAAACTGGCTAATCAACTGATTATAACAATAATATGCAATATCCGTTATGCTAAAACGGGAAATGAAATAGACTATCTGCCTAAAATCTGAACTATCTATTCTAAATTTTGAGCTATCTTCTCTATTCAGGACTATCTGTCCTAAATTATGAGCTATCTGCTATATTCTCGACTATCTGTCCTAAAGTTGATTATAGCAATATCTTTTATGCTAGATAATGAGCTATCTGCCCAAAACAGGCAAAAAAGGTAGACTAAGTGTCCTAAAAAATTTAGCAAAATCCGTTATGCTAATAGATGAACTATCTATTCATATCAGAGTTGACTGCTCTTTTTTGGACTAGCTGTCCTCTGGGCTGACTGCCCTCAAAATGGACTAATTGTCTGAATTTAAATGAGCCGGCTTCCTGAATTTTCTTTTAGGTTAACTACCCTTCAACATGTCTGAGCTAACTGCTCTGCAATATATCTGAGCTATCTTCTCTTCAAATTTTCCTTGAAAACCTTTTCAAAATGATTTAGTTTGGCAATTCATTTATATACAAGGAAAACATATCTTTAGTTTTAGTCTAAGCTATTTTTCCCATGTTATATACTTTACCGAAAACAAAGTTGATGATGCTCAATAAGGATTGTCTATCCTTTCTTATGTTTCCTACACTCGAAACGCATAATCTTCCTTTCTTTCTCAACCACCCATTTTGGTCAAGACTGAAATCGTTCAAGTCATCGCTCTTGGTTCCTTTGATTAACTTATTGATCCACTTAGCTAACACTGGATTCTCTATCTGCTTAGAAGCAATCCGTTTGATCAAAACTGGTCGAACTTCCAAACAAGACAATACAACGGTATCTCCTCTAGACCTCACCTCGGATCTCCACTGCACTCTGCAATCTACCATGGCTTCTAAATCTTTCCACTCAGCCATCATTGCCAACACTGCATTCTGATGTTTCCTACTAAGTGCATCTGCAACCCAGTTACCTTTCCATAGTGTGTACTCAATCCCAAAATCATAAGCGGCTATGAATTCTAACCATCTCCATTGTCTCATGTTCAGGTCCTTCTGAGAGAACAAATACTTCAGCGACTTATGATCTGTAAACAGCTCAAACCATTCTCCCAAAAGGTAATGTCTCCACACCTTCAAAGCAAAAATTCATAGTAGCTAACTCTAAATCATGCGTTGGACATGCGGTCTACGCTGTCTAGAAGCATAGGCAATCACTTTACATCTCTGCTCAGTACAGCTCCTAATCTTGTTCCACACGCATCAGTATAGATTACCAAATCATGATCCCCTCTAGAACTACCAACACAGGTGCATGGATCAGTAAGTGTTTCAAACTTTGGAATGCTTCCTCACAGTTATCGAACCACACAAACTTCATAGCCTTCCTCGTCAGCCTGGTCATCAATGCTGCTATCCATGAGAATCCTTTATGAATCTTCGATAATAACCAGCCAACCCAAGGAAATTCTTAATCTCGGTTACTGTCTCGGGTCTCTTCCAACTATTCACTGCCTCGATCTTAGTCGGGTCTATTGATAACCCTTCCTCTGAGACAACATTGCCAAGAAATTTCACCCCCTTCTTCCAAAAGTGACACTTTGAAAACTTGGCTTTCAGCTGATGCTACATCAGCGTCTCAAGCACTACTATATGATGACCTTTATGTTGTCTTTCATCCTTAAAGTAAATCAAGATATCATCTATGAAAACCAACATAAACCTATTCAAGTGCTCTCGAAAAATCCGATTCATTAAATCCACAAAGAAAGCTAGAGCATTCGCTGTCTATATCTGGTCCTGAATGCTGTCAAAGGTATATTATCCTCTGCTACTGTGACCTGATGGAAACCAATTTCTAAATCCAATTGAGAAGATACCTTTGCACCACTTAGGTGGTCGACAAATCATCAGTCCTGGGTAATGGATATCGATTTGTCCTCTCATTCAACTTATGATAATCAGTACATAGTCTCAACGATCAGTCCGGCTTCTTAGCAAACACTGTCGCTGCACCGCGTAGCGAACAGATCGGCCTGACAAAACTCTTCCCTCTAAATCCACCAACTGCACCTTCGACTCCCTCATCTCTGAAGGGGTCATCCTGCTTGGCGGTCTACTCACCGGTTCTCCTCCTGGAACCAAATCTATCTAAAACTCAATGGCTCTTTTTGGCAGCAATCCAACTACAGGCTCAAACACATCTGCGAATTCTCTAACCACGAAAACTCGGCTCAACTCATCATCTAAATCCAATGCACCCAACAATGTAAACATTGCACTGCTGGAACCTCATACGGTGAAAAAAAATTCCGATCACTACAATCCGGGTGATTAAGGGTATCTTCCTACCCTGGCAAAATATCTTAGCATCATACTCACTTAACTAATCCATACCTAGGATGATTCCAAACCCCACAAAATAAAACACATGTAAACGACACTCAAAAGTATGGCCTAACGGGTCAAACGCAAACTGGCCACACCTTAACCCTAGAGTTGCATACCCTCCTATTGGATTCGCAACCCATAAGAAAGTAACTAAATATATAGGTTCATTGTTAAGCTTATCTATCAAACATCTAGAAATAAAAGAACCGACTTTCCCTTCTCCTGGGTTTTTGGCTTGGAAGCAGCAAGCTCTAATCCATACACCTTGTCCTTACCATCTCTAATGGTCTCCTTGCATTAGTTCTTATAATGGCCTATCTGGTAATAGTTGAAACACCTGACATTATTTTCCTTAGCCACATCCTTTGATTTTCCTAAGCGACACTTATTAGAAAAGTGCTCTTTCTTGTCGCATTTATAGTAGACAACTTTAGACTTCGCTTTCTTCGCTGCTCCACCCTTCTGAGCACCTTTCTTGGGAAAAACTTCCTCTTCTGGCTCTTCCCAACCTGGACCACTTTTGCCTTGTTCTTCTCTAGAGACTCAAGGACTTCTTTCTACCTCAAAGCCATCTCTACAACAATATTAGAAGGATCTCTAAGATGAGACAAAATAGCACTAGCTAATTTTGGCTTTAATACTCTGATAAACTTCTATTTTCGCTTTAACATGGTATCCACAGAAGCATACCCAGCCCTAGCCAACTCTTAAAACTTCCTAGCATATTCAGCAACAGACATCTCACCCTGCACCAGCTCAGCAAACTGCCTAATCAAAGTTGATTATACCATTACCGACATAGATCTCTCCTGAAATCCTCCCAGGTTATTGCCTCCTCATCAACTGCTGCTGATACACTGTTCCATCATAACAATGCGGTCCCTTGAAGCTGCCCGGATGCCAACCTTCTCTTCTGCTCATCATTGATCTGTAGATCTACAAAAATCCTTTCATAGTGCAATAACCAATTCTCCACTTCAATGGTATCCTCCGTTCCCATAAAAGGCTACCCTCCTGCTCCTACGGCATTTCCTCATGTCACTCGGTTCCAACTCCTACCTACATCATATTCCTGAAAAATTGATACATAGCTTCCATTTTGACCTACGGGACTTCAACACCAACATTCTCTGCTTGACCTTGGCCTCTCCCTGCATTAGGTCCGGCGTTCCTTTCAGTGCGTCTCGCTCCTTGGTTAACTCCCCTTCTTCTACCACTCATATTTGTGTTTAAACCTCATGAGATACAGAAAGATAACCTAATCAAAGAGAGATGAATAGAGATAAATCTCATATTTATATGTAGCAAATACAAGTACGTTACTATTGTTATCCCGCTTTTTGGCAAAGCCGTGATACCAAAAGATTGATCGAAAACAAAAGACAGTTCGTCTCAGAGATTGGTTATACTTCACTTTGCTATGGATATCGATGAATTTTGTCCAAGTCCGGAACGGGCCGCAATTGATAGGACATGACAAGAAAGGTCGTAGGAGTTGTCACTTCAAATTTCAAGTCAATCCGAGTTCATATGCTCAAGATATGATGGATTCAATTTGAGAAAGGTAGTCACTGTCTGTTTCGAAACCATCACGTTGGAGTGCTTCGAAATCATCACCTTCGAACCCACCACTGCCTGCTATGTTCGAAACCATCGGCCACCGTTAACTTCGAATCGATCGAATTCGAACCGATCAGGCATGATACTGATCACTTCGAATCGATCGGTTCGAACCCTCCGGATGGCTGTCCCCTCAACAAGTTTGAACCCATCACTCTCCATCTACTTCGACTCCATTACATTCGAAACCATCGTCTTCGAATCCATTCAAGCAGACCAGCTTCGAATCCAAGTCGCTTCGAATCGATCTTGTTCGAATCGATCGAGTTCGAACCCACGAACACCTTGGTTCGAAACGGTCGCATTCGAACCCAGGGACATTCACTTGTTCGTACCCACCAAGTCAGCCAACTTGGATGACGTGTCGCCCCACGATACGAACGAGGCGAAATCCATGGGTGCGAAGCGGTCAACTCGGAAACAAAACAGGATCGATTCGAGGAGCACGCGCCATGTCACTGCAGAATCACGTGTGTCCATGGATTCGAAGTCATGGTTTCGAAGACGATGGGTTCGAACTCCACAGCCAACCAAAAAACACCATTTCGAACCGATCATATCTCCTCGACCACACATCCAAATGCAACCAAATTTTCACAGTAACTTCCATACAAGGTAAAGATTGTTCCTGCCAAGTTTCAACTCGATTGGACCATTTCTTGATGGGTTCGAAGTGACTTCGAATCGATGTCAGATCGAGACGAAACTTGGTGGGGTCGGTCGCGTGGGCCCACTCACGTGCCAGAAGAGGTCTCCCGAAGTTTCAGCCAGATCTGGGCCTCCAACGCCTATAAATAGCACCCTGAAGCCTTCAGAAAGGAGGATCTTCCGAGAACTTCTGCCATTGAACGCTGAAACTCTGCCGGATTAACGTCTATTGATCAGAATCACTGTTGTATTCAGATTTCAAAGCTATCATCTACTGTAATCCATTGTAATCGATTGAATCGAGCAAAGCAATAAAGAGGAACCCTTCAAAGTGGACGTAGGCACGAACGTCGAACCACTATAAATCCTGTGTTTGTGATTGTTGCTTGTGAATTACTGTGATTTGTTACTTAGAGCTGAATTCTATATTGATTGTTGCTGAGTTCTGTGTTGATTATTATCGAGTTGAGTACATAAACGGGTGCTTCCGTGATATTGGGTGTTTGTGACCAATTTTGGCGCAAACAACTATAGTGTTAACCTAACCCCAAATCTTATGCTAATTTCTTTGGATCTTTGTTTTCAAAACCAATTTTAGTTAAATTTTTATAAACCTATGCTCTAATGCCAAGTTATAACACCTCGTATCTGGAGGCCAAAAGCTAAGTGCTACAGATGCTACAGTCATCCACAATATTAGCTTTTGGTGATGAAATACGGTAATGTTAATGGCATCCATAATATTAAAAGCACCTGAATATGAGCAAAATCACATATTTCCAAAAACAATAATTTTTGTGATTATATTTCAAATAATTCATATCTAAGTTACAAAAATCCCAAACATAATCCCAGGCATTGATCAAATATAAATTTACAGCAATACAGCAAGAGCGACATATGAAGATGCCCCATTGGATAATCAAACCAATATAGACATAATTGTCTTAATACACAGCGAAAACAATTTTAAAATAGAATTTCCTAAATTAGCTATCCGTCAGCCACCTGCTCGTCTTCGAATGCTTATTTACCCAAATCTGCTAAAACCTAAACCCTCAGCCTGCTCAAATCTAATTTAGAGCGCTAGAGAGTTTAAGGGGAAACAAAAACTTCTAGTCAGACTTAAAGCCTGTTATGAATAATATCTATTACATCTCAGTTTACTAATAAATAGTGAGACCACACCGCTTAGCAGAACGAGTTTCCCCTCACTAATATCTCTTTCAAAAATATATATTTTCAAATCCTTTCCTGCAACCAAACTGGCTAATCAACTAATTATAACAATAATATAGCAATATCCATTATGCTAAAACAGGAAATGAAATAGACAATCTGTCTAAAATCTAAACTATCTATTCTAAATTCTGAGCTATCTGCTCTACACTGGACTATATGTCCTAAATTCTAAGCTATCGCTTTATTTTGGACTATCTGTCCTAAAGTTGATTATAGAAATATCTTTTATGCAAGTTAATGGGCTATATGCCCAAAACAGGTAAAAAGGGTGGACTAACTGTCCTTAAAATTTTAGCAAAATATGTTATGCTAATAAATGAACTTTCTGTTCATATCAGAGCTAACTGCTCTTTTTGGACTAACTATCCTGGATTAATTGTCCTCTAGGCTAACTACCCTTAAAATAGACTAACTATCCGAATTTAAGATGAGCTGACTGCTCGAATTTTCTTTTGGGTTAACTAGCCTTCAAAATATTTGAGCTAACTACTCTATAATATATTTGAGCTATTTGCTCTTTAAATTTTCCTTGAAAACCTTTTCAAAATGATTTAGTCCGGCGAATCATATATATACAAGGAAAACATATCTTTAGCTTTACCCTATTTTTTCCATGTTATATATACTTTACTCAAGATAAAGTAAATGATGTTGAATAAGGATTGTCTATCCTTTAAAATAAGTTAATGTCCTTTACAACTTAAAATACTTAGGCTATATACCTAGTCCTTATATGCGAAACCTTTATTTAAAACCCTTAAACTACCTTTCAAAAACATAGAAGGTAACTCCTTCAAAATCATTCATAAAAACCCTTCGAAAAACTGAAGGTAACTCCTTCGTATCCTTTTATAAATCTTTCGAAATCATTGAAGGTAACTCCTTCAAAACTTTTTTAAAGCCTTCCTTTTAAATCTTTAAAACATATGACATCTGCAATTAAATCCTTTAAACCTTTAGCCTTTTTAAAACATTGAAAAACTATACCTCTCGGCCTTGTCGAGAGGACATACCTTTCAACCTTGCCAGAAGGTTTTTTTTCGACCTGGTTGAAAGGTTTCACCTTTTGACTTTATCGAAAGCCTGGGGTACCTCCCCTATAAAATCATTTATAAACCTTTCGAAAGCAATGAAACTCAAAACCTTTCAAAAATATTGGGTTCAGTTTAAAAACAGCGAAAACCTTTCGAAACCATTCAAAGTTAACTACTTTGAAACATTTAAAATGTTTCGACATAAAACATTTGGACTATGCAAAAGGATCGGAAATACATTGGAGTCGAAAGCTACTACTTCAAAACGTTTATAAAACCTTTCAAAACCATTCAAAAACAATGAAGTGTTAGTGTTGAAACCAACCCTTTGAAATCAATTAAGAGAGGCGGCAAGTTTTAGAAAATAAAAGATAACTTTTGACTCCATCTTTGTCGAAAGGCTAGGAAGAGACAACTAAGCTTTCGGCCTTGTCGAAAACTTTACCTTTCGACCTTGTCAGAAGGTTTCATTTAAAACAAGAAAGCAAACAAACCAATCGAAACCTTTTTCTTTTAAATCTTTTGGACAATTTCGAAATCTCTTTGTCGAAAGCTTGTAGGCATATTTTCTTTAGACCAAAACAAAACTTCATCTCTTTTGAAAGCTATTACCTTTCGTCCCTAAACCTTTCGGCCTCTTTCAATTCACTATGTACCAGTTGCCTAATACCCTGTGCCTTCATATTTGACCTAGCCGTAAGGTTTGAAACCTTTCGACCTTGTCGGAAGGTCTGGAATAAGGACGGAAGCTCTCTCGAAAGGGTTTAAATAGAAGAAAAACTATCTACTAGTACTTTTAAACAGTTCTTTTGTACCCCATCTGCCTTATTTGTCTAAATTTGATTGGTTGCCAGAATTTTATATTCAAAAGGGTTGCCGTCTTTCCTTATTTGAAAATTTGAATAATTTTGAAAAAGCCCCTTTCTACTCTATAATTATATAAAGCATTCAAGTCTCATACCTTAAATAATTTTATATAACCATTAAAACACCTTGAAAAATTCTAGAGAAATTCCAGAAAATCAAATAATATGTTCCCTTCAACATATAAAATTTTCAAATCCAAACTATAATTATTTTTCCCATGAATAACTTTATAATCCCAATTAACATTTTCATCCTTAGAAAATTCATAACAATTCCACAAAAATTCAGAAAATTTTGAAAATCAAAACTCATCTCTAAAATAACTTTTTAGATCACCGTAGAAATTCGCAAGGCTAACGGATGTCCTTTAATAGGGTTTTATCTCAAAATAGGTCATTAAATCTATATGAACATATATAAATTATCAACATGTACGTATAATCCTTTTATTATTTAGAGATGTAAACATTATTCACCTTTTTCTTTAATGATTAGGAGCTTGAGATTTGAATGATTTTGATTTGTATTTGCTTTACTTAAGCTTCTCTTTTGTTTCCTCTTCTTCTTCCTTCACTAATGGTGGTTGGCCAAGCTTTTTAATTTTTGAAACTGAGAATGAACGTGTTTTGAAATATA
This sequence comes from Allium cepa, assembly GCA_030765085.1. Taxonomy (NCBI): domain Eukaryota; kingdom Viridiplantae; phylum Streptophyta; class Magnoliopsida; order Asparagales; family Amaryllidaceae; genus Allium; species Allium cepa. The sequence continues at coordinate 602,535,105 of CM060943.1, read as the reverse complement.
CGGCCTAGGGAAGATGATATAGGAATGGCCTCTTTCCCATAATACCCTTCCTCTAATTCATTTTTAAACCCTTCATTTAATTCATTAATTAAAAGGTACGGGTACCTTAATTAAATCAAATCTCAATCCCCTTATAAACGCAGTTTTTATTTAGTTTATCTAACTTTATCTTTTAAATAATGTTATTAGAAAATCTGGAGTGTTACAAACTCCCTTCCTTAAAGAATTTCATCCTCGAAATTATAATAAGGCTCAAAATAAGCAAGAAGGTAAAACGTACCATCAGAACAAGTCAGGATAAGTATCTCTAATTCTACTCGTAACCTCCCAAGTACAGTCACTGTTGTAATCACTCTACCGGACTTTGACTAATCTGACCGTCTTGGTTCTAAGCCTCTTCTCATCTCTTGTACAATGCGAACTGGCTTTCTCACCATGGTCAAGTCCGGTTCTACCATTAAATCATCTCTCAACAGATCTTCTAAGATCTTGTTAACTCTTTTCGTTTCACACCTGTTTGCGGATGGTAAGTAGTACTCACCATAAGCTTGGTTCCTAAAACTTCCTGCAGACTCTTCTAAAACTCACTAGTGAACAAGGAATCTCTATCACTAACTATGCTGTTAGGAAATCCATGTGGTATAATCACATTCTTAACAACCTCACTAAAACAGGTCTTGTCCTTGTTGACTTAACTGGAATGAAATGGGCACTCTTGGTTAATTTGTCCACTATAACCCATTTACTTTCATTTCCTTTGTCCGATCTTGGCTATCCATTTATAAAGTCCATGGAGACAGAATCCTACTTCCATACTGGAATATCTAACGGTTTCCATTTGATTTCTAGTGTTCGGTCTTTGCTTGTTGACAATTTAAGCACTGCCTTACACACAAACCAATATCCTGCTTCATTCCTTCCCAGAAGAAACTCCTCTTTATATCCTGATACATCTTGGTACCTCTAGGATGTATAGTGAACTTCGAATGATGAAGTTCATTTAATACTTCCTTTCTTATGCTTCCTACACTCGGAACGCATAATCTTCCTTTCTTTCTCAACCACCCATTCTGGTCAAGACTGAAATCTTTCAAGTCATCGCTCTTGGTTCCTCTCTTTAGCTTATTGATCCGTTTAGCTAATACTGGATCCTCTATATGCTTAGAAACAACTCACTTGATCAAAACTGGTCAAACTTCCAAACAAGGCAATACAACTATATCACCACTATACCTTGCATCGGATCTCTACTGCACTTTGCAATCTGCTAATACTTCTAAATCTTTCCATGCAGCCATCATTACCAACACTGCATTCTGATGCTTCCTGCTAAGGAAGATGATACAGGAATGGCCTCTTTCCCATAATACCCCTCCTCTAATTCATTTTAAACCCTTCTTTTAATTTATTAGTTAAAAGGCATGGCTACCTTAATTAAATCAAATCTTAATCCCCTTATCAACACATTATTTTATTTGGTATATCTAATTAAATCTCCCAAATAATGTTATCAAAAAATTTGGGGTGTTACAAAAACCTAATGAATGTGGGTTATATGAGATTCCTAATACTTATATGGAATGGAACTTAAGGCTATTATAACCCTAAGGGGTTGTAAACAATGTATTTAACTTGATAATATTCTAACTTGTATTTTTCAGACTTATCAATTCAAAATCACAATCATAGCAGATAATAACATAAATGCAGAATAAAACACAATAACTAAAAAAGAGTGAAACCAGGAATTTTCATACTGATTCGAATTCCCAATCCTATATCTAGTCCCGTACCATGTACACAATTTCCACTATAACAAAATCATGCAATTCTACAAGAGGTATGTACATCTATACAACTTAGTATTGAATCAGGTGGCAAGCACACATATCCTGACTTTCCACGGATGACATATATACCTAGCCTCCTGACTTTCCATGGGTAGTCAAGAACACTACACAGTCCTGACATTCGACAAATGGCAGAATGCACCTTTAAAATTCAAGTATTAGAGGGTAATTCTACAAGAAATTATATCTTTCGAAAACTATATCACGTAGTCTTCGGTAATGATCCTACAGACCTTTCGTAGTTGTGGTAATTGAATTCCTTGAGGAGTAGGTATTATTAGATATAGAAAGATAAAAAAATTCAAGTAAGAACCCTTCAATCTTGTGTAGTTTGCGAATTCATGAAGAATGAGAGTGAAAGAATGCGAATTCACGCAAAGTATATGCATATGTTAGTAAGAGAACTTTTTTTCAAAGTTCTAGAGAAGAAAGGGTAAGGGAATAAAATGAGAATCTTTTTTAAAAATTCATTTTCTCTGGCCTATATATAGGAAATGAAAAGAGCTTTTTTTTATGAAAGGGTGAAAGAATGCACTATTCATTTAAATCCAAAGGTTGCAACCAACTGCTAGTGTCTCAATATATCTCCAAATAATATATCGATATATTGTTGCCGCTTTTATAAACTTGTAAACAGCTATTATGTCGACACATACTTTCAAGGTATGTTGACATATACTCGTTAATTTTGAAAAATATTTTATAAAAAGTGTTTTAAAATTTATTATATTCAAAAAAAAATTTTACTTTTGTAAAAAATTCCAGACATGAAAATATAGATCTTTAAAAAAATATTTCAAAGATATACTGTGAGATCTTTAATAGTTATTTCTAAGACTATTTTTTAACTAATTGATTGTCTTGTTCTCTTCATCTTTGTTTCTTAATCATTTGTTCCTTCTAGCATAGTCCTTGATCATTTGTCTTCTTAATCTGCTTGATTCCTCTCGAGCTCCATAATTTCTTTTGATCTCCTTAATTCATATTGTTTTCTTGGTTCACCTTGTTCTCCTTAATTTATCTTGTTTTCTTGATTCATCTTATTCTCCCTGATTCATTTTGTTTCCTTTTGGTTTTCTTGTCCCTGCAATACTTGTATATATTTATATTTCCTGTACTATAAGTTACACAACTTAAGGAATCATTAGTATCAATATTTATATGATTATTGTCATTGAAACCAATACTCGTGTGTTAATAAGATTTTTTTTGTCCTAGAAAACACCTAATTATTTTTGAAGTAATCACAACGTTGAACACTTTCATGATTATGAATCAGTAAATTTAAGTAATATTAAAATTTCTTTTAGAGGAGGTAGTTATGTCACTTTAATGTTTATATAACCATGAAGAAATATCGAAATTCTATGGATGATCTCCATCAGTTTATTAGAGAATTCATTTCAATTCAAGTGCTACAGACAAAAAATAATAAAGTACTAAAAGCAGTAAAGAAAATAGAGAATTTACATGGTTTGGATCTAATCAATCCTACGTCTATGGGTAAATTATCTTTATCCTCTCCTCTTATTCATAGTACAAACAAAAGGTAGAGAATATAATTTTTTATTTCAGTGTTCATAAAGAGTAAGGTCTAAAAAAATCCCACTTTCCTCTGTAATGCGTTATTTATTTGTAGTAAACTGATATTCACATAGATTGCCAACGTTATTCTTCCACCCTTTTAATTTCATCCTTTGAATTATGACATGTGTCGATCAACCATGATGCTTATTTTCTGTACATAGGTTAGTAACGTGGTATTCGGTGGGAATTATAATTTGAGTGGATGAATTTTGAATTTGGGCTGGAAGATTGAAACTAAGCAGGAAAACCCAATTCTGAATAGACCGTGACCTGATGGTTCCTTAGAGCAATCAAGCTAATGGACTACGACATGTGTAGACAAAACTGCAATGAGAAGCTGCCTCCATTTTAGGAAAATTACATAGTTATAAGCACTCTAAAACTTTGCCATTGTGAATGGTCATGGAGAACTACGCCCCCGTAAATATGCAGGGTGACAATATTGTATAACATCCGAACAACATCGACACTCTTGAAGGCATAAAAGGTTGTTCCCTTAAAATAATAACGAAGCATAGTTTTGGGATAATCGATGTTAGGCCGTATAGCTCGGTGATAAGATTATGCTGTCATTTTGAAGGATGGTCATATCGCCTGAACCTATTTTAAACTATTCTCACCAATAGAGGACTGCATCACTGCCTGTGCACTTAAGTTATGTCTATAGAATTTGAGAGTGAAATCAGGGTTTCTTAGCTTGCCTTTGAGGAATGTAACTTAGCTTATAGTTACAGAGAAGTTTTACCCTACTACCACATTCTTCGAGTCCTTATATTTGTAGGTAGAGTCCTTTAGAATTGCATTAATGTTCTGTCATTTCAACATCAAATCAGGATGATGGCTTATCCTTATTACTTCAATGTTAATATGAGATTTCAACGCAACCCATCCACTTTAATGTAGTTTACGTTTGTTGCCATCTCTATGGTGTATAGTTGCTTTAAAGATTGTACCGTAGTTCTATAACATCGGTATTGCTCTTAGGGCCGTAGCACAATCTCAACATCTTGTTGTTACTTAAAGATTGCACCATGGTTCGAACTTATTAAGGCATAAATTTCGAAACCGTTGCACAACCCTCATATTTGGTACTTAAAGCCTGTGCTGCAGTTCTTTCCATTAAGGTAAAAGTATGTATTGTAAATCATTCCTTATATTTTGTGGCTATCCTAAATTACTGGCATAGTATTATAGTATCGAAGCGATGCTCAATGGAAATTTGTTGTCCTTACGTTTTGCCTCTGGTTTGGATTTTTGTGCAGTACTATCTAGACTTTGCTCTCGCTTCCTTTTCATAGACCGACTTCTGTTGTGGGAGTAATTATTTTCGCATGATGTTGCATCAATTTCCATATGACAATGCTCGAAAAATATGGATGCGACACTTGCCTCCCCAAGTCTGCTGCAATTATAAATTGGTATGGACTTGTCTTTACATCTATATTTTTCTATAACCCATCACTTCTGCTTTTTTCTCTTCCTAAAAAGGAGAAAGTCTTTATTTACATTTCACATTTAATGCCAATGTACACATGTAATCCTTTTATTGGCTGATCTTTTGAAAATGCTGCACGTTTAGACTTTTTCGACCCTTAAGAAAATATATATGGACCCTTATGCTGAGCTTCCTTGGCATTAATCAACCGACATTTTGAATTTTTTTTTCATCTTTCTCAATTGCATGGCTAAGATTAAAATCGAGGTAGTTATATATTTTTCCCCTTCTTCTTCATTCTGCTTCTGAAATTCTTAATTATCGATTTCACCTTCTCTAAGAATCATTTATTTTTCGAACAAAAGTAAGAATATTCTTTTTCTTATCGTTTCTTCTTCTATATCTTAATGGTCCTTGTTTACCAATTTAGTATTTTCATTCAGAATCCCTTATCTCTTCCATCTAGGATAACTGAATTAGGGAATATAGAGTATATTCTAGATCATTTTGAGTTTGATGGTTACATAGGTAGAGCACTTCAATCTCGCAAATGTATCCATACGCCCTCAAACAAGTTTATTTCTAATACTTCTGAGCATATTCGAGGCAGGCATTATCTTCCTCCAAGTCAAATTCTTAGCCAATAGCTATCTGCCATTGGTATTGTTCCCATACAACTTGCCCCAATTTCTTACTCCATTCTGATCGCCGCCTTCATTTTTTATGTGGAGAAGTGTTCCACCCAACTTCTTGCAATAAATTCATATTTCCTTTTAACCTTCACAAAAGTAATTCAAGGGGTGACAATGTGTTTTACTAGGATTAGGCAAGAAAATCGGTTCTCACGTCTATTCCTCAAAAAACCCAGAAATGGAACTTTCAATATCTCTTCATTTCAAATTTAGATAACTTTCATGCTTCTTTCCAACCACAGCCCGTGTAACAACCCACCCCGAAAAGGACATAATTTTGACCCAACAAAAGCCCTTCGAACCTTAGGTCCATCTCATGATGAGTTGTTAGGTTGATATAATTAAAACATTCCATGGTACATAAAGTTATCTATCTATACTTTTAGAATCTCATGGTGGAATGGATAAAATATAATATCAGAAATAAGTACCAATTTCATAAACATAATCATTTCATAAACATAACATGTTAAATGTCACATCATATTTACATAAAGCTTTCGTAGTACAATATCTTAGAATAACATAACTGTCTGAACTGGGTACAATAAAATACTTAATAAACATAAACATATATATGTATGTATGTATGTATGTATGTATGTATGTATGTATAAATGCCACAAGTCTTCATCTCCACCTTCACCTCCTAAAATCAGCACTACTTCCTCTAACCTATGTTTGTAATGAGGAGTAGGTTAGAACAACAAATGTCTGATGAAAAAAATCTTAGGCTTTATCATAATTATACTTAAGCAGTATTATTTAAATAAGAAATGTGTCTTATGTATTTAAGACTATACCAAATGTAACAGTCTCTAAATGGTGGTGCTTAAAATACTAATAACTTTAACCGTAAGCCCAAAAGCCTTTCCTATCCAATTTAAAAATTCTAATGCAACAGACATCAATGATGCAAGATATAACATCCAAACCAGTAAGTACGCTCGACTGGTGATTAGGCGGACGCTAACCATTTAATGCCTACAAAATAGGCAAGTTCCCGTCCTTTAATACCCAATCCATTTCCAATATCTAGCGCAACTATCGTCAACGATGTGAGAGAGAACCTCCAAACCACTTAATACCTCTTTCATGGGACTTAGGAAGACTTTGAATATTTATGACCTATAAATTGCCAGGTCCCCATCATTTAAGACCAAACCCAAGGTGGGTCCATACGTGGTTTTTACTAGCCGACATCGTAAGAAATCCCATCAAGCACTTAATACTTACCTTAAAATGGGGCGACCACCACCATAACCACTTAATACCTCAAACCCGAAGTTGACCCTTACGATGGATTTCACCTACCGCATCGAAAATGCAATTTATGACATATAACCCACTCGTGATGTCTCACATTAGTTCGACCATTCGTAGGTTTTGGTAGCCAGATTAAGTGGGCAGGTTTGCCTTACATAATTAGGAAAAACCTCACATCCACTGTACTTATTTATTGTAGAAGATGTACTACATTAGTCCGTAAAGTCACACCACCAGTAGCCAAATTTAACTGGGCAAACTTCCATGTAGCTTTGGACTAACCTCGCATCCCTATAACTTAGTCATAACTTATATGTATGTCCACTGTATACATACATTATCCTACCCGAATAGTAATTAAGGCCATATAAGGTGCCCCTTATTATGCTTCTAATTAGGGATTGATTCCCTAATTTACTCTAACTCCCTTCCTTCAAGTTTATATCACTTAACTATTCTAATAATACAAGTTTCCACATTCAATATGTTATAATCAGTATGCTATCATCAATAAGTTGTATTATATACATACATACATGCATGCATGCATGTATATATATGCAGGGAATTTAGGGTCTAACGATTAAGTTACAACAACTCAATAATAATTTGCATATAAGGTATTTTGAAATACCAGTTTCATACAAATCTATAATTCCAATATGAACTCCTACCGCCATTGCCAAATAAAATAGATTTGCACAAACATCGAATATCTACACTTGTCGTATATAAATACACTAGAATCCCTTTTCTGCATTAAAGAATGCATCATCACAAATTAGATTACCTATATTCAATTCAACCCTCATATATAACATTTTGAAGTAAGAAATAAATTCCTTATTTATTTAAGTGTAGAAATAGGTTGTGCAAACTACAAACATTTTGATTCATAATTTACACACCATTTCTATTTTATTTTATTTTTGAATCCTTCAACACTTTAATTCAAAAGGGGGGAAATAGGTTAAACTTATCATAGATTATCTAATTCTAACAATTAATTAGATTCTAATATAACAATACTAAAAACAATTAAAATTCCAAAATATATAAAGATTGATATTTACTTACGGAAATTCTGGGGGTTTTAAATGTTATGTTTTCATTTACCAAAATTTATTAAGGCATACATCAAATCAAAATAAATACTATTCAAATACAAAAATGTGAAAAACTTAATATTTCCGACTCATAGAGAATTATTTGCTTCCTAACTGTATTTGATTCCACCATGCCTAACTCTCTTTCAGATTTCTCTCTTTATACAACAAAGTGAATTCTATATAAAGATTAGATTAATAATTCGAAACTAGAGGAATAGAATAAGGAATAAAAAAATTAATATCTAAACCCTATACCTGAAAATCCTAACTGATTAAGGAATCTAAAAGAGAAGAACAAAAGGAGACCTGATTTATACTGTTTATAATCCTCTGTTAAATCTTCCCCTTTTTGAATATACAACAAATAAATTATATATATATATATATATATATTAAGTTTCATAAATTGGAAGATAGAGAGAAGAATGGTTGATTACAATTAGAGATTACAAACTACAATTACTAATTAGAAATATTAACCGTCTCGAAAACCCTAAGGGAAGAAATTCTAACAGAGCCATGCTAGTGTTTCTAAAATTTTATGAAGGAAAAGTGAGGGTTTATGGGCCTATTTATAGAGGTGGAAAGAAGCCAAGGTCATTGGATATAAAAGTGATGAATTCAGACCGTTCTGGCATAGGCTTTTTAGTGACTTGGCTTCACCATCAGTCGACCGCTCCTCCCTAGGCGGTTGACCACTAAAGGTTGACCTGCCCAAGTGAGGCAGTCGACCGGTCTTTTAATTGGACTATTCTTTTCTTTTTCATTTATTTGTTTACTTAATTAATTATATACGTTAAACTTTATATTTATTGACTTAATTAATCCAATTAATCACAAGTTAACCTTTAATCCTAATTAACCCTTAAGCTTCTTACGTTAACTTTTTAAATTCAAACATTCAGATTCAAGCATTCTAATTTTAAGCTTTTAAATTCAAATTAAAATATTTAAATTTTAAATTTAAAAACTTCAAATGCCCACAACTTTTCATTTTAACTCCGTTTTCAACATATTATACATGGAAATTAATCATAACATCGCCAAGAACGGAATGGTGCAACCCTTACGATCAAATTCTAACATTTGAAAATTTTACATTTTTAACCTTATTTTTAAGTACTTAATTTCTTAATAAATTTTACGAGGTGTTACATTCTCCCCCTTAAAAAGGATTTCGCTCCCAAAATCACCAAGGGAAGATAATGTAACGCACACTCGAAGATAGTGTAATGCGAACTCAACCACCATGTTATACAACCAATTTATTTGAAATAATCTACACAATCATCTAATCAACCAAAAATGCAATGTGATTATATATGCACAAATACTATAAGTGAGCTCAATCCTAGCGTGAATGCAAGGTCATGACATATAGACATGCATACGAGTATCCTAAATAAACATAAAATTCTATATGAGTGCAAAAATAACAGTATAAAATGTATGGCAACCATCTCCTACCATCCACTCTAGCAACCAAGATACAACCAAAAACCTATATTTTTACAGAGAAAATTTTGCCAAAGAAAAGCCCAAGATGAGAAACCTTCACCTTTTATTTGGTTTCCTTTGTGCTTTACACTAGGTTATCTCTCCTTCTACTCAAATCAACCTAATTTCTTCATTATGAAGCCTCTCAATACCATGCTTCACAATGTGAGTGGGAGATCGAGGGGACGATAGACTCCATTTCAACATCAATTAACTGATCAGGCTCTACTTCGGAGGCACCGTCGTGTAGACATTTCCTTAATTATGGGACATGAAAATTATCATGGACTCCAACTAACTAGTCCGAAAGCTCCACCTAACAAGCAAGTTTCCCTCACCTACTCTAAAATTGAGAAAGGCCGGATGAACCTAGTCGCCAACTCTCCAGAAGCACTAAAGCTCATAACCTTTCTAAGTGAAGAAAGCTTAACAAATACCACGTCCCTAACTAAAAACTCTAATCCCTATCTTTGCTTATTAGCATTGGACCCTAAACGGTCATGTATGGTCCTCACTCGCCGCCTTAACACTTCTACCTTCTCAAAGGTCTTCCAAAATCCATGATGCAAGCTTTCCATAAATCCTCAAAATTCTTGTTCATCCTTTCTGTCTAACCGTTAGTCTCTGGATGGTAAGCGGTGCTAAGATCCAAAGTCTTTACTAAAGCAGATTGCAAGACTCCTCAAAAATTACCTAGTGAACAATGGATCTCTATCACTAATAATGGTAACTGAAACTACATGTAGTTGCACCACACCCTTAACATAAATTTTTGCTAGAGATGCTACCCTCGTATTACTTCCAACAGAAGTAAAATGAGCCAATCTACGATAACATATATAGCTTCATCGCTTTAAGTCAACCAATCATAAATCCATCAGTATATGCTCTCAATTCTAAGTCGGAACCTCCAATGGTAACAAGGACCCTCTAGGCTTTCCTTACTTAGCTTTAATCCTTTAACATGTCAAAATTCTTGAAAAAAATCAGTGGCTCTTTCTTCATCCCTAACCAATTAAAATATTTTATTCATATCCCTGTATAACTTATCACACTCAAGGTGAATGGTGACACTCCATAAGCTTTAGGTTTAAAACAGTCTAATCTAATTTTCCTAACTTTCGGTCTTATCTTTGTTTTATTGCTAGTTAAATTTGCTTACGAAATTTCTTTATTTACGACTTCCTTAATATATATTTCTTTAGTAGTCTAATCTCATCCTAAAATAAACATAGTGATAAACAGTAACATGTCTTATACCATATCAAATATTTGTTCCTAAAGGAGAAAACTAGCGATTTTAACCCAAAAATCTCTAAAAGGAAATTTTACAAGAAGTTGCCATTAACCGTTAATTGGTGCTAATGATGTTGGGGTCCTAATGCTTCTTACCAATTTAAGAAGAACATTTTTGGGATGTTATTCCACCATTACCCACCTTCCTTAATTTAATTCTTAGTTGTAAGAAATATCTATTATCTATAATAACTAGTCATTAATGTCAAAATTGACAATCTCTAATCAGTCCTTATTAAATCCATTTCAATCCATTACCAGTTTCAAAAAAAAAATTATTATGAGTATTAAATCCATCCATAACTATCATATTAAATTCCTTAATCAGTTCCTCATTTAATTCTTTTTTATTATATATTAATTACAAATTTATTTCCCATTAAATCTATAATTAATATCCATCAATCTTGGTCCTATTCTTACTATGATGTTTGTAATTAATATGAATACCGTTATAAGTTATGCTATTTATATGTTTCTTTTTTTAATTATCAATTTCTAAACTGAAAGAAATGCGGATTACGGATCTTAAGGCTAGGATTAACACTAGAGGGGGGTGAATAGTGTTTATAAAGAATTACTAAATCTTTTTGAATTTATGTTGAATTGAACACGAATGTATGCAATATACAGGCACAGATATGATCACAGAAACAAACACAAACGTAGAAATAAAGTAAAAGCAATAAAGGAAAGAACACACTGGATTTTATACTGGTTCGGTGTTACCCTACATCCAGTCCTACAACACAAGTACGGATTTCCTTTCGAAAGCAATTGTATAATTACATCCTCGATTTCAAGGCTACGAGGTACACCCTCCAGAATCACAATCCTCTGGGTAGAGATACTTGATCTCCGGGCCACAAGTTTACCCAATTGATTTACCAAGGCTACAATCTCACCTTATCTCGCTTGATTGAATTTCAAGGCCATAATCACACCTTTTCTCACTTAATAGATTACAAAGAAGCCTATAACTCTGAATAGCACTGAGAATCTTGTTGAGATAGTGATAGAGAATCAAACTAGAAAAGATCGAGTTCGATTCAATGTTGATTTCGGCAGAGTAATGGTAAGAATATGTATTAAGAAATGTTGAAGAAGAAGAGGAGTGAAAAACCAGAAAATCTGATATAAAATTCGTTGAAACTAACCCCTATTTATAGAAGAACAACAGCCATGTCCATTAGTGAAGAGTTATGGCGAATAGACACTTCTTTTGAAATTTAAATTTTGAACTCAACTGACACCATGTCAACAAGGTCACCATAGGCATGTCGACATCCCAAAGCAATTTTTGATGATTTGATTTTCTTTGAAAATAACCTTTATCTTATATTAAAATTATTTTAAACGTTTCTAATATACTTGACTATAGTTAAAATACATTAGTAAATATTAAGAATAATATATATATAATTTAACTATAATTTTATATTTAAATCTTAAGTATAAATATTTAAAAGTTAAATATATTATATTAAGAGATAGTTTAAAATCAGGAGTAATTTGACTTTGAAATTAAAGATAATTTTGAGGCTAAAATTATTTAAAATCAGGATAGAGGGTTTTGAATCTTTTAAAAGGAAAGTTTTGAAATCATTTTGAAAACAAGATAATTTTGTAAAATCATTTGAATTAAAATTTGTGGATACAAAACAATGTTTCACTAGATTTTTCGTACGTTCCATCCTACTTGGGGTTCCATCCCTTTAACAGGCTCGAAATGGATTCCATTCCACGAATAAATTGGATTTTAAGATGCCAGTGCTTTTCTATGAGTTTTAACAAAATTTCTAATTAAAGAATAAATTACTTCAATTCTTGAACTCTTGATACTCATGAGAGTCTTCAATCTTAATATCTTGAATCTCTATACTATATAGTCTTCATTCTTGGTACCTGCATGGTTAAATCCTGCATATACATATTTATCTAAACTTATAATGTTAGTATTTATATTTTATAATCTATTCTAAGGTTGTTGTCATCAAAACCATCATCTCACAGACTAACAATCTCCCCCTTTATGATGATGACAACCTTTGTTTATAAAATATTTATTTCTATCTTAATAACTCCCCCTAAAACTAATAAACCCCCCTTAATCTATGCCTAATTACCCTATTTTATATTTCTCCCCCTTTGTCATCAACAAAAACAAACTCTAAACTTTATAACTCCAAACTATACAACTCCCCCTAATTCTAATATTCTATGTGATTATAATGATAGTGTTATCATAAATAATCAACACTTAGATCTAATAATAAATCTAATCCTAAACTATTAACTATCTTAAGTATATAATAATCGTATAGTTATATGTATTAATAAGAAGAACACGTATAAGAATACAATTAATTTATTAATCATATAGTTGTATGTACATTTTTCTTGTAAACGTAAGAAGGAATAAACAACAATGGTAAAGAAAGAAAAGAAACTAATGTGTGTTTTTAAACATAGGAGATCTATGAATCGAATAGTTTGGATAGTGGAAATAGAAATTTCCACATTCTTCGACAAGATTCCCGTTCTTGTCAAAACACACTTCTCCAACACACACGGCTTGGTCATCATCCTCCGTGTGCGCTTCTTCCATGGGTTCTTCTTCTTCTTCGCTGGCCTCTTGATTGAGTGAACAATCTTCATCAATCAAGATAGGGTTGGCTTGATTATCCATTATAAATTTTTGCAAATTCCTTAGAATCTTGCCTTGCTTCTCTTGTTCCCTTTCCATACGGAGTTGAATCACTTGAATTTCAGTCATCACCTGAAGAGCATCCTTCAGAGAATCCTCTATTTTAGTCACAAGAGCAAGAGTAGTACGTTGAAATGGACCAGACGTAGGAGAGGGGAACGAAAAAGTTGTTTTTATGTTTGATTTAGAAGAGGAGGCCATTGATTATTTGATTTCAGAGAGAAGAACAGTGAGATAACAGAAAGGATGAATAAAATTTCAAAAATGTGAAGAATATATAACCAATTATTTTGAATTTTGGTGGGAAAAATTTCAAAATTTAAAAACGTTGTATGTCGACATGGGTATATGGGGGATATCGACATGGTCCTTTTTATTTTTACTATTTGATTTTAATATTAATTATTAACTATGCTTGTTATTTATATTTTATATTTCAGTTATAGAACAAATACCTAATTCTCTTCTTAATTTGGTAAAAATTGATTCATTTAAGGGTTTTGTTAAAATATCAGCAATTTGATTTTTAGAATTGATATAATCGAGAGTAACTATTTCCTTACTTATATTATCTCCGAGAAAACGATGTCTGATATCAATACGTTTAGTTCGAGCATGTTGAGTAGTATTTTTGGATAAATTTGTCGCACTCGTTTTGTCACAATAAATTGGTGATTTTAAAAAATTTAAACCAAAATCTTAAAGTTTGTTGCATATATATTACTTAAGAACAAGCCAAAGCAGTAGAAATATATTCTGCTTCAGTTGTTGATAACGAAACTGTGTTTTGCTTTTTACTAAGCCAAGAAAACGGAGAATGCCCTAAAAAGTGACAAGCCCTACTTGTACTTTTTCGGTCTGATTTACAACCAGCATAGTCAGCATCACAGTAAGATATTAAGTCAAATGAATCATTTTTAGGGTAAAATAAACCATAATCAGATGTGTGTTTAACATATCTTATGATTCGTTTTACGGCTTTTAAGTGGTTCTCTTTAGGTTGGGATTGATATCTGGCATAGAGACAAACACTATGCATGATATCAGGTCTACTGGAAGTAATATAGAGTAGTGATCCAATCATTCCTCTATATAGTTTTTGATCTACATCTTTCGAGAGATTTTCTTTACTAAGGTACTCATTGGTTGCCATGGAAGTGTGTTTTCCACTCGCAGTAGTCAAACCAAATTTACTAATTAGGTCTTTAGCATACTTTTCTTGACAACTAAAGATACCATTATCTAATTGTTTTATTTGTAATCCTAAAAATAAATTTCATTCACCCATACAACTCATCTCAAACTCTTTTGTTATTATTTCAGAATTTTTTTTATTCATTTCAAAATTAGTTGATCCAAAAATGATATCATCTACGTAAACTTGTACTAGTTGAATATCATTTTTATTTCTTTTAATAAAAAGGGTATTATCTACTTTACCAATTTCAAAATTTGATTGCAATAAATAAGATCGTAATCTATCATACCAGGCTCTAGGAGATTGTTTTAGACCATATAATGCTTTCTTAAGTTTGTAAACATGATTTGGTAATTTATCATTTTCAAAAAGTGGTGGTTGTTCAGCATATACTTCTTCTTTTACAAATCCATTTAAAAAGGCAGTTTTAACATCCATTTGAAATAATTTTAAATTATTATAATTTGTGAATGCAAGTAGAATCCTAATGGCTTCCAATCTTGCTACGGGAGCAAAGGTTTCATCAAAATCTATTCCTTCTTCTTGACAATAACCTCAAGCGACTAATCGAGCTTTATTTCTAACTACCTCTCCTTGTTCATTCATTTTAATTTTTATAAACCCATTTAGTTCCAATTATGGTTTTATTTTCAGGTCTAGGAACAAGTTCCCAGACATCATTTCTAGTAAATTGATTTAATTCTTCTTGCATAGCCAAAATCCATGAATCGTCAGTTGATGCTTCTTTGGGATTTTTTGGTTCAATAGTTGATATAAAAGCTACATTACTCATTTGACTTAGTTGATTTCTAGTTTTAGCAACAAATTGCATATCTCCTAGTATATTTTCTATAGGATGATCTTTCAAAAGTTTAGTCCTTTTATTAGGATGATTAATTTCATTATTAGTTTCAATTGATTCTATATTTTAAGTGATTAAATCCTCTTCATCATTTGTATCTTCAAAATTTTTGAAATTTTCATCAAATGAAACATGCATTGTTTCTTCAATGGTGTTAGTTTTTAAATTAAACACTATGTATGCTTTACTTCTATTAGAGTATCCGATAAAGATTCCTTTGTCGGATTTAGGATCAAATTTATCTAAATTATCTTTTTTATTTAAAATAAGTATTTACTTCCAAAAATTCTGAAATAAGATACCTTAGATTTCTTTGAATAAAGAAGTTCATAAGATGTCTTATCAGTTAGAGGTCTAATCTATTTAAAATATAACAGGCGGTAGCAACTGCTTCTGCCCAAAAATTCTTTGGTAAATTACTATCTGAAAGCATAGTTCTCGCACACTCTTGAATCGTCCTATTTTTACGTTCTACTACTCTGTTTTGTTGTGGAGTTCTTGGAAATGAAAAATTGTGAGTTATTCCCTTTTTATTGCAGAATTCCTCAAACTTTTCATTTTCAAATTCACCACCGTGATCACTTCGAATAGTTATAATTTTTAGAGAAAATCGGTTTTGAATTCTTTTTGAAAAGGTCGTATCACTTTTATGTTTCAAAAATATAGTCCATGTAAATCTAGAATAATCATCTACAATTACAAAAACATTTTCACTATGATTTATTGACAGAATTTGAGATGGACCAAATAAATCAAGATGAAGTAATTCAAGAGGTTTTGAAGTTAAAATCATATCTTTTAATTTAAAGGAACTTTTTCTAAGTTTTCCTAATTGACATGCATCACATAAACTGTCTACTTTAAAATTCATTTTAGGGAGACCTCTTGCTAGATCATGTTTTGAAAGTTTAGATAAGAGTTTGAAATTCAAATGCCCAAATCTCTTATGCCAAATCCATGGGTCACTTGTATTTGCCAACAGACACAGGTTATCATTTGAAACTTTCATACTAAGAATATAAATATTCTTTTTCCTGACTCCCTCAAATATTATGGTTGCATTATTATCTTCGATGTGACATTTATCTTTTTCAAATTTAGTTTTATATCCTTTATCGCAGATTTGACTTATACTTAGCAGATTATGTTTTAGATTCTTAACTGGCAAAACATTAGTAATAATAGGAATTTTAGAGTTACCGAATTTGACGATGCCAATCACATATCCTTTTAAATTGTCTCCAAAGTTAACCAGTCCTCCATCTTTGTATATAATATCATTCGGTATATTTGGATTGCCAGTCATGTGTCTAGAACACCCACTATCAAGTATCATTTTGTTCTTTCTGATCTGCACAATTTGTCCGTTGTGGATTGATTCCTCAACGGCCATAAAGCATGATTCCTGCAAATCAAAAAAATTTGGTAGATAACTTGAATTTGAATATTGATTATATGCAGACTCATGAACAATGATGATTTGAATATTTCTAAACTAGTATTAACAAATATAGCCATCTTAAAAACTTTTCCAAAAATCAGATTATGAAATTTTGAAAACCTCGCTCTGATACCAATTGAAAGAAATGCGGATTAAATATCTTAAAGCTAGGATTAACACTAGAGGGGGGTGAATAGTGTTTATAAAGAATTACTAAATCTTTTTGAATTTATGTTTAATTGAACACGGATGTATGCAATTTACAGACACATATATGATCAACAAACACAAATGCAGAAATAAAGTAAAAGCAATAAAGGAAAGAACACACCGGATTTTATACTGGTTTGGAGTTACCCTACATCCAGTCCCGCAACACAAGTACGGATTTCCTTTCAAAAGCAATTGTACAATTACACCCTCGATTTCAAGGCTACGAGGTACGCCCTCTAGAATCACAATCCTCTGGATAGAGATACTTGATTTCCGGGCCATAAGTTTACCCAATTGATTTACCAAGGCTACAATCGCACCTTATCTCACTTGATTGATTTTCAAGGCCATAATCACACCTTTTCTCGCTTAATAGATTACAAAGAAGCCTATAACTTTGAATAGCACTGAAAACCTTGTTGAGATAGTGATAGAGAATCAAACTAGAAAAGATTGAGTTCGATTCAATGTTGATTTCGGAAAAGTAATTGTAAGAATATGTATTAAGAAATGTGGAAGAAGAAGAGGAGTGAAAAACCAGAAAATCTGATATAAAATTCGTTGAAACGAAGCCCTATTTATAGAAGAACAACAGCCATGTCCATTCGTGAAGAGTTATGGCAAATAGGCACTTCTTTTGAAATTTAAATTTTGAACTCAACTGACACCATGTTGACATGGTCACCATAGGCATGTCGACATCCCAAAGCAATTTTTGATGATTTGATTTTCTTTGAAAATAGCCTTTATCTTATATTAAAACTATTTTAAACTTTTCTAATATACTTGACTATAGTTAAAATACATAAGTAAATATAGAGAATAATATATATATATAATTTAACTATAATTTTATATTAAATCTTAAGTACAAATATTTAAAAGTTAAATATATTATATTAAAAGATAGTTTAAAATTAGGAGCAATTTGACTTTGAAATTAAAGATAATTTTGAGGCTAAAATTAATTAAAATCAGGATAGAGAGTTTTGAATCTTTTAAAAGGAAAGTTTTGAAATCATTTTGAAACAATATAATTTTGTAAAATCATTTGAATTAAAATTAGTGGATACAAGACAATGTTCCACTAGATTTTTCGTAGGTTCCATCCTACTTAGGGTTCCATCCCTTTAACAGGCTCGAAGTGGATTCCATTCCACGAATAAATTGGATTTTAAGATGCCAGTGCTTTTCTATGTGTTTTAACAAAATTTCTAATTAAAGAATAAATTACTTCAATTTTTGAACTCTTGATAATCTTGATACTCATGAGTCTTTAATCTTAATATCTTGAATCTCTATACTGTACAGTCTTCATTCTTGGTACCTGCATGGTTAAATCCTGCATATACATATTTATCTAAACTTATAATGCTAGTATTTATATTTTATAATCTATTCTAAAGTTGTTGTCATTAAAACCATCATCTCACGGAATAACATAAACTATAGCATTCCTTTCCATATTTTATTTTACCAGGGCTATCCTTTCAAAAAGGATTACCATTATAATCTTCCATAAATTACCCACAACGATATTTTTACTTTATTTGAAATTACATACATACATATACTATATAGTAAACTTTCGAAAAATACTTCCAAAAATAACAAGTATGCCTTTCATACGTATACCTATCCCCATTGATCGGGTAACCTAAGCTGTGATACCAAATGCAATAATCCGCCCCAAAATGGACCTCCGGTCGAACCTTAAGCCCATCTCAAGAGGAGCTGTTAGGTTGATAAAATTAAAATAGTACAACAGTACATAGAGCTATCTATATGTACTTTTAGAATCTCACAGCGAAATGGATAAAATATAATATCAGAAACAAGTACCCATTTCATGAAAGAAAACCATTTCATAAACACAACATGTCAAATGTCACAACATGTTCACATAAAGCGTTCAAGTATAATATCTCAAAATAAAATAACTGTCTGAACTGGGTACAATAAAATACATAAAAAGCATAAATTGATATACATACACACACGCACACACACACACACACACACACACACACATATATATATATAACTGCCCCTAGCTTTGCCTTCTAAAATCAACATTGTCTTCTCTAACTTGTGTGTTGTAATGGGAGTGAGTCTGAATAACGAATGTATGATGAAATGGTAATATCAAGCTTTACCATAATTGTACTTGGGCAATATTAGTTAAGTAAAAATATGTCTTACACATTTAAGACTATACCAAATGTAACAGTCACCCTAAATGGTGGTGTTGTAAACACTAATAACTTTAACTGCAAACCCAAAAGCTTTTCCAGTCCAATTCCAAAATTTTAATGCAACTAATGTCAATGATGCAAGAGAAAGCATCTAGACCAATAAATACTCTCTGTTAGTGATTAAGCAGACGTTAACCATTTAATTCTCATATAATAGGTAAGTCCTTGTTCTTTAATACCTAACCCATGTCTAAATTTAATGCAACTATTGTTAAGATGTGAGAGAGAATCTCCAAACCACTTAATACCTCTTTCATGGGACTTAGACAGCCTCTGACCATTTAAAATTGATAAAATAGGCAAGTCCCCATCATTTAAGACCTTGACCTATATAATAAGTAGGACCTTATCCTTTAATACCTATCCCATGTCCAAATTTAATGCAACTATTGTTAATGATGTGAGAGAGAATCTCCAAACCACTTAATACCTATTTCGTGGGACTTAGGCAGCTTCTGACCATTTAAGACATATAAAATAGGCAAGTTCCCGTCATTTAAGACTTAGCCTAAGATTGCTCCCTGCATGGTTCTCACTAGCTGACATTATAAGAAATCCCATCAGGAAACTTAATACTTCCCCTGATACAAGGCGAACCCTACCATGTCCACTTAATACCTCAAACTTGAAGCGGACCCTTCCGAAGGATTTCACCTACCACATCTAAAACATAATTTATGACCCATATCTTACTTATGATATCTCATACTTGCCCGACCATTCGTAGGTACTGGTAACCAAATTAACTGGGTAGGGTTACTCTGCGGAATTAGGGCTAACCTCGCATCTATTATGGTCATTTACTATAGGCGATCTCTCACATTAATCCACAAAGTCACACTGCTGGTAGCTAGATTTAACAGGGCACCATTCCATGCAGCTTTGGACCAACCTTGCATTCCTATAACGTAGTCATAACTTATATGCATATCCACTATATACATACGTCATTGTACCTGAATACTAATTGAGGCCGTATATTTTCCCTTTTTACACCCTAATTAGGGATTAATTCCTTAATTTACTCTAACTCTCTTTCTACAAATTTATATTAACTAACTATTAAAATAATACCAAATTTCACATTCAATACGCTATTATCAATATGCTATCATCAATACGTTATATTATATATATATATACACACACACGCGCGTACTAATCATTACGTTACAACAATTTGATAATAATTCGCTTGTAAGGTATTTTGAAATATCAAACTCATACAACTCTATAATTCCTACATGAATTGATACTACCATAGCCAAATAAAATAGATTTGTATGAACGTGGAATACCTATACTTGTCCCATATTAATACATTTGAATCCCTTTGATATTTCATACAACTCTATAATTCCAACATGAATTGATACTACCATAGCCAAATAAAATAGATTTGTATGAACATGGAATACCTATACTTGTCCCATATTAATACATTTGAATCCCTTTTCTATTTTAAGGAACAGGACATCACAAATTAGATTGTACCTTAGATTGTGGCTTAGCAAGCAGTGTGCATTCAACGATAAAATCTGCTAGTGCTTGCCCCTTTATTTCTTTTCTTGGACAATTGGAGATATCATACTGAGCGAGTTTAGTCACCCACTTTAGCGAGTGGCCCGATGTCTTTGGATTTTGCAGTATTTGCTTTAGTGATTTGCCTGTGAGGACTTTGATGGGATGCGCTTGAAAGTATGTTCTAATTTTCTTACTGCAAGGATTAAGTTGTAGGATAACTTTACAATGACTGAGTAGTTGAGCTCTACCCTAGATAAGTGATTTCTTATGAAGTATATAGGCCTCTGAGTTCCTTCGTCTTCGTGAACCACTACAACACTAATAGCTTTATTAATTACAGCTTAATATGCATATAAGTCCACACGTGTTGCTAGTTTTAAGTGGATAGGAGTACCGATCAGGCGATCATTTAGATTATGAACACGATTTTTCATTCCTCAATCCATTTGAAATTTTATCCCTTTTCACTTGGTCGAAGAACAAATATACATTTATAGGTTATTTTGGAAATAAATCTGCTTAGAGCAGCCACCCTACCGTTTTGGCTCATGATATCTTTTCGCTTTTGTAGGACTCTCATATTCCTTATGGCATCAATCTGCTTTGGGTTTGCTTCAACGCCCTAGATGCTTACTGTGTACCCCATAAACTTCCCTAACTAAATGACAAAAGTACATTTCAAGGGGGGTTCAACTTCATGTTGTATCGTCTTAGGATAACAAAGGTTTCTTCCAAGTTTTGCACATGACCTGGTGCTGCTTTCGACTTAATGAGCATGTCATCCTCATACACCTGTACATTTTTTCCAATCTGGTCATAAAACATCATATTATCTAGCTTTTGGTAGGTTTCTCCAACGTTTTTGAGTTCGAAAGACATGAATTTGTAGCAGTATAAGCCTTTGTCCATCATAAAACTTGTCTCCTCCTAATCTAGCTCGAACATAGCTATGTGGTTGTAACCTAAGTATGTGTTCATGAACATGAGCAGCTTATGACCGCTAATTGTATCCACCAATTGATTAATCCTAGCTAGAGGAAAGCTGTCCTTTGGGCATGCCTTGTTAACGTTGTTGTAATCAATGTAGGTTCTCCTTTTTCCATTAGATTTCTTTACAAGAATACAATTGACAACCCTATTTGGGTAATATACTTCCTTGATAAACACATTTTCTTTCAACTTCTTAATTGCTTCATCCAAAGCATATATCTTTCCTGATCTAAAATTATATGCTTCTACTAGACTAGATGAGCATCGGGATCAATGTTGAGTGTATAGAAGATCATAACTAGGTTTATTCCCACCATATTTGAGTGCATTCAAGAAAAAACATTTGCTACTTTTTTAAGGAAGTCTAATAATTCTGCTCCGAATTCTGCGCTAAGGGTTTTTCCTATCTCAAGAACATTTGAAGGATCATCTGGGTCTATTTGTACACCATCGAGATCATGCAATGGCTTTAATTTTCTCCTTGTCTTCCCTAATCTTAGATATATTTTACTTTCTACTTTCTTTGGTTAGGATGTCATGGAGAAACCTTTTTTTGAGATTCCTCGAAAAAATATAGCACATAAATGGAATTATACTCATCAGTATCAATCATGTGATCGTACTCTTTTTTATTCTTACTGAAGTTGTGGTCATAGACTGACCTATTTTAGCATCATCTTGGTACATGGTACTTATGCATTTATTTAAACTGGCTTGCTTTCTTTTTAGCCATCATTATCATAATTATTAGAGAAGGCAATATAATAATTTTGAATAATTTATTGTCAGAACTGAGGTTTACATTATACAATCCTCTAGCCAACAATTGTTCCCTTTTAGTTGATCCTATTCCAGTAGAAATATGGAACTTCATAAGCAAATCTTTTTGAGAAATTACTACCCCCATATCAATTAGTTTAGCCCTTCCCAAAGACCATTGTACAGGGACTATTGACCAATTATTGGGAAGCTTGCAAAAAATGATTTGTGAAGAGGAGCATTCCCAGTGGTGATGAGAAGATGTGCAGATCCAATAGGGACCATCGTAGTATTATTTAAGCAGTAAATTAGTTCAGGCTTGAATTTAGTATTTCAATTGGAAGTTTCATCTTTTCGAATGCAGATTTGAAGATAACGTTGATAGATCTCCTAAAATCTACAAAGATTTTTCATGGTGTGGTTTATCTACATCGTAACTACCAACGGGTCTTGATGTGGAAACACCACCCCAGGGGCATAAACTACAATGAACACTTTGTCCTGATAGGCATTTGCTTTATATGAAATACAGTTTTTTGCTCTACTTTAGCCTCTTGTACATACCGCTCTTTTGCTTTTGTGCTTTTTCCAGCGAAGTGTGGTCCTCTATGGATTGAGGCTATGAGATTGGAAGGATTTCCTGCTAGGCCGTCATTCGGATTTGGAGAGAGACTACCAGTCCCATCTCCATTGCTTTCCTTTTGATAAATGCCTAAGTAACCCTTCTGAATCAGTCTCTCTATTTCATTTCTCAAGTGTCTACATTTATCAATATGACGACCATTGGCTTTATGGAAGCAAGAATACGCTCCTCCCCTGTTTTGTTTTGGTTTCTTCCCTTTGTTCGTGATGTTGTAGGCCAGTTCAATTTTGGTCAACTCATATATCTAACCAGGTGTATGGGTAAAGGGAGTCTTAACTGCAAAGTTAAATTCTCCCAACCGCTTTACAGGTAGATAGTATCCTTTTGCCCCCGCTTCTTTTCATTATAGGGAGCAAAAGTTCTCTCAGATGAATGTAATTCTGCAAACTTGACTTCTTCTATTCTGATGTAGCCACTGGCCCTGTCATAGAATTCCTTCATGTTATGGCACAACTTCCTACAGTTCTTGTCCTATATAGCTTTGTTATCTCTGATCCTGGCATGCACTGCCATCAGTAATGCTTCTTCACAAGTCACCCCAATCCGAAGCACATCAGATTTGTAAGTGTTTTACAAAGTTTCATAAGCTTTCATTTTCACCCTGCTTCATGCAGGGCATGGTATGGAAGCCTCTCTCCTAAAACTGAACCGCCTTAAGAAATTTGTAGTTTACTAAGGCTAGGAATGAACCTCCTCTGGTCCATACCTTCTGAACCATCTGAAAGTTGCCCTAGCCAGATACACTAGGAAGAACTTACATCTGGCTATCCTTTCCACTTTTAGAATATCCATGTAGTACCCAAAGGTGCAAATATAGTCATATGGTTAGTAGTCCTATCGGATTTATTGATTGATGATGCCTTGAAATTATTGAGGAAGACTACTTCTATGATAGTTTCACTAAACGAGGAGGAACCCTCTTCCCTTTGTTCCTCTATGTTGTTTTGTTAGCAAAATCTACACTAGCTTTCAGTTAATGGATGTCATCCTCCTTGGGATTTATTTGGTGTGAACCATCTTTACAGAGTGAAGTAACACCATCATCATCGGGTACAGTTCGTACTTGCTTTTTTAGCAGCAATGGGTTGATGTTCACAGGCTTCAATTTAATTTGGAAATTGATTTGAATTTCTCCTTTGAGCTTGGTATCTATTTTAAGATCAACATCATTGTATCATTTTTGAGATTGTCACTGTCACTCACAAATTGCATAGTCAGTGCAGTCGATGAATTATGACGGTGACCTATAGAAGGTTGAGGGGAGATCGGTCTACTAGTAGGATATTAAGCCAGGATCTCTATTCCATCCATGCATTGGTTTAATTGGTTTGTGAAGGCTTGAAGAGAAGTTAGGACATGATCTTTGGTGGGCTCTGTAGAGGTACCTACCTTAATTTAGGTCCTGGAGATGAGTTGTTTTTTGGGTATTTTCAAGGTCAAATGAAATTGTTCATGGTCAGAAGGAGTATTGGAAATAGTGGGATTCATGATGTTATAATGATATCTAAAGAAAATGTGAGTAGATTTTTACTGGAGAGGAAAGTCGGCCCTTATTTAAGCACCAAAATTCTAATGAGATTTTTCTTCTTAGAAATACCCAAATATTCTTTGAAGTAATCACCGCGCTAAATGATTTCATGATTATAAATTAGAAATTTAAGTAATATTAAAATTGCCTTTAGAATAGTTAGTTATGTCGCTTTAATGTTTACGTAACGATAAAGGAAAATTTTCAAAATTCTATGGGGGGATCTCCATCAAATTTTTAAAGCAATCCATTTCAATTCAAGTACTAAAGACAAAAAATAATAAATTACTAAGCAGTAAAGGATGTTGAAAATTTACATGGTTTGAATTTTAATCAATCCTATGTCCACAAATAAAATATCTTTATTTTCTCCTTTGATTCTTAGTACAAATAAAAATGGCAGAGAGTATAATTTTTTTATTTTAGTGTTTAAAAGGAGTAAAGTCCAAAAAAATCACCATTTTTGCTATAGTGCCTTATCCATTTATAGTACATAGAGATTCACATGGATTGTCAACATCATTCTTCCAGTTGTTAGGTTCTTACCTTTGGATCATGCCACGTCTCGATCATTTATCTTGCTTATTTATTGTACACGTATTGCTAACATGGTCTTCGGAGGGACATTTTAATTTGAGTGGATGAATTTTGAATTTGGGGGGAAGCTTGATATTGAAGTAGAAAACCCAACTTTAGTTAGACCGTGACATGATGGTTCCATAAAGTAAATGAGCCAATAGACTGAGCATATGTGTCGATGAAAATATAATGAGAAACTACCCCAATTTCAAAGCACTCTAGGACTTTTCTATTATGAATGGGTCATTGAGAACCGTGCCTCCATAAATACGCATGGTGACAATACTATACAACATCCAAACTACGTCAACACTCTTGAAGTTGTATTGCACTATTCCCTCAAAACAACAAGTTAGAGGCAATCAAGGCCAGGCCGTATTGCTTAATAATAAGACTACATCGCCATTCTGAAGGAAGGTCATATCACTTAAACCTATTCTGAACTATTCTCACCAATAGAGGACTACACCACCGTCTTTGTATTTAAGTTATATCCAATGAATTTGTGAGTGAAATTAGAGCTTCTTGGCTTCCCTTTGAGGAACATAACTTAGATTATGGTTGCGGAGCAGTTTTACCCTCCCGCCTCATTCTTTGATTCCTTGTATTTGTGGGCAGTGTCTTTTAGAATTACGACGTTGTTCTTTCATTTCAACATCAAATCAGGATAGCAGCGCATTCTTATTGCTTCAATGTTAATATGAGATTAAGGCACAACCCTGCCACTTTAACGTTAGTTTAGGTTTGCGGCCCATCTTTACCGTGTATAGTTGCTTTAAGGAATGTAGCACAGTTCTATATCATCGGTATAGCTCCTGGGGTTGCAACACAATCTTCGCATCTTGTTGTTACCCGAGTTCCAACTTATGAAGGCTTATTTTTTAAAATCGTAGCGCAATCCACATATTTGGTACTTGAACGCCATAGCTCTTCCCACCAAGGTAAATGTTTGGATTGCAGATCCATTTCTATATTTTGTGGCTATCTTAAGCTACCGATGTAGTATTATAGTGCCGAAGCGATGCTCAATAGAAATTCGCAATCCTTGTATTTTGCCTCTATTTTGGATTTTTATGCAGTACTATTTATAAGTTTCTCTTGCTTCCTTTTCATAGTTCGACTTTTGTTGTGGGAGTAGTTCTTTTGGCTCGATGCTTGCATTAATTCCCTTTGAGAATGCTCAGAAAATATGTGTGTAACATTGTGGTTTTAACAACCACCACTAAGGTCAATGCTCGATCTCATACCATTACTAAGGCGAGGTAGACCACCATTAAGGTCAAGGATGCATAGGTGAATCCTACCACACACCCACCTCCATGAGCATTCTTGATATTGCTAACAAACTCTTTAGCATATGACTCGATAATATAATATACTATTTTCCACTCTATCGCTTCACATTGTCGAACATGCTTCCTCAAATCATCATTAAGTCCTATAAGCACTTTTCACTCGAAGTAATCGATCTAAACAACTCACATTACCACTTCATCGAAGCTTGGAACACATCTCTTGGTCCTTAATATTTTCTTGTGTTTGACCCAAAGCAAACCACAATTTTCCCTAGGCATGCCCCAAAGTCAACCTAGAGAATCATGGCGTTTATCTCAAGGTATTACATCGATCATCCAAACTTCACAAACTCCACATTCAAAGGTCCAATGGCCAAGATCGATCATTAGAGCTCCTCTAGCAGCTATGACCCACCATATTAATTGCATCACTATTGGAGCATAGTGATGATCGATCAGTGGTGGCTTTCCTTTGCCAAGTCTTATTAAGTTCTACTCCCTTTGTCTAGAGGTAACTCTCCCTAGACCCGAAGTGAACCCCCAACTTTCCACAAAGCATGCATCCCGAAGTTTCCCTACCAATGCTTCGAAGCACCATCAGTCGGTGAAACATCTTAGTTGGGATTTAGCCAAATTTTAGCTAAGTCCATCTCCTTTATTCCATGCCGAGTGTTCTCCAATAAATCCCCAAGTCTTCCTTCCCCAAACTGAAGCTTCGAACTCAATGCCTTAAAGCAAGATTAATTGGCAGTGTACTCTCCAAACTGTTCATCTTTTCGCCATATCTTTAAGTCCAACCATCCAAACATCACACGATCGGTTTTATAGCACCTCTATGCCCATGCAAACCCTTTGTATCGATCGCACGACTTTTTCATCATTTTTTGATCGATCGATAGTGATTGATCACCCTAAAATATTGTCTTCTTTGCTGCATTTTCCGAGTTGATTCCCTTTTAATCTAACTATCTTAACTGTCCATGCAGTTTATTATGTCGATTTAGTCCTAAACACTCTAAAATCGATTGATACTCTAAAATGCATATTAATACGCCATACTGGGCATCGTCAGAGGGCACTCCGTATTGGGCATCGTCAGAGGGCACTCCGTAGGTATGGTACAAAACAAAATAGTATAAGGCACACTAGGGTAGGTGAGACGGCACAACTAGGCAATGCTAGGGTAGATATACCAATTACACTTCCGGGTCGGTGGTAACGCATAGCCGCAACTACCACCCACCTCGAGCCAACCCCCAAATCAAGGAAATCAAAAGTGGCCAATGAATAAATCCAAAGTCAGAGTAGAATATCAAAGGGATGTGTCCGATAAAAGGGGCTACCTTTTTAACCCGTCGATCGCTCCTGTTTTAGCCACCTTGTGCCAACTCACAGGAGTCGGGTCCATGTATTTACCTCAAAGGAAACGCCGCCACCATCCTACTTCATTCTGAAATCTCCACCGCATACACGGTTGTTAAAGTGGTTTTCGGAGTTGGCAGAGAGTATGACAACTTCCGATCCCGGTCTCTTTAACAACCAAACGTTATTATAACACCGCGGTCTTTTCAAAATAGTTTATACTCTAAAACCATTAATATAATATCCATTTCAAAACTGTATAAATACGATATCATTTCTATTTTAAAACCCAAATCAATATGATATCATTTTTTTCAAATATATCCTTTCCCAAAAATCATAGCACTTTCAAATCTATATATCTTGAAACCCATAGCTTTGAAACATAACTTCAAATACTTAAATGGTTTAAATATTAAATTACTTTATATAAAATAAAATAGCTTCTTTACCTTCACAAATCAATTCCAAATATAGATTTAAATTCCCAAATAAACCAATGTAATTTCCATATATTTCAAAGCTTCAATTATCCCACCATTTCAAAACTTATTCTTTGATAATTTCATATACATCAATTTCAACTACTATTATTTAGATTTGAAAATTTTACTAAATAAATCAAATATCATTTTAGTAAAACCTTTAGACTTCAAATAACTGGATATTCTTTTAATTAAATTAACTTGATAATATTCATTTAAATCAATTTGATATTCATTTAAATCCTCTGAACAAAATCAAGTTATAAAAATACCCTTTAAATCTCAATTTATTTACATTTCAAATCAAAATTTTAGAGGATAATTCTTAAATAGTTTAATTCAAATCAAATTCACATTTATCTTCCAACCTTAATTTTATTTGAGTCATTATAACTCTATATACAATAGAATTTAAATAGGTACTTAACCATTTTATATAAAAGAAATCAAACTTTATTATTAAACTCGTTTTTATTAATCAATTTTATACATAGCTTAAATTTAAGAATTTAATTATATATATAATAATATTTATATAACATCAAAAATTAATATTTATGAAACCGTATATTTCTTTTCAAAACCATAGAAAATCATTTCAAAATATTTATATATATATACCGCGGTGCCTGTATATAATTTTCTATCTTGTGGTCAAGTGATATGGATATTTATCATTTCAATCCACAATTTAAAATAAAAATGCGGTTGTATACCATTTCAAACCACAATCCCGAATCAAAATAAATGCATAACAACTTGCAGATTATGATGATATAAATAAAACATTCATTCATCCATCATAAAATCATACATCCATCAAAATCATCAAAATCAATCAATATCAATATATAACTGATAATATATAACAGGTAATTAACTGGCAGTTATATTCAATAATAAATTAAATAACGATTTAATTTCAATAAATGCAATTAACTGAGATGATGTTTAAAAATATACAAAACGACCATAAATAAATGCATAATCACAACATAAATTAATTTACCAAACATAAGAAATTTTAGAAGTTGTGAGTGGGTTAAAACACTCACCTTTTGTATTTAAATTGAATTCAAATCCAATTTAAACCCAAAAATTGAATGGTCTCAGAATTTGTCCAAACCTGCGTCAAAATATCTAAAATTCTAATACGAACCTAGTGGTGAAAACCACGCGTGAAACGGAATCCGTAAGCAGAAGTTATACACGTTAGAACACTCGACGAATTTAAACGAATTAAAAATAGTAATTAAACCCATCACCTTTACACGTCGCCACTGAACCCACGTTCGTTCGCAACTCCTCGCTTAGCCTCTACGCAAGCGAACGGCACCAAAACTCCACGATTCACGGTCGAACGCCACACCATAACACGATCCGACCTCGGCGACCCCTTCCCCAACTCCGGCCAACCCCTGACCCCCTACGCTCGGCACCCACGAACGCCCAGCCACCACCGGCACTGCCACAAAGCCTAGCCAATTCTGGAGAATTCCCCCACCTATACCACGAACAAACCGTACAGATCGACGTCTCTCGCTGTCCCCTACATTGCAGCACAACCCGATCAACATATCGTCGCGAATCCACCGTCGGATCAAAATCCTAGCCTATAGACGGTTGCGGTTCAATCTTGATTTCTGGACAAACGTTGATTCAAAACCAAAAACGAACTACAGATATGAGATACGTAGAACGAGAGCTTCGACATATAATTTTTCTGGATTTTTTTGAGGAGTTTGAAATTTCACTGATTTTTGAATTGCAATCGAATTTTGGTGTTTGACTCCATTGAAATGAGGAGGTGAAAGAAATTGTACATACAAAAAAATGAGAATGAGAGAGATTAGGGTTTATAACAGAGTATTTATAGGTAGGGTTGAAATAGAATGGATCGGATCGATTGGATGTACGCATTGGACGATATATGGCCCGAAAAGCCCATTTCGACTCCGGAGCGAAATTGGGTCACCCATATATCAAACTAGATATTTTAAAATATTTTAAACGCAATGGAAAAAGTTTCAAGTCCAAATTCCATTGTATGAAGAAGTTATGCTGAAATCAATATTTTTCAAATTGATTTCAATTGATTTCAAGGCGTTTCGAGTCCGTACAATCAAACGACAAGTCCGATCGCTACGAAACTTGAAACCCTACAATAATTCACCATTACGGATACGATGAAACTAGTTTCGTCAAAATCTAACTCAGTAGCCAAAATGACTAATTTTTAGTTAATTAAATAAATAAAAAATTAATTAATTAAGTCACTTTTCAATTTAAACTCTAAAATTAACAAATTTCATCATTTTTAATTTCTTAATCATTTACAATGATTTAAACAAAATTTAAATGTCAATTTTTGAGTTGATTAATTCATCAATTCCAATGTTAACCTCAATTTCAATATTTAATTTCAATGTCATTAAATTTAGAAATTATAAAATAAAACTCCAAAATTCATTTATTAAATTCTTAACCCTTGTTATTCGAGTCTTATTACAATAAAAATCTAGCTAACATTGCTTTTAAATCTTGGTTCTTAATATTCTCCCATTTTAACTTAATTCAAATTAACGTACTATTTAATTACCTTTAATTGCAATTAATCCAATTATCATACATTAAATTCCCATACTATTGACCAAACTTTATTTTGCATTCCTTTTTATTCAATCAACTGTCATTTTACAAATAAACTTAACATCGGATTCATATTTTATTACATAAATATCTTCAATTTCATCTAAATTAATATTTACATAATATGTAAATATTTAATTTCAATTGATTGCAATTACTCCAAACATTGAATGTTTATTCTAAAAAAATTGTTTTTATTTGATTACAATCTTTATACCCCATCCAATAATTTCAAATAACATAGTCAACTTATTTTAACAACACTACCTTAAATTTTAATTATCGATTCATTCATAAACCACAACAATACATTATTACCACATATTGCCTTAAATCCACACTAACGTAATATTTAATTCCATTTATTGCAATAGGTTCCAATTAATAGTGATTGCTCTAAATTACCATTAACGTTAAACTTCCCTTATATGCTATCATTAATAACCAAATGTTGTAATTTGATTTGGATCTAATTCAATGCATTAAATGAATGGGTAAATGATTAAAGTTTTGCACTATTGCCAATTTTCTCACATTCATACTTAATTTGCTTTCCATTTATTATATATTATTTTATTAGTAAGTCATCTTTTTTTTTAAATTATTAATTTAACTCTTATATCCCATTATAAATTAATGCGCACGTTAATTAAGATTTTAAATCAATTTAATCATTTCATTTTGGAACATTCTTTATTTACAATAAGAATATAATCAACATTTACATTGTTTCACTTATTAGGATTACATCCAAGTTATTAACAATTAACTTACCCATCTTATCCAGGTTATTATTTCCATTAATAATTCACTAAATTTTTATTCCTTTCTAAATTAAATTTCGAAAATCTAATTAAATTAACCAATTTTATTTATCAAAATTTACGGGTCGTTACACTCACCCCCACTCAAAACTTTTCGTCCCCGAAAAGGAAAAGAAGGATTAAGAAATAAATATACCTTACTTAAAATATAAATATATAAACAAATAAATTACAAAATAAAATAATTTAAAATAAAATATATCAATTTATAACCATTAATCCTTTTATACTTAAATTATTAAAGTTTGGAAAACATTTTCAAATTTTTCTAAGTCCAAAGTTTACGGAAAATTTCGACAGAGTCCCCTTTGTACGGGGAGGCTCGGAAGAAATATAATATCAAATATAACAATATATAATATATATTTTCCAAAATAATATATATCCCTACATGGGAAAAACAATATAATTGCGCTATAAATCCGTAATCCGGAAATATACCTATTTTTCGGGCAATTTATGCTTATATTATGAAACCAAATGCAGTAGCAATTGCTTTCATAACCTGCATTTCACTTATATAATCCAAAAGATTAACGATTATATAAAATGAAATATTCAAAGTGGTTTCAACCATAAACAAACAAATCAATACAAACAACAATCACTTGCAACGAGGCATGCAACTATTACATAGAATAAATACAAACCAGTTATTCATTCATATCAACACAACAAATAGTTGTTCGGGTTCAAAACTTTAAATTGTACAGAATGAAAAATAAACTATCAAGTGCACCATTTACTCAACAGTCTTAGATGAAATGAAATAGATTATTCATTCATCCAAATAATTTAAAGTATCCTTACACAAACAACCATAAACCGAAACAAACAACGATTTCAAAAAACAAAGTAAGTTTATTCTTATTAATTCCATTCATACATTTGTTGTTTGATTTCTCTTTTTCATTCATATAATGGTTTATCTTTTTAATTTACATTTATTTCTTACAATTTTATTTAGAAATAACTTCAACGTATTTACTTGAGTTAAAATTTCTTACAGTTTCATTTACTTTTATTCATTTCTAACAAAATATCATTTTCACTTATTCATATCATGGAATTTTCCCTTTTTATTATATTACATTCATTTATTCACTGCTTAATTTCATTTATTTACGGTATTCATCTTTCTGCTTAATTTCAAAATAAATAACTTCAATCATTTACTTAAGTTTATAACAACTACAACACCAAATTCTTATTTATTAAAGAGTTTCATTAGTTCCTTTTATTTCCACAAGTTTATTACTTATATAACATCTATTACAATTTCTTATTAACATTTCAACTTATTATATCTTTTGGTAAGTCATATATATGCCTTTAAGAATGTAATTGAAAGTTATACAAGTTTTTCTCAATTCTTTAAATTAATTAAATGTTCAATAATAATATCCTTTGTTTTATATGTTACGAATTTAAATTTTCTTTTTTATTTAATTTATAACTTAGCATTAAATCTCTTATTTCCTTTAGGGGTTTTAATTATTAATTACCAACGTTCCAATTCACTACATTAATTGAAGCTATTAATTAATGGAAACTTAAGAACTAAATACCTGGTTAAAACTCAAATCATTTTAAAATAATAGATAAATATATACTTGTACATATATATCCAATTATATTTAAAACAATTAAAATTAACATTTATTTATCAAAATAGTCTGTAGCAAAACTACTACAGTGGCCTTCCCACTTCGAAATTCGAAAATGAATGTCGATGATGTGGCCGCCATCAATGAAATTATTTTCCAGCAACAGAGAAGGAAGTACAGAACTTCATTTTTTTTCAAAATCTTCTTTAAAACATTTCTTTCAAATTATATTGAAATATTTATATCAGAAAATACTTCTAATAATATTATTATTATATTCCAAAACAATTGAAAGAAATTTTCAAAACCCCGAAACTAAAGTTCTAAATTTCCAATTTTCATTTATCTTAATTTCAATCTCATTTTAAGAATAATTTATAAATTTCATTACCTAACAACCAATATATTGCAACCAAATATAAATATCATTTATAAAATTTTATTTTATATATATATATATATAGAAAATATAATAGGCAAAATTATTTCATTCACCTATATTAAAACAAATATTATGTCGGTCTATCCTATTAAGTGTTTAGAAATCCCTACTAATGTCATAGCGTCCCATGCATCAACCAGAATTTATAAATACAAACGAAATAGATTAACACAATATCAAACTTTTTATAACACTAATAAGTACGCTCACTCATATATATACGTTCAGCGACTCATCATAGGGTATTACTACCTTATTAATAAAGAGTCAGACCCCACAAAGCTAAGGTTTATCGCTAAACCGAAGCTCTGATACTAAATGTAACGTCCTGCCTTTTCGCACGCTTTAAATCGACACACGTGTCAATTCAAACCATACAGAAGGGAGGATTGTTATGGGGTAAATAAGAAAAAGTAGAGAAAGAAAAAAACAAAATAGAATCTTGCAGCGGAACGATAAAATATAATAATCAAATAAATAGTTCATGAAGCTGTTTTACAAAATATTTGATTTTCTTTACTTATACAATACAATATCAGAGTCACACATACCATAGAATATTAATAATGCAGCGGAATACAATGGTGTGGTGGAATAGTATAATAGAAAATAATAATAATACGTCTTCGTCCTCCAGAATTAAGGCCTTCAAATCCTGAAATGCTCAGGCTGACCCGAGGCGAATTGAAAAGACAAAACACTCGAGTCAGAACTAAAATATCTTATATAAGTTAAACGACAATAAATAATATGAGTGGAATGGCATCAGAGATGTTTACGGGATTTGACATCTCCTATCCAGTGTCTAATGTGAGTGCAGTAACTTATGAGATGTTCGGGATTCACATCTTCTAAGGATCCGTTAAAATATCTACTATGTAGTAATATACGCTATTATAATAGTGTCTAAAGTAAAGTATAATATACTGAAAATAGAGCTAAGGGGTTACCCATATAGCCCTTAACACACTTTTATATTCTCATAGTCTATACAGTACCGTAATCTCCCCCGTATTGGGCATCGTCAGAGGGAACTCCGTAGGTATGGTACAAAACAAAATCGTATAAGGCGCGCTAGGGTAGGTGACACGGCACAACTAGGCAATGCCAGGGTAGATATACCAATTACGCTTCCGGTTCGGTGGTAACGCATAGCCGCAACTACCGCCCACCTCGAGCCACACCCCCAAATCAAAGAAATCAAAAGTGACCACCGAATAAATCCAAAGTCAGAGTAGAATATCGAAGGGATGTGTCCGATAAAAGGGGCTACCTTATTAACCCGTCGATCGCTCCTGTTTTAGCCATCTTATGCTAACTCACGGGAGTCGGGTCCACGTATTTACCTCAAAGAAAACACCGCCACCATCCTACTTCATTCTGGAATCTCCATCGCGTACACGGTTGTTAAAGTGGTTTTTGGAGTTGGTAGAGAGTATGACAACTTTCGATCCCGGTCTCTTTAACAACCAAACGTTATTATAACACCGCGGTCTTTTCAAAATAGTTTATACTTTAAAACTATTAATATAATATCCATTTCAAAACTATATAAATATGATATCATTTCTATTTTAAAACTCAAATCAATATGGTATCATTTTTTTTCAAATATATCCTTTTCCAAAAATCATAGCACTTTCAACTCTATATACCTTGAAACCCATAGCTTTGAAATATAACTTCAAATACTTAAATGGTTTAAATATTAAATTACTTTATATAAAATAAAATAGCTTCTTCACCTTCATTAATTAATTCCAAATATAGATTTAAATTCCCAAATAAACCAATGTAATTTCCATATATTTCAAAGCTTCAATTATCCCGCCATTTCAAAACTTATTCTTTGATAATTTCATATACATCAATTTCAACTACTATTATGTAGATTTGAAATGTTTACTAAATAAATCAAATATCATTTTAGTAAAACCTTTAGACTTCAAATAACTGGATATCCTTTTAATTAAATTAACTTGATAATATTCATTTAAATCAATTTGATATTCATTTAAATCCTATAAACAAAATCAAGTTATAAAATCATACCCTTTAAATCTCAATTTATTCACATTTCAAATCAAAATTTTCGAGGATAATTCTGAAATACTTTAATTCAAATTAAATTCACATTTATCTTCCAACCCAAATTTTATTTGAGTCATTATAACTCTATACACAATAGAATTTAAATAGATACTTAACCATTTTATATAAAAGAAATCAAACTTTATTATTAAACTCATTTTTATTAATAATTTTATACATAGCTTAAATTTAAGAATTTAACTATATATATAAAATAATATTTATATATCATCGAAAATTAATATTTATGAAACTGTATATTTCTTTCCAAAACCATAGAAAATCATTTCAAAATATTTTTATATATATGCCGCGGTGCCTGTATATAATTTTCTATCCTATGGTCAAGTGATATGGATATTTATCATTTCAATCTACAATTTAAAATAAAAATGCGGTTGTATATCACTTCAAACCGTGATCCCGAATCAAAATAAATGCATAACAACTTGCAGATTACGATGATATAAATAAAACATCCATTCATCCATCATAAAATCATACATCCAACAAAATCATCAAAACAATCAATCAATATCAATATATAACTGATAATATATAACAGGTAATTAACTGGCAGTTATATAATAAATTAAGCAATGATTTAATTTCAATAAATGCAATTAACTGAGATGACGATTAAAAATATACGAAACACCCATAAATAAATGCATAATCACAACATAAATTAATTTACCAAACATAAGAAATTTTAGAAGTTGTGAGTGGGTTAAAACACTCATCTTTTGAATTTAAATTGAATTCAAATCCAATTTAAACCCAAAAATTGAACGGTCTCAAAATTTGTCCAAACTAGCGCCAAAATATTCGAAATTCAAATACGAACCTAGCACAGAAAACCGCGCATGAAACGGAATCCGTAAGCAGAAGTTATACACATTAGAACACTCGACGAATTGAAACGAATTAAAAATAGTAATCAAACCTATTACCTTTACATGTCACCACTGAACCCACGTTCGTTCGCAACTCCTCACTTAGCCTCTACGCGGGTGAACAGCACCAAAACTCCACGATTCACGGTCGAACGCCATGCCATAACACGATCTGACCTCGGCAACCCCCTCCTCAACTCCGGCCGACCCCTGACCCCCACGCGCGACACCTACGAATGCCCAGCCACCACCGGTGCCTCCACGAAGCCTAGCCAATTCTGGAGAATCCCCCCACCTATACCATGAATAAACCATACAGATCGATGTCTCTCGACGTCCCCTGAAGTGCAGCGCAACGCAACCCGATCGCCATATCGTCGAGAATCCGTCGTCGGATCAAAATCCTAGCTATGGATGGCTGCGGTTCAATCTTGATTTCTGGAAAAATGATGATTCAAAACCAAAAAAACGACAGACTGAGATGCGTAGGACGAGAGCTTCGATATATAATTTTTCTGGATTTTTTTGAGGAGTTTGAAATTTCACTGATTTTTGAATTGCAATTGGATTTTGGTGTTTGTCTACCATTGAGATGAGGAGGTGAAAGAAATTGTACGTACAGAACAAATGAGAATGACAGAAATTAGGGTTTATAACATAGTATTTATAGGTAGGGTTGAAATAGAATGGATCAGATCGATTGGATGTACACGTTGGACGATATATGGCCCGAAAAGCCTGTTTCGACTCCGGAGCAAAATTGGGTCAACCCATATATCAAAATAGATATTTTAAAATATTTTAAACGCAATGGAAAAAGTTCAAGTCCAAATTCCATTGTACGAAGAAGTTATGCTAAAATCAATATTTTTCAAATTGATTTCAATTGATTTCAATTTCATTGATTTCAAGGCGTTTTGAGTCCGTACGATCAAACGACAAGTCTGATCGCTACGGAACTTGAAACCCTACAATAATTCACCATTACGGATCCGGTGAAACTGGTTTCGCCGAAATCTGAATCAGTGGCCAAAATGGCTAATTTTTAGTTAATTAAATAAGTAAAAAATAAATTAATTAAGCCACTTTTCAATTTAAACTCTAAAATTAACAAATTTCATCATTTTTAATTTCTTAACCATTTACAATAATTTAAACAAAATCTAAATGTCAATTTTTGAGTTGATTAATTCATCAATTCCAATGTTAACTTCAATTTCAATATTTAATTTCAACTTCATTAAAGTTAGAAATTATAAAATAAAACTCCAAAATTCATTTATTAAATTCTTAACCCTTGTTATTCGAGTCTTACTACAATAATAATATAGCTAACATTGCTTTTAAATCTTGGTTCTTAACGTTCTCCCATTTTAACTTAATTCAAATAAACGTACTATTTAATTACCTTTAATTGCAATTAATCCAATTATTATACATTAAATTCTCATATTATTGACAAAACTTTATTTTGCATTCCTTTTTATTCAACCAACTGTCATTTTATAAATAAACTTAACATTGGATTCATACTTTATTACATAAATATCTTCAATTTCATCTAAATGAATATTTACGTAATATTTAAATATTTAATTTCAATTGATTGCAATTACTCCAAACATTGAATGTTTATTCTAAAAAAAATTGTTTTTATTTGATTACAATCTTTGTAGCCCATCCAAAAATTTCAAATAACACAGTCAACTTATTTTAACAACACTACTTTAAATTTTAATTATCAATTCATTCATAAACTGCAACAATACATTATTACCACATATTACGTTAAATCCACACTAACATAATATTTAATTCCATTTATTGCAATAAGTTTCAATTAATAGTGATTGCTCTAAATTACCATTAACGTTAAACTTCCCTTATATGCTATTATTAATAACCAAATGTTGTAATTTGATTTAGATCTAATTCAATGCATTAAATGAATGGGTAAATGATTAAAGTTTTGCACTATTGCTAATTTTCTCACATCCATACTTAATTTTCTTTCCATTTATTATATATTATTTTATTAGTAAGTCATCCTTTTTTTAAATTATTAATTTACCTCTTATATCCCATTATAAATTAATGCGCACATTAATTAAGATTTTAAATCAATTTAATCATTTCATTTTGGAACGTTCTTTATTTACAATAAGAATATAATCAATATTTACATTGTTCCACTTATTGGAATTACATCCAAGTTATTAACAATTAGCTAACCAATCTTATCCAGGCTATTATTTCCATTAATAATTCACTAAATTTTTATTCCTTTCTAAATTAAATTACGAAATCTAATTAAATTATACAATTTTATTTATCAAAGTTTACAGGTCATTACAAACGACATGCATCATATCGTTATAATATAATTAATACAATCATCATCTCGCCGAAATTGAGCCAAAATACAAAATAGTACATCCATAAGTACACATATGCGATTTTTAGATTTAAATCCATTTTTAATCATTTAAATTCATTTTGAAAACGTGGGTAAGTTTAGATCTAGTGATAATTACATTTTAGCTCTAAAATCATTCTAAAAATATAGTTTGGTATTATATTAGTAATCATAGTATAGTGATAGATAAATCACTCACCCAAATACCAAATAACATAAAATTCGAGGTATATTTCAAAAGAACAGCAAATGGCTTGAATTCCAAAGCATCCAACCAGTAATTAGCTAATCCTTTGCTAATTCTCAAGTCATTCTCTCTTTAATCGCTTGATTTGGTTAAATAAAGTAATGATTTAAAATGGTTTTTGGTTAGGAAGTGATTAATGGAGGTTTAGATAGTTTTTGTGATGTGTGATAATGATTACGGGCTATCCAATCAGATTTAATTAGCTCAAATCATAAAATGGGTTAATGGGTTAATTATGGACTATCTCTAATGACTAATTATTTAAAAACTATCTAAATCAAAATGAGATCATCTCCTAACCGTAAGACCAAAAATCTATTATGACCACTCTACGGAAAGAGAAAGATCAATCGTTATTTCTTTCATTTGGAAGTGGTTTTATACCATAATTTTGCTCACATCAAATGTTATAGATATTACAACTTTTTAGAATCAAAACCATCCAATAAAATTTCTAAATGTTAAAAATACCAATTCTTAACATTCGCCAGAGTTAATACCTAATTCGACCTAATTCGGTTATGAAAAATAATAATTTTACGAATTTTTTATATGTAAAAATGAGGGTTTTTACACACACCATGTACGAAATAACAAAATAGTAATTTGTATAATCAAAAAATAAACACTTACATCATAAGTTGTGTGAATTCATTTATATAGTCCAACATAATTTCATTGCTTTCGTTAACTCTGCTAGAACATCGAACGATTTGCGAATAAAATTAATGTAATATAATGATGGTTAATTAGTGCATTAAGATCAAAATGAGGGAAAAGATGTCATAGGAAATACCACCCGGAGACAGTGGTGTTTATAGTGTTTACCAAGCACTACATTGCGAGTTTATATTATGAACTTCGTAGACAGATTGATTTTTACAGCAATGTATTGGTTTGACTGGATGATTGTTTTGGTATTCACATAATTTGATTTCTGTGATATAACGAACTTCCAATCAACCAAAAAAGTAAAAATAAAAATAAAAATGAATTTCACCATTTGTTGAAGTTTTTTATCACTCTCATCAATACCCATTAAGTTTAAAATGAATTCATATTTATTTTAGTGAAAATTAAACTAGAGTTTGCGAATGATATAGAATCAGTAAAACAATATTTTATCATCTTGCAGAAGGATAGAAAATAGAGGGGTAATAAGGAGCATTTTAGTTTAACTAATATTTTGAAATTTGAGAAAACTTAGCAACTTTTATATTTTAATAGAAGAGTTAATTAGTTTAAAGGAAAAACTTTATCTAATTTTTAAACCTAGGACGGAACTTTAAAATTTAGGCCCCAGGACAATAGCACATTTTTTTCAACCAACTTCAATTGTTTCCACCGTCGTTTGAAGCCAACGTCTGAATCCCAACTTAGCCACAGCTGCCCTAGCCTACCGTAGCCACGGCCGTCCAAGCTGCCATCATCCAAGCTACCGCGATCCATTTCAAAATTGAAAAAAACACCTAATTCGACACTCTACTCCAAACGTAAATCAGAAATTTGATGAAAATTGAAGTCAAGTGCCACTAAATCTAGACGTAAGAAACAAATGGAGAAGTAGAACACAGATGAAGAAGAAAGTCCAAAATAATCACAAGTCGAATGATATTTAGATATATCATTTCTATATTTGAAACACAATAGACTGTGTTTAATATGCTAAATGATAGAGCAATATATCGTTTATACTTTTAAACTATAGTACCATTATCTGACTATTCAAAATGATAATTGGATATAACATAATTATATTTGAATTGGACAAGGATGAAAAAATATGCAAAAATATACTTGAATTTAGCATAAGTATATTTTAAGCGAACTAGCACGAATATAATATAGAAAATGAAATAAGTATTCCTAAAGAGAACTACCATGAATAGAATATGCAAAATGATAATTGCATATAGCATATGTATTTTTTAATGTAATATTTTAATCATAGAGTATGCTACCATGTTTATGATATTCAAAATGATAGCTTAATATAGCATTTCTGTTATGAAGTCCACTATCATATTCAAAATAGAAAAAAATGATAATTTAATGTAACAATTTAGTTATGAAGTCCAATATCATCATTGTAATATGAAAAATGGGATTTAACATAACATTTCAATCACAAAGTCTGTTGCCATGTTTATGATATGCAAAATG
The DNA here is from genome assembly GCA_030765085.1 of Allium cepa. Taxonomy (NCBI): domain Eukaryota; kingdom Viridiplantae; phylum Streptophyta; class Magnoliopsida; order Asparagales; family Amaryllidaceae; genus Allium; species Allium cepa. Next base: position 602,493,197 of record CM060943.1, on the reverse strand, counting down.
ATTGTTTAATATAGCATTTGAGTTATGAAATCCACTATCATGTTTAAAATATACAAAATGACAGTTTAATATAATATTTTAGTTATGAAGTCTAATATCAAAGTTACAATATGCAAAATGAGATTCAATATAGCATTTTAATCACAAAATCCACTGTCATGTTTAAGCTATACAAAATGATAGTTTAACATTTCAGTTATGAAGTCTGATATCATGTTTACAATATGCAAAATGATAGTTTAATGTAGCATTATAGTTATGAAAGTCCAATATCATGTTTACAATATTAAAATGAGATTTAATGTATCATTTTAATTACAAAGTCCACTAGCACTTTTAAGGCATGAAAAATGATAGTTTAACATAGCATTTGAGTTACAAAGTCCGCTATTATGTTCACAATATACAGAATGATATTTTCATGTAGCATTTCAATTACAAAGTCCACAAGCATGTTTAGGATATGCAAAATGATAGTTTAGTGTAGCATTATAGTTATAAATTCGCCATCATATGTAAAATATTCAAATAATATTTTAATGTAGCATTTTATAAGACATTTGAAATGATAGTTTGATGTGACATTTAAGTATGAAGTCAATTGTCATATTTCTAGAATAATGAACTGCCGGATAAATGCAAAAGTATGAAAAGTTTATAATATAATTTTAAATTACACTATAGTATGTTTATTTTGATTACTTTCAACAAGTATGAAGGCACGTCCGATGGACGTATGTAAGAAAAACTTGTGTAAAATTGGTCGGTTGCGAAGAAACATCATTGAATGTCTACCGTTGCAAAAAATTACTATATAAATTTCTTTTGTTGTCCAACATTCTTCTCTTTATCTTCACTGTTCATACACGGATTTTTCAAGGCATTAGGTAAAACTTTCCAAAACTCAATGACAAATTCACAACCATCGCACCTGCTATTTTGGAATATATCATTTGCCAGATAAAGCGTGACACTTTTATTTCTTTTCAATCCTATGAGGATTGTTAACTACTTTTCCCCATGTCTCAGTGACCTGATTTGCTTTGTCACGATAAGAAGTACACCAAGAAGACAGATTCAATTATGAAAAAGAAAATCTAACTTGGGCTAGTAGATTTCATAATATAAATTGAAGCACCACTGAACCTAACGGTTAATTAATCTACATCCCATGAATTCATTTTTCTTAATCAAACTATGCAGCTTGTAGTGTTTTCGCTGCAATTGTACATGGTTACTAAATTATTTCTCCTAGTGCTTACCATTGGTTGTATAGGGCTACCAAGCATGCATCACATACTTTTGGGTTCAAATTTTCCCATTTCTGTTTATTGACAATAGGGTTAATTTGGACATTCAAAAAAGCTTCACCGCTTCAGCCATCACTAAGCTTTTCAATATAGTGGTGATAGTGAACAGTCGATAAAAGGTGAACCTAGCATATATTCACATGCAAAGCACTATTAATATGCTACTGTCCTTTTGATTGCACTGTTTATGTTCTGTTACAACTTGTAACCCAATACAAAGTATAATATATTATTCCGTGATATTTTTCTAAGAGTGTCTAGATATAATTAACTTCATGGAAACAATTTAGAACTATAGAGTACCTGGAATATAAGCATATAAACAAATACAGTAAGAAAAAAGAAAATAAGTCTATCTTAAATGGGAATTACGTATTATTATTTGTTGGCCTGCCTTTAATTTAGTAAGCAATTTCCAATATGTGGCTCGTTATTACTCATTACAAATGTAAATATATCAATAAATAAATAATTAATTACCTAGTGGATTAAAGCATCTATATAAACTTCAACAATAGAGTTGCAGTTGAGTGGACATAAAATGTTGAGAGGATTAAAGCAATAGGTAATATAGAGTCATCAACTTCGTATTGTTGATTCCAGAATGTATCAAGAGTTGTTGAATACTTGCATTAGAAGTATTCATTTTTCACCTAAAAACTTTATCATAGTCTCAGATTGATCCAATAATACATGACCATTTTCTAAAGGCATGCCATCTCCAACGTATTCCCCACATCATCATATGTACAAACCTGAATACTGCAATAGGTCTTTGAAAAGGAATATGGCACATGGTGATATTTTTGAAAAAGAATTTGCAGCGTTATGGTTCTAACACATTTGATCAAACATGTTGTAGACAGTACATGTCAAAGGATAAACTTTCAAGAACATCTGCAGTCGAATACAAAATGCATTACAACTCCAAGAAAGCAGTAAAATAAAGTAAAAAGACAGAACCGCATTAAAAAAAGAAACCGGAGGTGGAGAAACTAATGAGAAAAAGAAGCAAATGGGTCTATTCTCACGAACAGCAAGCCCAAAGTAAATGCATTTATTCATCTAATATCAGAGGTAATGAGTGAATTAAATTAAATAAGGAAAACCACGTTGAAATTCTGAACAAATGAAATTAACAACGATGAACATGTACAATTAAAATATTCTTGAACGTGTAAAATGAGAATAGTAAGAAAACTCCAAGTAATTTTCCTATATGTTAATTTTCGTACACGTTTTTAGTAGCCATAGTAACACAACATTCCAAGTGGGCTTATTAGATGTAATTTTCCTACACATTAATTTGGTAAGACCGTGTGTGTATATGTAGGAAGAGGAAAAAATAGTAAAAAGCCTTCCATTATCAAAAAAAGCCTATTTGTATGAATCATTTCAACTCCATTTGCAAGGATAACGCCTACTTTTGTAACTCTACAATATCTTCTAGTTAGCTTATTTCTACATAATGAAAACATGAAATCATCCAGACTATTAGTATATGGTACCAATAACAACCACATTTTTGTGCGTTAAGTATGTACTTACCTACATCATTTATCAACCAAATCCACCATGAAACAACTGTAAAGTATCAAATTCAAAAAAAAGTAGTCCTCCAACCTGAAGCATATCCTTGCAATAGTTGCTGCTATTAGTCAAATTATTCTGAATATAAAACAAAATGTCAATGAATACAAACTAATTTACTGTTAAAAGTGAAATGGAGATTGAAAGTGGAAGCTTTTTACCTCTCGTATGAAAGCCGAACACTTAACCAATAGAACAATGGCTCTAAAAGTGGAATTTACTATAAACGATAAATAGAACACCCTCCATCCTTTAGCTGGACATTTGATAAAACAAATTATGTACAATAAAAACCAAAATGAGGGTTGTGTTGTGACTTATCTACAATATCAAAGACATTACCACGCCTATCGAACCATTCGTACACTAAGCATTTATAAAAAAATTAACTTTACTCAGCTATTCAGTAGTAGTTCGCATTTATTATCCACGAGATGGTTCATTTTGTCGGTAAAAGCAATGAACACCAGATTCCAAAACAGCATCACGTGACATCATTTCATAACTGCAAACTACACGAATATGTGTCTCGAGGAGCTTCCAGAATAACCGCCCATTGTATTGCAACATAGCACCAAAAACACTCTGCGTTATCTCCGATCATCTTCGACGATGGATATCCACCTAGACCATCGGTTGTTGTAGAACATTACCTAAAATCGCTGCTAGCGGGTAACAATTTTGAACTTAAATTGTATGAATAGAAAGTTAAACAACATTTTATAGTTTAATAGTTGAAAATAAAGGTAAAAAGAAAAACATTACAGGTGTATTTTGATGGACTGGAAAATTGTTAGATGATAATCCATTGCCATCTTGGATCACATCGCATCATCCTAAGGCTCATTGTAACTTATGTTTTTCAGATTTGAGAACTGAAAATTGAGATTTCTTTGTTGAGAAGTTATGGGCAGGTGAAATTATTGTGGAGGTTTTCATCATTTAGGAATACTGTGAAGTTATTGTAGAGCTTGCAGAAGATGAACGTGTGTGCCTGTAAATGACTAAATCATCCTTGATTAACCGCACCTTTAAACTTATAATAAGGATATTTTAGAAAGTCCTAAAAAGGCTTTACGTGAAATATGGCCATGGGGTGAAATATAAATAGAGTTGGGTGTGGATGAATGCACTTTACGTGAATAGGTGGGAAGTGGAAAGTGGGTAATTGTATAACTGTCCCACTAAAATTTGAAAGTCAAATTTGCCCCCACCGTCAAGTCTGCCTGATAACATACGCTATTTAAAAATTAGAGATAATTTGGGAACTGCATAAAAGCTTCACCATCCTAAGGTGTTTGCATTATTAGTAGAGATTATACCGAAATGCTATATACAACTGGTATAATGCAAAAACTTGATGTTCAATATTTGTACTATGAAAATCGTAAACAACATATACTATTGAGTACTTAGAAATGTTCGAAAATATTAAATACACCTGTAAATTCCATAATATTTATGAATTATACAAATAGTTCACTATTAGCATAAATTGCTATATACATATAACATTACACTTTAACAAATTCAACAACAGCTTGATGCTTACCAGAAATACAGTTAACATCAAATACACCATCTGTGTAATGACCTAGTATTTTGAACCGTTCAAATCGACAATCATCCACTCATATCAGACTTCAAATGCTCAAAACAATAGATTGTTAATTTATATTTGGCAAAACATAGCATATACAGTAAATAAATCAATCATAGAACAATAAACCCAGAGTATTACAACAATAAGCAGCGGAAACAGATAAACAATAGCTCATAAAACTACTATAGAACATCAGAGTCTGAAACAAAATACAATAGAAATTCCAAATATATCGAAGTCTCAATACAAAAACAACTGACAAGTATGAATATAAACAACTGGAATAACTGAAATAGCTGGAAAAGATGAATAGATAAAAGATCTCCAAGCAAAGCTCCAAACTCCAAAGGTGAGTCTCAAATGCCGTGACACTCAGTCTGACCCGAGCATAATGCAAAATACAAAACACTTGAGTCAGGGTTAATATTCTTATACTAGTAAATCAACTCAAGTGAAATATCAAGTGAAATACAAAATAACTTTAAGGATGTTTGGGATTCTCATTCTCTAAGGATCCATTAAACTAACTACATACATAGTACAATACGTTACATAGATAACGTCTATAGTAAAGTAAACTATTACAATAGCGTTAATGCATTACTCATATCCCCCTTAACACATTTTATATAAATTTCGTAGTCTCTGCAGCACTGTAAACTCCACCAAACTAGTGAGCTATCAGGGAGCACTCCATAGGTACGACATAAGCCAAACTCGTAGAAGGCGTGATAAGCCATGTGACAAGGCATGCAAGGCAATGTCTAGGGTAGGATACTACCATTTTGCGGATCCGGACTGGTGGTAAAGCATAGTAGCTATTACCACTCACCTCGAGACACACTCCCATAATCAAATGTGCGCCTAATCAAATCACAAAGTAATATAACGTTATCGAAGAAGCATGCTCGATCGGAGGTGCGACCTCACTTGGCCCGACGTAGCTCCTGTTTTAGTCATATCAAGCTGACTCACGGGAGTCAGGGCTGCACTAATACCTCACATAAAATTTTTTCCAAACCATCCTACTTCGTTCTGGATTCTCCACCACGTACACAGTTGTTAAAGTGGTTTTCGGTATTGCCAGAGAGAATGACAATATCCGATCCCGGTCTTTTTAACAACCAAATGCTTATTTCATACCATGGTCATTTCCATTTCAAATAGTTCATATTTCACATCAAAATATCATATTCATTTCAAAATCACATCACCTTCGAAATCACATTCACATACAAAATCCTATTACTTTCGAAATCATTTCACTTCAAAAATCATAACCGTAAAGTAGTTTAAACCATCACATCAAAATATTCGCATTGAAATCCATTAAATATAAATCATAACAATTCCAACTTAAATAGTTAGAATAATAAAATAATATATATATATTTTGAAATAAATATAAATTTAAAAATAGCTTACATATTTAAAAATAGGTTATAAATTAAAATAGTGTATGTATATATATATTAAAAAGAGTTTATATCTAAAATAGTTTCAAATTAAAATTGTTTCTTCTAATTTCAAAAGTCAATTCAAATCAACTTTAGTTCCAAAAATTTAATTTGAATCAATCTCAATTTGACAATTTCAATTTTAATACGAGTTTTTATTAAAACCATTTTTATCTATATCGATTTCAAATTCGGTTTTGAACTACAATCTAAACCACTTCTGGTTCAATGGGTTTCAAACTTTAAATATTCAAACAATTTATAGTAATCCAATTGGATAAATTTTATTTATATTTCAGAATTTAACTTTAATTTTATTTAATTTGAAATATTCACTTAACCATTTTTAATAACATTTAAATAAAATCCACTATTGCAAATTTAAATTTAAATTAAATATTCGATTTCTATTTTATTTAAATTTGAAATATTCATTTAATCGTCTTTGGTTAAACATTAAATAAAATCTCAAATTACAAATTTAAATCAAAATTAAATATTCAAATTCAATTTTATTTAGATTTAAAATATTCATTAAGTCCTCTTTAATCAAATCAATTTATCAAGTTATACAAACATATCTTTAAAATCTCACAAAAAAAATCAATAAGTTCAAATCAAACCTTTTTTAAATTCAATTTTAAACAAATTTAAGTATAAATAAATTCTTATTTAAACTCAATTCTTAACAAATTAACTTGCAAATCGATTCATATTTAATTTATCTTTCCAACCTCCATTTACTTAAAGTTCATACAAAAATCTAATTTAAATAAATACTTAACATATTATATATATTTATTAGTTATATACTTAACATATTATATATATATTTATTAGTTATATTTAAATTCTTAATAAATTTTATTATTGAATTAAATCTATTTTAAAATCTTATTTTATATATTCTAAAAATTAAATAAGTTATAAGTTTAAAATTTTCATTTTAAAACTTAACTTATGATTTTAAAATATCCAAAACATATAATTTTAAAAATCTAACTTTTACACGTATTTTAAAATTAAAATCTTTATATTATATTTAAAAATCAGTATTTAATAAAACCCATATATTTCGTTTCAAACTTTGGAAATTATTTTCAAAAATAGACCACCGGTGTCCGTATATAATTTTCCATCCTATGGTCAAGCGATACAGATATTTATCGTTTCAATCCGCAATTTAAATTTAATATTTACAAGTATATATCATTTCAACCCGCAATCCCAAAATTAAAAATCAATAAGATCGCTTGGTTTTATCATTCCAACCCATAACGATTTTCCCTTAGTCTATAATGTCAGTCGGGTATGTATTATTTCAACTTATAGGGATTCCCTAACTAACAGGGAACTTGCAGAGTAAGAGCAATAAAATACTAATATAAATGACATACATATCAATAACAGGCATATATTATCATTGACAATTAAAATATAATATATATTCAACAGGTTATTGTGTCATATACCAATCAATTAACATCGGTGAATTAATGCAAATAATAACAGATCATATTTAACAATTAAATAACTAACAATTTAATTTTAGCAACATATTTCAATCGTCATTTCATGTGAATTAAATTTACTAAATATAAGAATGTTAATCGTGAGTGATTGCTCACCTTCGAGGCTAGATAAATAACAAGAACTAGATGCAGCGAATCCAAGCACAAATTCCAAAATACAGCACGATGAACACGAATTCAAAGAACGAAGCTGATAACTCGAAATCGATGGAAAAGGCAAATCAAAACAGCTGCTATATATAAATGGAAACAAAATATATATTATATTTTTGTACTTAGACCAATATCCAATTAAAAACACATGTTTAAAGTAAAATCTCCATATTATATTTAAAAATCAATATTTATTTAAACATAATATATATTAAAGTTATTTCAAAAATCTATTTTAAGATATTAATATAAATCTAAATAAATACCTTCAAACATATAATACACACACACAAACACTCTTTTCCTTCTTTGAAAACAAGATAACTTACATTATACACAAAATCTTACTTTACTATAGTATGAAAGAGGCTATGCGGTAGGATCGTGGAATATGGAATAACGGAGTAGTCTAGGTAGATAAAGTTGGTAAATGCAAGGAGACACCAGGATTTTATACTGGTTCGGACCTCTCGTCCTACGTCCAGTCCCTAAGCTTCTCTTAGGAATTTCACTAACTAACACCCTCACTTCACCCGGGGGAATAGGTTTACAACTTACCCGAACAACCGAATGAGATTTCTTGCCTCAACTACCGAAGAGGACTTCAACTCAATTACTAAAATACAATATTCGACTTGTTGTGTTCTTGTCAACACCAATGAGTCTAATGTAGTACAATATTCCTATAATCTTATCCTATGCAATGTGTTTGTGAAGAATTAGGAAATGTGAATTGCTATGAATCAAAAGAGTGTTATAAACAAAAACAGTGATTCAAGCAATAGATTGGTGATTGCTTTGAGAATATCTAGAGAATACGAACAAGAGAATAGTAAGATTAAAGCAAGAGAATTCGGTAAATTAAATGATGTTAGAATCATGTATATATACTTGTAGAAGAGGTGCATTTGTTGTCAAAGGTTGCAAACAAGAGATGCTTCCATTTCCATTGATGAATGGTTGCAACTCTTCGGAGGAACAAGGTGTCTTTTCAGAGAAAATTCGCAAGTTCAAATTCAGTCGACTGAGCAGGGAATTCAGTCAGCTGAAAATATGAAGTAAAATTTTCAAGAGCAAATTCAGTCGACTGTGTAGGAAATTCAGTCGACTGAAACTGTGCATGTGTATAAATTTGTTCCAGTTTCAGTCGACTGGCTGTTCCTGTTTAGTCGACTGAAATTATAAAATATGCACAGTGAAAACTTAATTGAAAATGAAGTTTATAAAATGTGTTCTAGTGTTCGTGCAAGCCTCTTGAGGATAGATTTTAACAATAAATCTAGACTAAGACATATATAAAAAACATACTTTATGTTTGTTTGGTCTTCATCGATCTTCCTTTAGCATTGCATATATTTCTTCATTGTCTGTTAAAGCGCATTGTCATTAATCAAAATCTTTGCGTATCAACATTCTCCCCCCTTTTTGATTGATGACAATACTGCTTTATTCTAGAGATGTTGTTTTTACTTATTTTCTCCCCCTGAATGTATGCACTTTCTTTCCTACAAAACAAAGTTAGTACCATAGATTTTATCCCCCTTTGTCATCGACAAAAAAGAAGAACTAACAGTAATAATAATTTATCAAAACAACCACTGAAGCATAGAGAATATTTGCATAATCATGACTTAAGAAAAGTAAAAATGTCGCGACAAACAAGCATAAAATGGCTATTTATACAAGCCACTAGAAAGTTAGAAATACACATCAAACCATAAAAAATTACTCATCTCTATCCCAGTCATATGAACCTTCTCTTCCTGTTGGTTCACGTACGACGGGTCCTCCTGTTGGTGGTCTGTGCGCTCTTCCTCCTTGGCAACAACTAGCTCCGCTTGCGCTGCTACTTGTATGCTCTTCGGATGTCGTCCATGTAAACGTAGGTGCCGGACGTTTGCCGCGAGATGTCGAAGCAGAGTGGTGCTTGAGCACGAGATTGCATCCCATAACTTGTTGAAGAATCCTTTGATTTTGTCAAGCTTGTGATCTACCTTTTTAAGACGAGTGTCAAGAATTTGTTGATTTCTTGACAATATCCCCAAGGATTGGTTTGTAGTGAAGCTTGGGTCAACAAGACGAATTTCATCATCTTGCTCGAGATGTTCTTCGTGGTGAGGTTGAGGAGGTTGTTATAGTTCTTGATGCCTTGCTTCCCATTCGGCTAGTGATATTATGCGAGGAGGTCGAGATGGGAGTTGCATTAGGCTTATGGTCCGGTGGTTAATTTGATGGACCATCGTATTCTCCGACTCAGAGGAGAAGTCGCATGATATACTCTCCAAAGTAGATAGTGCGCATTTTGCCATTATCAAAAGTGAGAAACTCATCAAGAATAAGTTGTACCCAATTGACTTGTATATTGCCAGAAATAGCATGTAGAGCTCGATAGTTATTTGGGTAGACAATTTCGTACGAGCCCGTGCGAGGAGTAATTGTTCTCATTAGGGCTTTATGGAGGATTCTTGCCATAGGTCGAAGAGAGGTGGACTTAAAATCTCTAAAGTTGATATTATCATCCATAAATCGATGGTTTATGTTGTCGCGAATATGTGGATTGAATTCTATCTCCTCTAGCTTTCTCCCGACATTTGGTGATTCTAAAATGTGTGATATTCTATCCAAGGAAAACCAAACTTTCTTTCCACATACCATACTCCAAACACTATTGTTTGGATTTCTTGGAGTTTGGTGTCCAAGATTAAGATTATCATAAAATAATTTGACCATTACATGATTTATGGCATGGTTATTTCTTTTCAAATCCAAAAGAGAAGTTAAACCTGCTGGATCTGTCAACGCTTGGATGTTGTAGGTTTGAAAGCTTTGGAAATCAACGAAAGAATGCTCGAAAATTCGAGAATTCTTCATCTTATTCCATCTAGTGATAGCGGTTCCATCGTAAAGCCATTGTGCTATTTGAGCATCAATTGGCTCGGAGGATGAAGAAGATGAAGCTCTTGATCTCTTTGGTGCCATTTGGGTGAGATTTGAGTGGATTTTGAGTGATTGGGGGCTAGGGTTTCGAAATTAATTTGGGGAACAAAGTTTGTAGGAGGTAAAAAGTGAATTGGTACGGTAAAAATTGGTGGTTAAAAGGGGAAGTTTGCCTGGGTATTGGCGTTCAGTCGACTGAATACTCTGTTCAGTCGACTGAATTGAAGGCCGAAATTTTTTTGGGCTGAATTCGGTCGACTGAACAGGGTTTTTAGTCGACTGAATGTTTGCCTGAAAGTTTCTGTTATTATTTTAGTCGACTGAGCAGAAGATTCAGTCGGCTGAATTGTTAAACATTTTGCATTCTTTCATAAGTTCAGTCGACTGAACAGGGGGTTTTAGTCGACTGACGTATGTATTTTATTGTTCTTTGTTAATTTTGAAGGCAAACTCTTTATTCAAGGAAATAATTACAATTATATAGATGTAATATCATGAATAGATTTCAACACTAACTATTTCTTAGGGGATGGACTTGGATTCTTTTTCCCTTCATTCTTCATATAATTGATATCCCATGAATTTGGACTATATTGAGGAGTCTTAGGAGACATCCAAGGATTCACAGGATCGATTGGTGTACGATAAGATGAAGATGGATCAAGTGAGCTAACGGGGTGAGGTAGGGGTCAGCCACTTCGTTCTTTTTTGATCCACAAAATCGTAAACCGATTTGCTCAAGGAAGCTTAAACGTCTAGCCGTAACCTTTTGTTCGAAGTATAATTCTCGTTGAAGATCTATTTGTTGTTGTTGAAAGTGATGAATTTCATGAATCTTTCTTTTTGTATCTGGAGAAATAAGCGTTTTGCTTTCTTGGATTCTGGTGTGTAGCCGGTACGATAATTGTACCATTTGAAAACTGGCTCATGTGTCGGTGTTGGAGTGGGAAGTTTTGGAGATGTTGGAGTGTTTTCGACAGAAGAAGTGATGTTGATCGGGGAAAGAGAGTTGTTGGACGACATTTTTATAAAACTTTTATTTGTGAGAATGAGTTGTGAAAAATAATAATATTTTTAAGGTATATTTATAGTAGGAATTTTCTAAATATATAGTGGTTATAAATCCTTAAAGTTTTTCATCCACTTAATGATTTAATGGTTACCATAATTCTGTTAAAAATGTATGGTGAATATTATTTGACAAAATATTATGTAACATATTTGAAACATAAATTGAAAATCCCATATTTTCTTTATTCAGTCGACTGAACAGATAGTGTTAGTCGACTGAATTGTATAGATTTTTCTCTATACGATATCTTTAAAAGACATTATTCCTAACTCTCGTCGTAATTTTATGAAGGAGTTTTCTAATAGAGGTTTAGTAAATATATCGGCAATTTGATTTTCAGTTGAAAATGTTCTAAATTAATTATTCCTTTTTCGATATTGTCACGTAGAAAATGGTGACGAATATCTATATGTTTTGTACGAGAGTGATTAACCGGATTTTTAGCTAAGTCTATTTTGGGTAAACCTCTTACTAATTCATTTTTAGAAAGTTTTCTAATAGTTTTAAAATTTATATGACAAAATCTTTTGTGCCATAACCAATGATCATTATCTTTGGCAAGTAAACACATACTTGAATTATGATTAATATTCATATTTAAAACATAAATATTTCTATCTCTATTTCCTTCAAAAACAAGATTTTGGTTTTGATCAAAAATACTACGTTTATTATTCGAGAAAGTTATTTTAAAACCGTCACATAGTTGACTTATGCTAAGTAGATTATGTTTCAAATTTTCAACTAATGAAACATTTGTTATAAAAGGTAAATTTGATGTACCGTAATTGTTCACATCTCCTTTTCCAATGATATAGTCTTTTGAATTGTCTCCGAAGGTAACCGAGCCACCATCAAAGTATGTGATGTTTGTAAGCATATCTTTGTCTCCGGTCATGTGTTTTGAACAACCACTGTCTAATATCCATTTCTTCTTTTTGAGTGGGACCTGAAAATAAATATGAAATTATTGGTACCCACCTTTTAATAGGGTCCTAAAAGGTTAGAATTTAGGAAACCAAACACAATTTGGTTTAGTATCCTTTTTATAAATATAGTTTTCATTATGACGAACATTATCCATAAATGTTTTAATATATTTATTTCTTGTTAATACATTGTTAGTCTTTGGTACCCAAATTTTAACTACCTTGTTTTCTACTTTTGTTTTAATAGGTTTCTTTAGCAATATTTGTTGTTTTGAATCCATATTCCTCTTAAAATTTGTATTTTTCTTTTTAGGAAGTTTTGACTCCTTTTTAAATCCTAATCCATGTTTACTTGAAGAGGATTGAGAATTTTCTAAAATCTTAGATAAATTTTCTCTTCCTTTGTTAATGTTAGAAACATTTTTAGTGATGTTATCTAATCTATCTTGAAGACTATTATTTTCTAGCTCACTTTGTCTAATCTTAGTTTTTAACTCATGATTTTTAGAAACAATTATGTCATTCTTTGTTTTTTGAGTTTCAATTTCTTGACTTAAAAATAATAATTGAGTTTTCGAATTTGAATGAGATTCTTGGACTTTTTCAAGTTCTACTTCTAAGATTTTCTTTTCATCTTTTAACATATCCCTTTCAAATTCAGCTTTGTTTTGATTTTCACGAGTTTCTTTGAGTTTCTTTTTAAGAGTTTTTATTGTGCTTAAAAGTTCAGTGTTTACTTCAATTAAATCGTCGAAAGTCAAATTATTTACCTCAGATTCTTGAGCCATGAAGCATACATTTGCCTGTTCATTGTCGCTATCACTATCATTTTCGGATGAAGATGAATCTGGATCGTCCCATGTTATAGAAAATGCCTTCTTTTTGAATTTATCCTTCTTGTTTTTGTTGTTGAAGCTTTTCTGATTTTCCTTCATTTGTTCTTGACAATCTTTTTGCATGTGGCCTTTCTTGTGACAATTGAAGCATTCTATATTTGAGGATGAAGGTTTGTCCAAGAAATTCTTTTTGAATCCGTTTTTGTTTTCTTTTCTATACTTTAAGAATTTCTTGAAGTTTTTGGCTATAAATGCTAGATCCTCATCTTCAGACTCTGATTCTTCCTTTTCCGCATGAAAAGCAACATTCTTTCTTTCTTGAGCTTGATCTTTCTTAGCTTGCATATTTACTTCATACGACATAAGATTTCCAATCAATTCTTCTGGTTTCATTGTAGATAGATCATTTGCTTCCTCGATTGCTAGTACTTTTCTCTCTCATTCATCAGTGAGTGAATTTAGAACTTTAGACACAATGTCAAATTCCGTGTATCTTTCTCCTAGTCCGATTAGAGCATGATGAATGTCTTAAAATCTTGAGTACATGTCATTGATGGATTCATTTTGTCGCATTCTAAAGTTTTGGAATTGATTCTTCAGCATGGATATCTTTGTTTGTTTAGCCTTGTTTGTGCCTTCATGTATGACTTTAAGTGTTTCTCATATCTGATATGCAGTAGTACATATGCTAACACGGTTGAATTCATTTCTATCCAGGGCGCAAAATAGCATATTCATAGCTTTGGCATTTGCACTAGCTTCATTCTTTTGAATTTGTGTCCATGTAGGATAATCGGTTGTGGGTACAACGAACTCTGCTTGAGTAGCATTCCAGGCTTCGAAACTTGTTGCTTGCATATAAATCCTCATCCTAGTAGCCCAATAGTTGTAGTTTAGTCCATTGAATAGGGGGGTCTTTGGGTAGATTGTCCTTCCGCAAATGTGGAACTATAGGCAGATGTTGTGCTTGTACTTGCGTTATTTTCCATATTATCAATATGTCTAATAACGGTGTTATGGTTATAGGACGACCTTGCTTTGATACCACTTGAAAGAGGCTATGCGGTAGGATCGTGTAATATGGAATAACGGAATAGTCTAGGTAGATAAAGTAGGTAAATGCAAGGAGACACCAGTATTTTATACTGGTTCGGACCTCTCGTCCTACGTGCAGTCCCTAAGCTTCTCTTAGGAATTTCACTAACTAATACCCTCACTTCACCCGGAGGAATAGGTTTACAACTTACCCGAACAACCGAACGGGATTTCTTGCCTCAACTACCAAAGAGGACTTCAACTCAATTACTAAAATACAATATTCGACTTGTTGTGTTCTTGTCAACACCAATGAGTCTAATGTAGTACAATATGCCTATAATCTTATCCTCGAGAGTATGCAATGTATTTGTGAAGATTTAGGAAATGTGAATTGTTATGAATCAAAAGAGTGTTATAAACAAAAACAGTGATTCAAGCAATAGATTGGTGATTGCTTTGAGAATATCTAAAGAATACGAACAAGAGAATAGTAAGATTAAAGCAAGAGAATTCGGTAAATTAAATGATGTTAGAATCATGTATATATACTTGTAGAAGAGGCGCATTTGTTGTCAAAGGTTGCAAACAAGAGATGCTTCCATTTCCATTGATGAATGGTTGCAACTCTTGGGAGGAAGAAGGTGTCTTTTCAGAGAAAATTCGCAGGTTCAAATTCAGTCGACTGAGCAGGGAATTCAGTCAACTGAAAATATGAAGTAAAATTTTTGGGAGCAAATTCAGTCGACTGTGCAGGAAATTCAGTCGACTGAAACTGTGCATGTGTATAAATTTGTTCCATTTTCAGTCGATTGGCTGTTCCTGTTCAGTCGACTGAAATTATAAAATATGCACAGTGAAAACTTAATTGAAAATGAAGTTTATAAAATATTTTCTAGTGTTCGTGCAAGTCTCTTGAGGATAGATTTTAACAATAAATCTAGACTAAGACATATATAAAAAACATACTTTATGTTTGTTTGGTCTTCATCGATCTTCCTTTAGCATTGCATATATTTCTTCCCTGTTTGTTAAAGCGCATTGTCATTGATCAAAATCTTCGCGTATCAACATAGTATATATAACAACAGATGCCATTATGCTAATTCACTTTATATAAAAACTTATATTTATATTTTATTTTACTTGATATGAAAATTTAAATTACATAACATGTACTTTCCAAAAGCAAGAATAGAATGGAAGAAAACGAGCAGTCAAAAGAATAACCAAGCAAACTTACAAAAGCTTTTATATATACTTACTAATATATTTTTCCATATATACATATACATATACATATACACATACATGTACATACATACATATATATATATAGGAGAAGGACAAAAACTAATGCTCGGGTCTGTAGCTCGGCAATGAAAAGAAGGTGAAGCGTGGTAGAGGATGTGGTCGGTTGTCAGGTTATCAGGTGGTATGGGTTTCGATCACATGGATGCAGTTGTGCTTGGAAAGGGCGTTGCGGGTTTTGGGTTGCTATTGGGTGCGTTCTCTGGTTGGCTGTTAGGGGTGGCGAGCTGGTCAGTGGAGGGGCGAGAAGCTTGGCTGGCGAAGGCGAAGATGAAGCACGGTGATGGATCTGGTGGGAGACGTGCCTTCCCCTATGTATATGTTTCTTCTTTGCTCTATATATACATACATACATACATATATATATGTATGTATGTATGTATGTATGTATGTATGTATGTATGTATGTATGTATATTTGAAGCAGGTGATGTTCGGGCTGGGTTTGGCCGAGATGTGGTGGATTGGCAGGTCGATTTGGCTGCAACGTTGTGGAATGAGGCGATCGGTTTCATAGGAGAAAGCGAAAAATGGTGGAGCAGCTTCAAAAAGGAAGGAGGAAGCAACCATAATATACAAGCTATTATTTTATTTTCATTTTTCCCAAAAGCATGAATGTGAACTAAGAGACAAGGCAGAGAATACGAACTAGTATAAGTATTAAAACAATGGAAAATAAAAGGTCAGGATGGCATATTAGGGAATATTAAAACAAGTGGCTGTTTATTTTCATCCGTTTCACAAATGAATGGACATAGAATATTCTAGAGACTTAAAATGGGTACCGATACAGCTTTCCGTTTCGCAGATTTCGCCATGTATCAGACGCCGAAATGCACAAATGAATATATTACGGACATCATCACGACGAGACGAATAGAATGGTACATAGATATCAACGATACGACCATCCTATCAAAAGTCGATATTCGATGCCAAAACTGCTGCTAAAACGTCGGAAATAATATAAACGGAGCTAGAGCAGTCCAAATTTGACGAAACGAAATATAATGTCTCACTTAGAAATGGTTTAAAATTCAATTATGTAAAAATGTTCAAATTTCGAAAATATTTTATTTTCATCAATTTAACTGATTTTAATTTGAAACGAAAAATTATACAACAGAATTAACTTTCATATTTCCTGATGAAAATCTTCATTTGTCATGTTTAAATAAACGTATCTCAAATATCAAATTTTCATTGCTAATTTTAATTGTTTATTTTCATGAAATATTTAGTTAACTACGTTATTAAAATCGTCAAAATTCCTGGGTTGTTATAAGCTGAAACTAACAAGAGCAAGATTCAACATCAGATACAAAACAATAAAACATAAAAGACTAAATTTGTAACGATTCAGAGATTTTTGACTTCCGAAAATCGACATTAATACGTCCACTGTATCAGTTGTCGAGCAATCGAAGGCCGGAAAACCGAATTGTTAGGGTTAAAGAAGAAGAGGTAGAAGAAGAAAGAAAGAAGAAGCAACAAAAACAATATCAGAATCTCACAATCGCAGCGGAACAACATATAATAGATAAATGAATAATCTTTAAATCAAAAGAACTGTACATTTTATACTTACATCATCAGAGTCAATATACAACACAACACAAGCATGGACAGTTATATAAACCTGTCATCAGAACTGAATACACAGCGGAAAAGATAATATCATATACAAGTGATACGTTTCGCCATCCAGCTCGCCTCTTGAGCTCCATAGCACCTTCTGAATTCCAGAATATCCTGATAACCTGACTCTAGGTTGCCCGTGTGGAAATTGATGGGCACCCAGAGTTTAGGAAGGGAACAATAAAATCCAGGTCAGTCATAGGACTGGTGTGAGAACTTAAAATAGTTATATCTTTAAAACAAACAAAGAAATATTTTAAAATAGATCCGCAATGCTTTTAGAAAATGTAACTACCATAAGGCCTCCCGCCACACACACCCTGCAAACGCAAAATTGGAGGAGATTTCTCCTTATGATAGTCAAACATGCTTGATACGCAAATTTCTTTGATATTATTACTATAAGTGCAAAGTGCAGGAAAACATTTCGAAAGTACGATATTAATCTTAGCCAGCATAGGTACCATTATAGTATGCCTATTATAGCTACCATATTAGATGGCAGGTTCTACAACTAAAACCGTACAAGGCTCGTATTGTTTCTTTGGATTTTCCAACAAATGGTCAGGCTAAGGAACTTCCTATTGCCACATGAGAATGCCTCTGGCGGGGCGTCCGGAGAACCTAACCTGATCTCTGCCAACACAAGGCCGGGCTACCTTTGCAAAAATAGGTAACTACTGACACGAGTATGTCATTCTCCGGTTGTAAACAACCTTTATCTGAGGATCCTCAATACCAACAACCACAAAGTAATAAATTTGCAGCAACAACATAGGTTAAGTATTTGGGCTCCATACCATGATACCACCTCTATCCAGAAGGAAATGAACATACCCTAAGGGACGCTACCCCCTAAAACCTTGCTGCATTCTTCCTGTTTCGACCATTCCAGGGTGTGAGGTCCAACGAAGTCTCATCCACAAAGCTACGCTTTTCATAAAAGCTATGCTTTGATCAACAAATGATCAGCAGCACTTCGTATGCCACATTACCAATTTGGGAATGTATCACTAGTAACCATCAACTACATAACATCTGAGCTCGTACGTCTCAGAGAAGGGTGTTAAGCTAAGAGAATAAATTCTCCGCCACCAACAGAAATGTATTTGATAGAAACCAGCTTTACATCTCAAATTGTAACGTTAGACACACATCCATACAAGTCCATTCCGGGATCGAACGGAACCGAAGGCACTTCCAAAAGAAGCCATAGCAATCCGGATATTCACTAATCACGTCCGGACTTCCCATCACAAAGGGTGATAAAAACTCTATATCGGAGATCAGCCGATATAGAGACATTCGACGGTAATCCTTTCGTTTCCGAAAATATCCGGTCTTCAACACCGGTCTTCAAATGCTATCCATTACGACGTATCACTATTCGGAATGGGATTTATGACCCAAAGGTCCTCTCCCGGCTAAACCGAATAAACGAGCACTTATCTTAAAATAAGTGTAGCATTCAATTCAAGCAAATCACAACAAATACCCATTTAAAGGTAAATATTGATAGTCGGTTATTTAACTATCAATAGATATGCACAACATCACCAGATTCCAAATAATTTTCCAAATATTTTATTTTCCAAAGAAAATATCTTTACAAGATATATTTTTCCACACTTCAACCATTTGAAAACAAATTTTCAAATCACTTTTCACCTTTACAACTTTTGAAAACAAATTTCAAATCATTTTCCTTACGTGGAAACACTTCCAAATATTTATTCATTTTCACTGGAAATCTGCCGAGTTCAAATACTTTAAAATAATTTATAACACTTGTCCAAAATATATTGAGAAAACACTTTGAAATAAAACTATTTTTTTTAAACACTTTACTTAAAATATTAGTTATAAAAATATTATACCAATATTACATATACTTAAGTCCAAACTAATTTTCAAAATAAAAACTAGTATATAGAGTATAACTATTTAAATAACTATTTTCCAAAACAATTATTGATTAAATCTTAGAAACAATCATTTCTATATCAACTTAATAAATCTTTACTTAGTGGATTTAAAACAACTTAAGAAGTTAATTTCCCCAAAGCATCCTTTTCAAAACCAATTCTGGAATTATATACACACACACACACACACACACACACACACACACACACACACACACACACACACACACACACACACACACACACACACACACACACACATTTCAAAGTTATTCAGAAATTTTATTCGGCTTTACAGGGAGAATACACTTTCATTTCAAAATGGTTCATTTAAACCAATTAAATAAATCCTTACCGATTTACTTAAATTTTACGTTCCAAATCCGTAAAAAAATTTCCACGCTTCAAAAATAAATCAATGTTTATTTTTAAATAAATTTCCCTTTTCTTTATAAATTCCATGTGATTTCACATTTCCAAAATATCTATTGATATACTTTTTTCAAATCGATTTCAATTATTCACTTTCAACACCAATTCAATTTTTCAATTGATTTCAAAAACAACCAAATCAAATTCCATATTGATTTTCCAAGAAATTAAACACCAAGTGAATTTTCATTCAAATCTCAAATTGAAATCAATTTCTACTCAGCCCCAAATCAATTTTCAAATTGATTCCAAATTCTTTTCAAAACACCAAATAAATTTCAAAATGGATTTTCAAAAGATTTATTTTCAATCACTAAAATCAATTCCCAAATGGATTTCTAAATTTATTTCCTTTTAAAAAAAATTCCTTTTAAAGAAACAAATTTTTTTATTTTTCAAACTCTTTAAAATCCGTATTTTGAATAAATTCTTCAACTTTTAAATAATATTACCTGAAATCCATTTATTAAAGCTTTTCCCATATTTTGAAATTTTATTCAATAAGATTAAAAATAAAACTTTATTATTTTAGAATTCCTTCTTTTAAATTTATCCAATCCTCAAAAAATAAATTTTAATCTAAACTTTCAACCTGAATTTTCAAAAGATTTATTTTCAATCACTAAAATAATCACACAGAGATTATAAAAATTCAACACACAAAATTGAAACAAATTCAATTATTTGAGGAATCCGGTTGGATCCCTCCAACCTGTTTCCCTGCATCCACGGATGTTAGCACAATACCAATCCCGTTTCAAGACGGGATATCGCGGTACATGGGTTTATATAAAATATCATCTGCTATTATGCGGTGCAATAGGGTCTCGTCCGCTATATAATGCGGAAAATCAAATCCAAGTACATATATAATATCAATTCCACTTCAAGGTGGAATATCGCGGTATATGTGTTTAATAAAATAACCTCCGCTTAATATGCGGCGTATAGGGTCTATTTCAATACAACATATAACAATTTATCATCCAAGCATACAATCAAGCAATTTTAAATTAAACTATTTAAAATTTAAATCGAAACAAATTCGATTGAGTGAGAAATTCTCACCTTGCTTCCAATAGCGGTTTTAGCGTTTTATTCCGAATAAAATTAAACACGCGTTTAATTTTACCCAAAATTCCACTAGCTCCAATCAACTCCAATCTAGCTCCATCACGTAGTATTCGCGAGTACGATTCCAACGCAATTCGTTTCGTGCGAAACAGACCTCGTATGAAAAAGTTAGAGCATTTTAAAGTTTGAACGAATTTAAATATAAAAATTAACAAATTTCTTTTTATTATTCTTAAACCTAGCTTCATCTGGTCGTCCATTCCCCTGCCCTAGATCTAGGCCGCGCGTTATGCTCCTTCCCCATCGCATGAAAAACTTCGTTCGAATCAACCCATAGCCGCCTCTAACCCTAAATCAACGTGCCCCCATCGATAAATTTCAATTCGATCGAACACCATCACTTCGTAGCTCGAAGCCGACTCCATCAAGGCCCCAAACGATTTAAAGCTCGGCCCTCCCCTTTACTTGAAAACCGTGCGCGAATACCAGCCGAACGCGGCCCTCCTAACGACGCCATGGTGCTCCATTCGCGATCATACCCGTTGAATACGTCGAGCTCGTGAAGCTCTTCGATTCGCTAGTTGAAGTCGTTGCCTAAAAGTACGTGGATGAGAAGATTGGAGGGAAAGAATACTGGTTACTTTCAGCCGTTGGTTTTGTTAATGGCGGCTAGGGTTTAATTCTGACCTAGGTTTGTTGCAAAATGAAGAAAGCAAGTCCTTATATAGAAAATTGCCAAAACACTATTCATCCGAAAATTTTCCGAACTCCAAACGAAACGTGCCGCCTGGCGTTTATAATATTTTACCCCTATTCCGAACGCAATGGAATATATATCGGGAGCCAATTCGATCTTATTTGGAAGATAAGTTTTCGAATCGACTATTTAAATTTAAAATTCACTTAAACGATTTTCTACGCGTTTTAGCTTGCTCCGGACAAACCATAAATCCGATTGACAGAAAATTTGAAGTCTTACAATAATTTAACATTACGGATCCAATGAAACTGGTTTCGTCGAAATCCGAGACTGTTTGAAAAATGACTATTTTTACCCGTCAATTAAATATTAAAATATTCAATTTCCACAAATTAACTTTTAATTCAATTTTAAAAGTTCTATAACATCATTCTAACTCCAATATGATTTAATACAACTTTAGAAATCAATTTTAATCACATTAAACCCAATTTCCAATTATTTCTGTAATTTCAAATATTAAATTATCGATTTAATTATCCAATTAAATCTAGATATTCAAAATAAAAATTCATACGACTTACAGATTTTACTTGTTAATATTTAAAATCAATTAAATATACGAATTTCAAATGACAGAAATTCTGAGTCGTTACAAAATTGCTTAATATACATAGAAATGCTAGTTCCATACATCATAATAATATGAAAGATACATTAATCACATGTAGAAACAAAAAACTAATCAAAAAACATTACCAACCATCAATAATTCCAGTACATGTCAAACCTCCAATTAAGATCAACATCGTGTTAGAACTCCATAGCGTTCACAAACAGGCGGCGATGACTCAAACTCAAAGCACTCACGGTGGCTTCTTCTATTCTCGACATCACAAAACACGCGCGAGGACGGCAGACTCGGCTCAAGCAATCTAGAATGGATGAGCGACGATCTCGATCTTCATCGGAGAGAAATGGTAAAGTGAGATGTATCTTCGAGTCGGCATCTTCAGACGGATAGCAACAATGAATTTAGGAAGACAAAGTGGGGAAGTTTATTTAAGGAGAAACAAAAATCAATTTACTTTTTAGTAGCCAGCATGGTTCGAGATTGAGATTGAAGAAAATGCACGACGTAACTTTCGGTAGAACCCGCGTCCTTAAAAGAAGAAGAAAAATGCGCTGTCTCCCAGGCAAAGTAACGTTTTTCGTGTTAATAGAACTTGTCTACGAAATTATTATCCCATGTTCTCCCTTTTTAAAATATCGAGAAGTCTTTAACAATCCTCTTCCGTCCCAAGTTATTTTATATATGCAAATTAACTCGATCTTAATGGATTGGTTGTTTTGAATTTGTTTGTGTAGGTATACAAGAATTTTAAAAGTACACTCTGTTTCTTCTAAACCAAATGCAAACAAATTCGTTTAACAGTATTTCTTTATATCTAAATATATATTCTAGGAATCATCTTCGCTCTCTAAATTTCTCCAAAACCCATTATTTTTATCTCCTCTTTCAACTCATATGTATAATTAAAAATATTTTTATCATCGGATCCGTCTTAAACGTCGTTTAAACTGGAAACCCAATTCGTCACAAAAGAAGAAGAAGGAGAAAATAACAACGCTTGTAGCTTTACCAACTTCCTGCAAATGGTAAGTAATTATTCGTATCCTTTTAGTATCTTTTTATTTAGTTTAACGATTATTCTATAGCTCTTAGATTGATCATCGTCAATGGTTATTGATCGGAGAACAAACTGTTGAAAATCCGATAACTGTCATTAGGCATCAGCAAAACTGTGTGCGCTAATTTGCAGGCGCAAGTTTCTGCTTTTCCTGGAAATGACAGTTGGCAAGCATTGTGTTTTGCAAGTATTATTCTTTTTTTTTTCTTTTTTTGTTTTGTTTTTTTTGGTAAAGCAGTTTGCATGCATTGTGCGTTTGTTTGGAACTAAACATTAGATGGTGCCTGTGGTCTAAAATTAATTTATTGTAAACAAGCGTTCTATAATAATAAGTTTCAATATTAAACATTATACTTGTTAAACTGTTATTGTCATATGTTCCCCCCAAAAAATAATAATAATAAAAATAAAAATAAAAAACTACTTTTGTTGCTTCTAACGTTAGAAACAAACCTTTTCAGTTTTCTTGTTGATTAACGAAAACAGCTGGCATTTGCTTCAACCCTAACAAACTCCTTTCAATTTTCAATTTTCAATATTAAACATTGTACTTGTTAAACTGTTATTGTCATATGTATTTACTCAAGCATATCTTTGATCTTCTCTTTGTTTTACTTGCATTACCACTCAATGGTGTAAACCAACCGATAAAAGGAGTTGATAGCATTCAATGTTTGGCAAAGTTATATAAACTCTTTTAAACCTTTTTTATTATGTTTCATCTCCACTTCACACGAATGTGTGTGCATATCTTGCATGTCATGCGCTAGCATGCAAAATTAAAGTTATAAAGCCAGCAAAAAAAAGGAGGAAAAAATGAACCTTTTTTACACTCATAAAAAATAACATTGCCAAAAAAAAACCAACCTCACCAAATTATAACAAACATTAGTCAGCGTCATAATTGGATATCCCTACATCCGTCTAGAGCACATATATTTTAATGACAACATTTATTTGTAACAAAAAGAATCTTTTGTTGTTACATGCTACCAGTCTCATATATATGCTGATTTCTTTTAGAATATCTTACGATGTGTGACTAATCATAATTCAATTTACGCACTCACTCTAATACAATCCGAGCCACACCTAACAGAAGTAACATTAAATTTCCCGTGATTTTACACCTAAAGTTCTTTCATGTCAAATATCGCAAAAACATTGTCAAACATCAGTTTCAGAATCTACTTAAGTACCATGATTCTTTCTTCTTCTTCTTACTATTCTTTCCAAAGGGATTCTTTACTTGGAAAGGGACTATTAAATGAAGATTTACCTTTGTTTATACCGGTAACATGATTGGTAGGTGCAAGACTATCCTAGGCTTGTGGGCGTCACAAAATTCACACATATAAACAAAAATACACTAAATGGAGAGGAAATGGTAAATAATATACTTATGGTTAATGATAGTTATATATTTAGTGTTACTTGTAAGATTTTACGAGCATTTGATATCAACACCTTTTACCACGTCCATTACGTCTGCATTCAAAAACACGGATTTAAAATGCAACAAATCTCTGCTTGTGTGAAAGTGAATGTAGGATAAGATTGTGTCCGATATGACATAGCTTTGTTCACATAAGGCATTTATTATTTTGTTTCAAATTTAAGAAAATATATTATATAGAATTTTTTTTTTTTTTAAATTCAAACGATATTTTCAGTTGCTAAAAGTAAACTATTTATGCACTCTCTTCCAAACACACAGACAACTAGATGCCAAAGAGTCCAAAACACTCGCACACACATAGAAAGAGGCACATCATATTTTTTTTGGCAACGTGATACTTGAGCTATTTTTCTAAGGTAATCTGTTGTTTTGCCGACACTTTTAAGATCTTTCATCTTGAGTTCCTTTTTAGAAATAATTAACAGCTTTGTCTAGCACTTTTGAAGTACTAATTAAATTAATATAATCAATTATTGAAAATAACATATCCAGATACATGTATGATCATCAGTATATCATCTTTTTGATCAAATATTTATACAACATTCTTTCAGACTGTTTCAATATGTATAATAACCGTTTGAATACAAAATATGTTATTTTGCTTCTGGTATCTTGAATCGTTCATGATCTTTCATACAGGTTTTTAATATCCAATATTTAGTATGTATAAGACATTGTCATGCCAATTGGATGAATTTTTCCAATCCTTATGCTACTGCTCAACTTATTAGATGTATAAACGTAATTGCATCCTTAACCCATGTTTCATCAGAATCAATTTTGTGTTACTGTGAGAAACGTTGTGCAACAAGTTGGATTTATACTAAACAATCTTGCATTTGTTATCATTTTCTCAAACCATGCATTTGCAACCATCACATTTGATTTTTTTAATCTAAAAAAAAAGATATTTTTTATGCTTGAACTACAAGCCAAAAAATTAGTCTTTCCAGAAACTAAATAGTATTTTGCATTGCTTATTTCCATTTCGATCAATTATATTTTTGACTACATTTATCGATATTATCACCTATAATGATTTAAGTAGTTACGTAAATGAAATGAGATGATCGACTATTTCTTACAAATGTTGGATGACTACAACGAAACTCTCTTGTTCTACTTCATCTATTGTTTTGTTATTCTCTTTTTTATATATCATTATTTCCACTATTGTTTGATCAAGTGTATGGTGTGTAGATGGTTAGGCAAGCTCACACACGCGTGCGTGCAGCGTGAGCAAATGGACAAATAAACGTATGTAGCATTTTGATGGTGCACTTGACATTGTACACTGTGCACTGTAACAGGTTGGGTTTCGCTTGAGCCTCCATTGTTGTCTTTTTTTTTTTTTTTTTTTTGATTCTTCAAATTCTATATAAATTGAAAAGAAAAATCTCTCATCTACCTGACGTTATCATTGTGATTAATTGAAACTATATTTGCATTAAAGAATTGTCTCCTCTTAAGCCAACCTGTTTACTTCTAAATTATCTCTTTATATTATGGACTACGGTTTTCATTCATACCTCTAAAAACTTATCGCACTAATGGGCTCCTTTAAATACTTATTGTAAAAATAGGCATGGTTTCTATAGCTTGCACATTTGTAGAATGTGCAATTTTTTTTTTTTTTAAATTAAGCTTGCATATTTTTGGCATATTGTTTTTGAAACATATGTTGCTTGTGCATTCCAAAAATGCGCAAGCTATGTATTGGTATTTGCACATTTTTGGAATGCACAAATACATTTTCGGGACCGAAATAACCATTCAGTCTTTTTCCCCCTCATTGCCCTCTTTTCCTCCTCCGTTTCACAAATCCCTGACCCATTCGCTACTCTAATCCATGTTATTTTTCCAATTTCAATTCTAGTTCAAATTAATTTGTAAATTAGTTACAAATAAATTGTTGTTTAATCTCAAATTGGAAGGTTCTTCTTCGTCTTCTTAAACTAGAGGTAACACAATTTTGAATCGGAATTAATTGATTTCTTAGTCATGTATGACTTATTTCAATTATCATTGTTGTAGTTAATGAATGCTTCTTCCCCCTGATTCATTTGGAAACTACAAGTACAAAAAATAATGATAAGAGTAAAGTGTATGAAGGTAATTCAAAATGAAAATACTGAAGTTAAATTACTACTCACTTGACGGTTATATGAGATTGATTTGGATTATTGCAAGTTGGATATATAAAGTTATGATCCTATAATGTGTTTGACTAGATGATTCTTCAACCATTCCGCTATATCTATTTAATAAATTTGTAAATCTTCGCCATAATGATTTGCCATATAAGAAGGAAGTATCAAACAATTGTGTTTCTTGATACCGTGTAATAGGTAAAGTTTCTTTCATTGGTAGTGTGGAATGATGTATTTCTACAGTATTATCATGTTTTATTCTCATAATAAAAATTTCTATCACTTTCAGTCCAACCAAAAACGTAGAATTCATATCATCATTTTCCACATCAATAGCAGATGAACCATCATCTCTAACTCATTTCGCTACTATTTTTAAATCAAATTTGAGAATTGATTTTTTTGTCACTTCAAATGCGTATTGGTTGAACTCTCTAAAACTATAATATTTTCTAATTTTGATTCTTTCCGTTTACCACCAATATATCTAGGTTTATCGTTATTATCAACCAACAATTCTCCATCATAGTAAAATATAATTAGAACCGTTGACACTATTTACAAAGAAATAAAAGTACTAAATTCAAAATCTTGATTTGTGAAAAACCTTAAATTCAAAATTTTCATAATTAATATATTGATTTGAGAAAAAGATGATGTTTTATTAGAGAATTTTGAACCAAAAATACTTTTATTTTAATGAAATATTTGTTTTTTGATAACAAATTTTGAAGGGTAGCAAAAATTGGAGGGGAAATAAGTTGGGTTTTGTGAAATGAAAAAAGGAGAGGATGAGAATGGAAAATAGATTGTGCTGCCTGGTTTATTTAGGCCTGAAATAGTATTTGCGCAATTGATAAATGGGCAAATACAATAATATAGCTTGCACAATTATGTATTGCGTAAGATATAAAAATAGCTTGTGCAATCCATAACCATGCAAGTTGTATGAAAGAAGTTTATTTCTGCAATTAGTTTCGAGCAATGTCTATTCATGCAATATGTTTATTTTAGGGGCCTATATCAAAATTCTGTCCTAAATTCTATCTTCATCCTACAAAAGTAACTAAAACTCTAGCAACGTTTTTATGCACTTAACTAAATTCTTCAATCTTGCACAAATTTGAAGATTGTTGTGTTAATCTTTGAGAGCCAACGACAATCAAAGATTGCATCATAGTTATACAGAATTTTGCTTTCAAGGCACTGACCGGTCCATGGCATAATCTTCCTCTTCTTACTCTTTGTTGTTTCTATTTCTTTGTTGTTTCTATTCCAACTATAGATTTAGCAATTCTTTTGCATACAAATATTTTTTATAGATTACTTCGTTTATCACTGATTATACCACTTTTGGGGCAGTGTACAAAATTTCCACTTTAGAAACAATGTCGCTTCAAGGATGTTTTTCACTTCATGAATCTCTTTCATTTATCTCTCAGGGAATAATGTTGTATGTATACTCACTGCTTGCAAGGACCAATTTGATACTATGATCCAATAAGTTGACCACGCTTTAAATGTGGCGTATTAGAGATCCTTAGCTAGTATATTTTAAATTCTCTCTCTCTAAAAAAGATTATCATTGAGTCATTTATTGTCGGTCAATGCGATTCAATTACTTTTGTTATATCTACAAACACATCTACAATAGATGAAAGACTCAGAATGAAACTTGGGTAAAGTACAATAGTCATACAACATCTGTTAAATAACAGTAAAGCAGAAGAATTTATGGTTTTCTCATTGCTTCTCGAAGTTTTTACTCTTCTTCTTAACTCTCTCTAGATATTTTATTTTCAAATTCTTTAATTTATCACATCACTCTTAATTTACCAATTCTCTTCCATCATTTTATATTTTGGCACGGACCTTCTAAATTCTAACAATTATACAATTATTTGCTTGTAATTTTTCAGTTACATCCTAATATTTCATATTTAGATCCATACATTTAGGTTAATTGTATAATCCAAAATTTAAGCTATTTAAATAAATTCAGTTAACTAATATTCATTAATATTTCTTATAAATATTAAAGAATAACAATCTAATATATATACCGCTTTAGGTAACAATCAAAATATTAAAATCAATTTTTCATTCAACTATAAAGATATATAAATCACATAAAAAATAATAAAAAATAATAATTTGTAGTTTATTCGTCCCAATAAATTTATCATATATTTCATTGTACACTACAAAAGAAACCGACTATTCCAACGACTCCTGGCCGTTGGGAGCCATTGGAATAGCATTCACGCTTTCCAACGGCTTCCAGCGGAAGCAACAAGGCTATTCCAACCGTTTTTCCAACGGCTTCAAACGGCTTTTAGCCGATGGAAGCCGTTGGTATAAAATGACCAAAGAGCCGTTGGTAGCCGTTGCTAATCTGGGTGATTTTTTTTATAACAGCAAGTCATTCACCTTCCAGCCACACACAATCAATATATATCCATTTCCATTCCATTCTATTTCCACTTCATTTCACATATCCAACACATTATACCACAAACAATATAAACAACTAAAAATCAACATTAAACATTACATTTTCAAACCAAACTCCAAGTTAATATGTACATATACAACAAAACTCTCACCAACACCAACTCCAACTTCATATTCAAGTCAATATATACAATGCAAACACTTAAAACTCACCATCTCAAAGTCAATATATACACAATAACCATCAAACACAATCCTCACCACCTCAAAGTCAATATATAAAATAACCAACCACAAAGACAATAATCATCATACCTCTCAAGCATCATCATCACCTTCGGAAGCACCAGATGACGAATGGAAGGAACCATGCCTCTGCGCGTACTCCGCTAAACGTTATTCAGCTGCTCCATTTGTATAGCATGAAGACGGTCCTGCTCTTGCAGCTGCTCAACCATGGCTCTAAGCTCTTTTATTTCAGCTTTGTCACACGCCTTTTGAGCTGTCTGAACCTGCAAATAGAATGTGAGATGTTCACATTTGTATTATAATCATTTTCTTAAGCAATGCATATTTTAAAATATAGAAACGTAAATGACGTGATCTTAAGCAATGCACACACCACAAGGAAATGCATATTTTATTAAATGATAATGGTGCAGGATGATAAATGATAAAAATATTACCTTTTCAATATCAATTTTGGTGTATGATGCCAAAATACCAGATTTTCCCCTACTTTACAATAAATTAATTAAATTCTTAATCCATTTCCACTTGTTTCCATTTTGAATGAAAAATAAAAATGGAATGTGTTAGAGCTATACAAACCTGATTCGAACTAGTGGAATTTTTTTGAATTTATTTATTTCTACAATAATGTCTTACATTGTTCAATTAAAATAATGTATCAAACGTAGAATGTTCTTTTGTGCAATTTTAGTTACTTTTATTGTACATTGCATTTTTATATCGCAACCTAAACCCGTCACTACTTTGGTCCATTGCATTATTAGAGTCTAAGGTATAGAATGATTTTAAATTTTTAGTTCCATTTATTATTGTTAATACTACTACTATTTTTTTTGTTCATGTTTTTGGTTCCTAATGTAAAATAGCGAACCCTTTTCTTGGAATATATACTACAAGGAAATGGATTCTTTTTAATACAATATATATGTGTTAAAAGTATCTTTTTTTTTTTTTGGTTCATCCATTTTCATCACGTATCTTTGTATATTTTTCCTTTTTTACTTATCTAATATTTATAAATCACGTATATGTTAGATTTAACTCAAGTAGAAATCATCATATGTATAGTGTATCTATAGGTTAATTTATTAAATATAATATTGCAATATTTATAAGATTATTGCTCGGTTTTCATAGCTGTAGCGCCTATTCCGCTGCGTCGGATCCATAATAACGTCGAAAATATTATCTTGCTCCTTTACCTTCAACTCACTGCGATCCGATTCTGGAAGCAGCTCTGCCCGTGCCTCTTGAAACTTTGCCTAAAATAAAAAACAATTACATGTTAAAATTAGTAGAATAGGATTTAAACTTATCGATATTAACAAAATAAGATTTAAAATATGCATACATATGCAGCCGTCGCCTTATCATCATCATCCCACTGATATGTAATATTGCCAGCATTGTCTGTTTGTCTTGATGCGTGAGTGCGGATAAATACCTCCATCATAGACACGGGATGTCCAAGCGATCTTTCCTGCAATAATTTTTTTTTTCATATTTAATTACCGAACTGATTAATATACAAAATGTAATAAAGGTTTATATTCGTAATTGATAAATTTACCAAGTCCTCACAGTGGTGCTGAAAAGACTTGGATCCGCCATGATGCGCTACAGGATTTCTACTTCTATTGGCAGAGTTTCTCTCTGACTCCACCTGCAATTTAAATTGAATATTATACTTACTAATTGCGAAATAATTAAGTATATATTTGCTAGGTTTACTTTGAACTCGTCGGTCTCCCACCAACTCATTCAAGAATCCCATACGAAAGCGCCCATCCAGTTCGATTTCTTTCCCATTTTTTAAGAGCTGACATTACCTCCCTATAATTTTTGGCGAGCTTCGAATCCCAGTGGCGCTGAACCATGGTGACATCGGGCTCCGCCAAGTCCACTTGCCCCTGTACAGAAAGAAAATATTATTAATTGTTCATTTATACTTATTCATATAGTAAAGTGGTATAAACTCACCAGAAAATCCTGCCAGATGGCCTCCCTGACTTGGTCAGAGATCTTACTCCACTTAGGCCAGCAATCTGACATCCTGCTCATATATGATTGCTTGGAAATGCCAAGCACAACTCCCGAGGGCTCCAAATCAAATCTCATGTGTTAAATATAAAACAAAGCTTTAGACTTGTATATATGCATGAACAAATTTATATTGTTATCATTTTAATTTTGATACTTACACTCCATCAGCCTTCGGCTGCAAATATACAAGCGATCAAGCCGAAGGCTCACCACTACTCTCGCCGGCCGAGCGAGAAGAGCTACGACGTCTGGAGCCTGACATAATACCCGTTGAAACTTTCATTTTTAGTTATAGACATAGATAAAATGATGATGATATGTGGTGCTTGTAATAAAGTCATTTTTAATTGGTAGTGCATGTAATGATGATGATGATATGTGATACGTGTGCGTGAATAATTGTAAAAATTAGCGGATATTACTCAGTCCTCGTCATTTTCTGATTCAGACTCGGTCTCATGTTCTATATCGTTTTCCTCTACACTCTCAAGTGCTTCGACTAATACATTTGTCTCATCATTTAATTGTCCAAAATCAGTTTGATTAGCTGTAATTGTGATTTCAACAATTTCCTCGATATCTGCTTGATAGACTTATTCTTCTGAAATATTCTTTCCATCGAATGTAAATCTTGCCTTGGTTTTAAAAACTGCAGATCAATCCGCTTTATCTCTTTTTAGAGATGGATAAGGGGCGTAATAAACTTGTAGGGCTTGTTTGGCTAGTACAAAAGGATCGTACTGCTGATGACGGGAGGTATGTTTTATTTCTATAAGATTATAATTTGAATGCACGTTAATACCAGAACCTGGAACATTGCTGAACCAGTTGCATTTAAACAAAAAAGCTTCCTCTGCGGGTCTTATAAGATATGTCAATTGCAAAATCTGGGTTAACACGCCATAAAAATTATGTACATGATTATTAGGATCATCACTGCCTTTAACAAATACACCGGTATTTTTAATTAATTTTTCAGCACCATATTCTTTGGTGTTGAATTTATATCCAATAACGAAAAATATTGGATACGTTTTAACTTTCCTTTTCGGTCCCAACGCCAAATGTTTTAATCCTTCATCGATCACTTGTAGGATCACAAACGTAGTTCGAAAACCAAGTAGCGAAATTTTGCTTAAATCGCCGTTTGGATGTTGTGATTCATAAACACTGCAAACAAAAACATAATATATTGTTTTATTATTAATTTACACATGCAGTATTAAATTAAAATTATCAAAACTTGTAATATGATAATTACCTAATAAATGGTGCAACTTCTGGACATTTAAGAAGAATATATGCGTGTGCTACATGGTAATCTCTATCATCTAACCATACTTCTACGCATTTTCTAGCATGCCGACCATGTTGTTTAAAAATAGATAACATTGCTTCAGAAAAAGAATCTTGTTCAACGACCTCATCATTACGCGCAACACTTTGAAATGATAAATTCACATGATCATTGAAATAATGAAAGAAAAAGAACGATGCTTCTTCTTCGATATATGATTTGCAAATCAAACCTTCAACTCGAGCTTATTGTCTCGCTTTTTTCTTTAAATGATTTAAGTACCTAATAAAAAATATTTCATATTAATATTCATTTTTATTTATAGTTAAATTAACATTTACATACTCAGTACTAATAACATACCTCTCGAATGGATATATCCATCCATATTGCACAGGACCTCGAAGACGTGTTTTAAATGAAATATGAACAGGTAAATCGTCCATTACATTGAAAAAAACTGGAGGAAATATTTTCTCCAGTTTGCAGAACAGTATAGGGATTTCTATCTCAAGTTTACGAAGACGGTCAACTTTTAACGTAGTTGAACAAAGCTCCTTATAAAATAAACTAACTTCTGTTATAACTTCCAAACTTTTACGGGCAACAATTCTTTGAAAGCGACGGGTAACAAATTTTGCATATTACATGACAATCATGGTTTTTCATCCCACTCAGTCTTCCGTTCTTATAGGCGACACATCTACGAAGATTAGATGAAATTCCATTATGAAATCGTAACCCTTCCATCCATTTTAACAGTACATTAACTTGGTTGTTATCTAATTCATAACATGCTTTGGGTTTTTTAGTGTCATTTGGCTTCATATGAAGCTCAACACGATTACATATTTCTTCTATATCACGTCTTGATTTCAGATCGTCTTTAGTCTTGCTCTTAACATTCAAAAGTGTATTAAACACATTATCGAATACATTTTTTTGTTATGCATCACGTCAATGTTATGACGGATTAAGAGATTTTTCCAATAAGGCAACTCTCAGAGTATACTCTGTTTGCACCAATTATGAAACGTCGATTTACCTTGGATTTCAGTTTGTTGCACGGTTTCATGTATCTTTGGATAATCTTTTACAAGTTCATATATATCTTCACTTGACCAAATCGTTGGTGGTTGTAAAGTCTCATGTCATTAGCTATGAAGTTTTTTGTGTCTTCTAAAAGTATGGTTAATATCGAAAAAACGTCGATGACAATCAAATCATGAAATTTTCTTCTCATGCCGTAAAGAAAATGCTCGTGTTTCTTCCATACAGTAAGGACAAGCAAAACGACCGACCGTACTCTAATCCGAAAGCATTGCATATGCAGGAAAATCGCTAATAGTCCATAACAAAGAAGCGAATACCTGAAATATTTTATTTCGATACGTCGTATGTTTCAACTCCTTCATACCACAATATTTTCAACTCTTCGATTAGCGGTTGTAAGTAAACATCGATACCCTGTGTCGGATCATCAGGGTCAGGGACGACAATTGTGAGAAACATATATGGAGTTTTCATACTCATCCACGGGGGTAGATTGTAAGGTGTAATGATTATAGGCCAAGATGAATATTTAGAACCAAAATGAGAAAACAGTGAAAATCCATCAGTACACAAACCTAGTCTAACGTTACCGCTCTCCGCTGCGAAATCGAAATATTTCTTGTCAAAATACTTGCATGCTTCTCCATCAGATAGGTGTGTTAACGTACCTTCTTCAGGTGTTCTCACACTGTGTCATCTCATATGATGCGCTGTTACAAATGATGCATATAACCTTTGAAGTTTAGGAGTGATAGATAAATAATGCATACGCTTGTAAGGAACTTCTTTTCTCTTTTTTTTCTTGGTTTGTATCTTTCTTGATTACATATTTTACAATTCCGAAGACTGACATCATCTTTCCAAAATAACATGCAACCATTTAGATAGGTATCAATTTTTTGATACGGCAAATCGAAAGATGACATAATTGTTTTCACTTCATAATAATTTTCGCACATTAAATTATCTGATGGTATATGGCGTTTAGCAGCTTGTACAACAGCCGTAAATCCGGCTTCTGTGAGATTGTACTTTGATTTCATTGCAATGTACTCTGCAGTTGCCGATAATTGAGTGCCGCTAGTACATCCATTCCAAATATGTTTCTTAGCAGCATCCAATAAATCATATATTTTTTCGCTTCAACATTTGGTTCCTCTTCGACGTTAACATCGTCGTTATTAATTTCAACAGTAGGAAACATTGATCGTGCTACATCTTCAACCATATGTTCTATGAGATTCGTCGTACTAACTTCATCACTAATGACCTCTATTGACTGTTCTTCGTTACGTGTTATAATTTCTCCATGACGATCCCATACCAAATAATTGGTTACGAAACCATATTGGCTCATATGAATCCTAACCATATTCAGTACTAAATGCTTCATCAATTTGCACCGACTACATGGACAACGAATTTCTACGTCGTCTCCAATATTACTTAAAGCAAATTCGACAAACACATTTACCCCGTTAAGAAAATGTTTACTTATTGAGCCTTCCATTTCTCTTCTTTGATACATGCAACTCCGATCAATAAAATAATTGACCATTTTTTCCACTGTAAAACCTATGATCAATAGTAAAAAAATTATTAATCAAATTCGATAAACACATTTAGATTTTACTGTTTTTTATAATCTATTTTCGTTTATAAAGTTATATTTCTTGATATTTTGTTCACATTTTTGTGCCTTTGTGATCGTCGGTCATCCCACTTCCCATTACAAACGCAATAGTAATTACATTTCTTAAATCATATCATCATAAACGATTTTTCAAATTTCGACAGCACTTCCCCCGTGTTACTTGTACCGTACACATATGCATGTACACAAGTAATGAAAAGGAAATGCCGTCGAAATTTTGTGAACCGTTTATAATGATATGATTTACGAAACGTAATAACTTTATAGTGTTTGTAACTTGTCCAATACAGAGACAAATCCAACAAATATTGTATCAAATGAATATGAATATCCGTTTTGCAATAAAAACGAATATTCATACAACGATCATATACAACACTTGTCAGACGGGGCCAAAAATTCACTAAGGGATTTAAATTTTGTTTATATGTTACCGTCATATTACGCATTATTTTATTTATATTCTACTATTTATTAAATATATAGTAAATTATATGATTTTTACTATTTCGCAAAATATATAATTCATGTGCATATATATACTAAATTATATACTTGTCTAATGCTAATATATTTTGTAAAATATATAATTCATGTTTGTAAAATATTCGACTAATTCATGTTTGCCTAATATTTTACAAAACATACACAAAATAATTTAAATCAATTCTAACTAACCTAACACTAACTCAAATGCGCATTTACACTAAATTATCAACATATGTATATATGTGTATAATATATATACACAAACAATTTGGACATATAGATGGTAATAATTGTAATTAGCACTTAGTTTGGTATAATAAACAATCAATAGGCCATTAGATACAACTATAGCAACAAATTAAACACAAAATTAGCAAAATTTAAATTTTTAGGGTTTTAGGCAAAACCTGATTTTAGAGTTGTATTTGGATGGAGAGAGGCCGCTGGTGTTGAGCCGGTTGCGTGGGGAGACTGGGAGCAAGAAAAGAGGAGTGGAGGAAGATGGTGATGAATTTGAGTGTTTTGGGTAGGAAGAAGAACGAATTTGGTCTCGGCTTGGCTGCAGGTTTACACGAATAATTTCAACGGCCGCAAACGGCATTTTTACAACGGTTACCAACGGCTTGTTAAAAAATAACGAGCCGTTGGTAGCAGTTGGAAATTCCCGTTGGCGGCCGTTGGAACCCCATCGTGGCTATATACTATAGTTCTAGTAGTGTTAAATTCTACTTTTAACTTCAAATATCTACATTTAAAATTACCATAATTATTTATAAAACTTATCTTACTTACTCATAATATTTTACATTTCATTCTATATATTTCAATTAATTAAGCGATCTTAAATTTAAATTAATTAGATAAATCCAAGTAACTAATATTCGTTAATTTGTTTACTAATTTATGAATATATGAAAACTTCAATATGTACACCACATTCATGTTACAAAAATTAATACAAATTAAAGATGCATAAGTCGCATAACTTAAAGTATATATACAAACAATAATAACAAATTCAATTTTCATTTTATCTCAATAAATTTATAGTACGATGCAAAATTATGGTTTTTAATAGCTATATTTTAAATTTTCTATAATCATCTACAAAACACTCTCAATTCTCTGATAATATTTTACATTTATGTCAATATAACAAAATAAATTACGTAATCTTAAAACTATGTAGATAAATTCAGTAAACTATTATTCATTGATTCGTCTCATAAATCATAAAATTATGAAAATTTTAATATTTATACCATATTTATATCAACAAAAGGGTTAAAAAATTCATTTAAATTTATAGATACTTCAACCACAAAACACAAAAATCAAAAATTTATAATTCATTTATATCAATATATTTATCATGCATTACACTATAGAATTCCTTTTTATCACTAAGTTCTTATATTTTGAAATTTCTATAGTTTACAAACCTCCTCATTATCACCTAATATTAACATTAAAGTCAATATATTTAAATTAATTTTGTATCTTGAATTTAAATTATTTGAATAAATTATATTAATAAATATTCGTTAATTCATCTAATAAATCCTAAAAGATGACGATTGCAATATGTTACAATTTAATTTCAATTTCATTTTAAGCCATTCAACAATTTATTTACGTAAGTCAACATCTATTTAGATACACTTTATATCCAAATCAAGAAATAACATGTTAATACAAACTAACTGGCATATACATGTTCAAATAACATAATAGCAAGATGGTGATTTATCCTGCTAAATAGATGTCCAAACAATTAACTTATAGCAAAATGAGGATTTATTCTGCTAATACATATGTTCATAGAATCAAACAACCCATCTATAGTAGAATGAAGATTTATTCTGCTAATATATGTTCACAATAATCAAATCAATTACATTATAGTAGAACGATGATTTATTCAGCTATCAAATGTCCACACAATCAAACAATCACATCATAACTCATTCATAGGCATTTGTCTACTTAATAGTACCAACATTTGAATTCCTTGAGTTCAAAACCATCTCTGAAAAAGAAGTACCTTTAAAATAATTTGATTCTTGGAGACAAGGGATTTAAAACTTAAAACTCCTTTTTAAAATAACTATACAAGTTAACTTAATTTAATTATAAATTAAGAAATAATTAAACCTTTAATAACTAATTAAACAATGATTAGCCATTATAAGTAATTTAAACCTTAATTAATCCTTTATTAATTATTAAATAATAACTTAAACCTTCATTAATAATTAATAGTAATTAATCTCATTTAATTAATTAAATAACCTTTAATTAAAACTTAATTAATAAATTAAACCTTAAATAAATAATTATTTTAAATTAAAGCCTTAATTAATTAATCATTAAAAATAATTTAACTCTTGATTAATTAACCCTATATTTAATTAATAATTTATTAAAATACATTTTAATTCATTACATCTTTTATAAAAATCAAATTAATAGCGTCTTCTCCTGCCGATTAGATTGGCCGCTCCTCCCCTATCCCATCCATTTTCCTCCCTCTCTCATCGTTCGATATCTTTCCATCGCTTATGGCCAAGCCTCGTAAGCCTTGTCTTTCTGTTAGCCCTTCTCAGTCCACGTCTATCACCAGATCTGGAAGATCGTTCTCAACTCCATTAGCTTCGTCGCCTGGTGCAGTGGATCCTCTTTCTCGTCTTCGTGAATCTACAACTGTTCTGGTTTCTACGGAACTCTCTGAACGTGAAGACTACGCCCCAGTCTTTGCTTCAGCTCCGATTATTAACCCCATGGCTATTTGTTGAACGAAATGGATTATCCCCTTCTTCCAACGTCCCGCCCGCCCAGTCAAGCAGTTCTAGGTAGGTCTCCAATATCTAGTATGCTGGAATCTGCTTCTGTTCAAATGTCTGAAGTGCCTAATGCGTTGCTAGTTAATTCATTGGATGGTGATAGTGCATTGTGTGTTGTTAGTAATACCGTTGTTGATGGTGCTATTCCCGCCGGTGGTTGTGAACGTGATCGTTGTGGAAATTCGTCCAAAATTGTACGCCCTATAGGTGTTTGTAATTTTGCTCCTACGAGTGCTCCTTTGAGTGCGCCACCACTACTCCCTGTAACTTGCATTCCTGATTCTCATTCCTCTCTTGAGCCAACTCTTCTGCCTCAGTGATCCATTTGGTCGTCGCTGTTCTCCTCATTGCCAAGAAACGCGGGTTTCTATACTCCCATATCTTTCGAAACAACCGAAATTGATGGTGCAATGATTCCACCTTCTGAAGTCCTTTTGGAGGGTGTTAATTTTTGAAAAGATCATTTGGTTGGGTTCTTCCTCAATTCGAAAATTTCTTATGTGGATGTTCGTAATCACTATCATTCTGTTTGGAAACTTAGGGGTGGCATTCGCGTTAACTATATAGATGGGATGTTCTATTTCAAATTCACTATTGCGAAAGAGCGGCCATGGGTTCTAGAGGCGGATCCGTCCGTTTTTTAATGGCAAACCTTTCATCTTTATAGTTTGGAGCCCAACGGTTGACTGAGCAAGAAATCAGGTTTTGTCTATCTCTGTTTGGACTCATTTTACTCATTTACCTTCTGTTCTTCAGCCCTTGATTAGACTTGATTGGCTTGCTAGCCTCATTGGCAAACTCAAATGCTTTGATGCAAACACGGTTGCAAAAAAGAGTCTAGTTTTCACCAAGGCATTGATTGAAATTACTCTAGATAAACTTCTTCCGTCTTAGCTGAAGGTACGATTAGCGGATGGTCATGATGCTCTTGTTGATGTTAGCTACAGCTGGAAACCTGATATTTGTTTGACATGCCACTCCTTCGGTCACACTTCTTCGGATTGCAAGCTTCTTCCTGAGGATCCAATTCCTATGAAGGAACCGCTAACTCGCCCTCCTATTAAAAATGAGTCCCCAAGTCTACGTCAGTTATTTCTACTCCGATCAATGTTGCGTCTGTTGTTGTATCTCCACCTACTACTATGGGGGAGACCATTGCTCAGCCAGTCGTTGTGTGGAGCAGTGGGGAGAGATCTTGGGTACATATGAAATCAGAAATGAGATATTGTCCATTGTCGGCGAGTTATCACATGTTTGCTGGGAAAGAGGGTGAGAGTAGGCGTTTATATTATCATGTAAAAGGGGATGGTCTTATTCTTTCGTCTGATGGCAAGGCTGGGGATGTCCATCGCGCTGTTTTGTCTCTCTCCTGTTTTGTATGTGTAGTGATCTGGACACTAAAACCTAGATTTGTAGCAGATAGACAATCTATCTATCTCTTGTACCTCATGTTTTTATTATTTGTTATAATAAAAAATGATAGGGGCCCATTGAACCTCGTCGGCCTTGCCAAAAAATTATTATTAAAATTAATCTTTTTTAAGAAGATAATTAATTAGAAACTAAACCTCATTAATTAAGTTAAATAAACCTTGTTTAATACTTAATTATTTATTAATTATCAAAACTTAATTAATTAATAATTATTTATTGAAAACTTGATTAACTTTCTAAAACATCATTATTAAGTTTATAAAACATTTTCAAAACTCCTTTTAAGTACAAAAACTAAATTTTCAAAAATTCGATTGTTTTAATCGAAACTGCATCCATAGGGACTATCGCTACGGATGTAGTAACTTGAGTTTTGTTTTTCCAAGTTACTAACTTTCTAATTCTCCACTTATAACTTTGTTTCATATTAAACCATAAGGAAAAGGTTAGAGACTAAAACAAAGTTTAACTTTAAGTTTTAAAAACTTAAATACTTTAAAACCATTTCCTTCCAAAGAATTCAAATCTCCTTTTAATATCTCAGTGTTAACTTATAAATATACCTTATCCAACCAAGTTCACATTCATATCATATCCAAACTTACAACCAACATCAAATCCAAAGTTTGTAAACTATGTTATAACCAAAGTTTAACAAATTTACAACAATACTAAAGTAGACTTCAATTCAAGTCCACTTTTTCCATCTCGAATCATTCATATCCAGAAATAACCAAATATATAACAACTAAACATATTTCACACATATCATAAAGTAATTTATGCAACATATATCAAGTTAAAAATTTTGAAATTAAAACTAACGTTTACTCACTGAAAGCGTGGAAATCACAAAAATCAACTAGAAAATAGGTCATTTTCTCGCTAATTTTTGATCATGTTACTCTCGAAATTTGAACAAGTCATAAAAATAAAAGTTTTAGGAAATTCTTTTCACTTCTATTTGAAAAAACAATCACTTAATTTGGATCATTTTTTAGGGAGATTTGGTCAAAATAAGAAGAGGTATTTTCGGACTTGAAAATCTGGATTCGAAAATGCTCTGTAAAGAA
This sequence comes from Allium cepa, assembly GCA_030765085.1. NCBI lineage: Eukaryota > Viridiplantae > Streptophyta > Magnoliopsida > Asparagales > Amaryllidaceae > Allium > Allium cepa. Next base: position 602,451,769 of record CM060943.1, on the reverse strand, counting down.
ATGAGATTTAGATATGGTTAAGCTCAAAATTTGAAGAAGTGGTACACATGAACTGTAGCCACTGGAATTTTACACAGTTTCAGAAAAAGAAAATCTCCATTTGGATTAGATATGAGAAAAATATTTTAGAAGGAAGAGAATACAAAAATGAAGAAATGAAATGATATTTATAAGCAAGAAACAAAACAAATTACCTTAATACCCATGGTTTTTTACCCTCCACCTTCTCTTGCCATATCACCATGTCACCTCACCTTTATGTACCTCAGTCCACAAGCTTGTCCCTCCTTCCCTTTGCTTAGCCAGCATGTTTTTAATGCCAAATGCACCATTGTTGCACCTAATGTACTTGTCTCCCTATGGCATCTTTTATTATAAAATTACATAATAAGTCGCATCTAAGTACACACACACTAAGTATATACATGTACATATATCCATAATATAACCCTAATTTATTATATTTGTATATAATATATAGTAGAGTTTATAACGTTTTCGTTAACTTTTAGCGGACGAAAATTCGAAAAATGAATTTCGGTCACATTTTCAATTTTTCTTCGAACTATATTTTTTTTAAACAAATCTGAAATACTATTTCGCCATCACTTTTTAATATTTAAAAGATTTTTATTTTAATTATAAAATCTATTATTTGAATATTTAAAATAAATTAAATGTTCAAATCAAAGCGGTGAAATTCCGGATCGTTACAAGAAGTCATGTATAGTTTCCTTTTTGACACACACATGCATATACATAAACATACATACATATGTATGCGTGCACCCACACGCGCACACACGTACACACCCAACTTCTATTATGTCGGTTAAATGTAATTAATAAAAACGAGTCTGTGATATAAATGTTCCTTGCAAAGTAACGCTAGTTTATGATGTATACAAACAATAATGTGATATAAATAAGCATCACTTTGCAATATAAATAAGCGTCATATTGCAAATTTGCAATACGGGTAAATGTCAGTTTGTGATACAAGTAAATGTCAACTTGTTATCTCAATAAATGTCAAGTTATGTTATAAATAAATGTTTACTATTAGCTTGTGCAATAAAAATAAGATATAGTAATATCAAGTTACTTCTTTACGAAAAACACATAGTTAGATTACAACATACATAAACCAGTAAACGGTAAATACAGCTTTGCAATTTAAATAAATATAATGTAACATCTTTTCAGTGTTGAACAACTTCGGAAAGAGTGATTTATTATCGGTTTGTAATATAAATAAATGTAAAACGTCAATCTGCAAAAAAAACTTTATATTATTTTTTCAGTAGTGTTACATGTAAAGTTACAGTATATATCAAACAACAACTACTAAGCCATTATTTTCAAACAAGTTAGGTTCAACTAGAGATAGAACCCAAAGCTAAATGGCAAAGTCAATTTAAAAGTAATAATAACAACAATAGATTTAATAATAATAATAAGTAAAATAATTAAACAAATAATAATAATGAACGAATGAAAATATAAATAAAAATAAAATAAAAAATAAAAATAGATAAAGAAATTAAAAAACCATGATAATCATTATAATGATAGTAATAATGGTACTAATAGTAATATGACCGAAAACCAAACACTACGTCTTAGGCTCATATTCACTTGTCCTATAATTTAAAACTTATAACACTACCTTTTAATCAACCATAAGTAAAAAAACTCGTAGCTCGTGGTTTTAGTATGTGAATCACTAACTTTTACGCGCTCCTGTCTGGCATCACCTCTTCGGATATATTTCAATCTCTCAAGTCCATTTTTACTACTTCCTCCCATGTCAACCTTGATCGATTTCTACATCTCTTTAAGCATTTGATACGGTCTATAATTTCAACATGTACAGGTGCATCGGAAGACCTCCGTTGGATGTGTCCAAACCATCTTAAACTGTATTGGATTAGCTTCTCTTCAATTGGTGTTACTCCAAGTTTGTCATATATGTTACCATTCCAATTTGGTCTCATCTTGTACAACCACAGCTCCATCACAACATACACATCTCTGCCAAACTCATCTTCTAGACATATTATCTTTTAGCATGCCAACATTCAGCACCATACAACATGGCATGCTTGTTTGTCATTTTATAGAACTTTAAGCTTTTGTGGGGCTTTCCTATCATAGAAAATGCCAGACGCCGGCGTATTTTCACTCATTCCGCTCGAATTCTAAAACTAATATCTTCATCAATTTCACCATCATATTGCAACATTGACCTTAAATATCGAAAAGATTCCTTGGGCGCTACTTGTCTGACCAAATGACATCTACATTCTCTGAATTGACACCGCTGAGCTCGCAATTCATAGACACTGTTTTAGTTTTGTTAAGTCTAAAATCATTTGATTCAAAAGTTTGCCTCCACAACTCCAGTTGTTTATCAACCTCTATCATACTTTCGTCAATCAGCACAACATCGTCAGCAAATAGCATACACCAAGAAGTCTCACCTTATGTGCCCTTCGTAATCTCATCCATCACTAGGAAAAAGATGTAGGGCTCAAAGTTGACCCTTGATGTAATTCTATATTAATGAGAAAGTCACTTATTTCATCATCACATGCTCTGACACTAGTCACAACATCATCGTACATTTCCTTGATAAGGATAATGTACTTTGTTGAGACTCTCTTCCTTTCCAGAGCCCATCATATAACCTTTCTCAGTACTTTGTCATAAGCTTTTTTCAAATCGATAGATACAACGTGTAATCCTTTTTTTCTCCCTATATCTCTACATAAGTTATCTTATCAAGAAAATCGTTTATATGGTCGACCTATCAGGCATGAAACCAAATTGGTTTTTTGAAACGCTTGTCATCATTCTTAATCGATATTCAATGACACTCTCTCAAAACTTTATTATATGACTCATAAGCTTAATTTCTCTGTAGTTTGTGGGACTTTGAATTTCTTCTTTATTCTTGAAGATTGAAAGTAATATGTTTTTCCTCCACTCATCTAACATCTTGTTTGATTTGAAAATATTACTGAACAACTTAGTTAGCCAGACCATCTCTGCATCTTCTAGGCATCTCCACACCTCATTGAGATGTCATCAGGTTTCAATGTCTTGCTTGTTTTCATCTGTTTTAGCTCCTTCTTTATCTTGGACTCCTGAATTCTTCGAATAAAATGTCTGCTGGTGTCATCAAAAGAGTTGTCCAGCTCGTTTTTAGTACTATCGCCTTTTTCATTGAATAACTTGTCGAAGTATTCACTCCATTTATTTTTTATCTCACCGTCCTTCACCAAAAAACTATTATTTTCATCCTTGGTGCATTTAACTTGATTGAAGTCTCTCGTTTTTCTCTCACGGAGCTTTGCTAACCCTTGGACGTTTTTTTACCCTCCTTCATACTTAGCTTTTGATATTAAATATTTATACTTCCGACCCCTTACTTCATTCACCGCTATCTTAGCGTTCTTTTTTGCCGCTTTGTACTTTTACATGTCCTCGCTCCTATGATAATGCAAGCATTTGTAGCATTCATTCTTCTCTTTGATAACATTTTGCACATCACCGTTCCATCATCACGAATCTTTAGATTCGTGTATATGTTTGTTTGTTACCCAAACATCTCAGTAGTCACTTTTTGAATAAGCGTTGTCATCTGATCCCACATGTCATTTGCTTTTCCTACCATATTACATGCCTCTTCTTCCATCACTCTATCCTTAAACACCCATGAGGAGTCTCTTTTGAGCTTTCATCATTTCTTCCTAATAATCTTGGCTCTTTTATCCTGTTGAATATGTATCCGAAGACGAAACTAGGATACCAAAAGTTGATGTTGTGAGACGACACATTTTTCATGTATGACTTTGCAATCTACACAAACTCGTTTCTCATCTCTTCTTGTAAGGACAAAATCAGTCTGGTTAGAGTGTTGACCACTATTGAAAATAACTAAATGCAATTGTCTCTTTCTAAAGAATGTATTAGCTATCATGAAATCATAAGTGATAGCGAAATTTAATATTTCTTCTCCTTCTTGTTTTCTATCGTCGTATTCAAAACCATCATGAACTTTCTCAAACCCCTCACTAGTTGTACCAATATGGCCGTTGAAATATTTTCATACAAAAAGTTTCTCGCTATTGGACGTATCTTTAAGCATAACATCTAGATCTTTTCAGAAATTCCTCTTGGCGGTTTCACATAGGGTTACTTGTGAGGCATAGGCACTAATGACGTTCATAACTATATCACAAACTACCGGCTTGACTAGGATCATGTCCTCTTGTCTTCTAATGTCAACCACTCTGTTTTTAAGGTTCTTGTCAATTATGATGTCTATTCTGTTCTTGTTACGTTCTTTTCTCGTATACCATAACTTGAAACCTGTGTTATTCATCTCCTTCGCCTGCTGACCCGTCCATTTGGTCTCCTAAATGCATAAGATATTTACACGTATTCTAGTCATAGTATCAACCATCTCTCTTAACTTTCTTGTTAAGGACCGTATATTCTAAGTACCTAACCGAATCCTACTTTCATCGACTAACTTTTTTGCCCCTCGCACCCGCCGAGTAAAATGCGAAGGCCCTTGCTCATTTATCGCTACATCGGGACATCAACGTAGCGTGCCACTGAGGGAGTGACGGTTCAGCCTTTGCATATTTATCACCATACTCGAGCCTCGATATGGCGCGCCACTAAAGGAGTGACGACCCAACCTTTGCTTATTTATCACCATACCTGAGTCTTGATAAACAAACTAAATTACAGTAATCAATTTACGGTGTAAATAGAAATTGTACACCATCTCTCTATAGTAATGTCAAGCTACTTCTTCAGAAAAATAAATAGAACTGTTAGTTCAGGCTACAAATGAAAGTCGGGAACCATTATTTGATGATGAATTTTTTTATATAGATTGGATGTGTAAATGTTTACTGAGATTTATGTTGTGAAACTAGATATATTATTTATCAATCCTTAAACTATTAAGAGAGATAAAGTAAACACAATTTTTTTTACACTATTTCATACATATATCTGAGAAACATTCTTCACTCTATATCTACGATGTTAATCCTTGCATATAGTCGTATCGGTAGGTAATCATGCATGATGTATTTGAACTTGAAGTGAGGTCATCCATTATAGTACCGACTTATAACAGCATGTTACAATACAGAACAATTATTACCCAGGGTGTTTCATTAAGCTTGAATATAGATGCTGTCAGCTAGACAGATTTGTGAATAGCAAGGTCGAAATTCTGCATCGCCCTTCTGATATACAGTACATTAGGTCAATAACTTGTGTATATAAATACGGTTACTAAACCAGTATATGTAAAAAGAAGGAAACCAAATATGAACAAACATTTATAACATGTACCCATTTGAGCTTGGTTAGTTCTCCCGTTTGGCAGGCATGCATTTGAACACATGCACACTAAGTACAAGCAAAAGTAGTGGTGATTAATTGTTAATACATCAATGTAACATTGAAACATGTCATATTTATCACTTGAACTGTATACGTTGTAGTGCAATCTTATAGTGAATTTAGCAAGTTATTACTTATTGATGGTGGCTGTCTAAACATATAATGGAACAGGTTGAAAAAGAAACTGTAGAAGATAGCAAAGCGGTACTCACACCACCATTAGCATTGGGCGGAGGATTGTTGTCTGAGTATCAATCACCCAGTATATTTAAGCAAGTTTTAGGACTCTTTAAAGGTCTACAGCCTGGATCTGACCTTAGTAGTTTTCAGGTTTGTGTTTTATTTTTATTTTATTTATTTTGCAAAAGGATGAAGAATTAGTTTTGTATTACTATGCAGCTTCCACCAGTTTTTAACATGCCAAAGTCACAACTCCAATGCTATGGAGAGTCTGTTTATTGCATTGGAGAAAACGATTATTTGAAAAAATGTGCTGAAGGAAAAAGCAGTCTCGAAAGATTTGTATCTGTCGTTGCTTGGTGTATTTCTACTACTCGCCCTCTTCTTTCTGGTTTAGCTCCTTATAATCCCATTCTTGGTGAAACACACCATGTTTCTAAAGGGACTCTTAATGTTCTCCTTGAGCAGGTATAACTTATAATCCCGATGAAATTAAATAAAATAAATTTGAAAGAATTAAGGTTTGGCGACATCCTCAAATCCTGCATCATATTTGCACGTTATATTTGTATATTGAATTCATGTAATCAATGATTACAAGTAATATTGACTGTAAAATTTGGTCTCTTAATTATTGCCATGTCAACATCTTATTTATTAAACCAATCCAATAAATCACCTTTTAGGAACCCTTGTTTTAAAAAAACCCACTTTGATACTCGCCTCGAGGAGTGCCTCAAGGCAATGAAAGATAAAACACCTTGAGACTCTCTCAAAAAGGGCCTTTTATCTCTGGGGCTTACACCTCAGCAACTTAAGGCATATGAAGCATGCAAAACGTACGTCTCTCACGCCTCAAAAGGTTGAGGCATGCGACTCAAGAATTTTTTTTCATCTTCAATTGTAAATATTGAAATTAACGTAAGTTATTAAACTTCAATTATATAACGACAAGCAAAAAAAAAGTGTAAGAAAAATGGAAGTTAATGTGTTTTTTATTTTCTACTTTCAATACCAACAAGATTAAGCTAGGATTGTTTTTTGAAACAATGATCGAGAGCTACATAACTGTTTCCTCAATTGCTATTTAAATAAAATTTCTGAATTGTCATCACCGAACCTGAATAAATTTTGGGATCGATTTAAATAGATAAAAGAAATAAATAAATAAAATAATAACTTACATGGTTTTCTACAGCTTGTAGTAGAATCGATTCCACTAGAATTGATCAAATATTATTTTATTTTTTTTAAAATAAAAAATCGAAGACAGACAGAGGGAGGAAAGAAAAATAAAATACATACCATTGTGTCACTGAAAACTGATTCATTTACTTATATTATCAAGCGCTTAAATTTTATTTATTTATATTTTTATGAATGCATAATAAAGAAAGATTAGGATTGAACTTTTTAAAGTTAAGTATTTATATTGTTGTTTGTTTACAGTTTTATATGATTAATCGTTAACTTTTATTTATTAGTCATAAATTATTAATAACAAAGTAATAATAACTTACGACTCAATTTTTATTCGAAAAACTTACGTTTCAACGTTTTGAGGCTTACGCCTCGTCTCATGAGTACAAAAACGTCGTGTCTACACTTTCGCTTTTTAAAACTTTGTTAGGAATCTATTAAATAATAGTGAAGTTGAAGAATTTCTAGCTCTCTTATTGATTCTAGGAATTTTCTCTCTTCTCTTTAGTTCTCTCATGATATTTTGTTTTCAAGTCTTTTAATTTATCATCTAACATTTTTATTTTACTAAATATCATATCATTTTACATTTCAGTATGTACATTTACAAATTTATAAAATTATTTATAAGTAATTCATTAATTACCTCCTAACATTTTTATATTCAAGTCTATATATTCATGTTAATTACATAATCGAGAATTTAAACTATTTAAATGAATTCAATTAACTAATACTTATTAATATTTCTAATAAATACTAAATGATGACAATTTCAATATGGATACCACTACTATACCAACCGAAATTGTGAAACTAATTTTTATTCGATTACGATATATAACTCGCATAAAACAATTATACAAATTTATTTTGTAATTTATTTATCTCAATAAATTTATCGGATATTGCGTTGTAAAATTCTACTTTTAACTTCAAATAGCTACATTTAAATATCATAGTTATTTACAAAACTGACATCACTTTTCTCTTTATAGTTTATGATTTGGTCCATATATTTGACTTAATGACGCGATCTTAAATTTAAACTAATTAGATAAATATAATTAAATGATATTCGTTTGTCCGTCTACTAAATTATAAAAATGAATATTTCAATATGTACACCATGCTTATATTAACAAAATTGTAAAATTATTTTTTTATTATATTAAGATACATAAGTCACATACGGTACATATAAAACCAGTAACAACAAATTCAATTTAAAATTCATTTATCTCAAAAAATTCATCAAATAATGCATTATAAAAATTATGTTTTTACTTCAATACCTTTATTTAAAAGAATTTATAACCATTTACAAACCCCCCTCAGTTCCATTCTAATATTTTACATTCAACCCATATATTAAAATTTATTGCATAATATCAATACTATTTAAATAACTCAGTAAACTATTATTCGTTGATTTGTCAAACAAACCATAAAATATGATAATTTCATTATTTATACCATGTTCATATTAAGAAAAGCATATGTAATTCATAATTCATATAAACACACACATCAATCACTAACATAACTCTATATATAAGAATAATTATGAATTTAAAATTCATTTATATCAATATATTTACCTTGCATTATATTGTAAAATTCTTTTTTAACACCAAGTACCTGCTTTTGAAACTTCTACAGTTGAATACAAAACTCTCTGCAATATCGTCTAATATTATACATTTAAATCGGTATATGTTGACTAATTATGTAATTATTTAAACTATTTGAATAACCTCAACTAACAAGTGTTTCATAATTCATCTAATAAATCCTAAAGTATGACTGTTTCAATGTTTATACCAAGATGAACAGAAGTGGTAAAATTAGTTTTTCCATTCAAATATAAAAATATATAAATTACATAACATAAATAATATACATAAACAATATTAACAAATTTCATTTATTATTCATTTATCTCAGTAAGTGCATAATAAATTGCATTTTAAAATTTTATTTTTAGCTTCAAATACTTACATTTTAATAATTCTGCAGTTATTTACAACCCACCCTTTTAGTACTTTCCTAATATTTTATATGCAAATCCATGTGTTTAAATTACTTACGGAATCTCATATTCATATTATTTAAATAACCTCAGTCAATAATTACTCTATTCTTCTGATAAATCCTATATATGTGTGTGTGTGTTGGTAAAAACAACAACAAAATATTTCCTGAAACCATAAAGATTCATAGATCGCATACATCAAATTATGTACATGAACAATAATGACAAAGTTAATTTGTAAATCAGTTACAATCATTTATCTCAAAATTTTATCATACACTACTCTACAAAATCCTAATTTTAGCTTCAAATATCCGCATTAAGTTACTTTAATTTTTTTACATAATCCTTCTCGATTTTTTCCTACTGTTTACTTTTAAGTCCTCCGTACATTTAAACTAATTACGTAATTCTAAATTTAATGTATTAAAAAAATTCAATTAAATAATATTTGTTAATTCATTTAATAAATCATATCAATTTTAATGTGTATACCATGTTCATATGAATAAAAATGATAATTTTTTTGTACTCAAATATAAAGATATATAAGCTACATGACATAAATTATACATAAACAATAATAACTATAGTTCATTTCACTGAATTTATTGAACATCACACAACAAAATTTTGATCTTAACACTAAAAGTATAAATATTATATTCTACAATATTATCAGGTGCAACGCACTACTTACACACTAGCATTATACGGATAATAGAAAAAATTGCCGCTAAATTATGGCATTTAGGACATTTAATGTGCTTTTATTTAGGAGATGTTTTCATACAATCAGCAGTACAATACTGGAAAATTACTACTTATTATTATTACTCGTTTAGGTATCGCATCATCCTCCAGTTTGTGCTCTTCATGCGGTTGACACAGAACGAAATATTGAACTTATATGGTGCCAAAATCCAGAACCCAAGTTTTATGGTATGTGATGTGATTACTTCTACTTTGCTCATATCAATCGTGAAAGATGGAGAGAATTTTTTTTAAAAAAAAGGGTCTTATACTTATGCACATATTAGAGCTCTAAGTTTGAATTTTTTTCTCTACCCTTTGCTCATACTGAATGATGTTATTATTAGAAAATTGAAAGCTTGGATTGTGGTGTGCAATCCTGAAATCATACATGTATCATTTTCACTAAGATACATCAAATATTTGTTAATGTAGGTAGAAGCATTGAAGCCAAAATTCATGGAAAACGGCAGTTGAAGCTATTAAACTTCGGCGAAAACTATGAAATGAACTCCCCAAATCTTTTAATGAAATTACTTCCAATTCCTACAGCTGAATGGAGCGGTAAAGTATCAATTCAATGTATGGATTCTAATCTTAAAGCTGAGATTTCCTTTAATAGGAGTACATTTCTTGGTCTTCTTGGAAGTTCAAGCTCTGTTAAGGGTAAGATATTCCATGCTAGTACATTGAAGACAATCTATGAGATCGATGGGCACTGGGACAGGTCTGTTGATATCATGATTTTAATTCATTTCTACATCTGGCTAGTTTTGGAATAGTCTATGATTATGATTTTATATTTTTTTAGAGTTGTAAAATTGAAGAATGTGAATAGTAAAATAACCACCTTGTTATATGATGCCAAAGAAGCCATCACAAACCTTAATGCTCCAGTGGTAAAAAATTCCAAGGTACGTATACTTTTCCAAACACTAGTTACACAGCTGTGTTCCAGATGTTTTTTTAGCATGCATATATACGGTTATGATACACATAAGACACTAAGTTGTACTCTGATACTATGGAACTTCAAGGCAACAATAGGCTTATGTTTTATATGTTTTGAAACAGGAAATACGTGAAACTGAATCTGCAGTTGTATGGAGTGAAGTCAGCAAGGCCATCTTGAAAGGAGACTGGAAAAAAGCAAGAGAAGCAAAGTGTAGTATAGAGGAGAATGAAAGAAAGCTCAGAAGAGAGAGAGAAAAGAATGAAGAAACTTGGGTGCCACAGCATTTTAAAGTATCTAATATAAAAGATGGAGCTTGGGAGTGCTGGCCTTTGGAAAATTTAGTTCCTCCAGCTCCAATTATAGTTTCTGCATGAAAACAGAACATGATTCACAAAGCCTTCTTTTATGTGAAGATTTGAAGGGAACCGTATATTTGGAGCAAATAAATATTTAATAGGTGGTCAACTGCATCACAATGAACATTTAATGGGTGAAAACATGTTATTTCCCCTTTGCTAAGCAAAATATATATTTGTAGATTTCATAGAATACAAATTATAAAATTATAAAATTATAGTGGACGATATATACGAACTTCTTTTCTCATTTTGAATACAGTCTTAAAATGTTACTAGCGGTGGTAATAGGACCGGATGGACCGGACATTTGTGTGTTTGTGTTATATTTTATATAGATTTTAGACCCGAAAAAACTTAGGCACAAACACTTTTTATACGAGTCGAAGAACAGATGAACAATGTACGACCAATGAAAAGTTCATGGAACAATTCAGAAAAACTCAATTTCGTGTGTGTGTGTGTGTGTGTGTTTATCATAATTCGTGTTTAAATGAGAATTAGACAAATATGGATGGAAGTTTTTCACTTCGAACCGAGTTGGATGACAAACTTTCACACATAACTAACATCCTAGATGCTAGGGATGCAGTTAGAATGCAGTTATAGATTTGGATTATTTTAATTAACTTCTAAGCATGCACAAATGATAAAATCCAATGAGAGGTTCAATTCATCTATCCTCAAACACAAATACCCTCCATCTTCATACAATCTGAATCCATCGTTGTTCATTAATTAATTAAATTAATTATGTAGGTTAATAGAGTAAAGCGTTGTGATTGTGTAGGGACGGTGGAGGTGGTACGTGGTGTTTAGGGACGGTGGAGGTGGTACGTGGTGTTTAGGGACTCCGCATTTTTAATAAGCTAGTTTGACCTAAGTTTAACCTATCCAGATTCTAAAAACATAGGCTAAACTCACACTAGTAAATCTTAAATGCAAGAATAAAGAGACTAAGCAAATGCTACGTGTAGGATCCTGGCCATCCTATATACGCACTGAAGTTTTCAAGGAATAAAGTTCTCTGTTCCGTGTGTCCGTTCATATATCAACCATTGATTTATTGATTTGTGCATGATCAAATTAAACTATACTAAAATGAGACTCGATCATTCATATATCAACTACTGATTGTGCATGATCGTTGATTATAAAAGCATTTAATTTGTATTAAGGTAATTTTACCCATCGAAACACAAAAATAATGATGTCATTAAACTTCCATGACTCTTATGTACTAAAGTTGCTTGTTTTTCTCTTATCACTATAACATAATTTTGACCAAAATTATTGAGAGGTCATTAAAGAGTTTCTAAGCTTTATCTTATGTGTTTTTTTTTTCCAGTGAAATGAGAATAATAAAATGAATGAGAGGAAAATTGGGATATCCATGAGATGCATATTATGGCAAGTGGAAATTTGGATCCGCCTCTTATTTTCAAAATTGATATATGAAAAATCTCCTAAAAAACATGTTTTATATTACACCTCGAAAATAATTTTCGATATTTTTTTCGTCCTTTGTTCAAAAATTAAAATTTCTCATTCTATGAACAAAAATACTTTATATTATTATGACTTTGTTTTGCAAAATTGCAAGTTTGTGTCGTTCATGAAATTGCAAATATTTGCAATTTATACAGTAAATATGTGCAGTTTGTTGCAGTTTAAATTGCAAATATTTGCAGTCTAGCTGAAACTAAAAACAACCATGCTTTGTATAATAGGTTTTTGAGGAAGAATGACCATGCATTTTGAAACTTAAAGGGAGTTTATAAAAGTTCCCTTGAAATAATCCGGATTTCATAAATATATAGCAGTTAAGATTAATTAATCTCATTTAAAGCTAATGACCTAAAAAGTAGATTTTTGAATATAATAAATTAGGACTTAAGATCTATTCCATTGTATTTGCAATTTCATTACCATATGGATACATATGAAGTTTATTAAGATCGGATAATGGGACCCAAAAAAAAAAAGACGGGACATAATGTTAACTAAATTAGAAAGATCATAGTAACTCTGAAGTGCATACTCTTTCCTTCCTTCCTTTCTTATTCTTCTTCGAAAAATAGAGTAAACCTAATTTTCAAGCAGATTTCAAAAAAATTCTCTATTTAGATCTTTATTAGGCCTATGAAGTCTAAATGAGTTTAGTAGATTTGATCTAATTACTTTAAATAAAATCCAATTTTGTTTAATATACTGATTAGCAATCAATGATTTCAATTATTTGGTATTTTATATATCATATGAGTATACCATAATATACTTATGTGTGTGATGTGCACTAAATTTGCATATTTCTACATTCATATTTAATCTATTTTTATTTTAAATAAATGTCATAATTGCGTATTTTTCCATGTTTAAAATCAAATTTCAAATATGCTTTCAAGTCATCATTTTTACATCAATGTGGGGGTAAAATAGTAATTTTGTGCATGAATTAATTTTGAGAACATTTATTTGCACATTTTCTTTTCAAGTATAGGAATTTTGATTGGAAATATGAAGGTGTTTGTATGAAGACATACATGCACAAGGAGCGGAAAAAAAGGAACGAAGATGGAAATAATTCAAACCATGCATCATGAAGGACCCCACCTATCCACCTACCTTAATCTACAATCAGAAACTAATAAACAAGTTAGTGGAGGTTAAAGCTTCATGCATACTTAATGATAAATTAATTAAAGACTAATGATAACTTGTTGGCCACACTTCCTAAATGGTATTTTGCAAAGCCCCCTAAAATATGGATTAAGGTTTTATGCATGTATAAATAACTCTCTTATGTTCGTGTAAATGTCTTTTCTCTTTTAATTACTTGGGAAATTAGAATGCAAGTGTAGCTTCAAATCAAATGAGAAATAAACTGGCTTCCTAAGCCTCTTTTTTTTCTTCTACATGTTCTTTTATCTGTGTTCATTTTATTGACATGATTTCTTCATCCTAATGTCAGTAGATTGGCTTCCTCTACTTAGTTTACTTTTATTTTTATGCAAATAGTTTAGTTCTAATTTCTTCCATTTTCTTTAGCTCTTACTTTTTTGTTTGCTTTGGAATGTTGAAATTTGCATATGTTGATTTGATAACACAAATGAGTAGCTAAACCCTTCAATTTAGGACTCTAATTATGTAAATTCAACACAATTTGTGATTTATGAACTCTTTTATGCTACGTGAGAAATGTTGATGTAAATTTATAAAAATGAATTTGATAGCCTATGTTGTATTTACTAATAGGCTATTCTTATTTAAACATAAACATAATTTACGTCATCATTTTACTTATTGATTTGATTATAAAATTAAGGTAGAAACAAAATTTGATGACTATACGGGAAAATTAATTTAAAGGACAAAGATTTGTATATTTTTTGCCTCAAGGACACGACCTCAATATTTTTACCACAAGGACAAACATTCTTCTAAAAGTTATTCATAAGGACAAACATTTTCAAAAATTATTCATAAGGACAACAAAACTGATACCGAGCTAAAAACTGATACCTAAAAACTGCTACCGATAACTACAAACTGATACCTAAAAACTGCTATCAATAACTAAAAACTGATACCTACAGAAAGTTGTCCTTCACGATAAAATATTGAAGGTCTGTCCTTGAAGCTAAAAAGCTGTGAAATTTTGTCCTTCACAATAATTTCCTGTTACTAAATACAGTATTAAATAGATCATACTTAAAATAGCTTTTACTTTGACTTCATTTTCATGAGAATTGATAAGTGGTTCTGGTTGTCGTATTATAGTTTGATGGTTTATATTATGTTAATCAATAACATAAATAAATCGAACTTATGATAAATAAATCACTAATTCCACTTAATATCAAAAATAGAGATCATAGATTATTTTTGTGTTGATTTACAAAAATATAAGAGTGGATTTGCCTCTAAATTGTTTTCTAATCTCATATTTTCCATCACCTATTGTTCTAGCTTTTTGTTTACATTCTTCTTAGCTAATCAAAACTTCAAATACTAATATTGTACGTTCGTACGCTTGCGGTTAATTTTTATTTAAAAAATTTCGGCTATTTTCTAAACCAATAGAGATTTAGTCGTTCGAACTGGTTTTTGGAGCCGTTGTCGGGGAATTTGATTTGATTTTAATTTCTATTTTTCGAATTATTTTGTTTTATTTTTGTGTGTTTTCATTTTGTGTTTATTTGCATTTAAAAAAAAAATCATTGTTGTGTTTGTTGTGTGAATTTTTGTTTTCAATTTGATTTGTTGTGCTTGTTGTTATTCCATTTGCATTTCATTTAAAAAAAAAAAATACGCAACTTCAATTGAAAAAGAAAACAAATATTTATTCCATTCCATATCATTACATTTACAATTTTTAAGTTTCAATTTACAATTTTCATTTACAAATTTTTCAAAACTGACAGTGCACATTCCTGTGCACTGTTTGCTACAGTAAAGTGCACATCATCCCCTTCTTATTGTCTGTCTTGCTGTTCACTATGCACATCTTCCTTATTAAATGCCTTAACACCAAACCACATCCATCACAACCTCTGTGCCACAACCATTCTCCCTGTTCATTTCATAACTGAATATCATAATCACCTCTCTGCAAACATATCAGCAATCTCCCCTGCACACGTACCAGTAATCTGCCCTGCACACGTTCATTCCCTCTTCAGCAACACCATTTCATCCACATCCCCTACCTTACCACCAACTGCTCATACATCTCCAACATCCATTACCGTCAGCCATCATACTCCTTCTAACATCTCCATACATCAGTTAACAACCATACACTTTCCTCCAACATCTACAACACACCCACCCTGACTGCCTCCAACACCCATTTCCCCCACCAGCAAACATCACCTTCGACCTGCCAGCAAGCCCTCCTCCCCCTGAAAAGTACACAGCAAATTCCATTACCCTCTCCAAACCACAGCAGCAACACAACACTTCCCCACTTCACCTCATACTATCTGCATCACCGCTACCTGCAAAATCAAACTCGACTGCAACCGCGATCACATCGCTCAATTCGCCAATCGACCACCTGACAACCCACACAACCAAGCATCTATACCACAGAGCTACCACCAGCAACCATCTCCACCTCCAACGCAACCCAAATTCGCAATCGAAACCCAAATCGAATCCCGCAATCGCCATCAACCCGATAGCCAAAATCGCCTAAATCGGAATCGCAAACCAACCGCGCCCCTCAATCATCAATGATGAGTTCTAATCGCCACCCCCCCCCTCCTTTTTT
Organism: Allium cepa; assembly: GCA_030765085.1. Taxonomy (NCBI): domain Eukaryota; kingdom Viridiplantae; phylum Streptophyta; class Magnoliopsida; order Asparagales; family Amaryllidaceae; genus Allium; species Allium cepa. The sequence goes on along the minus strand of CM060943.1, from coordinate 602,435,582 downwards.
TTTTTTTTAAACTCGTGCTTGATTTTCTTTGTTTTTTTTCTTCTGAAAGGTCGCCATTTTTGTTGTTGTTGAATCAGTTAAAAAGAAGAGAAGGGTAGATAGTTGCTTTGAGCAGTTCCTACTCGGGCTTGTGGGCCGAGTGCATTCAAAAGTTTTTTTTTAAGACTAGTATAGCCGCACAATGGTAAAGAAACCGACCGTTCAATTGTATAACTTTAATAAGAAATATACATTTAAAATTTTTGTTAATATTACTTAAACATTAAGTGATAATATGTTGGAAAAGAATAAATTGAGATTTGAATCTGAAAATATGAATTTCAAATTTAAATATTAATAAAAGCATTCAAAATTGTCGATTTGAAATTGAAATTTTAGAATTTAAAATCATAATAGATTTGAATTTGGAATCTTTGATGCGCGAAATAAAAGAAAGAAGTTTAGGCAAACCGCGATGAGACAAGATCCACGTTTTTGGGAAAACCGTGATGAGACAAAATCCACGTTTTTAGAGAAACCGCAATGAGACAAGATCCACGTTTTTAGAGAAACCGCGATGAGACAAGATCCACGTTTTTTTTTGTTTCAGAAAAATTGATTTTGGTCAGTGACAGTAAGCAAACCTCCCTAACGGTCGGTTTAACTAGTATAATCACACAACGGTGGAGAAACCGACCGTTCGATTGTATAACTTTGATAAGAAATATACATTTAAATTTTTTGTTAATATTACTTAAACATTAAGTGATAATATGTCGGAAAAGAATAAATTGAGATTTGAATCTGAAAATATGAATTTTAAATTTAAATATTAATCAAAGCATTCCAAATTGTCGATTTGAAATTGAAATTTTAGAATTTGAAAATCATAATAGATTTGAATTTGGAATATTTGATGCGGAAGTAAAAGGAGGAAGTTTAGGGAAACCGCGATGAGACAAGATCCACGGTTTTAGGGAAACCGCGATGAGAGAAGATCCACGTTTTTTTGGCTTCAGAAAAATTGATTTTGACCAGTGACAGTAAGCAAACCTTCCTTACGGTCGGTTTGATTAAGCCTTCTTCTTCTTTAAAAAAAAAAAAGAAAAGAAAAAAAACATTGTAGTTTGTTTTATTCTTGTTCAATTCTTCTCGTAAAAAAAAAAAAGATTTTGCTTTGGTAAATTTGTGAAATTCTTGTTTATTTGGGCCGGGCTAGTCATGTTAATTTTTGTGAATATAGTTTTGAATTTCAATTGAAGGATTTTTTTTTTAATTTAATAAAAAAAGAACAGCTTTCTTTTAGTTTTATTTTGTTTTATCTTTTCTTTAAAAAAAAAGTATAACAAGTTTCAATTGTTTTGTTTTGTTTTCAATTGTTTTCTTTTGTTGTATAGTGTTTCCATTCTTTTGTTTTGTTTCTCCATCTAAATAGAAAAAACATAAAAAAATCGTTTAACTCGAACATACGATCCTCCTACAATGGCGAACGAGAACGCCCCTCGAACTCTTATGGATATAATCTTTTCCGATAGAGTTTCTATTCCATCTTGCATCACGTTACCCGCTCCAACGGGTAATCATTTCAAAATTCACTCGAACCATATTTCTATGCTTTCAAAATTTGGCAATTTTAAGTACGACGGCCCATACATTTTCTTGACGAAATTCGAATAAGTTTGAGCAACCATGAAACTCCAACAACTTTCTGACGACGGAATCAAACTTCGATTAATTCCATTTTCTCTTACGGATTGTGTTGAAAAACGGTTGTACAACTTATCATCTAACTCGATTAAAATTTGGGAAGAATTTTTGAAAGTTTTCTTAAAAAAGTTCTACCGCTTGGAAAAAACATCTAAAATCCAAAACAAAATCGTCAATTTACATCAATTTAATTTGGAATATATTTTGAAAGATTCAAAGAGTTTTTGATAAAATGTCCACACCATAACTTCGAAAAATGGACACTTTATGAAATCTTATACGATGGACTCGAAAACAGCTTACGAACCATGCTCGAATCAATGTGCTAAGGCAATTTTCTCACCCAACATCACGATGATGCTTGGCAATTTCTTGAAAATCTAGCCGAAAATTCGTCCCAATGTGAACGTTCAAACGAAAAATTAATTTACTTACGATCGAGCGCACATTCGATAGGATCACCTTTGACCTTGGAAGCTAACATCGACGCAATGATTAATAAATTCAATAACGTTTTCCCATCTAACCAAATGAACCAAGCTTTCCAACCCATGTGTTATAAATGCAATGATCTTAATCATATAGCCGATCAGTGCCCTAATTTTATTGAACAAATCAATGCTTTCAATTAAGCTAAAAACGACCTGTTTTCTCCAACGTACAATCCTGGTTGGAGAAATCATCCGAAATTTACGTGGAATCAAAACAATCCCAATATGAATGTGATTCGTCCCAATATTCAAGCATTCCCGAATAATACATCGAATACCCCCTTTCAACCCAATCATTTTTCAACCAAGTTTTGCCGAACAGTCTCATAATCAACCACAACAATCAAATGTTCAACCAAATCTTGCTTTCCCTCCCCAAGAGATAAACATTTAAGTTCACTCGAAAAAATTCTTGAAACCTTGGCTAAAGCAACCACTCTAAGCCTTCAATCAAACAATAATTTGCAAAATTTATTGACCTCGTATATGCAATACACGAGTTAGTCAATTGCAAAACTTGAAATGCAAAGGAGTCAACTAGCCACGACTGTAAGTGAATGCGAACGAGGCACATTCCCAAGCCAGCCCGTTCAAAATCTAAGAAATCAAAACGCAAATTCGAATCAAGCCCATATTATTCAAGATAGCAATGTAACCCAATCGAATGCTATCACAACTCTGTGTTCCAATAAAGAAATCGATAATCAGGTCCTCAATCCAAACGATTTACCGAAAACCTCTCTCGACACTTCTAAAACAACAAACGAATCTGAATAGAACGTGGAGCCAAACGTCGAAACGAATGCAATCCAAACAGATTTCGCCTCGTTCGTATCGAAGGTCGTTGTTACGTTCGAATCGATGGGAGTTGTACCATTCGTATCGATGAAAATGACCTTGTTCGTATCGATCCAAATATGCATGGCACGTATCGATTGTAGGGTTTACTTCGCATCGATAGATTGAAGTGCACTTCGTATCTATAGGAGACGTTGATTTCGTATCGACCCATGGTCGATCGATATGAAACATGTCTAGTGCCCAATCGATACGAAATGTGCATCCATGTCACGATGGATACGAAGTGGACTTTGTTTTATCGGTACGAACCATAGAAAGACTGATCGATGCGAAGTGGGCAATAGTCGATCGATACGAACCAAGGCTCTGAGATGGATTCAAACGCGATCGATACGAACCGAGGCTTGACGATGTATACGAACTAGATCGATTCGAACTGAGGCTCTAAGATGGATGTGAAGTTGTTGCCACTCTGATCGATACGAAAACGATGGACTCGAACTGAGGCTCAATGATGGATACGAAATGAGGTTATTTCCGTCAATTTGCATCGATCATAACTTGAGCATACGAACTTGGATTGACTTGAAATTTGGAACGTTGGCTTTCATGGCTTCGCTTGTCGTGTCTTGTCAATTGTAGGCTGATCCAAACTCGGACAAAATTCATCGACATCCGTAGTGAACCTGTGTGTACTCGATATTCGGGACGAGCGATCCTTGATTTTCAGTCAGTTCCTTGATATCTCGGTCTTTCCAAAAGGTGGGATAACATTTGCCCCCCAGAGTACGTCTTGTGGAAACATGACGTGCTTTGAAAAGCTGCAACCTTCATTCTGAACAGTTATCGTCTTTTCATTGAAAGTTGTAAACTCCGATTGACTTCTTCAATAATAGGAACTGTTGATTGTCAACTGTTGTACCCTGTATTGTTGTAACTGATTGCTGTATGATAGTGATCAGCTATTTATCGTTGTAATCGTTACCAGATGAGTATCCAATTCCTGTGGATGTTGAAAATTGAATATTAGTTCGACATATATGCATATATGTTAATCTGACCCTCGTTAACATTGCACGTTCACGAGTCGTTGTCAGTTTTCTCGTATCGATCCTCTCCTGAACCAATGTGAAATTCGAGTTGCAATAACGCTTGATGGTTGTTTTTGAATGTTCCTTCGTATCGATCCTCTCCTGAATCGAAGTAAAAGGTTGAAAGGCGGTTTTCGTATCAATGCAATTCACAACGATGGATACGAAATAAGCATTCACATCGATAGGTAGAGTTTTGGTGGAGTCCACTATAGTGAGTATTAGGTTGCAATTTCGCACCGATGAACTTGTGCTATTGTGGACTGAGTGCTGATGGATACGAAATAATCATTTCGTATCGATGGAGCCCAATGCTTTCAGAATAACCTTTGTTGCGTATTTCGTATCGATAGACCTTGTGTTGTTGGATACGAATAGCCAGTTCACATTGATGGATACGGACCTTTGGAGGCTGTGACTTGATGGATTCGAACGGTGTAGTTCGTATCGATGCGCTATGGATGGAGTCGAAAACAACAGATATGAACAAGTAAATATCTTTATCTTCTTCTTTGGTTCTTAGTACAAACAAAAATAACAGAGAGTATAATTTTTTATTTTAGTGTTTAAAAAGAGTAAAGCCCAAAAAAATCCACATTTTTTCTACAGTGCCTTATCCATTTATAGTACATAGAGATTCACATGGATTGTCAGCATCATTCTTCCAACCATTTGGTTCCTGCCTTTGGATCATACCACGTCTCGATCATTTATCTTGCTTATTTGTTGTACACATATTGCTAACGTGGTCTTTGGGGAGGACATGTAATTTGAGTTGATGAATTTTGAATTTAGGGGGAAGCTTAAAATTGAAGCAGAAAACCCAACTTTGATTAGACCATGACCTGATGGTTCCATAAAGTAAACGAGCCAATGGACTAAGCACATGTGTAGACGAAAATATAATGATAAACTACCCCAATTTCAAAGCACTCTAGGACTTTGCTATTGTGAATGGGTCGCTGAGAACAGTGCCTCCATAAATACGCATGGTGACAATACTATACAACATCCGAACTGCGTCGACACTCTTGAAGCTGTATTGCATTATTCCCTCAAAATAACAATGAAGCATAGTGTTAGAGGCAATCAAGGACAAGCCGTACGCTTAATAATAAGACTGCATCGCCATTCTGGACGAAGGTCACATCACTTAAACCTATTTTGAACTGTTCTCACCAATAGAGGACTACACCGTCGTTTTTGTCATTAAGTTATATTTAAGGAATTTGAGAGTGAAGTTAGAGCTTCTTGGATTCCCTTTGAGGAACGTAACTTAGCTTATGGTGGCAAAGTAGTTTTACCCTCTTGCCTCATTCTTCGATTCCTTGTATTTGTAGGTAGTGTCTTTTAGAATTACGACGTTGTTCTGTCATTTCAACGTCAAATTAGGATAGCAGCGCATCCTTATTGCTTCAATGTTAATATGAGATTAAGGCACAACCTTGCTACTTTAATGTTAGTTTAGGTTTGTGGCCCATCTCTACCATGTATAGTTGCTTTAAGGATTATACCGCAGTTCTATATCATCGGTATAGATCTTGGGGTCACAACACAATCTCCACATCTTGTTGTTACCTAAAGATTGGGCCAGAGCTCCAACTTATTAAGGCATATTTTTTAAAATCATAGTGCAATCCACATATTTGATACTTGAAGGCCATAGCTCTTCCCACCGAGGTACATGTTTGGATTGCAGATAGGTCTCTATATTTTGTGGCTATCTCAAGTTACCGATGCAGTATTATAGTGCCGAAGTGATGCTCAATGGAAATTCGCAATCCCTATGTTTTTCCACTAATTTTAGTGCAGTTCCACTAATTTTAGTGCAGTACTATCTAGACTTTTCTCTCGCTTCCTTTTCATAGTCCGACTTTTGTTGTGGGAGTAGTTCTTTTGGCTTTGTGCTTGCATTAATTCCCTTTGACAATGCTCAAAAAATATGGGTGTAACATTGTGGTTTTAACAACCATCACTAAGGTCGATGCTCGATCTCATACCATTACTAAGGCAAGGTACACCACCATTAAGGTCAAGGGTGCATAGCTGAATACTACCACACACCCACCTCCACGAGCACTCTTCAAATTGCTAACAACCTCTTTAGCATATGACTTGATAGTAGAACACACGGTTTTCCACTCCGTCGCTTCACATTGTCGAACATGCTTCCTCGAATCATCATTAAGTCCTATAAGCACTTCTCACTCGAAGTACTTATCTAAACAACTCACATTACCAATTCATCGAAGCTTGGAACACATCTCTTGGTCCTTAATATTTCCTTGTGTTTGACCCGAAACAAACCACTATTTTCCCTAGGCATGCACCAAGTCAACCCAGAGAATCCTGGCATTTGTTTGAAGGTATTAAATCGATCATCCAAACTTCAAAAACTCCACAATCAAAGGTCCAATCGCCCAGCGATTGATCATTAGAGCTCCTCTAGTAGCCATGACCCACCATATGAATTGCATCGCCATTGGAGCATAATGATGATTGGTCAGTGGTGTCTTTCCTTTTCCAAGTCTTATTAAGTTCTACTCCCTTTGGCTAGAGGTAACCCTCCCTTGGACCCGAAGTGAACCCCTAACTTTCCACAAAGCATGCATCTCGAAATTTCCCTACCAATGCTTTAAAGCACCATCAATCGGTGATACATTTGAGTTGGGACTTAGCCAAAGATTATCTAAGGCCGTCTCCTTCATTCCACGCCGAATGTTCTCCAATAAATCCCCAAGTCTTCCTTCCCAAAACCAAAGCTTCTAACTCAACCAAACCATTCGTCTTTTCACCATATCTTCAAGTCCAACCATTCAGACATCACACGATCGGTTTTATAGCACTTTACCCCACGCGAACCCTTTGTATCGATCACATGATTTTTTCACCATTTTTTGATCGATCAATGGTGATTGATCACCCTATAATATTGTCTTCTTTGCTGCATTTTCTGAGTTGATTCCCCATTTAATTTAACTATCTTAACTTTCCATGCAGTTTATTATGTCGATTTAGTCCTAAACACTCTAAAACCGATTAATACTCCAAAATGCATATCAATACGCCATATCTAACCTAAGCAATCAAACATACCAAAACTAATAACATGCATCATATCATTATAATACAATTAATACAATCATCATATCACCGAAAATTAAGTCAAAAGACAAAATAGCACATCCATAAGTGCACAAATGTAATGTTTAGATTTAAATCCATTTTGAAAATATGGGTAAGTTTAGATCTAGTGGTAATTGCATTTTAGCTCTAAAATCATTTAAAAAATAGAGTTTAATATTATATTAGTCTTTTAAATAGTTTGGAGTCGAATCATTTGTCTAGTTGACTTACACAAATGCCTAATTCATAGTAATCATGGTATAGTAATAGACAAATCATTCACCCAAATACCAAATAACACAAAAGTCAGGGTGTATTTCAAAAGAACAGCAAATGGCTCAAATTCTAAAGCATCCAACCAGTAATTAACCAATCTTTTGCTGATTCCCAAGTTAATCTCTCTTTAATCGCTTTATTTGATTAAATAAAGTAATGATTTAAGATGGTTTTTGGTTAGGAAGTGATTAATGGAGGTTTAGATAGTTTTTGTGATGTGTGATAATCATTAGGTGCTATTCAATCAGGTTTAATTAGCTTAAATCATAAAATGGGTTAATGGGCTAATTATGGGCTTATTTTGATGATTAATCTATTCAAAATCTATCTAAATTCAAATGAGCTCATCTCCTAACCGTAAGACCAAAAATTTAGTATGGCCACTCTACGGAAAGAGAAAGATCAACCATTATTTCTTTCATTTGGAAGTAGTTTCAGACCATAATTTTGCTCCCATCAAATGTTATAGATCTTACAATTTACAATCAAAACCATCTAATAAAATTTCTAAATAACAAAAATATCAATTCTGAACATTCGCCGGAGTTATAGCCTAATCCGTCCCAATTTGGTTATGAAAGAAACTAATTTTAGGATCTGTTTGTACGTAAAAATGTGGGTTTTTACACACACCATATACGAAATAACAAAATAGTAATTTGTTTAATCAAAAAATAAACATTTACATCATAAGTTGTGTGAATTCATTTGTATAGTCCAACACAATTTCATTGCATCCATTATCTTTGCTAGAATATCGAACAATTTGCGAATAAAATTAATGTAATAAAATGACGGTTAATTAGTGCATTCAGATCAAAATGAGGAAAAATATATCATAGGAAATACCACCCAGAGACAGTGGTGGTTATAGTGTTTACCAAGCATTACATTGCGAGTTTATATTGTGAACCTCGTAGACAGACTGACTTTTGCAACAATGTATTGGTTTAACTGCATGATTGTTTCAATATTCACATAAAATGATTTCTATGATATAACAAAATTTCCAATCAACCAAAAAAGTAAAAGTAAAAATGGAAATAAAAATGAATTTCGCCGTTTGCTGAAGTTTTGATCACTCTCATCAATATCCATTAATTTTAAAATGAATTCATATTTATTTCAATGAAAATTAAAACTAGAGTTTGTGAATGATACAGAATTAGTAAAGCAATATTTTAACATACTTGCTGAAAGATAGAAAATAGAGGGGTAACAAGGAGCATTTTAGTTCAACTAATATTTTCAAATTTGGAGAAAACTTAGCAACTTTTATATTTTAATAGAAGAGGTAATTAGTTTAAAGGAGAAGCTTTATCTAATTTTTAAATCTAGGATGGAACTTTAAAATTTAGGCTCAAGGACGGTAGCACGTTTTCTTCAACCGACTTCAATTGTTTCCTCTGTCATTTGAAGCCATCTTCTGAATTCCATCTTAGCCGCCGCTGCCCTAGCCCTAGCCTTCATAACCTTCGCCGCCCAAGTTGCCATCGTCCAGGCCGCCACCATCCATTCCAAAATTGAAACAAAAAAACTAATTCGACACTCCAATCCAAACTAAATCAAAAATTTCGTGAAAATTGAAGTCAAGTGCCACTAAATCTAAATGTAAGAAACAAATGGAGAAGCAGAACACAAATGAAGAAGAAAGTCCAAAGTAATCAGAAGTCGAATGATATTCAAATATACCATTTCTACATTTGAAACACAATAGACTGTGTTTAATATGCTAAATGATAGACTAATATATCATTTATACTTTTAAACTATAGTACCATTATCCGACTATTCAAAATGATAATTGGATATAACATAATTATATTTGAATTGAACAAGGATGAAAAAATATGCAAAATTATACTTGAATTTAGCATAAGTATATTTAAAGTGAACTAGCACAAATATAATATACAAAATGAAATAGGTATTCCTAAAGAGAACTACGATGAATAGAATATGCAAAATGATAATTGCATACATCATATGTATTTTGAATGTAACATTTTAATCACAAAGTACACTACAATGTTTATGATATGCAAAATGATAGTTTAATATAGCATTTCAGTTATGAAGTCCACTATCATATCCAAAATATAAAAATGATAATTTAATATAGCATTATAGTTATGAAATTGCTATATGCAAAATGGGATTTAATGTAACATTTTAATCAGAAAGTCTACTACCATGTTTATGATATGCAAAATGATAGTTTAATATAGCATTTGAGTTATGAAGTCCACTATCATGCTTAATATATAAAAAAATGATGGTTTGATATAACACTTTAGTTATGAAGTCTAATATCAAAGTTACAACTGTTGAAACTTCGTCTATAACGTTTCATACTTACCATATTTTGACTACGACAACTATATACGTTGGTTTTATATACTAACTTGTTTTTACAGGATTATTTACAAGGCCGGATTCAAATAAGCTTCATGCTATACATATATTTTGTATTGAGTCTTTATCTAGAGTTAAAATGATGTTAAAATCTCTCCCTTGGATATATATATGATGACACGTGCACATACACACGTTTCTAGAGCATATTTGCATTTTCTGGTCAAATTCAGACATCTGAATTGACCATTTCAGACGTCTGAATCTGGAATTAAAGATGATTTCCTAGATAATATTCAGATGTCTGAATTGGTTTCTTCAGACGTCTGAATCGGGTCAAAAAAGACCAATTTGCTTTCTGATTTGCACGTGAACGATTTCAGAACTCTGAACTCTATTTTTCAGATGTTTGAATTCCTATAACGGCTATATTTCTGAACAGACATTTCTCTATCATAAAGAGATACGACTTTTAATCAACAGGTATGACCATATATTTTCATGGTAACTATCCATGAACAATTGCACCTTTTTATAATCTATATAAACATGTTAGAATAATCAGTTTGATTCACGAAAATCGATCTAACTCTTTCTATTCTTAATCTACTTTGATTCTAACACTCTTGTGCATTCAAGTTCATATAAAATCATTCATTTACTTCCATATTCTTCACACACACACACACACACACACACACACACACATATATATATATATCGAAATGAGAAGATTATAGGAAGGTTGTACTATCAAGAGACAAATCCATGTTATCAAGAACACATTGTGTCAAATACTCTCTGTATAAGTTGAAGTCTTGTTCTGTTGTTCAGACGAGTGAAGCCCTCTTCGGCTGTTAAGGCATCAAAATCTTGTTCTATTATTCAGGTGTTGTAAACATGTTCCTCTGGGTTAAGTGAGGATTGTTGTTAGTGAAATTCCAGAAAGGAGTCTGGGACTGGACGTTGAACGGGAAGTTCGAACCAGTATAAAAATATCTGGTGTGCTTGTTTTTTATTTTATTTACTTTACTTTATTATCTGTCTTCAGTTTTATACTTCCGCACTTACTTCCGCATTGCTTGTTTTACACTGTTCCATATTATACGATCCATACAATCTTTCATTTGTTATCAAAGCCAGTTTCATATAACCGTTACACAGTTATCTGATATCTTGCTAATATGGAAAACAATACCAGCACTACCACTAGCACAGTCACTAACTCCAGTTTTATTGAAGGTTAATCCACTACACGACCACCTCTGTTCAATGGTTTAAACTATAATTATTAGGCTATAAAAATGCATATTTATATGCAAGCCAATAGTTTTGAATCATGGAATATAACACAATCTGAATATGAAATTCCCACTACTGAATTTTCTACATGGACTGCTGTACAAAGAACAGATGCTACTGCTAGTGTCAAAGCTATGAATATGTTATTTTGTGCTTTAGATAGAAATGAGTTTAACCGTATTATCATGTGCACAACTGCTTATGAAATATGAAGAACACTTAAAGTTACTCACGAAGGAACTAACAAGGTTAAATAAAGCAAAATATCCATGCTCAAGAGTCAAATTCAAAACTTTATGATGAAGCAAGATGAATCTATAAATGATATGTACTCTAGATTTCAAGATATATATCACTCATTGCTAGGACTTGGAGAAAAGTATTCTGACTTCGATATTTTTTCAAAAACCTTAACTCTTTAATGGATGAATGGGAAAGAAAGGTCTTGGATTGAAGAAGCTAATGATCTCTCTACCATGAAACCGGAAGAGTTAATAGAAACTAATGTCCTATGAAGTAAATTTGTAGGCCAAGAGAGTACAAGCTCAGGATAAAAAGAATATGGCATTTCATGCAGAAAAAGAAGGATCAGACTCAGATGAAGAAGCCTTAGCGTTCATTGCTAAAAACTTCAAAAAATTCTTAAAATTCAGAAAGGGAAACCAGAATAATGGAAAAAGAAACAAGCCAATAACCTTCGTACTTGAATGCTTCAACTATCACAAAAAAGGTCATATGAAAAAAGACTGCCCTGATCAGAGGAAAAGAAATTACAACAAAAAGGATAAAAAGAAAAAAGCTTTTTCAATAACATGAGATGACTCAGATTCTTCTTCCTTAGAAAAAAGCAGTAGTGACAGTGAAAATGAACAAGCTAATATTTGCTTCATGGCTACAGAAAATGAGGTTAGTAATTTTACATTTGATGACATGATTGAAATTAATTCAGAACTTCTTGATACCTTAAAAAATATTAAAAGAAAATATATAGAGGCTCTAGAAAATCAAAGAAAAGTAGAATTCGAGAGAGATATGCTTAATGATGAAAAGAAAATATTAGAAGAAGAACTTGGAAAACTTCAAGATACCTTCTCTAACGATAACTTTCAACTTACTTTATTGAGTCAAGAAATTGAAACTCAAAATGAAAAAAATGATTCTCTTGTCTCTGAAAATCATGAGCTAAAAATTAAGATCAAAATGATAGAATTTGATAATACTTGCCTCAAAACCAAGTTAGATAATATTATTAGAAATGTTTCTAACTTTAATAAAGGTCGAGAAACTCTATCCAAAATTATTGAAAATTCTCAATCCACTTCTGGTAAAAAGGGACTAGGATACCCTAAGAAATCAAAGGCTCCATCTAAAAAGGAAATTAGGAGAAATATTTCTATTCCTACTACTCGTCTCTAACTTAAACCCATAAAAATATGGGTTCCTAAAACAAATAATAGTTTGATTAGGAATAGATATATAAATTCCTTTTTGGAAACTGTTCATAAAAATAAAAAATTATATTTTTAAGGGGAATACTGAACCCACTTGGGTTTGGTTTCCTAAGACCTAACTCTTAGGATCCTATCACAAAGTGGGTACCAATGTCATCATTATTTTTTGCAGGACCCGCTAAAAAAGAGAGGAAAATGGATACTCGACAGCAGTTGCTCAAAACAAATGATTGGAGACAAAAATATGCTATCAAACATTACTTACTCAGATGGAGGCTCTGTCACTTTTGGAGACAATTCCAAAGGATATATCATCGGAAAAGACAACGTCAGTAATGTCGGTACATCTAATTTACCTCTTATTTCCGATGTTTTACTAGTCAAAAATTTAAAACACAATCTTTTAAGTATCAGCCAGTTATGTGACAAAGGATTCAAAATCTCTTTTTCTGAAGATAAGTATAGCATTTTTGATAAAAAAACAAAATCTTATATTTAAAGGAAATAGAGACAAAAATATCTATATTCTGAATATGAAAATCAATCACAATTCAGATATGTGTTTAATAGCTAATGAAAATGATTCTTGGCTATGGCACAAAAAATTCTGTCATATCAACTTCAAAACTATAAACAAGCTTTCTAAAAATGATTTAGTCAGAGGTTTACCAAAAATGAACTTCAAAGTCAATCATATTTGTGATGCATGTCAATTAGGAAAATTAACCAAATAATCTTTAAATATAAGAAAGTTATTTCTACATTACAACCACTTAAATTACTACACATGGATCTATTTGGGCCAACCCAAGTTCAATCCTTAAACCACAATAGATATGTATTTGTAATAGTAGATGACTTTTCTAGATATACTTGGATCATTTTTATGAAAAATATGATATCATATTTTAATGAAAAATATGATATCTATTTGAATTGTTTTTGGCACGTTTTTCTATGAAACAACCCCCTTTTTCAACTGTCCCTACCTTTCTTCTTTCCTTATTCTTCATCTTTTTCAGCTTATTCCTCCATTAAAAATCAAAACTTTCTTCCATATATTCACTAATGGCTCCAAAACAAAAAAGATCAAGGCCATCTACTTCGTCATCTACCCAAACGTCGATCAATGGTTATGGAATGAGCAAGCAAGACAACGTTTTGCACAAATGAGTGGATCTCAGTTCTTTCCGGCTACTTTCATGAAATTTGAAGAATTCGAGGCTTATCGGATTCAACAAATTGTAAGATCAAATGGGTTAGAATCTCTTATGCGGCTAATAATACCAAAATCAATCATCATTTGGTTAAGCTATTTTATGCTAATATGAATTTGGACCATCACACTCCTCACAATCGCAATGATTGCATTTGGACATTAGTTTGTGGTTTTAAAATTTATCTACCCCTTGCTCGACTTGGTGATATGCTTCAATGTCCATCATCGGGGACCAATTTGGATGAAATTGATGTTTCTTTAAACTTGGATGATAAAGACGAGGTCTCATTCCAATTTTTGAATGATAACATAACTAGGCTTACCTCCATTCAACTCTACCCACAAGCTCGTATCCTCCACGGAGCTTTGATTCGATCCATTATTCCACAGACAGGAAGTTATGAAGTTGTTAACAAAAGAAACTTCCAAGCCCTTTATGCTATCTATTCTGGTCAATCTATTAATTGGGCTCAAGTGATTTTGGAAGAATTCATGGATGATAATCGTCGAAGGCGTTATAAGACCTTTCATTATGGTGCTTATATAATGAGAGCATTTGTTTTCCTGATTCCGAATTCACAACGATTAAAGAGCTTGGATCAAAGACTTTGGGTCTTATGGGTTTGCCAAAATGACCGAGAAGTTTGGCATATATTTCATTTCAAGAATGGGTTGCCAACCATGATCAAAACCAACCCCAACCTCGTCAACATGTTCAACCTATTGCTCCACCCTCTGAAGAAGAAGACGATGATGAAATAGTGGTCCTTTCTCCCGACACTAGCTCAAGGAATGCTTTGGTCACTCTCTCCCAAAACCAAGCTAAGCTTCGAAACCGAATGGTCAATCTCGAAAAGGAAACTGAAAAGCGCTTTAATTCCATTCGTGGCTTTCTCAACAAAATTTGGGAATGTATTGGTTGCTCCACCTCAACATCTACCGAAGCTTTCAACCCCGCTCCATTTCAATGGTCATCAAGCTTGGGGAACAACAATTGTAATGAAGATGAAGATGAAGATGGTGATGGTGAAGGCAGTGATTCCAACCGTAGGTTTTAAATTCCTTTGGTATTAACTAGTTTGTTTTGCACTCTTTCATAGTTTACTTTTCTATTTCTGCATAAACTTCTATATTATCTGCTGGTATTGTATTATGTTTTGAATACTCTTCTTCGTCATATATTCATACTTTCCTTTTTTGCGATGCCAAAGGGGGAGAAGGAGTTGATATAGTCTATTTATTCTAACTTGCTTTTCGACAGTGGGAGCTTATTGAAAATATATTACTCGTATTATATTTATATAGTTGTCATCGTCAAAAGGGGGGAGAATGTTGAAACTTCGTCTACAACGTTTCATACTTACCATATTGTGACTACAACAATTATATATGTTGGTTTTATATACTAACTTGTTTTTGCAAGAATATTTACAAGACCGGATTCAAATAGGCTTCATGCTATACATATGTTTTGTATTGAGTCTTTATCTAGAGTTATGACGACATGTGCACATACACACATTTCTAGAGCATATTTGCATTTTCTGGTCAAATTCAGACGTCTGAATTGACTATTTTAGACGTCTGAATTTGGAATCAAAGCTGATTTCTCAGACAATATTCAGATGTCTAAATTGGTATCTTCAGACGTCTGAATCAGGTCAAAAAAGACTATTTGCTTTCTCGTTTGCACGTAAACGATTTCAGAAGTCTGAACACTATTTTTCAAACGTCTAAATTCCTATAACGGCTATATTTCTAAACAGACATTTCTTTTCCATAAAGAGATACGACTTTTAATCAACATGTATGACTATATATTTTCATGATAACTATCCATGAACAATCGCACCTTTTTATAATCTATATAAACATGTTAGAATCATCAGTTTGATTCATGAAAATCGATCTAACTCTTTCTATTCTTAATCTACTTTGATTCTAACACTCCTGTGCATTCAAGTTCAGATAAAATCATTCATTTACTTCCATATTCTTCACACACACACACACATACATACATACATACATACATACATACATACATACATACATACATACATATATATATATATATATATATATATCGAAAGGAGAAGATTATAAGAAGGTTGTACTATCAAGAGACAAATTCGTGTTGTCAAGAACACACTGTGTCAAATACTCTCTGTATAAGTTGAAGTCCTGTTCTGCTGTTCAGGCGAGTGAAGTCCTCTTCGGCTGTTGAGGCATCGAAATCCTATTCTGTTGTTAAAGTGTTGTAAACGTGTTCCTCTGGGTTAAGTGAGGATTGTTGTTAGTGAAATTCCAGAAAGGAGTCCGGGACTGGACGTAGAACGGGAAGTTCGAACCAGTATAAAAATCTCTGATAAGCTTGTTTTTTATTTTATTTACTTTACTCTATTATCCGTCTTTAGTTTTATACTTCCGCACTGCTTGTTTTACACTGCCATATTATACGATCCATACAAACTTTCAACAATATGCAAAATGAGATTTAATGTAGCATTTTAATCACAAAATCCATTGTCATGTTTAAGTTATACAAAACGATAGTTTAACAAAGCATTTCAATTATGAAGTCCAATATCATGTTTACAATATGCAAAATGATAGTTTAATGTAGCATTATAGTTATGAAAGTCCAATATCCTGATTATAATGTTCAAAATGAGATTTAATGGATCATTTTAATTGCAAAGTCCACTAGCATGTTTAAGGCATGCAAAATGATAGTTTAACATAGCATTTGAGTTACAAAGTCCGCTATCATGTTCACAATATGCAGAATGATATTTTCATGTAGCATTTCAATTATAAAGTCCACAGATATGTTTAGGATATGCAAAATCATAGCTTAATGTAGCATTATAGTTATGAAATTCACTATCATGTGTAAAATATTCAAATAATATTTTAATGCAGCATTTATAAGACATTTGAAATGATAGTTTGATGTGACATTTAAGTATGAAGTCAATTATCATATATCTAGAATGATGAACTGCTGGATAAATGCAAAATTATGAAAAGTTTGTAATACAATTTTAAATTACACTACAGTATGTTTGTTTCGATTACTTTCAAGTATACCAAAATGCTATATACAACTAATATAATGCAAAAACTTGATGTTCAATATATGTACTGTGAAAATTTATAAACAACATATACTATTAAGTACTTAAAAATGTTCAAAAATATTAAATACACCTGTAAATTCTACAATATTTATGAATAATACAAATAGTTCACTATTAGCATAAAATGCTATATACATATAGCATTACACTTTGACAAATTCAACAACAGTTTGAAGCTTACCAGAAATACAGTCAACATCAAATACACCATTTGTGTAATGACCTGGTATTTCGAACCGTTCAAATCGATAATCATCCACTCATGTCGGACTTGAATTGCTCAAAATAGTAGATTGTTAATTTATATTTGGAAAACTAAGCATATACGGTAAATAAATCAATCACAGAATCACAGATACCAAGTATTACAACAATAAGCAGCAGAGACAAATAAATAGTAGTTCATGAAGCCACTATAGAATATCAGAGTCTGAAACAAAATACAATAGAAATTCCAAATACATAGAAGTCTCAATACAAAAACAACTGACAATTCTGAATATAAACAACTGGAATAACTGAAATAGCCGAACAAGATGAATAGATAAAAGATCTCCAAGCAAAGCTCCGAATTCCAAAGGTGAGTCTCAAATGCTGTGACACTTAGTCTGACCCGAGGATAAAGCAAAATACAAAACACTCGAGTCAGGATTAACATTTTTATACTAGTAAATCAATTGAAGTGAAATATCAAGTGACATACAAAATAACTTAAAGGATGTTTGAGATTCCCATCCTCTAGGATCCGTTAAACTATCTACATACATAGTACAATACGCTACACAGATAATGTCTATAGTAAGCAAACTATTAAAATTAGCATTAAGGCATTACCCAAATCACCCTTAACACATTTTAT
Source organism: Allium cepa (assembly GCA_030765085.1). Taxonomy (NCBI): domain Eukaryota; kingdom Viridiplantae; phylum Streptophyta; class Magnoliopsida; order Asparagales; family Amaryllidaceae; genus Allium; species Allium cepa. Next base: position 602,417,782 of record CM060943.1, on the reverse strand, counting down.
ATAAATGTCGTAGTCTATACAGTACTGTAAACTCCATTAAACCGACGGGCTATCAGGGAGCACTCCCTAGGTACGACACAAGCCAAACTCGTAGAAGGCGTGATAAGGCATGTAACAAGGCACGCGAGACAATGTCCAGGGTAGGATACTACCGTTTTGCGGATCCGAACTGGTGGTAACACATAGAAGCTACTACCGTCCACCTTGAGACACACTCATATAATCGAAGGTGCACCTAATAAAATCACAAAGTAATAGAATGGTATCGAAGAAGCATGCTCGATCAGAGGTGCGACCTCACTTGGCCCGACGTGGCTTCTATTTTAGTCACATCAAGATGACTCATGGGAGTCATGGTTACGTTAATACCTCACATAGAATCATTGTCAAACCATCCTACTGAGTTTTGGATTTTCCACCACGTACACAGTTGTTAAAGTGGTTTTCGGTATTGGAAGAGAGTATGACAATATCTGATTCCGGCCTCTTTAACAACCAAACGTTTATTTCACACCGTGGTCATTTTCATTTCAAATAATTCATATTTCATATCAAAATATCATATTCATTTCAAATTCACATCACTTTCGAAATCATATTCACTTTCGAAATCATATTACTTTCGAAATCATTTCACTTCAAAAATCATAACCATAAAGTAGTTTAATCCATCATATCAAAATATTCGCACTGAAATCCGTTAAATCTAAATCATAACAATTCCAACTTAAACAATTAAAATAATTAAAATAATATATATATTTTGAAATAGTTATAAATTTAAAAATAGTTTATATATTTTAAAATAGGTTATAGATTAAAATAATTTATATATACATTAAAAAGAGTTTATATCTAAAATAGTTTCAAATTAGAATTGTTTCTTCTGATTTCACAAGTCAATTCTAATCAATATTAGTTCCAAAAATTTAATTTGAATCAATCTCAATTTGACAATTTCAATACAAATTCTCATTAAAACCATTTTTATCTATAACAATTTCAAATCCAGGTTTGAACTACAATCTAAACCACTTCCAATTCAATAGGTTTCAACTTTAAATATTCAAATAATTTACAATAAAATTTCATTTATATTTCTAAATTCAACTTTAATTTTATTTAAATTTGAAATATTCACTTAATCACTTTTAATAACATTTAAATAAAATCCCCAATTATAAATTTAAATCAAAATTAAATATTCGATTTCAATTTTATTTAAATTTAAAATATTCATTTAATTGTCTTTGGTTAAATATTAAATAAAATCTCAAATTACAAATTTAAATTAAAATTAAATATTCAAATTCAATTTTATTTAAATTTAAAATATTCATTAAGTCCTCTTTAATCAAATCAAATTATCAAGTTATGCAAACATATCTTTAAAATCTCAAAAAAAAATCAATAAGTTCAAATCGAACCTTATTTAAATTCAATTCTAAACAAATTCAATTATAGATAAACTCTTTTTTAAATTCAATTCTTAACAAATTAAATTACAAATTGATTCTTACTTAATTTATCTTTTCAACCTCCATTTACTTAAAGTTATTACAAAAATCTAATTTAAATAAATACTTAACATATTATATATATTTATCAGTTAAATTAAATTCTTAATAAATTTTATAATTGAATTAAATCTATTTTAAAATCTTATTTTATATTTTTTAAAAATAAATAAGTCATAAGTTAAAAGTTTAAAATTTTCATTTTAAACTTAACTTATGATTTTAAAATATCCAAAACATATAATTTTAAAAATCTAACTTTTACACATATTTTAAAATTAAATTATTTATATTATATTTAAAATCAATATTTAATAAAACCCATATAATTCCTTTCAGACTTTGGAAATCATTTTGAAAATAAACCAACAGTGTCCGTATATAATTTTCTATCCTATGGTCAAGTGATACATATATTTATCATTTTAATTCGCAATTTAAATTTAATATTTACGGGTATATATCATTTCAATCCACAATCCCAAAATTCAAAATCAATAAAATCGCTTGGGTTTATCATTTCAACCCTCAACGATTTTCCCCTAGTCTATAGTGTCGTTCAGGTATGTATCATTTTAATCCATAGGGATTTCCTAACTAACATGGAACTTGCTGATTAAGAACAATAAAATAATAATATAAATGACATACATACCAATAGCAGACACATATTATTATTAACAATTTAAATATAATATATATTCAACAAGTTATTGTGTCATGTATCAATCAATTAACATCGGTGAGCTAACGCAAATAATAACAGATCATATTTAACAATTAAATAACTAACAATTTCAATTTACAATATATTTCAATCGCCATTTCATGTGAATTAAATTTACTAAATATAAGAATGTTAATCGTGAATGATCGTTCACCTTTCGAGGCTAGAGAAATAACAAGAACTAGATGCGACGAATCCAAGCACAAATTCCAAAGCACAACACAAGGAACATAAATTCAAAGAACGAAGCTAATAACTCGGAATCGATGAAAAAGACAAATCAAAACAGCTAAATATATATAAATGGAAACAAAATATATGTTATATTTTTCTACTTAAAACCAATAGCCAATTAAAACACATGTTTAAAATAAAATCTCCATATTATATTTAAAAATCAATATTTATTTAAATATAGGATATATTAAAGTTGTTTCAAAATATATTTTAAGATATTAATATAAATCTAAATAAATACCTTCAAACATATAATGCATATAATACATATATATATATATATATATACACGCACACACATTCAATCTCTTTATCTACTACTGATAAAAGGAGTTGATAGCATTCACTATTTGGAAAAGTTATATAAACTCTTTTAAACCTTTTTTATTATGTTCTATCTCCACTTCACAGAATGTGTGTGCATATCTTGCATGTCATGCGCTAGCATGCAAAATTAAAATTATAAAGCCAGCAAATAAAAAGGAGGAAAAGATGAACCTTTTTTACCACTTATAAAACGTTACATTGCCAAAAAAAACCAACCTCACCAAATTACAAATTTTAACAAACATTAGCCAAATTTTGGTAATATTTTGATACTGTAGACTTAAAGCAGGTTACGTAGAAGTAACATTATATTTCCCGTGATTCTAGACCTAAAGTTCTTTCATGTCAAATAACGCAAAAACATTGTCAAACATCAGTTTCAGAATCTACTTTAGTACCTTGATTCTTTCTTCTTCTTCTTACTATTCTTTCCAAAGCGATTCTTCACTTGAAAAGGGACTATTAAATGAAAATTTACCTTTATTAATGCCGGTAACATGATTGGTAGGTGCAAGACTATCCTAGGTTTGTGGGCGTCGCAAAATTCACACTACACTAAATGGAGAGGAAATGGTAAATAATATATTTATGGTTAATGATAGTTATATATTTAGTGTTACTTATAAGATTTTAGGAGCATTTGATATCAACACCTTTTACCACGTCCGTTACGTCTGCAATCAAAAACACGGATTTAAAGTGCAACAAATCTCTGCTTGCGTGAAAGTGAATATAGGATAAGATTGTGTCCGATATGACATAGCTTTGTTCACATAAGGCATTTATTATTTTGTTTCATATTTAAGAAAATATATTATATAGAAAAAAATAAAATTCAAATTCAAATGATATTTTCGGTTGCTAAAAATAAACTATTTATGCACTCTCTTCCAAACGCGCAGACAACTCGATGCCAAAGAGTCCAAAACACTCACACACACATAGAAAGAGGCACGTCATAATTTTTTTGGCAACGTGATACTTGAGCTATTTTTCTAAGGTAACCGGCTGTTTTGCCTAGACTTTTAAGATCTTTCATCTTGAGTTCCTTTTTAGAAATAATTAACAGTTTTGACTAGCATTTTTTGTTAAGAATTTTCTGGGATCACTACACCATTAGATTTAGAAGAGAAAGTAGTGAAGAAAGCAAACAAAAATAATTCCCCAAAAAACAAAAACTTTTATTGATTCAACCAAGAAAATACAAAAGAGACTTAAAATTGAGAAGATATCTCAGTCCCAAACACCCGACAAAATACACTTTTTCCCACACCTCTCTTATCAACCCTAGACATGTCTATTTATAATAGACTTGACAAATATCTTCTTTAGGAAGCTATTGAATACTTCCGTTAATCTTTTCTATGTAGATAATTTGTTGCCTTCTCTAATGCAATAAAAGAGGCAACTGATAACTCTGCCAAATACACAAAATCTTTAAAAAGTGCAATTAATCACACTCTAAATTTTATCAAATCTGTAAAATAGGCAATGAATTTGAGTCATAATTCCACATAGACTCAAATATCTCCAAGATCTAATTAAATATGGAATATTATATTACTAAAATCTAACAATCTCCACCTTGATATAATATTTCATAAATGACATCCAAGCTCCTCCGTGAACCTCAACTCCAAACAATATATCTAAGGAAACATATGTCTTCACCAAAAGCTAAACCTCCCTCCAAACCATGCATGCCCGCCAATAGAACATGCACATCATCAACAGATCAAAATTTCTTGTAATACCACAAAGACCTCCAAGTAGGCTTTATGGTTTTCCGTTGTTGGCTCTACCTCGAACCGAGAAGTTGCAACCTTTCCCTTCCAGCTGTCCAACAGAGATAAGATTCCTTTTAATTTCTGGGATATGTCTAACCCTTGTAAGCATCACCAACCTTCCAGTATCCATCTTCAACATAACAGAACCTATGCCTTGAACTTGTAGATCTCCACCATTAGCGGACTCCACCTTGCATACTTCCTCCTTATAATTAGTAAATGCTTCCCTTTGATTGCAAATGTGGAAACATGCACCAGAATCTAGCACTCATTCTCCTTCCATACTCATATCAATACAAAAAACAACATTGCTAATGCCAAAGTTTACCTCCTCATCACCATCTACCTCCAGCTTATTTTTGCTTTCTTCTTGAGTTTTCATCCTCTCTTAATTTATTGCAAAATTTCAACTGATGGCCTGGTTTTTCACAGTAATAGCAAATGAAATCTTGATCCGTATTTGGCTTGAATGATATGAGCTCATTAATATTTAAGCTTGAGTTTCGTCATCAACTTTGAAGCTTATCTCCGCCAATTGGTTCACAATTGCTTGAAAGCTGTTGAGATGTTCACTAATCGATTCGCCTTCCTTTAGTTTTAGATTGACCAACTTTCTCATCAGGAATGCCTTATTCGTCGCAGATTCTTTTGCATAAATTCCTTCCAATTTCTCCCATATGCCAAAAGTAGAAGTTTCACAAGCGATGATATGAAACACAGAATGCTCCATAAAACACCGAATTACTGCAGCTGCCTTTCTATCCAAAATTTCCCACTTTGCCTCAGTTATCCCATTTGGCTTTTCCCCTTTGTTTTCCAAGGGTTGGTGAAGATCATTAAGATAGAGATAATCTTCCATCTTCGCCTTGCATAAACCCCAGTTCCTTCCATTAAGCTTTTTAACACTTATCTTCTCCATAGCCATAGATTCTTCCAAAAACTTGTGTAGTTGGCTCTGATACCAAATGTTAAGAATTTTACGAGATCACTATATAATTAGATTTAGAAGAGAAAGTAGTGAAGAAAGGAAACAAAAATAATTCCCCCAAAAACAAAATCTTTTATTGATTCAATCAAGAAAATACAAAAAAGACTTAAAATTGAGAAGAAATCTCAATCCCAAACACCCAACAAAATACACATTTTCCCACACCTCTCTTATCAACCCTAGACATGTCTATTTATAATAGACTTGACAAATATCTTCTTTAAGAAGCTATCGAATACTTCCGTTAATCTTTCCCATGTAGATAATTTGTTGCCTTCTCTAATGCAATAAAAGAGGCAATTGATAACTCTGCCAAATACACAAAATCTCTAAAAAGTGCAATTAATCACACTCTAAATTCTATCAAATCTGTGAAATAGGCAATGAATTTGAGTCATAATTCCACACAGACTCAAATATCTTCAAGATCTAATTAAATATGGAATATTACATTACTAAAATCTAACACTTTTGAAGTACTAATTAAATTAATATCATTAATTATTGAAAATAACATATCCAGATACATATATGATCATCAATATATCATCTTTCTGATCAAATATTCACTTGCACAATTATACAACATTCTTTCAGACTGTTTCAATATGTATAATAACCGTTTGAATACAAAATATGTTATTTTGCTTCAGATATCATGAATCATTCATGATCTTTCACACAGGTTTTTAATATCCAATATTTAGTATGTATAAGACATTGTCATGCCAATTGGATGAAATTTTCCAATCCTTATGCTACTGCAACTTATTAGATGTATAAACGTAATTGCATCCTTAACCCATGTCTCATCAGATTCAATTTTGAGTCATTGTGAGAAACGTTGTGCAACAAGTTGGATTTATACTAAACAATCTTGCATTTTTTATCATTTTCTCAAACCATGCATTTACAACCACCACATTTGATTTTTTAAATCTAAAAAAAAGATATTTTTTATGCTTGTACTACAAGCCAAAAATTTAGTCTTTCTAGAAACTAAATAGTATTTTACGTTGCTTATCTCCATTTCGAACAATTATATTATTGACTACATATATCGATATTATCACCTGTAATGATTTAACTAGTTACGTAAATGAAATGAGATGATCGACTATTTCTTACAGATGTTGGATGACTACAACAAAACTCTCTTGTTCTACTTCATCTATTGTTTTGTTATTCTCTTTTTTATATATCATTATTTCCACTATTTTTTGATCAAGTGTATGGTGTATAGATGGTTAGGCAAGCTCACACACGCATGCGTGCAGCGTGAGCAAATGGACATATAAACGTATATAGCGTTTTGATGGTGCACTTGATATTATACACTATGCACTATAACTGGTTGGGTTTCGCTTGAGCCTCCGTTGTTGGCTTTCTTTTTTTATTTTGATTCTTCAAATTCTATGTAAATTGAAAAGAAAAATCTCCTCATCTACTTGATGTTATCATTGTGATTAATTGAAACTATATTTGCATTAAAGAACTGTCTCCTCTTAATTCAACCTGTTTACTTCTAAATTATCTCTTTATATTATGGACTACGGTTTTCATTCATACCTCTAAAAACTTATCGCACTAATGGGCTTCTCTAAAAACTTATTGTAAAAATAGGCATGGTTTCTATAGCTTTCACATTTATAGAATGTGCAAACTACATTTAAAAAAAAAATTGAGCTTGCATATTTTTGGTACATTGTTTTTAAAACATATGTTGCTTGTGCATTCCAAAAATGCGCAAGCTATGTGTTGGTATTTGCACATTTTTGGAATGCACAAATACATTTTCGGGACCGAAGTAACCATTTAGTCTCTTTTTTTCCTCATTGCCCTCTTTCCCTACTCCATTTCACAAATCCCTGACCTATTCCCTACTCTAATCCATTTTATTTTTCCAACTTCAATTCTAGTTCAAATTAATTTTTAAATTAGTTACAAATAAGTTGTTGTTTAATCTCAAATTAGAAGGTTCTTCTTCGTCTTCTTAAACTAGATGTAACACAATTTTGAATTGAAATTAATTGATTTCTTAGTCATGTTTGATATATTTCAGTTATCATTGTTGTAGTTAATGAATGCTTCTTCCCCCTGATTCATTGGAAACTACAGGTAAAAAAATAATGATAACAATAAAGTGTATAAAGGTAATTCAAAATGAAAATACAGAAGCTAAATTACTACTCACTGGGCAGTTGTTATCCCACCTTTTGGTCAAAGCTGGAATATCAACAAATTGGCAAGGAAGGATAGATATCGGGATTGGAGATCGATTGAAAACAGGGCTGCAATCGATATCGCTAAAATTTGGTTGAGCTCCGATCAGGACGGAATCGATTGGAGATGATGATCAAAGCAAGAAGAAGCTATGTTTCAAATTTCAGGTTAATCGGAGTTCGTATGAAGAAGATATGATCGATACAAGGTGAGAAGAATATGCTGTTCGTATCCATCGGTGGGTTGAGCTGATGGTTCGTTCGAGTCCATCACTTTCGTATCCATCAAGAAATCATGACATTGGCTCGTTCGAATCGATTGGTTTCGTATCCATCAGATTGACACCACCTTACTCCATTCGTATCCATCCGGCATTGGACTCCTCGCATCGATCCAGGAGCGATAGCGTCGCACCGATGTTGCTCGTATCCATCGCGGTTGAAACACTTCGTATCGATCAGGGGTGGACCCATCGATCACAAAGGCTCGGTTCGTATCCATGTGGTTCGTGGTTATTCGAATCGATATAGTATAGGTCCTTGTTTGTATCCATCATACTCGAGCAAAGTCACTTCGTGTCGATGGCAACTGCAGCAATCGATACACAGTACCCCAATAACAATGGATGCGAGCAAGGACTATGATGAATCGATAACCGATTCGAATAAGGGCCGAAACAAATGGATGCGATTGAACAGTTGATACGAGCGAAACTTCGGCGTTAGATGCGAATAACTCGATCAAACTCGGCACACAGTGGATCGATCCAGGAAACTCGCTCCACGTCACTCCACGTCACTGCATGCTCACGTGCCCTAATCGATTCGAACGCATCGATGCGAATTGATCGATTCGAACCACACAGCCTGCCAAAACATCACAAATCGTATCGATCATATCTCCTAAACCATTGATCCAAATGCAATAAAATTTTCATATTAGGTTGCATACAAGGTAAAGAACTGTCCTGCCAAGTTTCAGCTCGATTGGATCACTTTTTGATGGATACGAAATTGTTTCTTATCGATCACAGATCGAGTCGAAACTTGGTATGGTCGGTCACGTGGGCCCACTCACATGCCAGAAGAAGTCTCCCAAAGTTTGAGCATGATATCAGCCTCCTACGCCTATAAATAGCCCCCTGAAGCCTATTGAAAGGGGATCCTTTGGCTATTCAACGTCCAGACTCTGCCGGATTCAATTATACACATTACTATCGCTGTTGTACTCAAATTACTTCATTGTAATCGCTGTAATCATCTGTAACCAGCAAGGGTAATCAATAAAAGATAAAAATTTGAAGTGGACGTAGGCCGGAGATAGCCGAACCACTATAAATCTCGTGTCTTTGTTTGTTATTACTGGATTGCTGTTTGTTGTTTGCTTAGATCTGGGATTTGTGCTTGAACATTGCTGATTTGTGTTCATACACTGGTGCTTTCACGGTATTTGGGGTTTGTGACCATTTTTGGTGCAAACACTTTGGTGCTTTCACTGAGAAGAACTAGCACCCGCTACATCAGATTGAAGTTGAGATTTTAAAAGCTTGAAGGATTCAGATTTAGAGAGAATGACTCGACAAACCAGTAGAAGACAGAGGGCTGAGAGAAGCCAACAGGAAGGAAGTCAAGAAACATCCTCCGGAGCTGGGGAAGGACAAGTTTCGATCTACATAACCAGAGATGAAATGGAAGCAATGGCCAATTCATTGTAGGAGAGATTGTTGAAAAGTCAACAGGAAATGATGCAGACTTTCTTTGAACAGATGAGAGCTGTAGGAACACAAAACCTTGGACCGACCACAGTGACTACGAATGTAGGACAAGGAACTAGGGTCGCGGAACCCGATGGAGGACAGAATGCAGAACTAGATGGCAATCGACAAAGGCTCGGGGGAAGGCCCATAGGATCTGACATTGGAAGGCCCTTGGATGGAGCTCAACAGGCTAGAGCTAGCGCTAATATTAGTGAACCGCATGAGGAGTATGTACCGGAATTCCCTCGGGGGCACGGGGGGCAACCTTTGACAGATAATGCTGGATTAGCTGAGATTATTAGGAGAACTATGCATGGGGTCTGATTAATAGGGATTTGGAAGGGGTGAACAAGAGTCCGTTCACTCGGGAAATCAGGATGGCTCGAAATCCACCTGATTTCAAGCTACATAGTGTGGAAGTATACAATGGCAAGGCTGATCCGACAGATCATCTGATGAGATACACTAGACACATGGAAGTGCTGAGGGCATCGGAGGAAGTTATGGCCCGATGTTTCCCCCTGTATTTGACAGATATAGCCGCAATGTGGTTTAGGCAATTGGAGGAAGGATCTATCAGAACATGGACGGCGCTAGTGGATAGGTTTCTGAGGCAATTTCGGGTTCATATTAAGAGGCCTAAGAAAGTGATGACGCTAACGTCGGTAAAGGAAAGGACGGATGAATCGCTTAGAGCTTTTCTAACTCGATTCAATGCGGCGGTTGCTTCGGTGGATCAGCCGGATCCATCAACGGTTTTAATGGCAGCAGTGTCAGGAGTCAGAGAGGATTCAGATTTCAAGGTATCTTTGATACGAGATCCACCACTGGATCTCGGGGAATTCTTTCACGAAGCTGAGAGGTTCCTTCGACAAGAGGATGCATGTGCAGATTTAAAGTTGAAGGAGGTGAATGCGACTGAGGGTGGAGGACTATCCATCAGAAGTTCGGATAAAGAAAAAGGAAAAAGGAAGTTGGATGATGACTATGGAAAAGCTAGGAAGCGATGGAAGGATCCAAAGTTCTCCACATACACAGGATTGAACGAGACGCTGGAACAGATATACCTGAAACCCGGAATCGCCTTCCTTACCGAAGGCCAGCTAGGATAGAGCCTTCTGAATGGGAGAGGTCATCAGGAAGGCACTGCCTCTTCCATGATTTGGATGGACACGATACCAACATCTGTAGGCACTTGAAGGATATAATCGAGGAGCATGTAAGGAATGGACAGTTGCGACAATATGTCGGAACTCGGAATGCAGCGGTGGAGCAGGAGCAACCACCGCCTAACTCGAGCAATGATGGTATGAGGCCCAGGAATAATGGTCGATTGATTATCAATTGACCGAGATATGTGAAATAAGTAACAAGCTACTAGCAAACAACAAAGTCATTTACATATGTATGGGGACGGAGATAGCCCCTAGGCATGCTCTGAATGATGATAAACCGCGACGCCATGGCATGTGAAATCTGTCTTTTGCTTTCGGATTGGACACTTATTTTTCTGGTTTGGTTTTGGAGTTTGGTTTAAAATCCTGGTTTTGTTTGCTTTCTGGTTTGGATTTTCCTTTGGATGATTGTTTTCTGTTTTGGATGTTGGTTTGGATTTCTGATTTTCTGATTTGATTTGGATTTTGTATTAGATTTTGATTGGATTTTTATCTGGTTTTTGGTAAATGGTCATCCGGTATGGATTATATCTGGCAAGGGTTAAGTCTCTTCGTCCGCATGTGGCGAATTGGCTTATTCAGGTCGTTGAGTATGGACTATGCTCAACAAGGGTCCGGAGTGACCAAGATTCGGCCTAGGACTTAGGCTCCATATTATCGATTATTTTTTCAGATCGCTGAGTATGGACTATGCTCGGCAAGGGTCCGGAGAGGCCATGATTCGGCTTAGGACTTAAGCCACGACATTGTACAATGTCCAGGGACACTGGACCACGGTCGTCAAGTGTAGATTGCGCTTGGCAAGAACCCAGAGAGGTTAGCTCAACGTCCAGGGACACTGGACCATGGTCGTCAAGTGTGGATTGAGCTTGGCAAGAGCCCGGAGAGGTTATGGATTTGGATATTCGACCTAGAGAGGTCTTGGATTCGGTTATTGGCTATGGACTTCGGATATCGGATTCGAAACTATTCAAAACATGCCTTATTATCACAAGACATGTTTTAGGGGGCAAATGTTATCCCACCTTTTGGTCAAAGCTGGAATATCAACAAATTGGCAAGGAAGGATAGATATCGGGATTGGAGATCGATTGGAAACAGGGCTGCAATCGATGTCGCTGAAATTTATCCGAGCTTCGATCAGGACGGAATCGATTGGAGATGAAGATCAAAGAAAGAAGAAGCTATGTTTCAAATTTCAGGTTAATTGGAGTTCGTATGAAGAAGATATGATCGATACAAGGTGAGAAGAATATGCTGTTCGTATCCATCGGTGGGTTGAGCTGATGGTTCGTTCGAGTCCATCACTTTCGTATCCATCAGGAAATCATGACATAGGCTCGTTCGAATCGATCAGTTTCGTATCCATCAGAGTGACACGGCCTCACTCCATTCGTATCCATCCGGCATTGGACTCCTCGCATCGATCCAGAAGCGTTAGCATCACACCGATGTAGCTCGTATCCATCGCGGTTGAAACACTTTGTATCGATCAGGGGTGGACCCATCGATCACAAAGGCTCAGTTCGTATCCATGTGGTTCGTGGTTATTCGAATCGATATAGTACAGGTCCTTGTTCGTATCCATTATACTCGAGCAAAGTCACTTCGTGTCGATGATAGCTGCAGCAATCGATACGCAGTACCCCACTAACAATCGATGCGAGCAAGGACTATGATGAATCGATAACTGATTCGAATAAGGGCCAAACAAATGGATGCGATTGAACGGTTGATACGAGCGAAACATCGGCGTTAGATGCAAATAACTCGGTCAAACTCGGCACACAAAGTGGATCGATCCAGGAAACTCGCTCCACATCATTCCACGTCACTACATGCTCACGTCCCCTGATCGATTCGAACGTATCGATGCGAATTGATCGATCCGAAGCACACGGCCTGCCAAAACATCACAACTCGTATCGATCATATCTCCTAAACCATTGATCCAAATGCAACGAAATTTTCATAGTAGCTTACATACAAGGTAAAGAACTATCCTGCCAAGTTTCAGCTTGATTGGATCATTTTTTGATGGATATGAAATTGTTTCGTATCGATCACAGATCGAGTCGAAACTTGGTGGGGTTGGTCGCATGGGCCCACTCACGTGCCAGAAGAAGTCTTCCAAAGTTTGAGCGCGATATCAGCCTCCTACGCCTATAAATAGCCTCCTGAAGCCTACAGAAAGGGGATCCTTTGGCTATTCAACGTCCAGACTCTGCCGGATTCAATTCTACACATTACTATCGCTGTTGTACTCAAATTACTTCATTGTGATCGCTGTAATCATATGTAACCAGCAAGGATAATCAATAAAAGATAAAAATTTAAAGTGGAGTAGGCCGGAGATAGCCGAACCACTATAAATCTCGTGTCTTTGTTTGTTATTACTGGATTGTTGTTTGTCGTTTGCTTAGATCTGGGATTTGTGCTTGAATATTGCTGATTTGTGTTCATACACTGGTGCTTTCACGGTATTTGGGGTTTGTGACCATTTTTGGTGCAAACAGCAGTTATATGAGATTGGTTTGGATTATTGCAAGTTGGATATATAAATTTATGATCCTATAATGTGTTTGATTGGATGATTCTTCAACCATTCCGCTATATCTATTTAATAAATTTATAAATCTTCGCCATAATGAGTTGTCATATAAGAAGGAAGTATCAAACAATTGTGTTTCTTGATACCGTGTAATAGGTACAGTTTCTTTCATTGATAGTGTGGAATGATGTGTTTCTAAAATATTATCATATTTGATTCTCACAACAAAAATTTCTATCACTTTCATTCTAACCATAAACGTAGAATTCATATCATCATCTTCCACATCAATAGCGGATGAACCATGATCTCCAACTCATTTCGCTACTATTTTTAAATCAAATTTGAGAATTGATTTTTTTGTCACTTCAAATGCGTGTTGGTTAAACTCTCTAAAACTATAATATTTTCTAATTTCGATTCTTTCGGTTTACCACCAATATATCTAGGTTTATCGTTTCTACCAACCAACAATTCTCCATCATAGTAAAATATAATTAGAACCGTTGACACTATTTACAAAGAAATAAAAATACTAAATTCAAAATCTTGATTTGTGAAAAACCTTAAATTCAAATTTCATAATTAATATATTGATTTGAGAAGCAGACTATGTTTTATTAGAGAATTTTGAACCAAAAATACTTTTATTTTAATGAAATATTTGTTTTTTGATAACAAATTTTGAAGAGTAGCAAAAATTGGAGGGGAAATAAGTTGGGTTTTGTGAAATGTAAAAGGAGAGGATGAGAATGGAAAAGAGATTGTGTTGTCTGGTTTATTTAGGCCTGAAATAGTATTTGCGCAATTGATAAATGGGCAAATATAATAATATAGCTTGCGCAATTATGGATTGCGCAAGATATAAAAATAGCTTGTGAAATGCATAACAGTGCAAGTCGTATGAAAGAAGTTTATTTCTGCAATTAGTTTTGGGTGATGTCTATTCATGCAATATGTTTACTTTAGGGGCCTATGTCAAAATTCTGTCCTAAATTCTATCTTCATCCTAAAAAAGTAACTAAAACTCTAGAAAATGTTTTTCCGCACTTAACCAAAATCTTCAATCTTGCACAAATTTGAAGATTGTTGTGTTAATCTTTGAGAGCCAACGACAAGCAAAGATTGCATCATAGTTATACAGAATTTTGCTTTCAAGGCACTGATCGGTCCATGGCATAATCTTCCTCTTTTAACTCTTTGTTGTTTCTATTCCAACTATAGATATAGCAATTCTTTTGCATACATATATTTTATACAGATTACTTCATTTATCACTGATTATACCACTTTTGAGGCAGTGTACAAAATTTCCACTTTAGAAACACTGTCGCTTCAAGGATGTTTTTCACTCCATGAATCTCTTTCATTTATCTCTCAGGGAATAATATTGTACGTGTGCTCACTGCTTGCAAGGACCAACTTGATACTATGATCCAATAAGTTGACCACGCTTTAAATGTGGCGTATTAGAGATTCCTTAGCTAGTATATTTTAAATTCTCTCTCTAAAAAAGATTATCATTGAGTCATTTACTGTCGGTAAATGTGATTCGATTACTTTTGTTATATCTACAAACACATCTACGGTAGATGAAAGACTCAAAATGAAACTTGGGTAAAGTACAATGGTCATACAACTTCTATTAAATAACAGTAAAGCAGAAGAATTTATGATTTTCTCATTGCTTCTCGAAGTTTTTACTCTTCTTCTTAACTCTCTCTAGATATTTTATTTTCAAATTCTTTGATTTATCACATCACTCTTAATTTACCAATTCTCTTCCATCATTTTATATTTTGGCACGAACCTTCTAAATTCTAACAATTATACAATTATTTTCTTGTAATTTATCAGTTACATCCTAATATTTCATATTTAGATCCATACATTTAGGTTAATTGTATAATCCAAAATTTGAGCTATTTAAATAAATTCAGTTAACTAATATTCATTAATATTTCTTATAAATATTAAAGAATAACAATCTAAATATATATATATACCGCTTTAGGTAACAATCAAAATGTTAAAATCAATTTTTCATTCAACTATAAAGATATATAAATCACATAAAAAATAATAAAAAATAATAATTTGAAGTTTATTTGTCCCAATAAATTTATCATATATTTCACTGTAAATTCTACTTTTAACTTCAAGTATCTACATTTAAAATTACCATAATTATTTTCAAAACTTATTTTACTTACTCATAATATTTTACATTTCATTCTATATATTTCAACTAATTAAGCAATCTTAAATTTAAACTAATTAGATAAATCCAAGTAACTAATATTTGTTAATTTGTTTACTAATTTATGAACAAATAAAAAGTTATATATGTACACAATATTCATATTACAAAAATTAATAAAAAGTAAAGATGCATAAGTCGCATAACTTAAAGTATATATACAAACAATAATAACAAATTCAACTTTCATTTTATCTCAATAAATTTATCGTACGATGCAAAATTATGCTTTTTTAATAGCTATATTTTAAATTTTCTATAAAAATCTACAAAACACTCTCAACTCCCCGATAATATTTTGCATTTATGTTAATATAATAGAATAAACTACGTAATCTTAAAACTTTTTAGATAAATGCAGTAAACTATGATTCATTGATTCGTCTCATAAATCATAAAAATATGGAAATTTTAATATTTATACCATATTTATATTAACAAAAAGGGTTAAAAAATTCATTTAAATTTATAGATACTTCAACCACAAAACACAAAAAAAAAATCAAAAATTTATAGTTTATTCATATTAATATATTTATCATGCATTACACTATAGAATTCCTTTTTATCACCAAGTACTTGTATTTTGAAATTTCTATATTTACAAACCTCCTCAATATCACCCAATATTAACATTTAAGTCAATATATTTAAATTAATTATGTATCTTGAATTTAAATTATTTGAATAAATTATATTAATAAACGTTTGTTAATTTATCTAACAAATCCTCAAAGATGACGATTGCAATATGTTACCATTTAATTTCAGTTTCATTTTAAGTTATTCAACAATTTATTTACGTAAGCCAACATATATTTAAATACACTTTATATCCAAATCAGGAAATAACATGTCAATACAAACTAAATGGCATATACATGTCCAAATAACATAATAGCGGGATGGTGATTTATCCTGCTAAATAGATGTCCAAACAATCAAACAATTAACTTATAGCAAAATGAGTATTTATTCTGCTAACACACATGTTCATACAATCAAACAACCAATTTATAGTAGAATGAAGATTTATTCTGCTAATATATGTTCACAATAATCAAATCAATTACATTATAGTAGAAGGTGATTTATTCAGCTATCAAATGTCCACACAATCAAACAGTCGCATCATAACTCATTCAGAGGCATTTGTCTACTTAATAGTACCAACATTTGAATTCCTTGAGTTCAAAACCATCTCTGAAAAATAAGTACCTTTAAAATAAATTGATTCTCAGAGACAAGGGATTTAAAACTTAAAACTTCTTTTTAAAATAACTATACAAGTTAAACCCTAATTTAAAACATAATTAATCTTAATTAAATCTGAACTTAATTTAATTATGAATTAAGAAATAACTAAACCTTTAATAACCAATTAAACAATGATTAACCATTATATAAGTAATTTAAATCTTAATTAATCCTTATTAATTATTAAATAATAACTTAAACCTCCATTAAATTAGTAGTAATTAATCTCATTTAATTAATTAAATAACCTTTAATTAACACTTAATTAATAAATTAAACCTTAAATAAATAATTATTTTAAATTAAAGCCTTAATTAATCAATCATTAAAAATAATTTAACACTTGATTAATTAACCCTATATTTAATTAATAATTTATTAAAATACGTTTTTAATTCATTACATCTTTTATAAAAATCAAATTAATCGCGTCTTCTCCTACCGATTAGATTGGGCCGCTCCTCCTTTATCCCGTCCATTTTCCTCCCTCACTCATCATTCGCTGTCTTTCCATCGCTCATGGCCAAGCCTCATAAGCCTCGTCTTTTTGTTAGCCCTTCTCAGTCCACATCTACCACCAGATCTGGAAGATCGTTCTCAACTCCGTTAGCTTCGTCGCCTGGTGCAGTGGATCCTCTTTCTCGTCTTCGTGAATATGCAACCGTTCCAGTTTCTACGGATCTCTCTGAATATGAAGACTGCGCCCCAGTCTTTGCTTTAGCTTTGATTATTAACCCCATTGCTATTTTTTGAACGAAATGGATTATCCCCTTCTTCTAACGTCCCGCCCGCCCTGTCAAGCAGTTCTAGGTAGGTCTCCTATATTTAGTATGCTGGAATCTGCTTCTGTTCAAATGTCCGAAGTTCCTAATGCGTTGCTAGTTAATTCATTAGATGGTGATAGTGCAGTGTGTGTTGTTAGTAATACTGCTGTTGATGGTACTATTCCCGCTGGTGGTTGTGAACGTGATCGTTGTGGAAATTCGTACCAAGTTGTAAGCCCTATAGGTGTTTGTGATTTTGCTCCTATGAGTGCTCCTTTGAGTGCGGCGTCACTACTCCCTGTAACTTGCAATTTCTGATTCTCGTGCCTTTCTTGAGCCAACTCTTCTGCCTCAGTGATCCATCTAGTCGTCACTGTTCTCCTCATTGCCAAGAAACGCGGGTTGCTATACTCCTATATTTTTGAAACAACTGAAATCGATGGTGCAATGATTCCACCTTCTGAATTCCTTTTGGAGGGTGTTAATTTTTGGAAAGATCATTTGGTTGGGTTCTTCCTCAATTCGAAAACTTCTTATGTGGATGTTTGTAATCACGGTCATTCTGTTTGGAGACTTAGAGGTGGCATACGCGTTAACTATGTAGATGGGATGTTCTATTTCAAATTCACTATTACGGAAGAGGGGCCATGGGTTCTAGAGGCGGATCCACCCATTATTAATGGCAAACCTTTCATCATTACAGTTTGGAGCCCAACGGTTGACTGAGCAAGAAATCAGGTTTTGTCTACCCCTGTTTGGACTCATTTTATTCATATACCTTCTGTTCTTTAGCCTTTGATTAGACTTGATTGGCTTGCTAGCCTCATTGGCAAACTCAAATGCTTTGATGCAAATACGGTTGCAAAAAAAGTCTAGTTTTCACCAAGGCATTGATTGAAATTACTCCGAATAAACTTCTTCCGTCTCAGTTGAAGGTACGATTAGCAGATGGTCATGATGCTCTTATTGATGTTAGCTACAGCTGGAAACCTAATATTTGTTTGACATGCCACTCCTTGGGTCACACTTCTTCGGATTTCAAGCCTCTTCTTGAGGATCCAGTCCTATGAAGGAACCGCTAACTCGCCCTCCCATTAGGAAATGGGTCCCCAAGTCTACGTCAGTATTTCTACTCTGATCGATGTTGCGGCTGTTGTTGTACCTCCACCTTCTACTATGGGGGAGACCATTGCTTGGCCAGCCATTGTGTGGAGCAGTAGGGAGAGATCTTGGGTACATGTGAAATCAGAAATGCGATATTGTCCATTGTCGGTGAGTTATCACATGTTTGTTGGGGAAGAGGGTGAGAGTAGGCGTTTATATTATCATGTAGAATGGGATGCTCTTATTCTTTCATCTGATGGCAAGGCTGGGGATGTCAATCGCATTGTTTTGTCTCTCTTCTAATTTGTATGTCTAGTGATCTGGACACTAAAACCCAGCTTTGTAGCAGATAGACAATCTATCTATCTCTTGTATCTCTTGTTTTTATTATTTGTTATAATAAAAAATGGTAGGGGCCCATTGAACCTCGTCGGCCTTGGCAAAAATAATTATTATTAAAATTAATCTTTTTAAGAAGATAATTAATTAGAAACTAAACCTCATTAATTAAGTTAAATAAACCTTGTTTAATACTTAATTATTTATTAATTATCAAAACTTAGTTAATTAATAATTAATTATTAAAACTTGATTAACTTTCTAAAACATCATTATTAAGTTTATAAAACATTTTCAAAACTCCTTTAAGAATAAAAACTAAATTTTCAAAAATTTGATTTTTTTTTAATCGAAACTGTGTCCATAAGGACTATCGCTACGGATGTAGTAATTTGAGTTTTGTTTTTCCAAGTCACTAACTTTCTAATTCTCCACTTCTAGCTTTGTTTCATTTTAAACCATAAGAAAAAGGTTAGAGGCTAAAACAAAGTTTAACTTTAAAGTTTTAAAAATTTAATACTTTAAAACCATTTCCTTCCAAAGAATTCAATTCTCCTTTTAACATCTCAATGTTAAATTATAAATATACCTTATCCAACCAAGTTCGTATTCATATCATATTCAAACTTACAACCAACATCAAATCCAAAGTTTGTAAACGATGTTATAACCAAAGTTTACAAATTTATAACAATACTAAGGTGGACTTCAATTCAAGTCCACTTTTTCCATCTCGAATCATTCATATCCAGAAATAACCAAATATATAACAACTAAACATATTTCACACATATCATAAAGTAATTTACGCAACATATATCAAGTTAAAAATTTTGAAATTAAAACTAACGTTTACCATTAAAAGCATGGAAATCACAAAAATCAACTGGAAAATATGACATTTTCTCACTGATATTTGATCATGTCACTCTCGTAATTTGGACAAGTCATAAAATAAAAGTTTTAGGAAATTCTTTTCACTTCAATTTAAAAAAGGAATCACTTAATTTGGATCATTTTTTAGGGAGATATGATCAAAATAAGAAGAGGCATTTTCGGACTTGAAAATCTGGATTCAAAAATGCTCTGTAAGGAAATGTGATTTAGATATGGTTAAGCTCAAAATTTGAAGAAGTGGTACACGTGAATTATAGTCACTGGAATTTTACACGGTTTCAGAAAAAGAAAATCTCTATTTGTGTTAGATATGAGAAAGATATTTTAGAAGGAAGAGAAGGCAAAAATGAAGAAATGAAAATGATATTTATAAGCAAGAAAGAAATTAAAGGGAAATTTATAATCAAGAAACAAACCAAATTACCTTAATACCCATGGTTCTTTACCCTCCACCTTCTCTTGCCATATCACCATGTCACCTCACCTTTATGTACCTCAGTCCACAAGCTTGTCCCTCCTTCCCTCTGCTTCGCCAACATGTTTTTAATGCCAAACGTACTAATGTTGCACCTAATATACTTATATCTCCCTATGGCATCTTTTATTATAAAATTACATAATAAGTCACATCTAAGTGTGTACACACACACACGCTAAGTATATACATGTACATATATCCATAATATACCCTAATTTATTATATTTGTATGTATATAATATACAGTAGAGTTTATAATGTTTTCGCTAATTTTTAGCAGACGAAAAATCGAAAAATGAATTTCAGTCACATTTTCAATTTTTCTTTGAACTATATTTTTTGTAAACAAATTTGAATACTATTTCGCCATCGCTGTTTATTATTTTAAAGATTTTTATTTTCATTATAAAATCTATTATTTAAATATTTAAAATGAATTAAATGTTCAAATCAAAGCGGTGAAATTCCGGATCATTACAAGGAGTCATGTATAGTATCCTTTTTGACACACACATGCACATACATAAACATACATACATATGTATGCGTGCATCCACACGCGCACACACATACACACCCAACTTCTAAAGCGTTATGTCAGTTAAATGCAATTAATAAAAACGAGTCTATAATATAAGTAAATATTCCTCGCAAAGTAACGCTAGTTTACGATGTATACAAACAATAATGTGTGATATAAATAAGTATCACTTTGCAATATAAATAAGCGTCATATTGCAAATTTGCAATACGGGTAAATGTCAGTTTGTGATACAAGTAAATGTCAACTTGTTATCTTAATAAATGTCAGGTTATGGTATAAATAAATGTTTACTATTAGTTTGTGCAATAAAAATAAGATATAGTAATATCAAGTTACTTCTTTACGAAAAACACATAGTTAGATTACAACATACATAAATCAGTAAACGGTATATACAGTTTTGCAATTTAAATAAATATAATGTAACATCTTTTCGGTGTTGAACAACTTCGAAAAGAGTGATTTATTATCGGTTTGTAATATAAGTAAATGTAAAATGTCAATCTGCCAAAAAAGCTTTATACTATTTTTTAAGTAGTGTTACATGTAAAATTACAGTATATATCAAACAACAACTACTACTAAGCCATTATTTCCAAACAAGTTGGGTTCAACTAGAGATAGAACCCAAAACTAAATGGCAAAGTCAATTTAAAAGTAATAATAACAACAACAGATTTAATAATAATAAGTAATATAATTAAACAAATAATAATAATGAATGAATGAAACTATAAATAAAAAAATAAAAATAGATAAAGAAATTAAAAAACCATGATAGTAATAATAATAATGATAGTAATAATGGTACTTGTAGTAATAGGACCGAAAACCAAACACTACGTCTTAGGTTCTTATTCACTTTTCCTATAATCTAAAACTTATAACACTACCTTTAAATCAACCCTAAGTAAAAAAAACATAGCTCATGGTTTTGGTACGTGGATCGCTAACTTTTACATGCTTCTATCCGGCATCACCTTTTCGGATATATTTCAATATCTCAAGTCCATTTTTACTACTTCCTCCCATGTCAACCTTGTCGACTTCTACATCTCTTTAAGCATTTGATACGGCCTATAATTCCAACATGAACAGGTGCCTCGGGAGTCCTCCGTTGGATATGTCCAAACCATTTTAAGCGGTATTGGATTAGTTTCTCTTCAATTGGTGTTACTTCAAGTTTGTCATATATGTTACCATTCGTATTTGGTCTCATCTTGTACAACCATAGCTCCATCACAACATACACATCTCTGCCAAACTTATCTTCTAGACATGTTATCTTTTAGTAAGCCAACATGCAGCACTATACAACATCGCATGCTTGATTGTCATTTTATAGAACTTTAAGCTTTTGTGGGGCTTTCCTATCATAGAAAATGCCAAACGCCGGTCGTATTTTCACTCATTCCGCTCGAGTTCTAAAACTAATATCTTCATCAATCTCACCATCATATTGCAACATTGACCTTAAACTTCAAAAAGATTCCTTGTGCGCTACTTGTCCGACCAAATGACATCTCCATCCTTTGAATTGACACCGTTGAGCTCGCACTACATATACTCTGTTTTAGTTCGGCTAAGCCTAAAACCATTTGATTCTAAAGTCTGCCTCCATAACTCCAGTTGTTTATCAACCTCTATCATACTTTCGTCAATCAGCACAACATCGTCATCAAATAGCATACACCAAGAAGTATCACCTTATGTGCAACTCGTAACCTCATCCATCACTAGGAAAAAATGTAGGGGCTCAAATCTGACCCTTGATGTAATTCTATATTAATGAGAAGTCACTTGTTTCATCATCACATACTCTGACACCAGTCACAACATCATCGTACATTTCCTCGATAAGGATAATGTACTTTATTGAGACTCTCTTCCTTTCCACAGCCCACCATATAACCTTTCTCAGTACTTTGTCATAAGCTTTATTCAAATCGATAAATACAATGTGTAATCCTTTTCTCTCTCTAAATCTCTACATAAGTTTTCTTATCAGGAAAATCATATATGTGGCCGACCTCTCAAGCATGAAACCAAATTGGTTTTTTGATACGCTTGTCATCATTCTTAATCGATATTCAATGACACTCTCTCAAAGCTTTATTATATGAATCATAAGCTTAATTTCTCTATAGTTTGTTCAACTTTGAATTTCTCCTTTATTCTTGAAGATTGAAAGTAATATGCTTTTCCTCCACTCATCTAACATCTTATTTGATTTGAAAATATTATTGAACAACTTAGTTAGCCAGACCATCTCTACATCTTCTAGGCATCTCCACACCTCATTGGGATGTCATCAAGTTTCAATGTCTTGCTTGTTTTCATCTGTTTTAGCTCCTTCTTTACCTCGGACTCTTGAATTCTTCGAATAAAATGCCTGCTGGGGTCATCAAAAGAGTCATCCAGCTCGTTTTTAGTACTATCACCTTTTCATTGAATAACTTATCGAAGTATTCACTCTATCTATTTTTTATCTCACCGTCCTTCACCAAAAAACTATTATTCTCATCCTTGATGCATTTAACATGGTTGAGTCTCTCGTCTTTCTCTCACGGAGCTTTGCTAACCCTTGGACGTTTCCTTACCCTTCTTCATACTTAGCTTTTGATATTAAATCATCATACGTCCGACCCCTTACTTCACTCACCGCTATCTTTGCGTTCTAATTTGCCGCTTTGTACTTTTACATGTTGTCCTCGCTCCTATGATAATGTAAGCATTTGTAGCATTCATTCTTCTCTTTCATAGCCTTTTGCACATCACCATTCCACTACCACAAATCTTTAGGTTTGTGTATATGTTTGTTTGTTACCAAAACACCTCAGTAGTCACTTTTTGAATAAGCATTTTCATCAGATCCCACATGCCATTTGCTTTTCCTACCATATTACATGCCCCTTCTTCCATCGCTCTATCCTTAAACGCCCGTGAGGCGTCGTTTTTGAGCTTCCATCATTTCTTCCTACTAATCTTGGCTCTTTTATCCTGTCGAATATGTATCCAAAGACGAAACTAGGATATCAAAAGTTGATGTTGTGAGACGATATATTTTCCATGTATGACTTCACAATCTACACAAACTCGTTTCTCATCTCTTCTTGTAAGGACAAAATCAATCTGGTTAGATTGTTGAGCACTATTGAAAATAACTAAATGCAATTGTCCCTTTCTAAAATGTATTAGCTATCATGAGATTATAAGTAATAGCGAAATTCAATATTTCTTCCCCTTCTTGGTTTCTATCGTCGTATTCAAAACCATCATGCACTTTCTCAAACCCCTCACTAGTTGTACCAATATGGCCGTTGAAATCTCTTCATACAAAAAGTTTCTCGCTACTGGACATATCTTTAACCATAACATCTAGATCTTTTCAGAAATTCCTCTTGGCGGTTTCACATAAGCTTACTTGTGAGGCATAGGAACTAATGACGTTCAAAACTATATCACCAACTACCAGCTTGACTAGGATCATGTCCCCTTGTCTTCTAATGTCGACCACTCCGTTTTTAAGGTTCTTGTCAATTAAGATGTCTATTCTGTCTTTGTTACGTTCTTTTCTCGTATACCATAACTTGAAGCATGTGTTCTCCATCTCCTTCGCCTGCTGACCCGTCCATTTGGTCTCCTAAATGCATAAGAAATTTACACGTATTGTAGTCATAGTATCAACCATCTCTCTTAACTTTCTTGTTAAGGACCCTATATTCTAAGTACCTAACCGAATCCTACTTTCATCGACTAACTTTTTTACCCCTCGCACCCGCCGAGTAAAATACGAAGGCCCTTGCTCCTTTATTGCTACATCGGGACATCGTCGACGTAGCGCGCCACTGAGGGAGTGATGGTTCAGCCCTTGCATGTTTATCACCATACCCCAGCCTCTATATGGCGCGCCACTAAAGGAGTGGCGACCCAACCCTTGCTTATTTATCACCATACCTGAGTCTTGATAAACAAACTAAATTACAATAATCAATTTACGGTGTAAATAGAAACTGTACACCATCTCTCTGTAGTAATGTCAAGCTAATTCTTCAGAAAAATAAATAAAACTGTTAGTTCAGGCTACATGAAAGTTGGGAACTATTATTTGATGATGAAATTTTTTTATATAGATTAGATGTATAAATATTTACTGAGATTTATGTTGTGAAACTAGATATATTATTTATCAATCCTTAAACTATTAAGAGAGATAGAGTAAACACAATTTTTTTACACTATTTCATACATATATCTGAGAAACATTCTTCATTTTCACACTCTATATCTATGATGTTAATCCTTGCATATAGTCGTAACGATAGGTAGTCATGCATGATGTATTAGAACTTGAAGTGAGGTGCACATCCATTATAGTACCGACTTATAACAGCATGTTACAATACAGAACAATTGTTACTCAGGGTGTTTCATTAAGCTTGAATATAGATGCTGTCAGCTAGACAGATTTGTGCAAGGTCGAAATTCTGCATCGCCCTTCTGATATACAGTACATTAGGTCAATAACTTGTGTATATAAATACGGTTGCTAAACCCGTATATGTAAAAAGAAGGAAACCAAATATGAACAAACATTTATAAGATGTAGCCATGTGAGCTTGGTTAGTTCTCCCGTTTGGAAGGCATGCATTTGAACACATGCACACTAAGTACAAGCAAAAGTAGTGGCGATTAATTGTTGATACATCAATGTAACATTGAAACATGTCCTATTTATCACTTGAACTATCACTTGAACTGTATACGTAGTAGTGCAATCTTATAGTGAATTTAGCAAGTTATTACTTATTGATGGTGGCTGTCTAAACATATAATGGAACAGGTTGAAAAAGAAACTGTAGAAGATAGCAAAGCGGTACTCACACCACCATCAGCATTGGGCGGAGGATTGTTGTCTGAGTATCAATCACCCACTATATTTAAGCAAGTTTTAGGACTCTTTAACGGTCTACAGCCTGGATCTGACCTTAGTAGTTTTCAGGTTTGTGTTTTATTTTTATTTTATTTATTTTGCAAAAGGATGAAAAATTAGTTTTGTATTACTATGCAGCTTCCACCAGTTTTTAACATGCCAAAGTCACAACTCCAATGCTATGGAGAGTCTGTTTGTTGCATTGGAGTGATTATTTGAAAAAATGTGCTGAAGGAAAAAGCAGTCTCGAAAGATTTGTATCTGTCGTTGCTTGGTGTATTTCTACTACTCGCCCTCTTCTTTCTGGTTTAGCTCCTTATAATCCCATTCTTGGTGAAACACACCATGTTTCTAAAGGGACTCTTAATGTTCTCCTTGAGCAGGTATAACTCATAATCCCGATGAAATTAAATAAAATAAATTTGAAAGAATTAAGGTTTGGCGACATCCTCAAATCCTGCATCTTATTTGCACGTTATATTTGTATATTGAATTCATGTAATCAATGATTACAAGTAATATTGACTGTAAAATTTGGTCTCTTAATTATTGCCATGTCAACATCTTATTTATTAAACCAATCCAATAAATCACCTTTTAGGAACCCTTGTTTTAAAAAACCCACTTTGATACTCGCCTCGAGGAGTGCCTCAAGGCAATGAAAGATAAAACACCTTGAGACTCTCTCAAAAGGGACCTTTTATCTCAGGGGCTTACACCTCAACAACTTAAGGCATATGAAGCATGCAAAACGTACGTCTCTCACGCCTCAAATGGTTGAGGCATGCGACTCAAATTTTTTTTCATCTTCAATTGTAAATATTGAAATTAACGTAAGTTATTAAACTTCAATTATATAACGACAAGCAAAAAAAAAAAGTGTAAGAAAAATGGAAGTTAATGTGTTTTTTATTTTCTACTTTCAATACCAACAAGATTAAGCTAGGATTGTTTTTTGAAACAATGATCGAGAGCTACATAACTGTTTCCTCAATTGCTATTTAAATAAAATTTCTGAATTGTCATCACCGAACCTGAATAAATTTTGGGATCGATTTAAATAGATAAAAGAAAAAAATAAATAAAATAATAACTTACATGGTTTTCTACCGCTTGTAGTAGAATCGATTCCACTAGAATTGATCAAATATTATTTTATTTTTTTTAAAATAAAAAATCGAAGACAGACAGAGGGAGGAAAGAAAAATAAAATACATACCATTGTGTCACTGAAAACTGATTCATTTACTTATATACGGTTATGATACACATAAGACACTAAGTTGTACTCTGATACTATGGAACTTCAAGGCAACAATAGGCTTATGTTTTATATGTTTTGAAACAGGAAATACGTGAAACTGAATCTGCAGTTGTATGGAGTGAAGTCAGCAAGGCCATCTTGAAAGGAGACTGGAAAAAAGCAAGAGAAGCAAAGTGTAGTATAGAGGAGAATGAAAGAAAGCTCAGAAGAGAGAGAAAAACGAATGGCCTTTGGAAAATTTAGTTCCTCCAGCTCCAATTATAGTTTCTCCATGAAAACAGAACATGATTCACAAGGCCTTCTTTTATGTGAAGATTTGAAGGGAACCATATATTTGGAGCAAATAAATATTTAATAGGTGGTCAACTGCATCACAATGAACATTTAATGGGTGAAAACATGTTATTTCCCCCTTACTAAGCAAAACATATATTTGTACATTTCATAGAATACAAATTATAAAATTATAGTGGACGATATATACGAACTTCTTTTCTCATTTTGAATAGTCTTGAAATGTTACTAGTGGTGGTAATAGGACCGGATTGGACCGGACATTTGTGTGTTTGTGTTATGTTTTATTATAGATTTTAGACCCGAAAAAACTTAGGCACAAACACTTTTTATATCAGTCAAAGAACAAATGAACAATGTACGACTAATGAAAAGTTCATGGAACAATTCGTATATATTTTTTTATATCATAATTCGTGTTTAAATGAGAATTAGACAAACATGGATGGAAGTTTTTCACTTCGAACCGAGTTGAATAACAAACTTTCACGCATAAATAACATCCTAGATGCTAGGGATGCAGTTAGAATGCAGTTATAGATTTGGATCATTTTAATTAGCTTCTAAGCATGCACAAATGATAAAATCTAACGAGAGGTTCAATTCATCTATCCTCAAACACATATACCCTCCATATTCGTACAATCTGAATCGTTCGTTGTTCGTTAATTAATTAAATTAATCATGTAGGTTAACAGAATAAAGCGTTGTGATTGTGTGGGGTCTGTAGTACGTGGTGTTTAGGGACTCCGCATTTTTAATAAGCTAGTTTGACCTAACTTTAACCTATCCAGATTCTTAAAACATAGGCTAAACTCACACTAGTAAATCTTAAATGCAAGAATAAAGAGACAAAGCAAATGCTACGTGTAGGATCCTGGCCATCCTATATACGCACTGAAGTTTTCAAGGAATAAAGTTCTCTGTTCCGTGTGTCCGTTCATATATCAACCATTGATTTATTGATTTGTGCATGATCAAATTAAACTATACTAAAATGAGACTCGATCATTCGTATATCAACTACTGATTGTGCATGATCGTTGATTATAAAAGCATTTAATTTGTATTAAGGTGATTTTTGTAAAGAAATTTGATCGTTTTGTAAGGAAATTTATGTGGTACATTAATGGACCGTTTCCTTCCTCATTATGTGGTACATTAATGGACCGTTTCTTTTCTCAAACGTTTCCTTTCTCATTATGTGGTCAATAGAATCTAAAAGGTTTTTCCTATTAATATGCTAAATAAATAAAACGGTTACAATCTAGAGTGTTAATTTCTCTTATCTTGATCTTGATGGACGATCAAGATTAAGTCTACAAATCTGAAAATTTGGTCCTCTCTCTACCTATAAGTATTAACCTTTGCCCATCACAAAGGATATACAGAAAACACATAAAGAAACATATAGGAAAAGAGAGAGAAACCATTTTCTTTCTCAATTGAAACAGTATTCGACAACATCCATTGCTGATTCGTATACAATATGTCTGGAGGTATGTTTTATTAATTCTTTACATATGTGATAATCATGTAATTCTAGATCTTAGGGTTTATGTTATTCGCAATATATAGATTACATGTGGTATCAGAGCAAGATTTTAGAATTCATGATTATCTATCAATATTGTTCTATTTATTGTATTCTGGATCTGGAAAGTTTATATTTCCGCAAAAGTTGATTTTTTTCTACTTTAATATTTGACCTACTGTATAATATGGAACAACTTATTGTATGCAAATACTTTTCAGAAAGTATACATATTGAAAACAATTGTTTTCTAGTTTGACATTAAATTCATGACCTAGAACTTGCAAGATAATTGTCTATATATGATTTGCAAAATAATTATTTATATGTTAAATTCATGTATGGAATTTACTTGGAGTTACTGGACATTAATTATCCTTGCTGTGAATTACTTGAAAGAATGACAAATGTTTATGCAAAAAAAAAACATTAATGTTTATCTCTTGTTTTATTTTACGCTTCCATGCTTAAATTCCTTGTTTCCTCTGGTCTGTTGAATACAGTCCCGTCCACAGGCAGCTGCTGCTTGCACAATAACGCATGAAACATTAATGTTTATCATTCTTTCATGAGCATGGTTCTATTGCCTACCCACAGGAGGCGCGAAACCTAACCTCTTATTATGACATGTGTTTTATTCTAATAAAGAAGCCTACATTTCTTTTATACCTGCAGTTGCAATGCCCTCAAACCTTAATTCGTACGCTATGTCTATCGTCAAACTCAATGGAACCAACTACTCAGAATGGAAGGAGCAAGTTGAATTTTCTTTAGGCGTACTTGAACTGGACATGACTCTCCTTAAGGAAAAGCCAGCCCCACTTACTGACACAAGTACGCCTGAGGAAAACAAACTCCATAATGATTGGGAACGATCTAATAGGCTCAGCATGATGTTTATGCGAATGGTGATTGATACCAACATCAAAACCTCCCTATCCCAAACTGAAAGCGCAAAATAATATTTGCAATCCATTGAAAATCGGTTCAAGACTGCAGACAAATCCCTTGCTGGGAAACTTATGGCAGATCTTGTAACCATGAAATTTGATGGTTCTCGCTCAATGAGCGCTCATGTCATTGAAATGATTAACCTTGCTGCCAAACTTAAGAACTTGGGATTGGTTATGGACGATGCTTTTCTCGTCCAATTCATTTTCACTAGCTTACCTCCTCAGTATGAACCATTCAAAATTCATTACAACACTATTACGGAAAAGTGGAGTCTGAATGAATTGACTAACAAACTGGTTCAAGAGGAGTCTAGGCAAGGCTCGCAAGGCATTAAAGTTGCTTATTTCACTCAAGAGGTTGGAAAACAAGCTGACAAAAAGAACAAATCAAAGCATAAAAGAGCACCACCCAAATATGATGACGCCACTCAACCATCCAAGAAGAAAAAGAAGGATGATGTCTGCAAATTCTGCAAGAAACCTGGACACTTCCGGGCAGATTGCATTAAGCGCAAAGCATGGTTCGAAAAGAAAGGTAATCCAATGGGTTTCGTAAGTCATTTCGAATCAAATCCTACTAATGTACCTTCTTCTACTTGGTGGATTGATACTGCTGCTAACGTTCATGTTTCGAATTCTATGCAGGCATTCATTACGATCCAAACCACAAACCCAAGTGAGAATTTCATTTTAATGGGGAATAAAGATAAAGCTCCAGTTGAAGCTATTAGAACTTTTCGTCTTATTTTAGATAGCGGTTATCAGTTAGATTTATGTCAAACTCTTTATGTTCCGTCTATTTCCCGTAATTTGATTTCTGTAAGTGTACTTGATAAATTTGGATATTTTTTGAAGTTGAAAATGGAAATTTTAGTTTATTTAAAAATTCTAGTCTTATTGGTTCTGGAATATTAATTGATGGACTTTATAAACTTCATCTTAAACAAAATGCTAAAATCCAACTCACCCTGCATGGAAAAGAAAATAAAAGAAAGTCATCCAATAATGATTCTTACTTCTTGTGGCATAAAAAACTGGGTCATATATCCAGTGAAAGAATCAAAAGGTTAGTGAAAGATGGTGTCCTACCGGATCTAGACTTCGCTAACATTACATCATGTGTTGATTGTATTAAAGGAAAAACAACAAAAAACACAAAGAAAGGAGCCACAAGAAGTACACAACTTCTTGAAATAATACATACAGATATTTGTGGACCTTTTGATGTTCCAACTTTTGCTGGAGAGAAATATTTCATCACTTTTATCGATGATTTTTCACGTTATTGCTTTCTTTATCTGTTGCATGAAAAATCTCAGTCAGTGGACGCTGTACAAGTGTTCATTACTGAAGTTGAAAGGCAATTAGAAAGAAAAGTGAAAATCATTAGGTCAGATAGGGGTGGTGAATTCTTTGGAAGGTATGATGAAACGGGACAACATCTTGAACCTTTTGCTAGACTTCTTCAAAAACTTGGATTTGTTGCACAATACACAACGCCTGGATCTCCATGGCAGAATGGTGTAGCTGAAAGGCGAAATCGTACATACATGGAAATGGTTAGATCCATGATGAGTCATGCAAATTTACCTATATCATTATGGATGGATGCATTACGAACAGCTGTCTACATCTTAAATAGAGTTCCAAGTAAGGCCGTTCCAAAGACTCCTTTTGAACTTTGGAAAGGATGGAAACCTAGTTTAAGACATCTCCAAATTTGGGGTTGCCCAGCTGAAGCTAGACTGTACAATCCAAATGAAAAGAAATTGGACTTTAAGACAGTCAGTGGTTACTTTATAGGTTACCCAGAAAAATCTAAAGGATATAGATTTTATTGTCCTAACCATAGTACAAGAATTGTTAAAACCGAAAATGCCAAATTCTATGAGAATGGTGGAATCAGTGGGAGTACAAAACAACAAGAAGTGGTCATTAATGAAATAAGGGTACCCACTATCTTACCCTCTATTTCGAAAGATATTGGGAATCATCACATTGTTGAACATGTTCACAATGAGGAAAACCCAATAAATAATCAACAACTCCATAATGAAATTATCACCAATCATAATGTTGATGAAGTACCACAGAAACTAACATTAAGAAGATCTCAAAGACAAAGAAGATCAGCTATTCCTGATGATTACATGCTTTATCTAATAGAATCTGAAGGAACTACGGACCCAATTTCTTATTCACAAGCCATTAAGGATGTTAATTCTATTAAATGGATTGATGCCATGAAAGATGAACTGAAATCTGTGGATAATAATCAAGTTTGGGAAATCGTTCAGTTACCGCAAGGACATAAAGCAGTCGGTTGTAAGTGGGTTTTCAAGACCAAACGTGACTGCAATGGTAAAATTGAACGATATAAAGCTAGACTTGTTTTCAAAGGTTTTAATCAGAAAGAAGGCATTGACTATAATGAAACTTTTGCTTCTGTTTTCAGGAAAGATTCTCTTAGAATTATCATGACATTAGTAGCTCATTATGATCTCGAGTTATATCAAATGGATGTGAAAACAGCCTTTCCAAATGGAAACTTGGAAGAAGAAGTCTACATGCGTCAACCTGAAGGCTTCATAATTGAAGGACAGGAAGACATGGTCTGCAAACTTAAGAAATCAATATATGGACTGAAACAGGCTTCTAGACAATGGTATCTAAAGTTTCATGAAATCATTACCGCTTTCGATTTCACAGAAAACATAGTTGACCCTTGTATATAACTCAAGTTCAGTGGGAGAAAGTTCATATTTTTGATTCTGTATGTTGATGACATATTATTAGCTAGTAGCGACCTTGGTTTATTACGTGAAACCAAGGATTATCTCTCAACGAACTTTGAAATGAAAGATATGGGTGAGGCATCCTATGTGATAGGAATAGAAATATTCCGTGATAGATCACAAGGAATTCTAGGATCTGCACTCTTGGCTATGTGTACCTCTTATGTGGAGGTGCACTATCATGGAGAAGCCAGAAATCTGAGATGCTTTTCGGATCCACCATGATGGCTGAATACGTAGCATGTTATGAGGCTTCAATTCAAGGAACATGGCTACGTAATTTTGTCTCACAATTTGGCACTTTAAGTTTTATCTCTAAGCCACTAACTGTTTACTGCGACAATGAAGCTGCAACCTTTTTCTCCAAGCATGATAGGATAACCAAAGGTTCCAAACACATGGACCTTAAATACCTACCACTGAAGCAATATGTTAAACTAAAGAAAATTATTGTTAAATCAATAAGTACAGACTTACAAGTGGCAGACATATTCACGAAAGGACTACCTCCAAAGACCTTTTAGAGACATACTGATAGCATGGGTCTTGCAGATAGTTCCTAATTATCTTCTTATTATGCCATTTATTTTGTACTTATTTAGACATAAAAATTATTGAGCTCTTAATAATTTGGACATCTTTTATTTCTGTTTTATAATGTGTACACATTTATATTTAGATAAATGATAACAGAAATAGTCTTTTGCTTCAAGACATTATGTGACCGTTAAGTTATGCTCATCTACGGTCTAGTTATGAAAGTTGTCAATGTCATAGTACATGGAAGTAAGCATGTTGCAAAATAACGTGTACACGTCATGACTTCCATTGACCACTAGATTAGCCAAGACACTTATGATAACCGACTAAAGAAAAATTTAGCATATCATGCGCGCCTTATGACCTTAATACGAAAACATTAATAGATTTTACTATTGACCAAGTGGGAGACTGTAAGGAAATTTGATCGTTTTGTAAGGAAATTTATGTGGTACATTAATGAACCGTTTCCTTCCTCATTATGTGGTACATTAATGGACCGTTTCTTTTCTCAAACGTTTCCTTCCTCATTATGTGGTCAATAGAATCTAAAAGGTTTTTTCTATTAATATGCTAAATAAATAAAACGGTTACAATCTAGAGTGTTAATTTCTCTTATCTTGATCTTGATGGACGATCAAGATTAAGTCTACAAATCTGGAAATTTGGTCCTCTCTTTACCTATAAGTATTAACCTTTGCCCATCACAAAGGATATACAGAAAACACATAAAGAAACATATAGGAAAAGAGAGAGAAACTATTTTCTTTCTCAATTGAAACAGCATTCGACAACATCCATTGCTGATTCGTATACAATATGTCTGGAGGTATGTTTTATTAATTCTTTACATATGTGATAATCATGTAATTCTAGATCTTAGGGTTTATGTTATTCGCAAGATATAGATTACAATTTTACCCATCGAAACACAAAAATAACGATGTCTTTAAACTTCCATGACTCTTATCTTTCTAAAGTTGCTTTGTTTTTCTCTTGCCGTTATGATATAATTTTGACCAAAATTATTGAGAGGTCATTAAAGAGTTTCTAAGCTTTATGTTATGTGTTTTTTTTTCCTGTGAAATGAGAATAATAAAATGAAGAAGAGGAAAATTGGGATATCCATGAGATGCATATTGTAGCAAGTGGAAATTTGGATCCGCCTCTTATTTTCAAAATTGATATATAAAAACTCTTCTAAAAACATGTTTTATATTACACCTCGAAAATAATTTTCGATATTTTTTTCGTTCTTTGTTCAAAAATCAAAATTTCTCATTATATGAACAAAAATACTTTATATCATTGTGACTTTGTTTTGCAAAATTGCTAGTTTGTGCCGTTCAAGAAATTGCAAATATTTGTAATTTATACTGTAAATATGTGCAGTTTGTTACAGTTTAAATTGCAAATATTTACAGTCTAGCTGAAACTAAAAACAACCGTGCTTTGTATAATAGGTTTTTGAGGAAGGACGACCGTGCATTTTGAAACTTAAAGAGAGTTTATAAAAGTTCCCTTGAAATAATCCGGATTTCATAAATATATAGTAGTTAAGATAATTAATCTCATTTAATGCCAATGACCTAAAATGTAGATTTTTGAATATAAAGAATTAGGACTCAAGACCTATTCCATTGTATTTGCAATTTCATTACCATATGGATACATATGAAGTTTATTAAGATCGGACAATGAGACAAAAAAGAAAAGAATAAAGCTGGGACATAACGTTAACTAAATTAGAAAGATCATAACAACTCTGAAGTGCATACTCTTTCCTTCCTTCCTTCCTTATTCTTCTTCGAAAAATAGAGAAAACCTAGTTTTCAAGCGGATTTCAAAAAAATTCTCTATTTCGATCTTTATTATGCCTATGAAGTCTAAATGGGCTTATTAGATTTGATCTAATTACTTTAAATAAAATCCAATTTTGTTTAATATACTGATTAACAATCAATGATTTCAATTATTTGGTATTTTATATATCATATGAGTATACCATAATAAACTTATGTGTGTGATGTGCATGTAAATGTGCATATTTCTACATCCATATTTAATCTATTTTTATTTTAAATAAATGTCATAATTGGATATTTTTACATGTTTAAAATCAAATTTCAAATATGCTTTCAAGTCATCATTCTTATATCAATGTGGGGTTAAATAGTAAATTTGTGCATGAATTAATTTTGGGAATATTTATTTGCATATTTTCTTTTCAATTATAGGAATTTTGATTGAAAATATGAAGGTGTTTGTATGAAGACATACATGCACAAGGAGGGAAAAAAGGAAGGAAGATGGAAATAATTCAAAGCATGCATCATGAAGGACCCTACTTATCCACTTACCATAATCTACAATCAGAAACTAATAAACAAGTTAGTGGAGGTTAAAGCTTTGTGCATACTTAATGATAAATTAATTAAAGACTAATGATAACTTGATGGTCACACTTCCTAAATGGTATTTTGCAAAGCCCCATAAAATATGGATTAGGGTTTTATGCATGTATAAATAACTCTCTTATGTTCATGTAAATGTCTTCTTCTCTTTTATTTACTTGGGAAATTAGAATGCAAGTGTAGCTTGAAATCAAATGAGAAATAAACTGGCTCCCTAAGGCTCTTTCTTTTTCTACATGTTCTTTTATCTGTGTTCATTTTATTTACATGATTTCTTCATCCTAATGTTAGTAAATTGGCTTCCTCTTCTATGCACTTAGTTTATTTTTATTTTTATGCAAGTAGTTTAGTTCTAATTTCTTTCATTTTCTTTAGCTCTTACTTTTTTGTTTGCTTTGGAATGTTGAAATTTGCATATGTTGATTTGATAACACAAATGAGTAGCTAAACCCTCCAATTTAGGGAAATGAAGCTCTCTAATTATGTAAAGTCAACATAATCTGTGATTTATGATCTCTTTTATGCTTCGTGAGAAATGTTGATGTAAATTTATAAAAATGAATTTGATAGCCTATGTTGTATTTACTAATAAGCTATTCTTATTTAAACATAAACAAAATTTACATACTAATTGATTTGATTATGAAATTAAGGTAGAAACAAAATTTGATGATCTATGTTACTAAATACAATATTAAATAGATCATACTTAAAATAGCTTTTGCTTTAACTTCATTTTCATGAGAATTGATAAGTGCTTTTGGTTGTCGTATTATAGTTTGATGGTTTATATTATGTTAATCAATAACATAAATAAATCGTACTTATGATAAATAAATCACTAATTCCACTTAATATAAAAAATAGAGATTATAGATTATTTTTGTGTTGATTTACAAAAATATAAGTGTGGATTTGCCTCTAAATTGTTTTCTAATCACATATTTCCATCACTTTTTGTTCACATTCTTCTTAGCTAATCAAAACTTCAAATACTAATATTGTACGTTCGTACGCTTGCGGTTAATTTTTATTTAAAAAATTTCGGCTATTTTCTAAACCAATAGAGATTTAGTCGTTCGAACTGGTTTTTGGAGCCGTTGTCGGGGAATTTGATTTGATTTTAATTTCTATTTTTCGAATTATTTTGTTTTATTTTTGTGTGTTTTCATTTTGTGTTTATTTGCATTTAAAAAAAAAATCATTGTTGTGTTTGTTGTGTGAATTTTTGTTTTCAATTTGATTTGTTGTGCTTGTTGTTATTCCATTTGCATTTCATTTAAAAAAAAAAAATACGCAACTTCAATTGAAAAAGAAAACAAATATTTATTCCATTCCATATCATTACATTTACAATTTTTAAGTTTCAATTTACAATTTTCATTTACAAATTTTTCAAAACTGACAGTGCACATTCCTGTGCACTGTTTGCTACAGTAAAGTGCACATCATCCCCTTCTTATTGTCTGTCTTGCTGTTCACTATGCACATCTTCCTTATTAAATGCCTTAACACCAAACCACATCCATCACAACCTCTGTGCCACAACCATTCTCCCTGTTCATTTCATAACTGAATATCATAATCACCTCTCTGCAAACATATCAGCAATCTCCCCTGCACACGTACCAGTAATCTGCCCTGCACACGTTCATTCCCTCTTCAGCAACACCATTTCATCCACATCCCCTACCTTACCACCAACTGCTCATACATCTCCAACATCCATTACCGTCAGCCATCATACTCCTTCTAACATCTCCATACATCAGTTAACAACCATACACTTTCCTCCAACATCTACAACACACCCACCCTGACTGCCTCCAACACCCATTTCCCCCACCAGCAAACATCACCTTCGACCTGCCAGCAAGCCCTCCTCCCCCTGAAAAGTACACAGCAAATTCCATTACCCTCTCCAAACCACAGCAGCAACACAACACTTCCCCACTTCACCTCATACTATCTGCATCACCGCTACCTGCAAAATCAAACTCGACTGCAACCGCGATCCCATCGCTCAATTCGCCAATCGACCACCTGACAACCCACACAACCAAGAATCTACCACCGAGCCACCACCAGCAACCATCTCCACCTCCAACGCAACCCAAATTCGCAATCGAACCCCGCAATCGCCAACAACCCGATAGCCAAAATCGCCTAAATCGGAATCGCAAACTAACCGCGCCCCTCAATCATGAATGATGAGTTCTAATCGCGACATCCAGCACTAGAATTGCAAGCGGGAATTTTTCATTTTTTTTTTTTTTTTTATTTAAACTCGCGTTTGATTTTCTTTGTTTTT
The DNA here is from genome assembly GCA_030765085.1 of Allium cepa. Classification (NCBI taxonomy): domain Eukaryota; kingdom Viridiplantae; phylum Streptophyta; class Magnoliopsida; order Asparagales; family Amaryllidaceae; genus Allium; species Allium cepa. Next base: position 602,379,813 of record CM060943.1, on the reverse strand, counting down.
TTTTCCTGAAAGGTCGCCTTTTTTTTGTTGTCGTTGAATCTGTGGAAAAGAAGAGAAGGGTATATGCTTAGATAGTTGCTTTGAGCAGTTCCTACTCGGGCTTGTGGGCCGAGTGCATTGAAAGGTTTTTTTTTTAAAACTACTATAGCAACACAACGGTGAAGAAACCGACCGTTCAATTGTATAACTTTAATAAGAAATATACATTTAAATTTTTTGTCAATATTACTTAAACATTAAGTGATAATATGTTGGAAAAGAATAAATTGAGATTTGAATCTGAAAATATTAATTTCAAATTTAAATATTAATCAAAGCATTCAAAATTGTCGATTTGAAATTGAAATTTTAGAATTTGAAAATCATAATAGATTTGAATTTGGAATCTTTGATGCGCGAAATAAAAGGAAGAAGTTTAGGAAAACCGCGATGAGACAAGATCCACGTTTTTAGAGAAACCGAGATGAGACAAGATCCGCGTTTTTAGAGAAATCGCGATGAGACAAGATCCACGTTTTTTTTGGCTTCAGAAAAATTGATTTTGGCCAGTGACAGTAAGCAAACCTCCCTAACGGTCGGTTTAACTAGTATAACCACACAACGGTGGAGAAACCAACCGTTCGATTGTATAACTTTGATAAGAAATATACATTTAATATTTTTGTTAATATTACTTAAACATTAAGTGATAATATGTCGGAAAAGAATAAATTGAGATTTGAATATGAAAATATGAATTTCAAATTTAAATATTAATCAAAGCATTCCAAATTGTCGATTTGAAATTGAAATTTTAAAATTTGAAAATCATAATAGATTTGAATTTGGAATATTTGATGCGCGAAGTAAAAGGAGGAAGTTTCGGGAAACCGCGATGAGACAAGATCCACATTTTTAGGGAAACCGCGATAAGAGAAGATCCACGTTTTTTTGGCTTCAGAAAAATTGATTTTGGCCAGTGACAGTAAGCAAACCTTCCTTACGGTCGGTTTGATTAAGCCTTCTTCTTCTTTAAAAAAAAAGAAAAGAAAAAAAACATTGTAGTTTGTTTTATTCTTGTTTAATTCTTCTCGTAAAAAAAAAAGATTTTGCTTTGGTGAATTTGTGAAATTCTTGTTTATTTGGGCCGGGCTAGTCTTGTTAATTTTTGTGAATATAGTTTTGAATTTCAATTGAAGGAATTTTTTTTTTAATTTAATAAAAAAAGAACAGCTTTCTTTTAGTTTTATTTTGTTTTATCTTTTCTTTAAAAAAAAGTATAACAAGTTTCAATTGTTTTGTTTTGTTTTCAATTGTTTTCTTTTGTTGTATAGTGTTTCCATTCTTTTGTTTTGTTTCTTCATCTAAATAGAAAAAACATAAAAAAATCGTTTAACTCGAACATACGATCCTCCTACAATGGCGAACGAGAACGCCCCTCGAACTCTTATGGATAGAATCTTTTCCGATAGAGTTTCTATTCCATCTTGCATCACGTTACCCGCTCCAACGGGTAATCATTTCAAAATTCACTCCAACCATATTGCTATGCTTTCAAAATTTGGCAATTCCTACTCGAGCTTGTGGGCCGAGTGCATTGAAAAGTTCTTTTAGATTAAGCCTTCTTCTTCTTTTTTTTTAAAAAAAGAAAAGAAAAGAAAAAAACACTTTAGTTTGTTTTATTCTTGTTCAATTCTTCTCTTAAAAAAAAGGTTTTGCTTTGGTGAATTTGTGAAATTCTTGTTTATTTGGGCCCGGCTAGTCTTGTTGGTTTTAGTGAATTTAGTTTTGAATTTCATTTGAAGAAAAAAATTATTTTATTTTGTTTTGTTTTTAATTTCATAAAAAAAGAGTAGCTTTCTTTTAGTTTTTTTTTTGGCAAGGCCAGCCGGTTTTATAGTGTACCGTCCACTTTTATTACGAACGTAATAAAACTTGAAGTACAAGAGTAAGGTAAAAACACCTTAACTACTAGGAAAAAGAAAATACAACACAAAAGTGTGATAGACATACCACAACTACTATATGAGTATCGAAAACAACTACTCCTCCGAAGAGGTAGAATCACCGTCATCCACCAAATCCTGAGAAGACACCAAAGGGACATTCCCCAACAGACCAACAAATGGGCGAAAAAGGGAATCAAGACAAGGATATATAAAAGTACGATCCTAGGATGTATCAGCAAGCATGATAGAATTCGAACTCGCAAAATGACCGTCCAAATCAAGAACTAAGGAGTCACCAGAAGGACGGTAATAAAGGCACTTAAGGTCTAGATGATCATCAAAAATGAATCTAAAGTAAGAATCAACCAAGTGGTTAAATCTCATATCAGAAATGAGATCAACCCAACACCTCTCATCATCAACCCAAACAATAGAAGGATGAGGCGGAACAGGAACTGGGGCATCAACAGGAATTGCAGAAACATCACCAGCGACCCACAAAGCAGAAGATGAGGCAGGGCTAGCAGTAGACGCAGGAGGCGGACCCGAGACAGGCAAAGAAACTGCCAGAGGAGGGACAATAGGAGAGACAAAGGAAGAAGCCTTGGGAACCCATTTCCTGAGAGGTGGGCGAGGCAGCGGGATCTTAGGAGCAGCAACAGAGACAACATAATGCGTGCAGGCGATAGCTAGGTGGCCAAAAGAGCGACGGGAGGAACAGATGTCAGGAACCCAACCATAGCGAACACGGACCTCCACAACATGGCTAACAGCTATCTGAACAGGTATCGAAGAAGGAAGAGGCTTATCAGGGGAAATCTCAATCAGAGCCTTAGCATACACCAATTTTTCACGCGCAACTGTATTTGAGTCAAAACATTTCAATTTTTCTACGTTACAAGCTAGCCAGTTCAAACCAAGCAAAGGTTGAAGAGCAGAGGGGATTTGTGAAAAGTAAGCCCAAACAGGGATAGAAAGAACCTGCTCATGAGCATTAGCTACAGTTGGCGACCAAGGAGTAATAATAAAGGGTTGCCCATCAAAAAAAGAAGGCTCGGCCTCAAGCACACGACGGCATTCCTCGGGAGAGGAAAACTTAAGGAAATACAAGGAGTCAACCAGCTTAACACGTAAATCACCACGAAGCTTCCAGGTCCTACGACAAACAGAAGCCGCATCAAGGAGGCGGTGCTTAGGATCCAAAAAGAAACCAACTAAATAATTTGACCAAAAGTCCAAACCGGCTTACAACACATTAGGAGGAGGAATCATCACTCCATTCTCTTCAACAATTTCAAACACAATCGGCTTGTAGTCACCCGCGCTACAGGGAAGAGAGGAGAAAAGAGAGGACCAGGATTTGGAGCCGGCAGGGGAAGAGGCAGCAGGTTTATGAAGAGATGATCCAAGATGTACCTCCCCATGGGACAGACCAACTGAAGCATTACACCTCGAACAACTAGAACATTTATAACTGAGATGGGGAACACATTTAACACAGGCATTAACACAAGCACCATCTGAGCGACACTCAACGTAAGACGAACCAGCAGAAGCATTGCGCAAATCACTTCCATTCTGACCAAACTCCATATCAATAACATCAGATACAACGCGTACTTCACTCGATCTATTCACATTAAATACAGAACAAGTTTTGCCCAAATCACTTTTCGAAATAACAGATAAACCCGAAACTTCTTGGCACTCAACAAGAGGCTGAGGCACCAAACCAAAAGCAAAAGAAGGCGAGGCACCAACCTCAGATCGAGAGACGGCAGCAGACTCCAAATTCGAAACCACAGGACATGGACCAGAGCAAGCGGCGGGAGCAAGGGGAGAAGGATTTGTAGCGGGCAAAGGAGGAAAATCAGTGACAGAATGGAGAGGAGGCAAAGGAAGCGGCGCAGACGGCATGGCACTGAAAAATCGGCCATTTTATTTTATTTTGTTTTATCTTTTATTTACAAAAAAATTATAACAAGTTTCAATTGTTTTGTTTTGTTTTGTTTTGTTTTATGGTGTTTCCATTTGTTTTGTTTTGTTTCATCATCTAAATAAAAAAAAACATAAACATAAAAAACTTGTACATATTGTTTTTAGCTTCAGGTTGCCAAAGCAGATTTGAAGAGTTGTTTGCTTCACTTTGCTTACCTAAAAATAAATTACTTGCTTATATTAAAAAAAATTGCTGCTTATAATAATTCTGCACACTCTGGCATCATGCCATCATCTCTTGTTTTTTTGCTTGCATTGTTGGTTGCTTGCATTTGCATTAATATAAAAAAAAATTCAAAAAACAAAAACAAACTTCATTTTATTTGCATTGTTAATTCACGTTTAATTTCTGCTTTGCATTCATCTCATCTTGTTTTATTTTCTAAGGGCAATACCCCAATTCACATAAGGTGGGGATTTCATCACCATTTCCTTGGCCCACAAATCGCATTTCATCATAGAATTTTGACTAATAATAAGGTTAGACATTTGACTTACGGGTGTCGCGAGCTCACATAGTGCTTAATTGTATTTTGACAGTTGTCTTCCTTGAACAATTTTATTTCTTGGTGTCTAGGCTACGGCAGAGCAATAACCAGTTATAAAAATTACGGTGATTCGTAAATATTATACTGGTTGTTTCTCCGAAGGTACTTAAACCTTCGGTTGCATTGCTGCAGTGATTCTTGGTGCACCGATAACTCCTGCCCGTTACCTGGCTAAGAAATATTTTACTAATTTAATACAAATTGTGATTATACAATTTTGGGTTAGGAGCTACCAAGGACAGTAAATTGCAATTAAATCCTTTGCATTCATTTAGTTGCATTAGTTCATGCATATTTAAAAAAATTCAAACAGAAAAAAAATTGTAAATTCAACTTAACTTAATTTTTTTAATCCAAAAAAATCCTTTTAAATCCTTTACTTTGAAATTTTTCAATAAATTTTTTTCTTTAGTTTCTTTTTGAAAAACAAAAATCCAAAAAAAATTATAATCTTTTCAAAAATAAAAGAAAACAAAACATATTAAAAAAAATTGAAAATTCAAAAACATAAACAAAATAAAAATTTCTTTTAGGTAAATATTTGAAAATTTGAAACTTCAAAAAAATATACAAAACAAAAACATAAAAAATATATGAAAAGCCAAAAAAAATAATCAAACTTCTCTTTCGAAAAATAAATTTCTCTTGGTAAATATTTTTCCTCCTTTTAAAAACAAAATATAAAAAAAAAACAAAAACAATTTTCACTTCATTTTCCAAATCTCGCTTCATTCTCTCAAATCGATTCTAACTTCTTTCTCTTCTCAACTTCTAATTATGCATGAGTACTTGGACTCGTGACACAACAACGAGCACTTGAACTCGTAATTCAACAACTTACCATTTAACTTGAATAGACAATCGTCCTACAAAGGTGAACGAGAACGCCCCTCGAACTCTTATGGATAGAATCTTTTCCGATAGAGTTTCTATTCCATCTTGCATCACGTTACCCGCCCAACGAGTAATCATTTCGAAATTCACTCGAACCATATTTTTATGCTTTCAAAATTTGGCAATTTTAAGTATGATGACCCATACATTTTCTTGACGAAATTCGAACAAGTTTGCGCAACCATGAAACTCCAACAACTTTCTTACGATGGAATCAAACTTCGATTAATTTCATTTGCTCTTACGGATTATGCTGAAAAATGGTTGTACAACTTACCATCTAATTCGATTAAAATTTGGGAAGAACTTTTGAAAGTTTCTTAAAGAAGTTCTACCCTCGGAGAAAACATCTAAAATCCAAAACGAAATCGTCAATTTACATCAGTTTAGGGAAGAACCATTTGGAAAATATTTTGAAAGATTCAAAGAGCTTTTGATAAAATGTCCACACCATAACTTCGAAAACTGGACACTTCACGAAATCTTATATGATGGACTCGAAACAGCTTACGAACCATGCTCGAATCAATGTGCCAAGGCAACTTTCTCACCCAACATCACGATGATGCTTGGCAATTTCTTAAAAATCTAGCCGAAAAGTCATCTCAACGGGAACACTCAAACAAAAATCAATTTACTTACGATCGAGCGCACATTCGATAGGAACATCTTTGACTTTGGAAGATAAAATCGACGCGATGATTAATAAAGTCAATAACGTTTTCTCATTTAACCAAATGAACCAAGCTTCCCAACCCATGTGTTGTAAATGTAACGATCCTAATCATATAGCCGATCAGTGCCTTAATTCTGTCGAACAAATCAATGCTTTCAATAAAGCTAAAAACGACCCGTTTTCTCCAACGTACAATCCTGGTTGGAGAAATCATCCGAAATTTACGTGGAATCTAAACAATCCCAATACAAATGTGGTTCGTCCCAATATTCAAGCAATTTTGAATAATACTTCGAATCCTCCCTTTCAACCCAATCATTTTCAACGAAATTTTGCCAGACAGTCTCATAATCAACCACAGTAATCAAATTTTCAACGAAATCTTGCTTCCCCTCCCCAAGATGATAAACATTTAGGTTCACTCAAAAAGTCTTGAAACCTTGGCTAAAGCAACCACTTTAAGCCTCCAATCAAACAATAATTTGCAAAATTTGTTGACCTCATATATGCAATACACGAGTGAGTCAATTGCAAAACTTGAAATGCAAATGAGTCAACTAGCCACGATTGTAAGTGAATGCGAACAAGTCACATTCTCAAGTCAGCCCGTTCAAAATCCAAGAAATAAAAATGCAAATTCGAATCTAGCCCATGTTATTCAAGATAGCAATGTAACCCAATGAATGCTATCACAACTCTGCGTTTCAGTAGACAAATCGATAATCAAGTCCTCAATCCAAATGATTTACTAAAAACCTCTCTCGACACTCCTAAAACAACAAACAAATCTGAATAGAACGTGGAGCCAAATGTCGAAGCGAATGCCAATCAAAATTCTTCTTCTACTCAAGTAGACCCATCTACTGAGTATCGTGTTCCATTTCCACATCGTCTTCGACCAAAGAAACACTTTGACCAAATGAAAAAGATGTTGAAAATTCTTAAACAAGTGAAAGTTAATATCCCTCTTCTTGACATCGTTTAGCAAGTCCCAACTTATGCCAAATTTATTAAGGACTTGTGCACCCAAAAGCGACACACTCAAGTGCCCAAAAAAGTCTTCTTAGTGGCCAGTTTGAGTGAAGTCTTGTCCCAATCCATGCACGTTAAATACAAAGATCCTGGCTACCATACAGTTTCATATACAATTGGAGACAAGACGATTAACAAATGCTTGATAGACTTAGGTGCAAGTGTCAATTTGATTCCATACTCTGTGTATGAACAATTAGGCTTAGGTGAGCTCAAACCCACAAAGGTCATGCTTCGATTCATTGATCGTTCTATTAAGAAGCCCGTGGAAGAAATTGAGGACGTGCTCATTAGAGTAGGGCAATTCATATTCCCTTTTGATTTTATCATTCTCGAAACACTACCTATGACTAACCTTACTAGTCAAATCCCTTTGATATTGGGCCGATCATTCTTAGCCACCCCAAATGCCTTAATCAGTTGTCGTAACGGTTCGATGAAAATATCTTTTAGAAACATGACTTTGAATTTAACATTTTCAATCTTGAAAACCAATCGAATGAACCTCATGACCAGACGTTGGAAGTTAGTGCAATTCACGAAAACTTTGAAAATGAGACGATTGACCTTAATGATGAATGCGAGGCCGAGTAGGAAAGATTATTTCATGAAATCCCCAATGAGATTGAATATATACTTCCCTTTGAATCACTTACAGTTGAGTCTGAATCTCAACCTAATTCTTTAATCGAGCAACTCTCAAAGTTGGACCTTAAACCCCTTGCCGATCACCTTAAGTATGCATACTTATGTGATAACAAAACGTTTCCCGTCATAATTTCTGTGACTCACTCTTGATCAAGAAACTTCCTTACTTTCAATCCTTTCGAAAAACAAGGAAGCACTTGGATGGTCAATCACCGATATAAAGGGAATTAGTCCTGCTCTTGTTCAACATTAGATCAATTTAATTGACAATGCCAAGCCTGTTTGTGACGTGCAATGAAGGATTAACGTAAAAATGAAGGATGCGCCGCGTGATGAAATTCTTAAACTTCTTGAAAATGGTATCATATACCCAATCTTTGATAAATCATGGGTTAGCCCAATTCATGTCGTACCAAAATTTTATGGACTTACCGTTGTCAAGAACGATTCTAACGAACTTATTCCAACTCGTACTCAAAACGGGATGGTGTGTTTGCATTGACTATTGAAAAATAAATGCCGCAACACGTAAAGATCACTTCCCTCTTCCTTTTGTTGACCAAATGCTCAAACGTCTAGCCGGTCATGAAATCTATTGGTTTCTTGATGGTTATTCCGGCTATAATCCAATTCCAACTGCTTCCAAAGATCAAGAGAAAACAACTTTCACGTGTCCCATTGGCACTTTTGCGCATCGACGTATGCCTTTTGGCCTTTGTAACACTCCTACTACATTTCAAAAATGTATGGTTAGCATCTTTGCTGATATGATCGAATGTTTTCTCAAAGTGTTTATGGACGATTTTTCTATCTTTGGAAACTCTTTTTCTGAGTGTTTACACCATCTTGAACTTATTCTTAAACGATGCAAGGATAGACACTTAATGCTAAATTGGAAAAAATGCCACTTTATGGTCACTCAAGGCATAGTCCTTGGACATGCCATTTCAAATAAAGGCATTGAGGTAGATAAAGAGAAAATCGATATCATTGCAAATTTACCCATTCCCAAATCTCTTAATGACATTTGCTCTTTCCTAGGCCATGCCGGTTTTTATCGATGCTTTGTAAAAGATTTTAGTAAGATTGCTCGACCTCTTATGACACTTCTTGGAAAAGACGTTCCATTCGACTTTAGCTATGATTGTGTCTCTTCTTTTGAACGTCCCAAAAATGAACTTTTTTCTGCTCCTATAATTTGCTCATCGAATTGAGATCTTCCATTTGATATAATGTGTGACACTACGAAATTTGCAGTCGGCGCTGTCTTAGGACAACGCATCAACAAAATCCTTCACGTTATCTACTACGCTAGTATGACTTTAAACGATGCTTAACTCAACTACATAACTATAGAAAAAGAGCTTCTAGCGGTATTTTTGCTCTCGAAAAATTCCGACAATACTTGATAGGGTCACACATTACTGTTTACATGGACCACTCAGCTCTTTGATATCTTTTTGCTAAAAAGGACGCTAGGTCTCGCTTAATTCATTGGATCCTTTTACTAGAAGAATTTGATCTTACGATTAAGGACAAAAAAGGATCCGACAATGTCATAGCCAATCACTTGTCTCGTCTTCCCAATGCACCATCACCTTTACCAATCAATAAAAAAAATTCCGACGAATAATTTCTTTCTATCTCTGTCGATCCGTGGTATGCCAACATAGCGAACTATTTAGTCAATAAAGAAACTCCTTCATTTGGTTGAAGCAGGTTAAATGCAAATTCATGTCCCAAGTAAAATGTTTCTATTGGGATGATCCATACTTGATCAAGTATTGTCCCAACAAAATCATTCGACGTTGCATCCCTGTTAGCGAAATCAAGAGTATTCTCTCGTTTTGTCACGATCAAGCGTGCGGTGGACATTTCGGTCCTCGAAAAACTGCGGAAAAGGTACTTCGGTGTGATTTCTATTGGCCCGCTCTTTTCAAAGACTCATTCGAATTTTGTAAAATATACGATCGATTCCAAATGCATGGAAAATTTTCTCGACGAAATATGAGCCTCTTAACCCCATGCTTATGATTGAAATATTTGATGTTTGGGGCATTGACTTTATGGGGCCTTTTCCTATTTCTTTTAGGAATTTGTATATTCTTCTCGCTATTGATTACGTCTCGAAATGGATTGAAGTCGTTCCATGCAAAACCAAAAACCATAGAATTGTTGTGAAATTTCTTAAAGAAAACATCTTTTCGAGGTTCGGCACATCTCACACACTAATCAGTGACAACGACACCCATTTTTGCAATCATTCTTTGGAAACTTCAATGAAGAGATACTAGATAACCCACATGTTATCCACTCCGTATCATCCTCAAACTTATGGTCAAGTTGAAGTTTCAAATCGTTAAATAAAACAAATCTTGGAGAAAAATGTTAATAAAAATCGAAAAGATTGGTCTCAGAAATTGACTGACGCGCTTTGGGCTTACCGTACTGCTTTTAAAACTAACCCTGGGATGTCCCCATTTCGTCTAGTTTATAGAAAAGCTTGCCATTTACCTGTTGAAATCGAACACAAAATGTTGTGGGCAATAAAGAACTTAAACTTGACCTTGAAAAAGCCGGCGAAAACAGAAAATTGCAACTCAACGAACTAGAAGAGATTAGGAATGACGCATACGAAAACGAAAAGATTTATAAAGAAAGAACAAAAGTCTTTCATGATAAGTCAAACCTAAGAAAAACATTTTCACCAAACCAGAAAGTTCTTTTATATGACTTTAGACTTTATTTATTCCCTGGGAAACTAAAATCGAGATGGACCGGACCATTTGTGGTATGAACTGTTTTTCCACACGGTGCCATATAAATACAAAACCTCAAGGATGGATCGATTTTCAAAGTCAACGGTCACGTTTGAAACCGTTCTTTGAGTTTCCAAGTAATCAAGAGGAGGAGGTCATGGTTCTTCATGAGCCATGCTACGTCTAGTAAGAAATGTTAACCCTCTTTTGTAAATATACACATATTTTTTCCCTGTTACACTCATCATATCATGCACTGACTGTGGGGACACAATCAAAATCAAGTTGGGGGGTCATCTTTATTTTTTAATTTTCATGGTTTATTTTTTTTGCTTTTTCTTTCCAAAACTTAAAAAAAATTCAAAAACAATAAAATCCCAAAAAAAGATTTCTTTTGTTTTAGTATTTTTATTTATTTTTGAAGAGACACTATAGATTAAGTATGAGTTTTGGTTATTAAATTGAAATTTTTGAAAATTTATTTGTCTTAACAAAAATAAAAATAAAGTTTGATCACAAGTAACGATGGTTTAACTAGTATTTAGGAAGATTCATGAGTGATAATTATGAAGTATATCCTAACCGAAACTCTTTGTTTAAAAAAGTGGTTGATTTAAAGTAAAGGCAATAACATTTTAATTCTTTTAAGTTAAGTGGTACTAAGATGATTTTGCCAAACTCTCTCTTCAAATATATATATACACATATATAATAGAAAAAAAAATGTTTGTATATATGTGTATATTTTTTATTAACACCTAGAGTCATGTGTTCACACGAAAGTGTGTTCACTCACCATGCTTTGTACCCTTCTCATGTAAACCCGGAAGGTAGTGTATGATCGGTATATCTGGCCTCAGTTTATCTGATTTGGGTGTATGTATACAAAAATTCTTTCATTAATAACACCTATAGTCGATAGGTGTACACACTTGTGTGTTCACTTGCCACGCTCTGTATTCCCCTCATGTAAACCCGAAAGGCAGTGCATAGGTGATATATCTGGCCTCAGTTTTTTGAGTTAGGCTAATGTAAATATTGTTATTATCATATTTTTTTTAAATAAAGTGGCAGTAAGCAATTGAAATTCAAGCACTATTTTCACTTATGTGATTTGACTTGTTATTCAAAAGAAATGAAAATACCACTTTGAATTTTTTTGATATTGAACTAAAATCTATTTCATAGTTGCACAGTGTTATCAACCGAAACAACTAGCCAAACTGGAGTCTAATTGTGATGTTTACTTAATTTTTGTTTGAAGTTTGACGAGTAAAAGGACTCAAATTTCTTGATAATGACCAGAACTTATATTTAACTTATTCGTGTCGATTTTAAAGTAAATTCTTCATTTATAAATATGTTCAAAAACTCGCATCCGTCTCTTTGTAAATAAATCTTGCATATAGGAAATTTCTCATGTTGCATTTGGATTTTGTGGGTAGTATTCGCTGAAACCCTCACGAGACAACACTCATCCTACTAGGGACACCTAGAGGTTTAACGGCTTATTGCATATGCTCAATGCAATAGTGTTTCCTATAAAAACGAATTTATCTTAGTTTTTTCTTTATTCGAGGACGAATAAATAGAATAATGTGGGAGTATTTGATGTGCACGTAAATGTGCATATTTCTACATCGATATTTAATCTATTTTTATTTTAAATAAATGTCATAATTGGGTATTTTTACATGTTTAAAACCAAATTTCAAATATTCTTTCAAGTCATTATTCTTACATCAATGTTGGGGTAAAATAGTAATTTTCGGCAAGAATTAATTTTGAGAATATTTATTTGCACATTTTATTTTTAATTATAGGAATTTGGGATGGAAATATGAAGGCGTTTTCATTTAGATATTCATGCACAAAGAGGGAAACAAGGAATGAAGATGGAAATAAATCAAATCATGCATCATGAAGGAACCTACCTACCCACTTACATTAATCTACAATCAGAAGCTAGTGGAGAAGTTAGTGGAGGTTAAAGCTTCATGCATACCTAATGATGGATCAATTAGAGACTAATGATAACTTGATGGCCACACTTCCTAAATGGTATTTTTGGAAGCCCCCCAAAATATGGATTAGGGTTTTGTGCATGTATAAATAGCCCTTTTATGTTCATGTAAAGGATCTTCTTCTCTTTTAATTACTTAGGAAATTAGAATGCAAGTGTAGCTTCAAATCAAATGAGAAATAAAATGGCTTCCTAAGCCTCGTTCTTTTTTTATATGTTCTTTTATCCGTGTTCATTTTATTTACATGCTTTCTTAATCCTAATGTTAGTAGATTAGCTTCCTCTTCTATGCACTTAGTTTAATTTTATTTTTGTGCAAGTAGTTTAGTTCTAATTTCTTCCATTTTCTTTAGCTCTTACTTTTTTGTTTGTGTTAAAATGTTGAAATTTACATGTGTTGATTTGATAACACAAATGAGTAGCTAAAACCCTCCAATTTATGGGTAATGAAGCTCCCTAATTATGTAAATTAGAATAATTTGTGATTTATGGTCTCTTTTATGCTTCATGAGAAGTAAATGTTGATATAAATCTATAAAAATGAATTTGATAGTCCATGTTGTATTAACAAATAGGCTATTCTTATTCAAACATAAACACAATTTACATCGTCATTTTACTAATTGGTTTTTGATTATGAAATTAAGGTAGAAACGAAATTTGATGATCTATGTTACTAAATATAATAGTAGACATATCATAATTAAAATATTTCTTGCTTTGACTCCATTTTCGTGATAACTGATAAGTGGCTTTAGTTGTCGTATTATAGTTTGATGGTTTAAGATATGTTAATCAATAACATAAACAAATCATACTTATGATAAATACATCACAAATTTCGCTTAATATCAAAGATAGAGATCATAGATTATTTTTGTGTTGATTTATGGATTTGCCTCTAAATTGTTTTATAATCTCGTATTTTCCATCACTTTTTGTTCTAGCTTTTTGTTTACATTTTTCTTAGCTAATCAAAACTTCAAATCTTGGTTCAATTGAATGAAAATTTTTAAATCTAAACAATTCCCTACGGATCGATCCTCGCCACGTATTAACATGTACGTCGTGCGCTTGCAGTTAACTTTTAATTTAAAATTTTCGGCTATTTTCTATGCCGATAGAGATTTAGTCGTTCGAACATTGTGTGTACAGTGCATATACAACATATAATATAGTGTGCATAGTTAGTATGTATGTGTATAAATGTTTGATTTTATATCTATAACAGATACATTCGCGATCCAGATACACATATATTGTCTCAAAACTATTATTTAAATACATATATATGCATTTAATTACATATGTTAAGATACATTAAAAGCACAACTTGATTTTAAATCGAAGAAGATCAAGAGACAAACTCTCCTTAACCTACTCCTTCCATTATTACCATTTACTAGATCCAGATCTAGTAATTCAAATGCCTTTTTGACTACGAATAAAACAAATTAATATATATGTAAATATAAACTTTTCAGCCAAAAGTTTTTTTATTTAACAAAGTCAAACTTTAGATTTGATATTCAATGCTAATAAAAATATAACATTGATTCAGATTCAAATATAAATCTCAATTTCCTGTAATTACAACTTTCTACACACACACACACAAATATATATATATATATATATATATATATATATATATATATGCGTGCATGTGTGTGTGTGTGTGTATTAAAACAACATTTTAAACGACGAATGATATTGAGACATTAAATTCAAAATATATGAATCATAACTACCATTTATCAAGCTATTTAAAATCTTTAATCGTAAATTTTAAGTTTTAGTTCAGCCATGTATACAGAATCAAACCATTTTGCAAAATAACATTTTGAATTTTAGATTTGAAATTCAAAGTAAAACAATGATTTTGAGATACTGAAATATATTTTAATAACTTTTAAAATGATAAAACACACACAGTTATACACGTACACACATATACATATACATATACATATACATACATACATACATATAATATGATGTCCATATACAATATATTTTTCTTTCTTAAATCTAAGATAATTCAATATTACTTAATGAATAAAACACATTAGTTTAATCTTAGATAATTGGGTGGGATAACATATGCGGACATGGGATCGTTCTACATATTATCTAATAATGATATATATGAATTAAAATATAAACAATAGATATACCTTAAAAATGTTGCCATTGATTTCACCTTTGACTGGTAGATCATCCTAGATTCAATCAGAAAAGTTTTGCCCTTTGTAACATCTTGATTTGAGATTTCTCCTTAGATCTCATGTAGATCTACACTCAACTTTGCAAGAGAATGATGAATCACCTAATTTTATTTATTTGATGTTTTCATTTGATTTGGAGTTAATAAAATTTTCGAGATATCTAATTTCTGATCTGCCATTGGAGGTTAGTGTTATTCAGTCTTTTGACCGGGTAATATTCAGATAGATTGGACGAATCGAACTTGAAAGCTATTAAGGCCGGAAGCCTGGAGAGATAGTCTGAGAGTCTAGAAATTAAGTCCACTCAGAGCCACGAGGCACACCAAACCACTTCAAGAATCAAAGACCCAAAATCCAAACATATGTTGGATCGACACCGTTCCAACACGTGGATCGATACCAATCCATGAGATTTCATCCATTCTTACCTCGACTCCTCCTATCTACTAATGATGATGCTAGAAGCCTATTTCAAGTTCAATTTCATCGATTCCATGCAATTCTTTATCGATTTTCACAAATACGCAAAGTCAGCAAATTCATTCTTCCATGGATCTGTCATTTAGACTTAGAATCAAGTTGACAATGCTGCAAACAAATTTGGAATCATGAAGCTAACCACGAATCGAGCTAACTCAAAGCATCCAGAACAATCCATTTGGTGATCTCATGGATTAGTATACCGATCCAAGCCCATGGACTGGTAACGATCCACAATTATTAATGATGTGGCCATGGTTTTCTTAGGAGGAATTGGTCTTGGCGTGGAAAACTATGTGGAGATTATGGGGTGAGATTCTAGGCTTTCTATAGCTATAAATAGAAGGACATGGCTCATGTTAAGGATCTTTTTTTGGCTCTTTAACTCTAATATCTTATAATCGTTGATGGATTTTACCGATTCATAATAAATTGTACTTTCAAGTCAGCAATTAAAGCAATAAAATCACTAAGTGGACGTTTGTCAAATTTAGCCGAACCACTATAAACGTTGTGTGTTCTTTTCTTGCTCATTTAATGTACTTTTCTTTGCTTTTTATTCTCTACACATTCCCTTGGGTGTTTGTGTCATTTTTGGTTCATACATTCTGGTGCTTTCGTTG
This sequence comes from Allium cepa, assembly GCA_030765085.1. Lineage (NCBI taxonomy): Eukaryota > Viridiplantae > Streptophyta > Magnoliopsida > Asparagales > Amaryllidaceae > Allium > Allium cepa. The sequence goes on along the minus strand of CM060943.1, from coordinate 602,363,976 downwards.
AGAATTAAAATTAGGCTACTTGAATCCATCGTCTACTATTGGATTTCTTAAATATGAGAGATAGATCCAGTTTTTCAACCTTGCTATTCTACTGTTCACATTTTCAGCAATCTATAAGAAGCTATTTGCCATAGCCCCAAGGAGAGACAGTTCTATAAATCCTAGAGTTGCCAATGACGTTGAGAACCAGAATACTCAACATATGGACAAAGGAGGAGGGTTGACCTCTTTCTTCTTTAGCTTGACCTCTTTATCTAGGAGATTTTGCTCAAGCTTACTCAAAGTGGGACCCAATAGGGGATTGGAGAATTCGATGATGACAACATCATCTTTGGTCTGAGCTTTCTAAATCCCATTAGTCCCTTCATCCCATAAAGCATCTATAATCTGCTCGTCAGGCCCAAGAGTCTCGCCAATTGGAATCGACGCAGCGGATAATAACAAAAACGATATAGATTGATGAAAGTAGAAAACGGTGGATTGAAGATACTAAAATGCCCAAATTCGTTGATCACAAAGATACCGAATTCTAGCTATCTTCGACACGTTGATCGCGCACGATACCGTGAAAGAAGATATACAATTCTTCAAACGTTGATCAAGCGCACTTGATACCGTGAATTGGCTTCAACGATCGTTGATTCGAGTGCACTCGAATAACCGAAAGTGGAGATAGGAGATTACACTCAACTACCAATTTAGATGAAAGCACACATCAATCAAACAAGAATTTTTATTCAACAATCAACTCCCTTCAAGTTACAACGCATGCCCTATTTATAGCCTCTCGCCCAGCCCCTTAAGTCGTACACGACTTACGACTCATCCTTGGGTCGGCAGCGACTCATCAGCAGTGACTCAATGTATGCGACATACGACTCAACTCATTACAACAACAAACACATGACCGACTTAACTCCTTGCCGACTTACGGGTTACAAACATAAGCGACATAACAGTATGACGACTCAACAACAACAATGACTTAAGATAGTACACGACTTAACGAATACACGACATACGACTTAACACCGTTTACAACTCAATACAACACATATACCCAACACGGACGACTTATCAATCAACGACTTATCATTGCCACGACCTAAAATTCAGCGACTCAAGAAGAAAACTGCTGCATCACTTCATGCAACCTAACTAGGTCGTAGGCCGCATGCGACTTATTTTAGGTCGTGAGCTCCCTTCTTCAGCACACTCGTTAGGTCGTAGACGACCTAAAACACTTCCCTTAGGTCGTAGCCTTTTTAGGTCATGACTCGCAAGCTCGTTAAGTCGCAAACTCAGTACAACTTCCCCCTCTGGTTTCCAGTTAGGTCGTGATCGACCTTCCTTGACTTCCACTGTGCCATCTACACTTTCTAACTCGTCATCCTTCACTCCGTTAGGTCGTGAACGACCTAAAGCTTCCTTATTAGGTCGTGAGCGACCTATAACTTCTTCCTTAGGTCGTGAGTGACCAAGTCTTGTGAATTTGCAGGTTGCGCTGCATCATCCTCCCCTGGTTGATAGAAATTCGACCTCGAATTTTCACCATCTTCTTCCACAACAAGTTCATTTCCATGAAACGGAATTAAGTATTTGACGTTGAAAACATCAGAAGTATGAACATCATCTGGTAATTTCAATTGATACGCATTCTCATTGATTTTCTTCAAAATTTCGATTGGACCAATTTTTCGGGTCTTCAATTTATTATACGTTCTCGTGGGAAAATGATCTTTTGTCAATACTGCATAAACCAAATCACCTTCGTTAAATTCAACACTTCGTCGCTTCAAATCTGCAGTTCGCTTATACTTCTCATTTATCTTCTCCAATCGTTCCTGAACGATTTTATGACATTCCGTCAAAGCATCAACAAAATCAGTAGCTCGTTTAACGGTCCCCTTTGGTTGAGGCACTACTGTTAAATCCAACGGCCCCTTCGGTAAGCTTGAATACACAATCTGAAATGGACTGAAACCTGTACTACGATTCACCGCATGATTATGAGCAAACTCTGCTTGACATAATTTCACATCCCAACTCTTCAGATTATCTTTCACAAGACATCGCAATAAATTTCCCAACGACCTGTTAACCACCTCCGTTTGTCCATCGGTTTGCGGATGGTAAGCGCTACTAAATTTCAGCTTCGTTCCAACCATCTTCCACAAACTTAGCCAAAAGTGACTCAGAAAATGAGTATCTCTATCCGAAACAATAGACTCTGGTAACCCATGTAAACGATAGATCTCTTTAAAGAACAACTGTGCAACATGAACAGCATCCGCTGTCTTCTTACAAGCAATAAAATGTACCATCTTCGAAAAACGATCTACCACAACGTATATCAAGTCATTCCCCCTTTGAGTTCTCGGCAAACCCAACACGAAATCAATGCTAATGTCTACCCGTGGTTTTGTAGGAATAGGTAATGGCATATACAATCCCGCATTTGTAGTGGTCCCTTTCGAAACCTGACAAACATGACATCTACCCACAAACCTTTCCACCTCTTTCCTCATCGACGGCCAAAAATAAGATTGAGAAATTAACTGCAAAGTACGATCTCTACCCACATGGCCTTCTTCATGTAGCTCCTTAATAATCTTCATTCTCAAACTACAATCCGGTACGCATAAACGATTTCCTTTAAACAGAAAACTATCCACCAATACAAACTCATCGGCATTCCCATCCTTAACTTTCTCAACAAAGTTCATAAAGTAAGGATCTTCTTCAATCATTTCTGGCAACAATTCAAACCCTGTCACCTCAACCTTCATTGTAGTCAACAAGTGATTCCTTCTGCTCAATGCATCTGCTACACGATTCGTAATTCCCGATTTATGTTTCACAACAAACGTAAATTGCTGCAGATAAGCAATCCATGATGCATGCCTTGCTGAAATCTTATCCTGTCCTTGTAAGTGCTTCAACGCTTCATGATCAGTTTAAAGAACAAACTCCTTCCGAAACAGATAATGTCTCCAGTGCTTCACAGCTTGAACAATTGCGTAAAACTCAATATCATAAGTGCTATATCTCAACTTAGCTCCAGACAACTTCTCACTGAAATAAGCAACTGGTCTTCCTCTCTGACTCAATACTCCACCAACCCCAACCTTCGATGCATCAGTATGTAATTCAAACAACAACTGAAAATCCGGTAAAACTAGAATTGGTGCTGTCGTCAATAGTATTTTGATCTTCTCAAAAGCAACCCCTGCTTCCTCTGACCACTCAAACTTATTTCCTTTCATGCAATCGGTTATAGGTGCCATCACACTACTAAAATGTGGAATGAATCTTCGATAGAAAGATACCAATCCATGAAAACTCCTCACCTCAGTAATTGTCTTGGGTTGTGGCCAACTCCTGACAGCTTCCACTTTACTTTCATCCACTCGAATTCCTTCCTTTGATAGAACATATCCCAGAAATAAAACACTGTCCGTCATAAACACACACTTCTTTGTTGCAGCATAAAGTTTCTCCTGTCGTAGAATCAACAGTACTTCACGCAAATGATGGACATGCTTTTCCATACTCCCACCGTAGATCAAAATATCATCAAAGTAAACAACCACGAACTTCCCAATGAATGGTCTGAAAATCTGGTTCATCGCTCTCATAAAAGTACTCGGCGCATTTGATAAACCAAACGGCATAACCAACCATTCGTATAGACCTTCCCTGGTCTTAAAAGCAGCCTTCCACTCATCACCCGGTCTAATACGAATCTGATGGTATCCACTCTTCAAGTCAATCTTTGAAAACACAACAGCTCCACTCAACTGGTCTATCAAATCATCAAACCTTGGCATAGGAAACCTGTATCTCACAGCGATCTTGTTTAGAGCCCGACTATCCATACACATTCTCCACGAACCATCCTTCTTTGGCACCAATAAGGCTGGCACTGCACAAGGACTCAAGCTCTCCTGAACACGCCCCTGTTCTAACAACTCCTCCACTTGCCTTCTCAGTTCTTCATGCTCCTTAGGACTCATCCTGTAATGTGGCCTGTGTGGTAATACTGCCCCTGGCATAAGATCAATCTGATGTTGAATATCCCACAACGGTGGTAACTCCGTTGGCAACTCTTCAGGAAACACATCTCTGAATTCTTCCAATACCGGCTTTACTTCCTCTGGGACTTCAACATATTCAGTAGCTTCACGTCCAATCAACAGAAATACCTCTGGACTCTCTTCTACTTCTTCAACAAATTCTTTCAGAGTAAACAAAGTCTTCAGCTCCTCAATCTCCTCTGATTTGCTCTCTCCTTGTTGTCTCTTCTTTGGAACTAAAATAATCTTAACGCCTTCAAACATAAAACTGTAGCTATTGGTTCGACCGTCATGCTGCACTGCTCGATCATACTGCCACGGTCTTCCCAAAAGCAAATGACAAACATCCATCTCCACAACATCACACCAGATCTCGTCTTTATATTTCTTTCCAATAGAAAATGGAACTCGAACTCGCCTGTCCACCTTCACTTCTCCTCCTTTTCTCAACCACGCTAACTTGTAAGGATTTGGATGCTTCTCCGTTTTCAGCTTCAACTTTCTCACGGCTTCAATAGAAAGAATATTGTCACAACTTCCTGCATCAATCACAAACTTACAAACCTTTCCCAGAATAGTACATGTTGACTGAAAGATGTTACTCCTCAACCAACTAGCTTCTTCTTCTTGCTTCGGTATTAAACAAGACCTCCTCATCATTAGATTACATCTTCATCTCCTGACGCAACATCCTGTTCATCCTCCTCAATTGGACTGGAATAACCTTCCCCAACATCCTCACCTTCAACTTCAGCAATCATAGTTCGCTTCTTTGGCTTTGGACATTCATTGCTTTTGTGACCCAACTCCTGGCAATTGTAACATTTGAAACCACTGTTAACCTTCGTCTTCTCAGCCTCCTTCACTACTGGTTTACTGATAGGTTTAGAAACATTAGAACTTCCACTGGCACCCTTCACTGGATTATTGGAATTAGTAAACACACCACCTCCACGCCTTCCCTTCTTCTCCCAAGCCAACGCTTTCTGATGTGCCTCCTCCACAGATCTTGGATCAAACATATTCACCATATCCTGGATCTGCATTCTCAATCCCCCAATGAATATAGCAGTTAGCTGTTCTTCTGTCTCCATGATATCATTTCTAGCAATGAGCTGGTAAAATTCATCTGCATAATCATTAACTGACTTTGTCCTTTGCCTCAAGTTCTGCAACCTCTGGTACATGAGTGATTGATAGTTATAAGGTAAAAATGTAGCTTTCATCATCTTCTTCATCTTTTCCCATGATTCAATCTTCGACTTCCCCATCCGCTCTCGGGTAAGTTTGGTTTGCTGCCACCATGCCATAGCTCTACCCCTCAACCTAGTAGCAACCAACTTCACTCTTCTATGCTCAGGAACCTCTTTAAAGTCAAAAATCTCTTCAACATTAGACAACCAATCAAGAAATTCTTCAGCTACCATTCCACCCTTAAACTTTGTAATTTCCATCTTCATACCCGATTCCCATCGTCGATCATCATCTACATCCCTATATAAATTTCGAACTTGATCTCGATCTCGATAATGAATGCTAGCTCTATCACCCTCTTCATCATAATCAAATGTACGTCTATATCGATCTCGACCATCATCATCCCTTTCATCACGCATGTCTCTTCTACTATGTCTCTCTTCATCTCGATATGGTTCATTCTCAAACTCTCGTGGAGTTCTTCTCTCTTCATGTCTATATTCATGGTGATCTCTCCTTGATGAAATTGATGTTTTTCTTCTTTCTCTAAAAGATTGCGGCGATACCCTTCTCGCTTCCGTAACCGATGGCGAAACTCTGTTTCCTCCATGGTTCGAGATTGGTGATCTCCTCCTTTGATTTTGATTCAAATCATTCATCAACTTCTCTAGCTTTCCAATGCCTTCATCAAATTTCTCATTAATGCGTTGTTCCATTTTCTCGGCTTCTTCTCTTCTATACAACGCTTCAAAACAAACTTCACCAAGGCTCGGCTACTTCTCACAAGTATACACGGCCTACCTTCAACAAATGATACCAAAGTGATGCACGATCCAAACATAACACAAAGTTATGCTCGGCCTTCACTCAAACACCTCAAACTCTTCTCTAAAAATTCAAACACTTTCCGGACTTTGATTCAAAATGAAATGGATCGAAAGCTTCTAACTTGTTGTAACTTCAAGATGAACACGATGAACACCAACTTCAACTTCAAACTTCTTGGCTCTAAGACTCGGCTTAGCTATGATTGGCTAAGTCTAGCTCTGATACCAAAACTGACGCAGCGGATAATAACAAAAACGATATAGATCGATGAAAGTAGCAAACGGTGGATTGAAGATACTGAAATGCCCAAATTCGTTGATCACAAAGATACCGAATTCTAGCTATCTTCGACACGTTGATCGCGCACGATACTGTGAAAGAAGATCTACAATTCTTCAAACGTTGATCAAGCGCACTTGATACCGTGAATTGGCTTCAACGATCGTTGATTCGAGCACACTTGAATAACCGAAAGTGGAGATAGGAGATTACACTCAACTACCAATTTAGATGAAAGCACACAGCAATCAAACAAGAATTTTTATTCAACAATCAACTCCCTTCAAGTTACAACGCATGCCCTATTTATAGCCTCTCGCCCAGCCCCTTAAGTCGTACACGACTTATGACTCATCCTTGGGTCGACAGCGACTCATCAGTAGTGACTCAATGTATGCGACATACGACTCAACTCATTACAACACCAAACACATGACCGGCTTAACTCCTTGCCGACTTACGGGTTACAAACATAAGTGACATAACAATATGACGACTCGACAACAACAACGACTTAAGATAGTACACGACTTAACGAATACACGACATACGACTTAACACCATTTACAACTCAATACAACACATATACCCAACACGGATGACTTATCAATCAACGACTTATCATTGCCACGACCTAAAATTCAGCGACTCAAGAAGAAAGCTGCTGCATCACTTCATGCGACCTAACTGGGTCGTAGGCCGCATGCGACTTATTTTAGGTCGTGAGCTCCCTTCTTCAGCACACTCGTTAGGTCGTAGACGACCTAAAACACTTCCCTTAGGTCGTAGCCTTTTTAGGTCGTGACTCGCAAGCTCGTTAAGTTGCAAACTCAGTACAACTTCCCCCTCTGGTTTCCAGCTAGGTCGTGAGCGACCTTCCTTGACTTCCACTGTGCCATCTACACTTTCTAACTCGTCATCCTTCACTCCGTTAGGTCGTGAGTGACCTAAATCTTCCTCATTAGGTCGTGAGCGACCTATAACTTCTTCCTTAGGTCGTGAGTGACCTAAGTCTTGTGAATTTGCAGGTTGCGCTGCATAAGGAATACTCGGAACCATGTTGAAAAAGTCACGGTCATCGATTCTATTGTAGATGATTTTTTTCCCAACTAAAGACCTTTATCAGGAAGCAAGATGAACTAGGGTTGACTAGAAACTTGAGAAACATAAAGAGAGGTTAGCTATGCCAATTGACGACATGTGGACTCTCTAAAATACGACGAAGTCAACTAGATACCTCCTTCAGCCTAAGGTTTTATATGGATTGGGGTGCTATTGAAACTCCCTTCCAACATAGGAGAGAGGATGGCAGACTTATGCATTTGTGGATTCTTTGGATCATATTCAGGAAAGAGGATGAATCAAGACCATCTTCGGGTATAGGTATGTGGCCGGTGGTGACATCTTGAGGTGACAATCTAGAACCTTCGCCTATGTCTTTTGGCACTATAGCGGCCAGCTCCGGAAGAAGAGTAAGCTCACCCTCTCTTAGCACTCTGGGCTCAGCTCCTATCAAGACCTCCTTTTCCAACTGAGTTAAGTATATGTCATCGCTTTTTAGAAATTCCTTCTCCTCCTTAATAACTTGTTCCCAGGATAGAGCCAGAGCCCTAGGACAATCATCACTGAGCCACTCTAATTTACAGAACTTGTGCACATTAGCATTGTACTTAATGATCAATGGATCGAATCTCTCCATCATTCGCTTCTCAATGGCTTCGACTTCCTTTTTAATGAGAGCATCCACATCTTGAGTAGTGCAACCGCCTCGTCCCTTTCCTGATGAGTAGCAAGCAGCTCTTCATAATACCCTTGAGCATCTTGGAGAGCTTCATCTTTTGTTTTTGCCTCACTCTTGGTTTGGCTAATAGCTCATTTACTTTTGTGGTCGAAGCATCTCTCTCCAGCACTAAGTTACGATTTCGTTGGTGGGCGGTCTCTATCTCATTGCGATGCTTGGTCCTCTCACTCTAGAGTGCTTTGACACCATCGTCGTCCCTCTTCCCGGCCTCAGCGTGTGATGTTTTTAAGTCAGTGATCTCAGCATCGAGATGAGTGATGATTCTTGTATCTTCATCTCGATAAGTTTCAGATTATCAATCTCGATCTTCCTTTCCTTCGAAACCTTGGAGATCTTCTCGACTATCCGCCTCCATTCGTTATATTGATTGTAAGCATCAGCTACATAAGCAACGGTCGTGTCTTTGACCTCTGGTGGAATGTTCTTCAGACTGGGAAAAAACATGAGTTTATCAAAAATACATGAAAAAACTATTCCTTCAGTTCAGCCATTCGGGCATCAACTGTAAGTTGTTGCTCCATAGTGACGACCAGGGCTTTAATCGATTTCTTGCTAGCCTTGTAATTAGAAGCCTCGGAACTACTCTTATACTGTCTATGGTCGGAAGGTTGATTGATGCGAGTTGATGTTGAGTGTTGTACGAGAATGGAAGTTGGAGGTGGTGCATAAGAAGCATCACCCAATTGAAAGTCATCACATTGATCAGAATGCTTATCCGAACTTCTTAGCGGAGGAGACCTGGACCTAGAATGGTATTCTGAAGTGGAGTCATGAGATGGATAGTCTTTATCGCAATTGCCTCTGTCACGATGGTTGGACTTCGAGTCTCGGCCACCACCATGATGATATGTATTTGAGTGATGTCTCTATCGAGAAACATTTTCCTCTAAAGACTGAAACATATACCTTTTCCTCTCTGCAGATCCTAAAAATGAAACAGGGACAAGTTAGCTTCGATAAGTAAGGACACGAGTCAAGTGCAATGCACTGCAGTGCATGTGTATGTAAGTGTCCTATTGTTCCCTCGACGAACCGTGTGCCAGAGCATTGCTAATGGGAGTGATTTCTCCCACATTGGTAGGAGTGATTCCATCGTCAAAGCAGAGAGGAGAGTCAAGACCCTTAAGGATCATATACCAGTGCCAAAAGAGCCAAAATCGATAGGAACGGGTCCCAAACCAATGAACGTATCTTCAAAAGGGAGTGAATGAGTTTTGTTTGCAATTGTGGCATGCGGGGGCTGTGTAGAAGACTGTACTTTAGGAAATTTCTTGATGAGCCTCCTTTTAGAATGAATTGTTGGTCATCTTTGGATCGTTTAACTGAAGGCTCATGGCATGGCCACATTAATATCATCGTGACTAACTTCGCCACCTTCATCCACAATTTCACCTTCCTAGGCATGTTCTTACACCACTTCAACATTCTCTTCAGCTTCAGCCCCTGGATTTAGGACTAAGAGCATGTCAAGATTCATATCACCACCTCTAAGAGAGTTATCGTCATCGTCATCGTCACTGTTATAATCTTCATCAGCGACCGTTTGAACTTGACTGGTGCTACGACCCGCTTCCCACAAATTATAGGCTAGGAGATTCTCATCGAAAAGAAGAACTCCGATATCTCTATCCTCTTCTGGAAGCACCATGCGAGCTCCAACGACTTCTGCAAGTGCCGTTCCACTGGATCTCATCGAAACACCTGAATGACAAAAAGAATATGAGTTAAGCTTTCAGAATCGCAAGGCAAATTGACGTTAAACACATGGAGTATAACTTTTATCCAAATAGTCATCTTCATGCAAATTCAGGTGGACAACGGATATAGAACCATTCACTCTTGAAGTAGCTCAACTTATTCCATGTACTAGTAAAAAATCAACAGTTCTTAGCCAGTTCTAGTTAAGTCAAGGAAGGGCTTCCTTTCCAGCTCTTAAAAATATATATGTTTAGAATCTGATCATCACTAGTGAAGGAAGACATAGCTATTTGGATGTAGTTGCATCAAAGCCAATCTCATGAAGTTTAGAACTTGACGAATGATTTGACTGAATGGTGGGATACATCCCGCTAGGCACATGTATCTATTACAAGCAGTATAACGCTTTGGGGGATTGTAAGCTCTTTGGAAGTGAGAAGAAACTAATACGTACTTAAAGGGGATTCCATGTTTATCATAGATTCTTTTAAAGTGATCCCTCTTTAATCTTTGAAGCAATAAAATCAACGGAATCATCCACAATAACGGCATTTATGAGAGCGTCAGGAGCAAGTTTAACTTTTGGTCCTCCTACAAGCTATATTAGAACTTCCAAAACTTATTGCTCTACCTTTGGATTTTCAACTAGAGGTATGAATTGCGTCAGAGTATGTTGTGCAGAAGGAGTTGTGGTGGAAATAAACTCCGCATCAGACTCAACATATCTAGAAGTTGATGGATTTGCCGCTAAAGTGGCAAGACGCTCGGATTGTCTATCCTCCATCTCTATAAAAACTCAATAGATAACTAAATCAGATCAATCATAATCTATACCCCTTATGCTAAAGTGAAACTAGTGCACTGTCGTGCAGTGTAGATTTCTGATATTATATAACAGTTCACTTCAAGAGTTTGGACACCACCCAAAGTGATAGTCATCGCTGAGCGTCCCAACGGACTTCATGTGATTGCCCAAGCTTTGAAGACGCGTTGAAACTCAAGAGATAACACTTGTAATGATCGACAAGGTATGCACTCAAGTGGGTTTGAAGTCCAAACTCCATAAATGGTCAGATCGGTATCGATCCTAGCCCTTGGGTGGATTTTTGTTCAAATCCCAAACACCATCTCCTGGCTTTGACTTCAAGCGCAACCACCAACGTGAGCTTCACCCACATCTACCTTTAGTCACCACCACCACTTAGTTCTATTTTAATGATTGGACTGGTGAATTTGTGAAGGGCCATGGATTGGTTGAAGCGGTTGGTGATGAGGGGTTCAGGTGTTCGACGGAGATAATCAGAGGCAGACGCTAGAAAAGAGAGTCGGCAGAGTTCGCTCTCAAGGTCAAAGCCCTTTAATGGCGAGGGAAAACTTTGGTTCGATGAAAAAATATAGTAAGAAGGAAGACAAATGAAAGTGGGTTATATAACCCAAGGCTCGACTCTATAGGCAAGAAAAATGAGAGGCTTCTCCCAAGTCTTGGATCGGTATCGGTCCAAGAATTTGGATCAGTACCGAGTCCTGATTAAAAAATGAAAACGAATGAAAAATGTGATGATGTTCCATATATGTGCATGTCAAAGATTATCCAAGTGTGTGCACGTGTATTTACTCAACCTTAAGCGACTAGAGTCAAAGGAAATCAGATTCAAACCTGGAAAGTCCATGTAAAGAACCGATTCAAAATTACTGAGCTTGGAACGATGGATCATGAGAGCATATTCTCGTTTTATAATGCCAGATGCTGGTGAAGCATCGCAACAAATGGCTATATACATAACTCTTTATAGAACGATCCACATGAAGGACAATGACCACTCAAAGCATAGAGTGGAATCCTTCATAGAAATCTCAACTTTTCTCGGTTTAAAGCACAACATGTTTGAAATAATATGTGCTTTGAGGGAAAATGTTATCCAGTCTTTTGACTGGGCAATATTTGGATAGACTGGATGAATCGAATCTGAAAGATACCAAGGCAGGAAGTCCGAAGAGATAGCCCGAGAATCTAGAAACCAAGTGCAAACAAAACTACAAGGCAAAGAACAAACCACTTCAAGAATCGAAGACCCAAAATCCAACCATATGTTGGATCGGTACTGATCCAACACGTGTACACACGTGGATTGATACCAATCCATGAGATTTCATCCATTCTTTCTTCGACTCCTCCTACCTCTTAATGATGATGCTGAAAGCCTATTTCAACATTTATTTCATTGATTTTATGCAATTCTCTATCGATCTCCATGAGCACTCAAAGTCAGCAACTTCATTCTTCCATAGATCCGTCATCTGGACTCAGAATCAAGCTAATGATGCTACAAATTTAAAACCATGAAGCTAACCATGAATTGAGCCAACGCAAAGCATCCAAAACAATTTATTTAATGATCTTATGGATCAGTACCGATCCAAGCTCATGGATCGGTACCGATCCACAATTATTGATGACATGGCCATAGATTTCTCAAGAGGAATTGGTCTTGGCATGGAAAACTATGTGGAGATCCTAGGAGCGTAATATTAGGCTTCCTACAAATATAAATAGAAGAGCATAGCTCATTTTTAGATATCTTTTTTGGCTTTCTTGCTCTTAATCTCTTATAATCGTCCATGGATTTATACCAATCTGTAAGAACTTATACTTGCAAGTCAGCAATCAAAGCAATAAAATTACTAGTGGATAGGCCAAGTTTAGCTGAACCACTATAAATGCTATATGTTCTTTCTTTGCTCATTTTAATTTACCTTCCTTTACTTTTTATTCTCTACACAATCTCTTGGGTGTTTGTGCCATTTTTGGTTCAAATAGTTAGGAAGAGAGAGAAAAAGCAAATGAAAGAAAAATGAATTATGGAAAGAAAATGAATGAGAGGATTTGTTTTAATGAGAGAATAAAAACCTTTATTATTCTCTCTTTATAACTTTCACTTTTAATTCTCAATTAGCTTTCAATCAAATCTCATATGTATCCCTTCCTCTCTCTTTCTTTGGCATGGCAGGCCACGTCATTCCATCACATGGATAATTATTTCCAAAAGCTTGTTAAGCAATTAACTATATTTAAAACCCGTTTACATATATATATATATATATATATATATATATATATATATTGATAGCGTACATAGATACGCTATTAATATAATTTTTGTATGCACATCGAAATAATTACTAACAAAACCAAAGCATCAAATAAATTAAACAATAATAAATATTTCTCATCAAGGACCATTGGCTCAATTAGTTGGTGGTATGACGTTCTAGACAAAGGTTCTAGAGTCATGGATTCGAATCCTCGAGATATCAAAATTAGCTTTCTACTTGAATAAAGTATCACTCTTACCATCAAAATATGACCAATATTTCTCAAATATTAATTAATTTAATTATTTTATGACATTTTATAAATTAATTAAATCGTGTGATTTTTGCAAGAATTCATAAATATGGTTATGTGACTCAAAGGTGTGAATTCAGTTAGCAATTATTTTTAAACAACTCAAATATGTTAACATCTCACCTTAGCTAATAGTACGACAGTTTGGCTAAATTCATCGCTTATAGACCTTTTCGGTAAAATCACAGTTTATAATTTCTTAACCTATACTGATTAGTAACGATCATTTACACCAATTTTCCTTGTCAGTACTACATCACATTAGGACTTATGGAATTTGGTTGTAGTCAAAATTCCAATATTTTTGGCTATCGTTGACCGTGATACTAATCTCATATGAAATGAATTCTCTATTGAATAGTGTTTAACTTCTAGTGCTACGACATGCCATAACTTAACTATAATAAAAGTGGAGAATTCATATTGAAGTTCCACGGTACTATCAAGTCGAGGGAATTATGTAACATCATCACCCTGAGATTTCTCATTTGACGTAGTTGTTATTAATCAGTAGGAAACTCTCAAGTGAGTAATTCCATAACTATCCAATAACTATCAATACGTAATCCATTGGTGCCCCTATTAATCATGAGTAATACACTATCCAACGCTTAGAGAGCGTTACGTACTTTGATCCCGGTGGATGCATTAATATCCTTTCTCAAAACAGTTTGAGAAGGAATATTTAAAATAAATGTTATCTTATATTATGATTAATTACTAACGATTGGAACTATTTACAACTATAATCACATAAGATTTTACTTGAGGATTTTCTTATTTGTGTGCTTTAAATTAGTTTTTAATTAGTTTTTATTACTATATAAAAAAGTGTATAATAGAAAATAAAACCTTTATGATGAATAAGATTGGTCATATAGTATGATATATGTAACAAATTAAATGATTACCTCTAGGAACAATCATACTCCATCAATCTCACACTTGCGCTTTGGGTCAATTATAGAATCATGTTCCCATTACTCCAATCAGTTTTCTCAAAACTGATCAAGCTAGTCTTTTAGTGATAGATATGCTATATTGTTTTAATTATCTACTCTATCAATCAACTCTCTTCGATGTTGATAAGCTGCCTTATCATACGGAACTTTTCGGAGTATGTTTCTTGACTTCTAATGAGCTCTTGTTTCTTTTGTGATATATCATGGTATTGTTATCAATTAAAGATATCATGGGTGTTCTCAACACTTTGAATCAACCCTAGCTTAATTATAAATTTATGCATTAATATATATGCACTACTTTGTTTATTGTGCATATTCAAGGCCATGTATATAGCATATTGGTTGAATTAGCCACAACTTCTTATTTGGAATATTTCCAAATTAAAGTTTCTTAACTAAGATTGATCATGAATTTAAGATTGACATATTACTCAAAAACACTTATGAAGTTTGGGTCTGAATATTTCTTCATTAGGAGTATGTTGTTTTCACAGACAATTCTCTAGTATTTCACAAATACTCGAGAGTAGCCTTACCTAGCAATCATCGATTGTAGTTTGGATGTGATACTCAATGTACCAACTATATATTGTAATTCTTATTGCTAATGCATATGGAATCCATCTCATATTAAATGTTTTAATATGGTATCTCTAAATATCATATAGGACTATCCTAGCATACTTTTATACTATTTATAAAAGATGTCATTTTCAAATCCAATGTCAAGAAAGAACCAAACTAACATGACTATAAAACTGGTATATTGTTAACAATCATAAGTTTGTTTTTTTACTTATAGTTTAGAAATATTCTAGTACCTTTGGCTTTATTACAAACACATGATTCCTATGCATTTGTTGGAAATCAAACCTATTTATTTCTTTGTCAAAATATTGCTCAATTCTGATGTTTGTCGAATGATACTTTTGTATTGATATGAAACCCGCAAACTCAGTATTGCTCCCATTAATCTCGAGACACATTAGTTTTTATGTGCAAACACTCTATTCTAGATCATTATTTAGAATTTTTTTTCAACATAAATGTACCAAAACTCAAATTCATATTGGCAATAATTTTTTGAGAAAAATCCAAATTAACTCAAGCATGTTCAATGATGAATCTATTATGTTAATTTCAATAAGTGAAAGTAACATGTTATTCTTGTCAATGTTGCTTACTATATTCCAACTACATTGGTCTTCTTCTCAAAGACAGATTTGCGGCGATGGATCAAATCCTTTTGGGTACAACTATTAACATCATATTTTGATAATATGTTTGGAATTCATTTTTGATTTATACATCATGCGATTGGCAAAGTCTGACAGAGTTAGGTGTATGCTCTAGGAGCAATTATGTAATTGTTATATATATATATATATATATATATATAACTCAATAACAAATCTTGTTCGAAATAAAAGGTGTTTTCTTTCTATTACATACTTGATATAATGTGTTATATTAATTAATTAATTAAATTAAAAATATACTTAGTAGAAAATCCATAAATGGTACATTTGTGATAGTAGTTATAATGTATTATAACCATGGTTGATTTATCATAATAAAATAAACATGCCAATTTAAATATTTCTAGTGAAGATGTATCGAGATTAGATATCGATACATCTGTTAAGAATAGAGAATGTAATCCTCTTCGAATATTGCGCAGTGTATTATTCATGACTATTGGCCCACCAAAGAGTTACATACTGATGATTATTGGGTAACTATGGAATGATTCACTCGATAGTTTTTTGTTGGTTAATATAATTAAGGTCAAATAAAAAATATCAATGTGACAAAATTACACAGTTCTCATAACTTGAGAATACTATTAATCTTTAGTATGGAAGCTAATTATAGTTAAATCGCGGTACAATATCCAATGAATGGCTATAGTTGGGTCAAATTGAAGCATTGGAAGTGAAACACTATTTAAGAAAGGATTCATTTTCTCAGTTATATGAGGTTAGTATCATGGTCAACTGAAGCCAAATCAAACTCAAAGTCTCTAACCAGAGCAGTAAAGTTGATAATAATTGTTATTGTTGAACCAAGAACTTTGTGTTTGGAATATAGAGTTGAATGTGGATGATACTGGAATTTTGATCATTATCAAATTCCGTAAGTCTAAAGTGATATAGTTTTGACGAAGAGAATTGGTGTAAATAATTGTCACTATCGGCTAATGCTTAATAAAATATATTTGAATTTTACCAAAACCAAGTAAGCAATAAATTTAGCCATAATGTTACACCACTAGCTACGTGAAGTGTGAACGTTAATATTCGAATTGTTCGATATTAATCGCTTACCGAATTTACACCTAAGAGTCACACAACTGAAATGTTGAATACTTCTATTTACCACCTAATTTAAATAATTTGTAATTGTTATAAGTTAATTAATATTTATGAAATATTAATTACAAAATTTTATTTGATGCGAATTAAACAATATTAAATAGTGTGCATGTAATAGTTATATAAACACTAATCGATACACGATATTGATACATATATAAATTAGATTTAAATGTAATAAATATTATTCGGACTAAAAGTAATTTTAAGGCCCAAATAGGGCTTGGTTTAGGCGGCTATATGGTAGTTACTTGGGGTCGGTCATATGATGGCTTAGAGGAAGGAATTTTGAATCTAAACGGAGAGAACTTCTAAGTGAAAATAATAATCATGATCCATATTTCACTCTCTCATCCCTCCTATACTTATAGCATTCACTTCTCTTAAGAATTTTGCATTCATCTATTTACTGCTCATATCAGGCCGCCGTCACCCTATAACAACCCCAAAACCCCAGCACTAATTCACATTGATTTGCTTCGATTCTGTAACATCTCACCTTTTTGTACTCTTAAGCAGACACACATGCCGACTCAAACCATACAGAAGGGCGGATTGTTATGGGGTAATTAAGAAAAGAACAGAGGAAGAAAAAACAAAATAGAATCTTGCAGTGGAACGATAAAATATAATAGTCAAATAAACAGTTCATGAAGCTGTTTTACAAAATTTTCGATTATACTTATACAATACATATCGAAGTTACACATACCAGAGAATAATAAATAATGCAGCGGAACAATGTGAATGCAGTGGAATAATATAATAAATAATAGTAACACAATTTTTGTCTTCGTCCTCCAAAAATAATGTCTTTGAATCCTGAAATGCTCAGACTGACCCGAGCGATTTGAAAAGACAAAACACTCGAGTCAGAACTAAAAGATCTTATGCAAGTTAAATCAATGGAAATAAATATGAGTGTAACGACGTCAGAGATGTTTACGGGATTTGACGTCTCATATCCAATGTCTAACGTGAGTGCAGTAACTTAAGAGATGCTCGAGATTCACATCTCCTAAGGATCCGTTAAACTATTTACTATGTAGTAATATTTCGCTATTATAATAATGTCTAATAATAAAATAAACTTACTTTTAAATAGCGTTAAGGAGTGACCCAATATTCCCCTTAACGCGTAATAGTCTTAGTAGTCCATCCAGTATCCGCGCATCTCCAGATCGGGAGACTACCCTAAATACTCCACGGGCTACGGGAGAAATCCAAACTCGTACAAGGCACGCTAGGGTAGGTGACACGGCACAACTAGGCAATGCCAAGGTAGATATACCAATTACGCTTTTGGATCGGTGGTAACGCATAGCAGCTACTACCGCCCACCTTGAGCCACACCCCCAAAATCAAAAGGGCCCAAATAATTCACAAAGTAATAGAATGGTGTCGAAGGAGTGTGTCCGATAAAAGGTGCTACCTTCTTAGCATGTCAGTCACTCCTGTTTTAGCCACCTTATGCCAACTCACGGGAGTCGGGTTCACGTATTTACCTCAAAGGAAACGCCATCACCATCCTACTTCATTCTGGAATCTCCACCGCATACACGGTTGTTAAAGTGGTTTTCGAAGTTGGCAGAGAGTATGACAACTTCCGATCCCGGTCTCTTTAACAACCAAACGTTATTATAACACCACGGTCTTTTCAAAATAGTTTATATTTTAAAACCAAATAACATAGCCCTTTTCAAATCAAATCAATGCAATATCATTTTCATTTCAAATATACCCTTTTCTAAAATCATAACACTTTTAAAGTTATAACATTACGAAATCAAAACATTTGAATATTACCTTGAAACTCATAACTTTGAAACATAACTTCCACCACTTAGGTGGTTTAAATATTCAAATACTTTATATAATAAAGTAGCTTCTTCAATTTCACAAACCAATTCCAAATACAAATTTGAACCCCCAAATAAACCATTTCAATTTTCATATATTTCAAAGCTTTAAATATTCAACCATTTCAAAACTAATTCTTTGATAATTCCATATATATCAAATTCAATTACTATTATTTAGATTTGCAATGTATACTCAATAAATCCAATATCATTTAAGTAAAACATTTAAACTTCAAATAATTGGATATTCTTCAATTTATTTAACTTGATAAATTCATTTAAATCAACTTGATATTCATTTAAATTACTCTAAACGAAAATCAAGTTATAAAAATCATACCCTTTAAAATCTCAATTTTATTCAAGTTTCAAATCAATTTATTCGAGTAAAATTCTTAAATAATTTAATTTAAATCAATTTCATATTTATCTTCCAACCTTAATCTTATTTAAGTCATTATAAACTCTATATACAATATAATTTAAACAAATACTTGACTATATTATATTAAAATAATCAACTTTATTATTTAACTTATTTTTACGAATATTTATCATTTTAATCCGTAATTTAAAATATAAATACGGTTATATATCATTTCAAACCGCAATCCCGAATGAAATAAAATCCATAACAACTTGTAGTTTATAACAGTATAAAATAGAACACCCATTCATCCAATATCAATCATCAAACATTTATAACAATCATCATCCAATTCAAACAATAACATCAATATAGAACAGATAATAAATAACAGACATTTACTGGAAGTTTATATTCAATAATAAATTAAATAGCTATTTAACTTGTAGTTTATATGCACTAATAAGTTAAATAACAATTTAATTTAAATAAATTCAATTTAAGCGGGATGATGTTTAAAAATATGCCCAACCGTCATAAATAAATTTCTAATCACATCATAAATCAATTTAATAAACCTAAGAAATTTTAGAAGTTGTGAGTGGGGTAAAACACTCACCTTTTGAATTTAAACTGAATTTAAATCCATTTTAAACCCAAAATTTTAACAGTCTCAGAATTCATCAAAACTAGATTCAAAATATCCAGAATTTTGATACGCTCCTAATGCAAGAAACCGCGTATGAAACGGACATCGTACGCAAAAGTTATCGATATAAGAAGATTTGAAATAAAAATAAAATTTTAAATAAATTAAGCTCAAATAGAATAACAGTACCTGCCACGTCACCAACATCACATTCTCGAACGTGACCCTCTCGTTCAACCCTACCAGATGAAAATGTGCTTGACCTAATGAAACCGCCGCCACATTCAACCGTGAACGCCGCCACCATGATCCACTTCGCCTAGATCCGAGGACACCACTTGCCTGCGCCGCTCACGCCGCCTCTCCCATGGCCGCCGCGACCCCCACCATCTTTAGAAACCGCCGCGTCCGATCCACCTTGAACGGTCGATCTCGGCGAAACCCCAACACCTGACGATGAACGACAACTACCGATGCGACCTTCTTGACTCCCACTACACGCTGCCACCAACCGATCATCAAAAAGCCGACGATTCGCCGTTGAAAACGAGACTCCAAAATGGATGGCCAAAAAACAATCTTCCATTTTAGGACAAACAGAAATCCAAACCGACAAACCGACCGAGGAATTGGTTGGCGCTCGTCGAGAGCTTCGAACCGATATATAATTCGATATAGTTTGTGGAGATTTGATTTTGGAGTTGAATTTTTGAATTGAAATTGGATTGAGGAGTTTTAGGGTTTCAGCCATTGAGGAAGAGGAGCAACAAAAGTTTCTATACATATAGAAATGAGAAAATAGAAAGGCTGCTAGGGTTTATGACCGGATATACATAGGTAGGACTGAGAAATAGAGGAACGGATATGATTGGTTTGGACCGTTGAACGATAAATGGCCTAAAAGCGCGTTCTGACTCTCGAACGAAATTAGATCAACCCATATATCAAAACAGTAGTTTTTTAGTATTTTAAAATCAATGGAACAATTTTAAGTCCAAAATCCATCGTATGAAGAAGTTATGCTAAAATCAAGTTATTTCAAATTGATTTCAATTAGATTGATTTCTAGGCGTTTCGAGTCCGTATGATCAAACGACAAGTCCGATCGCTACAAAACTTGGAATCCTACAATAATTCACCGTTACAGATCCGATGAAACTGGTTTCGTCGAAATCCGAGTCAGTGGCCAAAATGGCTATTTTTTAGTTAATTAAATAATTGATTAATTAAATCTAGTTTTCAATTTCAACTCTATAATTAAAAAAAATCATCATTTTTAATTTCTTAATCATTTACACTAATTAAATCGAATTTAGATGTCAATTTAGAGTTGACTAATTTATCAATTTCAGTATTAGCCCTAAATTTCACTAAATTTCATTTAATTGCAATTAATCCATTTATTAAGTTTAAATTCCAATAATTTATTAAATCTTGATTTCCATTATTTTCATTCAACCAATTGTCATATTATGAATGGAATTGACATTATTTTCAAATATTATCTTAATTTACATTAACATAGTATTTAATTACATTTATTGAAATTTATTTCCCAATTTACTAAATGCAATCAATTATGACGCTACAATTGTTTTAATTAATTGGGTTTGCATTAAATTAGTTATTTATTAACTTGCATTAACATTATTACCTTTATTTTAGCGATTTCATTATTAAATTATAGATTTTTTTATTTCTTTTCGAATTATATTACTAAAACTTATTAATTTAACAAAATTTAATTATCGAAAATTACAGGTCGTTACACTCTTCCCCACTCAAAAATTTTCGTCCCCGAAATGGAAAAAGAAGGGAAAAGAAGAAATTAAATAGTCAATATATCTTATTCAAAATATTAAATATATAAACAATGAATTTACAAAATAAAATAATTTAAACAAAAAATATATAAATTTATAAACAATTACATCCTTTTTTTTCAAAGTTAACAAAGTTTGGAAAACATTTCATAGAATTTCTAAGTCCAAAAATTTTGAAAAATTTCGGCAGAGTCTCCTTTGTACGGAGAGGCTCGGAAGAAAATATAATATCAAATATAACAATATATATATATATATATCACAATATCACAAAATAATATATCCCTACAACGGGAAAACAATATAATAACGCTATACAACCGTAATCCGAGAATGTACCTATTTGTCGGGCAAACAACGTTTAATTATGAAACCAAAAGCAGTAGCAATTGCTTCCATAACCTATATTTCACTTATATAATCTAAAAGAGTTAGTAATTATATAAAATAAAATAGTTAAGGTTGTTTAAACCACTTACAAACAAACTAATGTAGACAATAATCACTTGCAACCACAGCACACAATCAACACAATTCAAGTATCCATCCATACCGAACAAAACAAATAGTTGTTCGGTTCAAAACTTTAAATTGTACAGAATGGAAAAATAAACTATTAAGTGCACCATTTACTCAACAGTGTTAGATGAAACTAAATTGATTATTCATATATCCAAACAAATTTAAAGTATCTTTGCCCAAACAACCATAAACCAAACAAACAACAATTCCAAATAATAGATCAAGTTTATTTTTATCAATTTCATTTCATAACATTTATTGTTTGATTTTTTTTGCATTCACATAACGATTTATCCTTTTAATTTACATTTATTTCTTGCAAATTTTCATTTATTTACAGTATTCAGCTTTCTACTTATTTTTATTATAAACAACTTCAACATTTACTTAAGTTTATTATCATTTCTTTATAACTTTTCTATTATATTTAATTAGTGGCCTTTCAGTCGTACTTATGTTTACGACAATTATAACATTAAATTCTGATTTATAAAAGCAAATTCATTGAACACTTTCATTACTTCAAGTTTTACTTGTAAATTTCCCATTACATTTTCTTTTAACATTTTAACATTTTATAGTTGGTAAGTTATATATATGTTAAAGAACGCAGTTGAAAATTATACAGGTTTATCTCATTTCTTTTGGACTAATTTAATGTTCAATAATCCTATCTTTTGTCTTATAGGTTACACATTTCAAATTTTATTGTAATTTAATTCATAATCTAGCATTAGTCTCTAATTTCCTTTAGAGGTTCCAATTATTAATTAGTTACATTCCATGTTACTGCAATAATTAAAACTATTAATTAACAGAAACTTAAGAACTAAATACCGGGTTTAATTTCAAATCATTTAAAATAATAGATAGATGTACACACTTACAATATATATCCAATTTTTATTTAAAACAATTTGAAATTTATATTTGTTTATCAAAATAAATCTGCAGTAAAACTACTACAGTGGCCTTCCCACTTTGAAACTCGAAAATGAAGGTCGATGATGCGTGCACTCATCACCGAAATTATCTTCCAGCAACAGAGAGGGGAGTACAAAACTTATTTCTTTCCAAAGTTCTTTTAAAACAATTCTTTCAAATCATATTGAAATATTTATATCAGAAAATACTTCTAAGTAATATTACTATCATTCCAAAATCATTTGAAAGAAATTTTCAAATACCCCGGAACTTGAGGTCTAGATTCCGATTTTCATTTATTTTATTAGTAAATTTTATTTTACAACCAATATTTTTAAATTTCACTACCTAACAACTAATATATTACAACCAAATATAACCTTTATAAAATTTTATTTTATATATAGAAAATATAATTGGCAAAATTATTTCATTCACCTATATTTAAAACAAATATTATGTCGGTCTGTCCTATTAAGTGTTTAGAGATCTCTGTTGATGTCATAGTGTCTTATGCACTAACCAAAGTTTATAAATACAAAATGGAAAAAATTAACACAATATAAAAACTTTTTATAACACTAACAAATACACTCTCTCATATATATACACTCAGCGACTCATCATAGGGTATTACTACCCTATTAATAAAGAGTCAGACCCCACAAAGCTAAGATTTATCGCTAAACCAAAGCTTTGATACCAGATGTAACATCCTGCCTTTTTGTACGCTTAAGCAGACACACATGCCGACTCAAACCATATGGAAGGACGAATTGTTATGGGTTAATTAAGACTAAAACAGAGGAAGAAAAAAACAAAATAGAATCTTGCAGCAGAACGATAAAATATAATAATCAAATAAACAGTTCATGAAGCTATTTTACAAAATATATTATTATACTTGTACGATACATATCGGAGTTACGCATACTAGAGAATAATAAATAATGCAGCGGAACAATGTGAATGCAGTGGAATAATATAATAAATAATAGTAACACAATCTTCATCTTCGTCCTCCAGAAATAAAGTCTTCAAATCCTAAAATGCTCAAACTGACCCGAGCGAATTGAAAAGAAAAAACACTCGAGTCAGAACTAAAATATCTTATGTAAGTTAAATCGATGGAAAAAATATAAGTGTAATGGCATCAGAGACGTTTACGGGGTTTGACATCTCCTATCCAGTGTCTAACGTGAGTTCAATAACTTAAGAGATGCTCAGGATTCACATCTCCTAAGGATCCGTTAAACTATTTACTATGTAGTAATATCTCGCTATTATAATAATGTCTAATAGTAAAATATACTTACTTTTAAATAGCGTTAAGGAGTGACCCAATATTCCCCTTAACACGTAATAGTCCCAGTAGTCCATCCAGTATCAGCGCATCTCCAGATCGGGAGACTACCCTAAATACTCCACAAGCTACGGGAGAAATCCAAACTCGTACAAGGCGCGCTAGGGTAGGTGACACGGCACAACTAAGCAATGCCAGGGTAGATATAGCAATTACACTTCTGGACCGGTGGTAACGCGTAGCAGCTACTACCACCCACCTCGAGCCACACCCCTAAAATCAAAAGGTCCCAAACCAATCACAAAGTAATAGAATGGTATCGAATTAGTTTGTTCGATAAAAGCTGCTACCTTCTTAGCCCATCAATCGCTCCTGTTTTAGCCACCGTATGCCAACTCATGGGAGTCGGGTCCACGTATTTACCTTAAAGTAAACGCCACCACCATTCTACTTCATTCTGGAATCTCCACCGCGTACACGGTTGTTAAAGTGGTTTTCGGAGTTGGTAGAGAGTGTGACAACTTTCGATCCCGGTCTCTTTAAAAATCAAACGTTATTATAACACCGCGGTCTTTTCAAAATAGTTTATACTTTAAAACCAAATAACATAGCCCTTTTCAAATCAAATCAATGCGATATCATTTTCATTTCAAATATATCTTTTTCTAAAATCATAACACTTTCAAAGTTATAACATTTCGAAATCAAAACATTTGAATATTGCCTTGAAACTCATAACTTTGAAACATAACTTCCACCACTTAGGTGGTTTCAATATTCAAATACTTTATATAATAAAATGGCTTCTTCAATTTCACAAACCAATTCCAAATACAGATTTGAACCCCCAAATAAACCATTTCAATTTCCATACATTTCAATGCTTTAAATATTCCACCATTTCAAAACTAATTCTTTGATAATTCCATATATATCAAATTCAATTACTATTATTTAGATTTGAAATGTTTACTCAATAAATCCAATATCGTTTAAGTAAAACTTTTAAACTTCAAATAACTGGATATTCTTCAATTTATTTAACTTGATAAATTCATTTAAATCAACTTGATATTCATTTAAATCACTCTAAACCAAAATTAAGCTATAAAAATCGTACCCTTTAAAATCTCAATTTTATTCAAGTTTCAAATCAATTTATTCGAGTAAAATTCTTAAATAATTTAATTCAAATCAATTTCATATTTATCTTCCAACCTTAATCTTATTTAAGTCATTATAAACTCTATAGACAATATAATTTAAATAGATACTTGACCATATTATACAAAAACAATCAACTTTATTATTTAACTTATTTTGTATTTCAAAAAAAATTTGTACATAGATAAAATTAAAATAACATTTATATACCATCTAAAATCAATATTTATATAACCCATATATTTCTTTACAAAACTGTAGAAATCATATCAAAATATTTTTATATATAGACCACGGTGTCTGTATATAGTTTTCTATTCTATGGTCAAGTGATACGGATATTTATCATTTTAATCCGTAATTTAAAATATAATTACGGTTATATATCATTTCAAACCGCAATCTCGAATGAAATAAAATCCATAACAACTTGCAGTTTATAACAATATAAAATACAACACCCATTCATCTATATCAATCATCAAACATTTATCGCAATCATCATCTAATTCAAACAATAATATCAATATAGAACATATAATAAGTAACAGTCATTTACTGACAGTTTATATTCAATAATAAATCAAATAGCTATTTAACTAGCAGTTTATATGCAATAATACATTAAATAAAAATTTAATTCAAATAAATTCAATTTAACTGGGATGATGATTAAAAATATGCCCAACCATCATAAATAAATTTCTAATCATATCATAAATAAATTTCTAATCATATCATAAATCAATTTAACAAACATAAGAAATTTTAGAAGTTGTGAGTGGGTTAAAACACCCACCTTTTGAATTTAAATCCAATTTAAACCCAAAATTTGAACAGTCTCAGAATTTGTCCAAACCCATGTCAAAATGTCAGGAATTTCAATGCGATCCTAATACAAGAAACCGCGCGTGAAACAGACCTCGTATGTAATATCACTGAATTTATGGCAATATAAATTTAATAATCTATGTTTAAAATTAAATTGATTTGATAATTTATTGTTAATAAATTTGAATTGATTTAGTAATCTTCCATTTAATTCTTGAATTTATCTTTTAATATGTTAATAAACTGTTTTCTATTTATAATATGTATGTATATTTATATATATTTTAAATAGATAAGTTTGGCTTTTAAATTTAATCGATAAAGCAAATTTTCTAATTATAATATGTTGAAATTTAGGAAATTTTGATTTATTTTTGGATTTAGCTTTTTAAAACTATTTTATAAAATAACTAAATGATTTTAAATATATAAGATAAATGTTTTATGTGTTTAAAATATTTTGACTTAAGTTTGAGTTTTTATTTAGATTAAAATAAACTTATAAAAAAAATGTTTGTTTTATTTCTTTTTAAAATAGTGATTAATAATTATGATTTGTAAATTGAATATGAAATTTAAAATACAATTTAAAATATGAATCATGTATTCATTTAAAAAAACAAATAAGTTATAATCTCTTTATAAATTTATTTTAAATGATTAAAAATATTATTTAATTGATTAATTTGTATATTGTTTTTATTTATAACTATAATTGGTTTATTCTTTAATTATTTATCTATACATAACTAAGTATTAAAACTAATTAACAAAGTTAAACTTTCATTAACACTTAATTAACAATATTAATTAATTAATGATACATGTGTAAGTTTATTAAGGCATAAGTTAACATGTGTTGAGTGATTAAATAGGAAAGTTAACAAGTGTTAACATTCAAGCCATGTGTCATGATTAATTTTATTTTTCTTTGTTTTTAAATATAAATCATAAAGAAGTTATATAAAAACCTACATTTTCCCATTTCTTCTTTTTCTCATCTTCATTTCTTAACAAAGAAATTGTTTTCAGCTGAAACCCATTCTCTCAAAACAATCCTCAAATCATATTTAAACTAAGAATCAAATGTATAGAAAACTTCATCTCTTCAAAATTTAATATCCCTGTAACTCAAGCTTCCTGCATTCTTCACCCCTCTTCAAAAAGAAAATTAAAGCATATGCATTTCTTTCAAAAATCTGGAAATAATGCAAACAAAGGCCTGCATTTTTCTGGAAATCAAGGAAAGCTTGCATTCCATTTTCAAGCAAGCTACCTGCATGCAAAAATTAAAGCCTACAGTTTTCAAAAATCTAGAAAATAAAGTAAGGTATTCTGCATTTCATCAAAACCTGGAATTAAAGCAAGTTAAGTCATCAGCAACAATCAAGATTAAAGGAAAACAAAAGCAAGTTTTCAAGCATTCATTCAAGAGTTTAAAGAATTCAGAAGCTTTTCAAAACTGGTGCTTTGTTCTGCGTTGTTTTGAAAGTTGAGTAACTTTTCTAAAAAATTTAAAGGTTAAATTTTTTTTGCATGTTAGTATACTAAAATGAATAAATTTTGCATATGTTTATAAATTAACTGTCTGCTGTGTAAATGTATTAGTATGTATGTTGTTAAATTTCCTTGTTCTGTTTTGTTTTTTGATGCAAGTTTTTATTAAAATCCTGATTTCTTTAATTAGTTTCTGTTAAAATGTAGGATTTAAACAAGATATATGTGTTGACTTTAAAGATTAGAATTTAAGATTTTATTCAAGTTAAAATTAAATAGGAATTCACTGTAATCCATGAATAACAGAGCAACAGTTATATAAAGTGAAAATCCAAACATTTCAAAACAATGTTTCAGGATTATGAATCAAAACTTCATCCAAATTTATGATTTTTAAAAGAAGAATTACAATTTTTAATACCATATCCAAAGCAGTTCAAACATTACTGTATTTTACATTTTGGAGTAATACAGATGATATTTGTGTTTGTTTGAGTTGAAATTTCTTCTGGAGATGGTGAAATGATTAGAGATGTTGTGAAAATTATTGGTATGAGTGGAAATTTGTTTTTGATGTTGAGATTGGGATTTAAAAATTTAAACCCTAGTTTTACTGTGGTTTGAAGAAGTGATCTTTTCGACATCTATCATTGATCGAGTTCAATGAATTTTTGGAGGATGATAGTATGGGAGTTGGCAAATACATGGCCGGAGTTGCTGTCTTTCCGGTGGCCAGTGGCGCGTGATGGGGACGTTGACAGGTTAGGGATTGAAGGGGATACTGCTGTTCCAGGTTTGAAAGCAGTGTCTTGATCTTGATTTTGGGTATTAATGGATGTAATGGATGTATGGATGGTCGGAGTTGATGAGTATCGACTGTGGGATGGCCGTGAGGTTGGCCAGCGATGGCCGGAGGCAGTGTACAGGTGCACGGTGGAAGGTGGACATGTTTGGTGGTTTCAGGATTTTGTTGCTCGAGATGGTCTCGGGTAATTTGAGTAGTGACTCAAAGCAATTAAACTTGTGACTCGAAGTTTTGTAGAGGTGGCTCGAGTGTAAACTGTGTTTCAGTTTTTACAATTATATACAGAACCTGTTTACAGTTTTTTTTAAATTAAAAGTTAAGTTTAAAATGTAAACTTAAACTTGAACTTAGGATTTAAAACCCGAATCTAAATATGAATTCAAATTATTTGAATTCTGGTTTTTGTAATAATTTGAATTTTTCTAATTTAAGTTTGGTTTGAATAAATCAGGAAACCTGATTTTGTTTTTAGTTTTTAAAGAAGGTTTTAAAATGTAAACTTAAAGTTTAAACCAAGTTAAACCTGAGTTTGAACCTGTTTTAAAATTAGTTTGAATTTGAGTTTTTCTATAATTTAAGTTTGAAATTTAAGTTTGGTTTTTAAAAACTTTTAAGTATAAAAGGGTATTCAGTTTTGAATTTAAAACTGGAAGTTTAAATTGAAAAATATAAAGTAAGTTTGAATCTAAGATTTAAATCTGGAACTAAATTTAAACTTC
Organism: Allium cepa; assembly: GCA_030765085.1. Lineage (NCBI taxonomy): Eukaryota > Viridiplantae > Streptophyta > Magnoliopsida > Asparagales > Amaryllidaceae > Allium > Allium cepa. The sequence goes on along the minus strand of CM060943.1, from coordinate 602,334,885 downwards.
AGTTTTTAAAATAAAATAAAGTTTAAATTTAATTTGCTTAAATTACTTTTAAATGGTTAAATGATTTGCATTTAAATGAAGATGTAGATTGTAAGTAAAGTTTTAAAAATTTAAGTTAAATCTAGGATGAGTTTAAAAACTGTATTTCAGTTTTTAAATTAAAGAAGTTTTTGGATTGAAATTGTTTTAATAATTTAGAAAGTTTAAGTGAGTTTTTAAATTGATTTGGATTTAAATTGAATTGGGATTTAAATTCTTTAAAACTTATTTTATAAATTGGATTTTTTTAACATATGAGATTAAGGTTTTTGAATTGTTTTTAAAACCTTGTTTAAGTTAAAATTTTATTCATTTTAAAATATTAATATTTAAAATGAAGTTTAAATGGAATTTGAAGTAAATTTAAAAACAATTTGTTTTTAAATGATTAATTAAGCAAGGAATGTTTATCTTAAAGATAAATAAAAGTTTAATGATTTGTGTTCATTTAAATAATTAAGTTAATTTAAAATAAATAAATAATTATTTAATTAATTAATAATGTGGATGATTAATTAAGTAATTAATAATTTTTAAATTGATTAATTAAAATTTGAGATTAATTTATTAAGGTTAACTAATCTGTAATTAGTAATTGTTAATTAAATTTTTAATTAATGATTAAGATTAATTAATCAAGTGATTAAAGATTAATTAAGATTGTAATTAACACTTAATTAATTTATAATTAGAGATTAATTAAATTGTAATTAAATATCAATTAATTTGTAATTAATAATGGTTAATATAAGTTAATTTCTTAATTAAGTGATTAATAAATGTTAATGAAGGTCATTAACTTAAGATTATTTAACAATTAATTAATGTGATTAATTTTTAATAATTAATTAGATTAATTAATTAATAATAATCATTTTTGAAATTGTTTTAGTTTAATTACTTAATGGAAGTAATTAATGAATTAATTACTTAATGTAATTAATTGTGTTAATGTGTTTTCTTTAGGTTAATTAATTAAGTTTAATTAATTTAAACCTTTGTTGTTGATTGATGAATAAGTACTTTATGTAATTAATGGGATTATAATTACTTAGGGAAGTAATTAATTGATAATTACTGAATGTAATTAAAGGTATTAATGATGGAAGTAATTTAGATTAAATTACTTTGAAATTAATCAAGGGATTAATTAAGATAATTAGTTAAGAGTAATTAATTTATGGGATGAGTAATTAAGGGTAGTTAATTACTGGATTGTTATTAATCAAGGGTGATTAGTATATGTGGTTTAATTTCAGATTAATTACTTAATGCAATTAATTTTAAATAAAGAGATTTGATTAAATATAATTAGAAATCATTAATCAATAAAATTAATGATGTAATTTAAAATGGATTAATTAAGGAATAATCAATAAGTGAAGTAATTAATCAATAAAGGATTAATGTAATTAACTTTAGTTAATCGATTAAGTAATTAAAGGTTAATTATTGCATAGAGTTAGGTATAATTAACTTGTGTAATTAATTTTAAGGCTAATTACTTATTGTAATTAGGGAATTGTTAATTAGTAATGATTAATTGAATTGAATATTGAGATGGTGATTATTTAATTGATTTGTAATCAATTAATGATTAAGTTAAGCATGATTGTAATGATGAAGTAATTAATTTAATTCATTTTAAATTAATTAGAGATTAAGTAATTAATTTAATTAATTTTAAATTAATTATAGTTGGTATGATCATTAGATCATTGCTTATGTATGAATGATTGGTATTGGTTGCCTTGTATGGTTTGTAATCTCAGCTATGAGATGAGTAATGTTATATGATATGGATGCATTGGTTGCATTATGATATTGATATGGATTATCTGTTTATGCTGATATGGATTATCTGTTGGTGATGATAATGTTGATTATCCATTGTTATGTTGTGAATTATTTATCTGTATGTATTTAGATAATGAATTGAATTGTTTTAAACTCTAAAACAACTTGGCCTTAAAAGACACGTTTTGGATTTCGATGAGACCGGGATCGGGTTTTCATATTTGGATATTCGAAAACCACATCGATCCGTTAGGTCATAAATCTGAAGTGAAGATGAAGATTCAGAGTGCAAGGGTTATCGTCGTTAACTCTGAGGTTGATTCCAAAATGAGTGTAACGAGATAATGCCTTTGGTTTCGTTCGAACCCGAAACGAACTTGTATGGATTGAATGCTTTCAGAACATCGTCAGGTGGACGATGAGCTTTCTAAGTGATATGTCCTATAAAGGTAATCGTAGCCTCAAGCCTCATCAACCGGGAATGGATAAAACAAGGGAGGTGCAGCAAGGCAAAGTGGGTCATGCCCAAGTAGGACGAGATTTACCCCTGTCTAGATGTCCCTTTATTTCGACTTAGTGGTGCGGTTGCTGATCACAACTGCGGGGTGGTCTTGTTCGAAACTGTTCAGTAAGGAACGGTTCCGACTTTGTGTTGCAGCGGAGCGGGCGTACTCCTCGGTACGGTGATCTAGGCCACGTACTGTGACGGGCGGTATCCCAGTAGCCCTGCCATTGTATGGAATCCAAAATCCAATAAGTGTCGTACGTATTAGTTGTGCCCAATTATGTTGGAACGTGAGATGTAAGCATTCCAGCTATTTCTGTATTTTACTTGAAAACCTTAGACACTATTATAACATCACTGGATTTCCTATCAAATGTTTTGGTTAGCGTAAGGTAAAAACTTTTCCTTGTTTACGTGTGGGAAGTCTTACGTGATACCTTTTCTTTTCAAAGGCTTTTCAAAGTTAAGAAACTTTAACCTGTTACTCACACCAGACCCATGTCTGACCCGGAGTAATTTCTGTTTTTTTAACTCTTGGGTACTCAAATTTTTACGAGTAGCCAAGGGATTCAGGTTAGCTTTGACGAATTATGGAGGAGCAATGAAGCAGGAGGCTTCCGCGTATAGATATATAGTTTTCCACTGTGTTGGTATCTCTGAGTGTTTCTATATTGTGTTTGAGTTGTAATAACTATACAGGTGTTATAACTGTCTAGTATGTGTTGTACTGTCTGTGTAACTCTGATATCTGTTGTATACTATGTAATACTTATGTTATTAATATAATTTATCCGTTCCGCTGTTGAGATTCTGTTGTTGTTTCTTCTTTCTCTTCTTTCTTTTCTCTTTTCTATCCCTTTCTTTCTTAAAGATGATACGACTTTTTGTGGAGAAAAAGTCGGGTCGTCTCATCGTACACAAAGGTTATCGATATAAGAAGATTTGAAATCAAAATTAAAATTTAAGTAAATTAAACTCGAATAGAATAACAGTACCTTCCACGTCACCAACAACATGTTCTCGAACGCGACCCTATCATTAAAACCTACTAGATGAAAACGTGCTTGACCTAATGAAACCGCCGCCACGTTCAACCGTGAACACCGCCACCACGATCCACTTTCGCCTAGATCCGACGACACCACTCACCTACCCCGCTCACGCCGCCTCTCCCATGGCCGCCGCGACCCCCACCATCTCCAGAAACTGCCGCGTCCGATCCACCTTGAATGGCCGATCTCGGTGAAACCCCCGCACCGGACGACAAACGACAACTACCGATGCGACCTGCTTGACTCCCACTACACGCTGCCACCACCCGATCATCATAAAGCCGACGATCCGCCGTTGAAAATGATGCCCCAAAATTGATGGCCGAAAACAAATCTTCAATTTTAGGAAAAACAAAAATAAAAACCACCAAACCGACTGTGGAATTGGCTGGCGCTCGTCGAGAGCTTCGAACCGATATATAATTCGATATTGTTTGTGGAGATTTGATTTTGGAGTTGAATTTTTGAATTAAAATTGGATTAAGGAGTTTTAGGTTTCAGCCTTTGAGGAAGAGGAGCAACAGAAGTTTCTGTACGTATAGAAATGAGAAAATAGAAAGGCTGCTTGGGCTTATAATTGAATATATATAGGTAGGGCTGAAAAATAGAGGATCAGATATGATTGGTTTGGACCATTGAACGATAAATGGCCCGAAAAGCCCTTTCTGACTCTGGAACGAAATTAGATCAACCCATATATCAAAATAGACATTTTTGAGTATTTTAAAATCAATGGAACATGTTTTAAGTCCAAATTCCATCATATGAAGAAGTTATGCTAAAATCAAGTTATTTCAAATTGATTTCAATTAAATTGATTTCTATGCGTTTCGAGTCCGTACGATCAAACGACAAGTCCGATCGCTACGAAACTTAAAATCCTACAATAATTCACCGTTACGGATCCGATGAAACTAGTTTCGTCGAAATCCGAGTCAGTGGCCAAAATGGCTATTTTTCAGTTAATTAAATAATCGATTAATTAAATCAAGTTTTCAATTTCAACTCTATAATTAACAAATTTCATCATTTTTGTTTTCTTAATCATTTACACTAATTAAATCAAATTTAGATGTCAATTTAGAGTTGATTAATTTATCAATTTCAGTGTTAGCCCTAAATTTCACTAAATTTCATTTAATTGCAATTAATCCATTTATTAAGTTTAAATTCCAATAATTTATTAAATCTTGATATCCATTATTTTCATTCAACCAATTGTCATATTATGAATGGAATTGACATTATTTTCAAATATTATCTTAATTTACATTAACATAATATTTGATTACATTTATTGAAATTTATTTCCCAATTTACTAAATGCAGTCAATTATGACCCTACAATTGTTTCAATTAATTGGGTTTGCACTAAGTTATTTATTAACTTGCATTAACATTATTACCTTTATTTTAGTGATTTCATTATTAAATTACAGATTTTTTTTATTTCTTTCCGAATTAAATTACTAAAACTTACTAATTTTACAAAATGTAATTATCGAAAATTACGGGTCCTTACAGATTCGATCGTTGGCGATAAGGCAATTTGGAAGCTAGTAACTTCGAGATTGAGATTTGATTCAGGGAGTCTATTTCTTCATTTCAATATGTGAAATTTAAGCTTTAGTGAAAAGTACTTTGCTGGTCTATTATTATACGATAATGTTATATATTCATTGTTCCATATGTTGCTAGTTAGAAATATCATGAATCGGTATATCGACAGATCATCACATGATGATGGCTGTATATATAAGTGCATATTGTTTTCTTGCCTTTTGATCAGGTAAAATTCGAGTAAACTGGTGTTTGTACCAAAATTGGGCACAACACTGTTCGGGAGTCTTTTGAAGAGATAATAAATGAAGAATATGAATTGAAAATGAAGATTATCTAACAATAACTCGAAACAACAGTAAAGTAAAGATAAAGGCAAGCGATTTATAGTGGTTCGGCACGTTGCCTACGTCCACTGTGAAGTTTTAACAATTTTATTGATTCTCTTTCAACGATTACAAGCGATTATAGCAAGCACCAGCAGGATACAACTGAAAATTCGAAATCAACAGCTAGTATACGATGTGGGATGATGAAGATCTCAATCCGGCAGAGTCTGGGCGCTTGAGAGCCGAAAGATCCCTTTTCTGTTGGCTTGGGGCTCTATTTATAGGCGTAGGCTGCTGATATTTCGCTGAAAACCCGGAAGAGCACTTCTGGCACGTGAGGGGACCCACACGCCCGGTCTTAGTAAATTTGGGCCCACTTTGGCATCGGTTCGAACTCCATTCAAATCGATCAAGAATTCATCCAATTGAGGTGAAATTTGGTGTGGACAATCTTTGACATGAATGCAAGCTTCTGTGAAAATTTCGTGGCATTTGGATCAGTGGATTGAGAGATGTGATGAATTTGAGATGGGGTTTATTGCGTGGCTGTTTGGTTCGAAACCATCCATTCGAACCGATGGTTTCGAACCGATGGTGGCATGCGCCTTCGTGGTGACGTGGAGCGCAAGCTTCGAACCGATCCGGTCTTCACTCCGAGTTGACCGCTTCGACTCCATGTATCTCGGCGCATTCGAACCGATGGATGACACGTCATCGTGGCTAGTTGACCCAGTGGATTCGAATGAAGCCTCACAGATGGGTTCGAGCAAGGCTCCATGGATGGGTTCGAACAAGGATTCTTTGGATGGATACGAGCTTTGCAACCCCTCCATAGACATGTGGCCTACCGACACGAACTAGATGGATTCGAAGTTGGTAGAGTCGAACCGAGGCATTCCGATGGGTTCGAAGTCCATCGGTTCGAAGGTTATCGGTTCGAATGGTGTCTGATGATGGGTTCGAAGACACCTACTGTGATGGGTTCGAAACCAGTGTTTTCCCTTCAAGTTGAACCGATCATAACTTGAGTGTATGAACTTGGATTGACTCGAAATTTGAGATGACGGCTTCTATGATCTCTCTTGTCATGTCCTATCAATTATAGCACAATTCGGACTCAGACAAAATTCAATGATATCCATAGCGAAACAAAGTATGACCAATCACTGAGACGAACTGTTCTCCGTTTTTGATCGATCTTCTGGTATCGCGGCTTTGCCAAAAAGCGGGATAACATTCTGCCCTCCAAAGTACGTCTTGTGGGAACATGACGTGCTTTGAATAGCTGCACTTTCTCTCTAAACAATCACTGCTCACCGTTCTTTGAGACTTGTATCCTGTATTGCTGTAACCTTGCGTTGATATGGTTGATTGTTGTATGATAGCGCTTAGCCGTTGGCTGTTGCATTTGTAACAAGATGAGTACTCGATCCCTGTAAATGTTTTAAAACCGAATGTTAGTTCGACATATATGCACATACGTGCGTTTGACCCTTGTTGACGTCGTGCGTCTACGAGCCGTTGTCAGTTTGATTTGCTATTGAATTCCATATCGATTCTCTCCTGAACCTATTTGGAAATTTGACTTGAGATAACGCTTGATGGTTGTCTTGAAAGGCTCCTTCGTATCGATCCTCTCCTGAATCGATATGGAAGGTCGAAGGAAACTACTTTGGGTTGTGCGAATGCAACACTTCGAGCCGATGTGTTGGAGCATTGATGGATTCGAAATCTATATTCGCATGGATGGAGTACGCTTATGTTATGATGGGTATGAATCTGTCAGTCGAACCAATGGCTTGGACGAGTATGGAGCGTTCGTTCATGCCGATGAGAAAGAATGGATACGAAATAGTAGTTCGCATCGATAGGTTATGATGGATACGAAACAGTCGTTCGTATCGGTAGGTTGTGGATGGAGTTATGGGTTTGCTGATGTGAACAGGGTTTTCGAACCGATGTGCCCACTGTTTGTTTCGCATCGATGCAGTTCGTCGTCCTGCTATGTGCTTCGTACCGATGAAGTGCGGGGGTAACTTCGAACCGATATGGTCCTAGGCCGATGGATTCGAAGGTCGACCTCGAATCGATACGAAAATGGATCGGTTGTGACCGGTTGAGTTAACTGGAATACGAAACGGCCCTGTCACTTCCTAGCCCTCATATAAATAGCAACGGGCCTCACTTTTTCACTTTTTACTTTTTTACTTTTTGCCTCGTGTTTTTTGTGCTCTGCATCATTTCGAAGCCTCAGAGGAGAAAAACACTGTGTCGCGTCACTGAACCAATCAAGATTCAAGTCTTCAATTCCTCGAATCCATTATTCAAACTAGGTAATTAGCCTCGAATTCAAACGGCAAAGCTAATTTCGAACCCATCTCTTCTTCATCGATTGCTCACTCCGGTGGTTGGCAAAACCAGATCTGGTTTGGGGGACTTCGAATCGATTCGTGGACTCGAGTTCGAATCGATGATGGCGGCGTCACTTTCCCTCAAATTTTGCATCGATCCCTGGAATGACTTTATGGGGGTGACGCAGTTCGCACCGATAGACCATCTTTGATGGGTCCATTCGAATCGATGGTTTCGAATCCATCAGCTATCTGTTCGAAGTTCTCAACTTTGCATCGATACGAAGGGTATCGATTCGAACATGGTCGATTCTAAGTTGAGGGTTTCCTTATCGGTTCGAACCAGTTAACCAAGGATGGATTCGAAGTCACCCTTCATTGATCGATTAGAAGCGACGTTAGTATGGGTTCGAATGAGCTCCCTTTGTTCGGTTCGAACCCTCTATGATGGATACCAAAGTTTGACACTTTCTAAGCATAATTCCGGCGAGCTTCATCCTTGCATATTTGGACTTGATAATCACACTGCATACTTGACCACCCTTCGAAGCTCGTCGATGGAACTATAACAACTTCTATCCAAATCAAATTCCATCATACAAACGGTTTAGTGACGACGGTCAGCGATGATGGTCATTATAACCAAGGAAATTAGTTTTGTCGTTTGCATATTTCCTTTAACTCTGTGACACTTATTCAAGTAATGCATGGCACCGCATAACATACATTCATACACTTTACACTGGGGAAATGCACGGGTCCTTTGTCGTCTAACGATGGTTTCTCATGAGTTAGCTAGTTATGGAACCTTCGAGTTCACAGCAGCAGGGGATTCAAAGTACAGTCACCCCGAGACTAGAGGTTCCAGACATTGAACCTGAGATCATCGGTCCAGCTCCGGACGAACTTCCCAACGCGTCTTTCATTGCCAATCCGTCGGATTCCGTTCAATCCAATATTTCTGAAGACATGTTAGGGAGAATATGCTTGAGGCACGGTCTGTCACTGGATGACGTGTTAGTGCCAGGGCTGAATATAGACCACACAACCCACCGGAGGGATATACAGCATTTAATCGCCACGCGTGCGTGGCTGGGACGCTTCCTCCGTTCAACGAGTACATAAGGGAAGTGCTGTTTTTTTTGAGGATCGCTCCATCCCAACTACACCCAAACGGATATGCTTCCGTGAATAGTTTATTCATCATCTTCATGGAGTACCTTCATAGACCACCGATCCAGACCGAGATCAGATATCTATTTAATTTCAAAACTCGAGGTGATTACCCTTCCTTTACATTTCTGGAAGCGGTGAGGAACTGCCAATTGGTCACTGGGTCCTGGACCAGGTTGAGTTATTACAGGACGGAATGGTTCTATGTTAGGTGTCCTCCGGGGTTTGCCCGGCGATGGTTATTAAGACGTGAGTGTAATTGAGTTTTCGAGTAATTATTAAGGCAATTACGGCCAAACTGAAACTTATATATTTTTTCTTTTTACAGCAACTATTCAGCAGCCTGAAGGTGAACGATTTAAGGAGGTAGTAAGAATACTCCGGGGAGTCCCGGGGGAAGATACGGATATCGAGCTGCTCTTGACGGATAGGAATCTTCGGACTTACGGGTTGATTGAACGAGGGTAGAGCATGCTGTTTGACGGGGCACTAAGGACTGTCTCTAAAAAACGAGCCAAGCACAAGAAGCCCAAAGTTATCATAACCGAGGAAGCTGATTCTGAAAGGACCCATACCGACGATGAGCCTCTGACTGAGCCTACGGATGTAGTTCAGGATGTCGCGGAACAGAGGAAAGGCAAGGCATCCGTCGTCACGCCGACTAAGAAGGGAGATGGAAATCGGTTGTCACGGCCCGGTCCTCTCCCGGAGTTAGAATTTCGGAGATGTCTCCTCCGAGAACTGAAAATCTTTATGAAGGGCTCGCCGATATTCCAATCCCCGATGATGTGTCCCTGCAGCATGATGTCGGATTGGAAGAGTTTTCTGAAACTTTAGTTTTGAGCGAGTCTTTTCCCACTGGTGTGGCAGACACATCCGGTTGGTCGGGGGGTTGCACATTCATACATATTTCACAACACTGCATAACCCTTGACTATAAACCTCCTGTATCGAAGAGTGATTAATTCTATTTTATTTTGTTCTGCAGATACTATGTCTAGGCGAGGTTCGATGTTAGGGAGTCCCCAACAGGCCCGCAAGTCTTCATATTATGATTCGCGCAGACGGGAAGGGGACAGAGACTATGACCAGGGACACTCTGGGTATTCTGGTCAGGAAAGATATGATACAGACAAAGGTTATAAGCGTCGATCTCGATCGCGTACTCCTCCTCCCAGAGATCCCATACAACCTCCCGTTCACGTCTCTCGTCCTTCTGAATCTTCACATCATACGTCAGCCTCTCAATCTTCTAGGCATGACTCTCGCCGTTCTAGGAGCAAAACAATGACTACTGCCGTTACAGATCAGCCCCCCGTGGAAATTTCAGGGGAAGGAGCGATCAGGCTTGCTCAGCTGAAGAGAGATTTCCTAAACATTTGCTTCGACAACTATATCTTTCCTCCACATTTAAAGAAAATCTCGAAGGAGGCTGAACAATTGGTACACGGTTACGTACACGACTTTTATGCTCAGTACAAAGCGTGGTCGAAAGCAGCAGACAAAGCGTCGGCATTGGCCTTTGAGCGTGAGGCCACCATCGAGAGATTACAGGCTGAGTTAGCTCAAAAGAGCCGTATTATTGATGTGCTAAACACTGAAGCTGAATCTTCTCGGAAATCTGAAATGGAGGCTATCAAAAATGCCGACGATGCTCACGCAACGATGGATAGGATGAAACGTGAGCATTATGCCACGGTAGAGGATATGGGCCATCGAAACACCCTGGTTACTGCCGAGAGGGATGCAGCCCTAAAAGAGTTAAAAGAGCTTAAGTCCAAATTCGCCGAAGTTGCCAAGGATAGGGATGATGCGAACAACGCAGCCCAGGAGGCGTGTGAACAAGCCGTGATTCTCCGGGCTGAACGAGACGCGGCAATAGCCAGGGTCCAGGCGGTAGAGACGGAGGTTGAGGAGAAAGTTCGACAAGCGGAGGCCAGGCTGGAGGCTGATATTGAAGATTTACTCATCACTTACAACGCTAATGTGTCGAGGCACAGAAATTTAGCCTGGCTTCAGGATTACCCCGTACACCTCCGTAGCGCTTGGGGTCGATTGGTTGAGGAAGAAGAGGAAGCGCATCCGGACGAATCGGTCGACCGATTCGAACTCGAAAACCGGTTGCTGATAGATGATGTGAAAAAGATCCTCCACGACGCTATTATTGCTCATGAGAAGGAGAAGGTTGGTGGCCGGTCTCTGGAGGTTGGAGAGGGATCAGGTGTTGAGCATCACTCTACTGTTGCCGAAATCACCGCTCCACCTTCGGTAGTGCCTGTATCTGTGGTCGGTTCACAATCTGTTCCTGCTTATGACCCAGAACAGCCGCGGTTATCTCCCATTCGGGAGCACGTCTCTGAGGCCATCCAACTATCAATAAGCCAAACCAAGGAAGGTACTTGAACATGTCTCAAGTGTGCTTTTATTAAAGCGTTTGTTTTGAAGAGATTGCTCATATCTTCTTTTCCTCTTTGCTCAGTAACTGAAGCTACTCCAGCATCTTCGGCTCAGGAGTCCATTCAAGGGCAAAAAGCCATCACCACAGAAGCGACTGTAGTGACGACGTCAGTGCCTACTGAGATGGCGCAAGGGAGGTCCTTATCTCTTGACGAACAAATGGTGAGTGAGCTGCTTGGCCAACAGGGTGACTCTTTCACTGACTTGCCATTTATCATCAGTGATCTTCCGTCGACCTCCAGTTTTGTGACGCAGACCATGGCTGCCCCCAGCCAGGCCCCATCAGCTCGAGACGAGGAAATCTTGGCCGAGATCAATGCCAAAATAGAGGCTGCGGGGCAAAGTGGTAGTATCGGTGGTAGCACGGCGGGGCGTAGCCCAGCACCTTTAAGGGTAGAATCATCAGGCGGCATTATCACACCTTTAGTCGTGGACCCAGTCCCTCCTACTCCTCCGGCGGGAAGCCTTCACGTAGATTCGAGCTCAGAGGAGTACATTGACATTATGCCCCCGCCGAAGAGCAGCCGCTGGAGAGGAGGCCGTCCAAACGAAGGATCTTCGTTCCTAGTGATTCTGATGACGAACCACTGATAAGGAAGCCAAGAAAGAAGAAATAGATCGGCCTCCCAAACAGATTTTTTGGTAGATAGGAACTTGTTTTTGTTTTTTGTTAGTAGGCCGTGTATAGATGCAGGTTTGGCCCCTGCAAGTACGAAATTTTTTTGGAAGAACTTATTTTCATGTAAGCCCTTGTTTCTAGTTAGTTGAAATAAAATTCAGTTTCTTTGTTTCAATTCTCATTTATTTTGTGCTTAAGTGTTTGCAGTGCTTTGCTTTCAGTCCGGTGTACTTGTGGTGTTTTTACCGTCAAGTAGAGTTCGTTTTATTTGCCAAGTCTGAGAATCTCGGTCGCAAGTTGTGATTGACGAATAAGTTGAACTTCGGACACTGTATCACTTTGGTTAGTGATTAACACTTAGTTTTTTTTGCCCCCTAGTCTCGGGGAATAACATTTGTTTTTTGGTGGCTGATCGCACTTGTTGCAAATCTTAAGCACACGCCCACATTCTGGGGACTTACGATAATTTGGGATCGATAATCCAGTTCGCACTCCGCAAATTCGAGAGTTATCGATGTTTGTAATATGATTCGCGGTCCGAAAACCTAGAATTGATGTTTGTACTCCGATTCGTGCTTCGGGAATCTGAAGTCCGCTCGCACTTTGGGAACGATTTGCTGAATGTTTATACTCCAATTCGCGCTCTGGGAAGTTGGAGTCCGTTCGCACTACGGGAACGACTTATTGAATATTTATACTCCAATTCACACTCTGGGAAGTTGGAGTCCGTTCGCACTCCGGGAACGAGTTATAGAATATTTATACTCCAATTCACACTCTGGGAAGTTGGAGTCCGTTGGCACTCCGGGAACGAGTTATTGAATATTTATACTCCAATTCACACTTTGGGAAGTTGGAGCTAGTTTTTACACTCTAGTCCGCGCTCCGGGGACTTAGAGTTATTTCAATGTTTATACTCCAGTTTGCACTCTGGGAATCTGGAGTTAGTGTGAGGATTTTCGTGTATCAATCCTTTTAACTATTAACGTGGTGACATGCCCCCGAGCTTGGGCTTCACATAGCGATTGACCGGTCGTATCACAGTCACTCCCTACTTGAATTAAATCCCACCGTATGATGGAACTTAGCTCTTCGTGCATTGTGATGTTTTGCGGCGTATTCGATAAATCACAGCTCTGGCTTGAAGAGATAGCATTTTATTGCTGAAATGAGAAAATATGGCAAAGTCGGCTGCCTTATTACAAGTTCGAGTTTCAAAATGCGAAAATAAAATGCAAAGGAAATAACGAGCTAGAACAAATAAAGCCTGTTATGTATAGTAGCGACAGAGACACTCGCTATTCCAGGCTCTCGGCAGAGTTAGACCGTCAACGGTCGATAACTTGAATGTGCCATCTCCAAGCTTTTGTGAAATCACATACGGTCCTTCCCAATTTGGCTTCATGTGAGAAGGAACCGGATAAACTCTTTTGAGTACAAGGTTGCCAAGTTCGAAGGTCCGCGGTCGGACCTTGGCATTGTACATTCGGGCGACTCGACTCCGATATGCGGTTGCCCTTAAATCAGCCTCTTCGCGCCTCTCATCGAGCAGATCCAGGGATTCAGCAAGTAGTATAGCATTAGTTTTCGGATCATAATATGTCACACGATGAGAATGAACTTCCATTTCGACCGGAATAACAGATTCAGCGCCATAAGATAGAGAAAATGGAGTGTGGCCGGTTGCAGTTTTATGAGTCGTCCAGTAAGCCCACAAGGCCATGGGAAGTTCATCAACCCACTTGCCCCCGGCCTTTTCCAGTCGTTTCTTCAAAATAGATTTGATGACCTTATTAACGGCCTCGACTTGGCCATTTGCTTGCGGGTGTGCAACAGCGGAGAATTTCTTATGGATATGGAATCATAGACAGAAGTTTTTGAATTCGGCGCTGTCGAATTGGGCTCCATTATCGGTAATAATAGTATGCGGGAGACCGAACCGACAGATGATATTGCGTACTACAAAGTTGATAACTTTCTTCGTCATGATTGTTGCAAGAGGTTCGGCTTTCGCCCATTTCGTGAAGTAATCGACTGCGACGATAGCATATTTCGTGCCACCTTTGGCCAAAGGCAATGTACCAATTATATCAATACCCCATATTGCAAACGGCCATGGACTGACCATTTGGGTTATCTCAGTAGGCGGGGTTCTAGGAATCCGAGCATGTTTTTGGCATCTATCACATTTTTTGTCATAGTCCATGGCATCGCGATTTACAGTAGGCCAATAATATCTGTATCAGAGTATTTTCTTGGCAAGTGCTTGTCCCCCAGTGTGATCGCCACATTCTCCTTCGTGTACATCGTGTAACACTCGTTTGATTTCGTCGTGCGCGATACAACGGAGAAGACGAATGGAATATCCCCTTCGATACATAACTCCATTTTGAATAACAAATCGTGAAGCCTTTCGTAGAATTTGTCTTTTCTCGCTTCGTCGCTCGGGCAATACACCACGTTCGATATAATCTCGATAAGGAGTCATCCACGACTCCCTATTGGAGGTAGCTTCAAATGTGAAATCGGTCTCCCTTCGATCAATGCTCGGAGAGGATAGGGTTTCAACCGGAACGACCTCCAACTGCCGAGCCTCACCCGTACTTGCTAACTTTGCCAACGAATTAGCTTTCTGATTGTGCTCTCGGGGTATGTAGAAAATGGCATAGTAATCGAATTGATCAAGCATCTCCAGAACTCGAGTTAGATAAGCGGCTAATCTTCGGTCTTTGGCCTGATATTCTCCTCGAACTTGACATACTATCAACTGGGAATCACAGTAGATCTCTACAGCAATGATTTTCAGATCACGGGCAAGCTTTAGTCCGGTAAGTAGAGCTTCGTACTCGGCTTCGTTGTTGGTTGCACGGAACTCGAACTTTAAAGCATAACATATGGATCGTCCCTCGGGGGTTTCCAGCACTACCCCAGCTCCTGAGCACCGATCGTTTGACGCACCATCGGTGTACAACTTCCATATGTATTCGGGAGATTTGTTGGTCTCGGGCAAGTCTTCAGGAACAGTGAATTCGGCTATAAAATCTGCTAGGACTTGGCCGTGAATGGCCCTTCTTGGAGTATAAGTGATGTCGAATTGACTCAGTTCGATGTTCCATTTTAGTAACCTACCAGACGTCTCAGGTCGCGTGAGGACCTGTCGTAATGGCTGATCGGTGTACACAGTAATAGGATGAGCTTGAAAATATGGACGGAGCTTCCTCGAGGCAATGACTAGGCACTATGCCAACTTTTCGAGCTTTGGATAATTTCTCTCGGCTTTGGTCAATCGTTTACTCACATAGTAGACCGGCTTTTGCACTCGGTCTTCCTCCCGAATTAATGCAGCACTGATTGCATTTTCAGATACCGCCAGGTAGAGATATAACTTTTCATGATCTACAGGCTTTGAAAGGATTGGTGGTACGGAAAGATGTTGGACTAGCGATTGAAATGCGCCCTCACATTCTGCAGTCCGTTCGAAGTTTCATTCCCTTTTCGAATCAAATCGAAGAAGGGAATGCATTTGTCGGTCGACTTCGAGATAAACCTGCTCAGTGCTGCGACTTTCCCATTAAGGCTCTGAACTTGCTTTATGGTTCTCAGAGTCTGAAGATTTTTGATAGCCCAGATCTTCTCGGGGTTGGCCTCTATTCCTCGGGCATTAACAATGAACCCAAGGAATTTTCCCGATGCGACTCCGAAATGACACTTTAGCGGATTAAGCTTCATCCCGTATTTCCGGAGGATACTGAACATTGACTCCAAGTCTTTGACATGATCAACGGAGTATCGTGATTTCACCAACATGTCATCTACATAAACCTTCATAGTTTTCCCAATCTGATCGGCAAACATTCGATTGACTAAGCGTTGATAAGTTGCGCCAGCATTCTTTAATCCAAAAGGCATGACCTTGTAGCAGTATAATCCCAAGTTGGTTACGAAGCTTGTGTGCTCTTGATCGGGTACATGCATGGGTATCTGATTGTAACCTGAGTAAGCGTCCATGAAGGATAATAATTCATGTCCTGTGGTTGAATGTACCAGTTGATCGATTCGGGGAAGTGGAAAGCTATCTTTCGGGCAAGCTTTACTCAGGTCCGAGTAATCGATACACGTTCTCCATTTCCCGTTTGGTTTTCGGACGAGTACGGGATTGGACACCCACTCTGGGTATAAAGCGTCTCTAATGAACCCGTTTGATTTCAACTTATCGACCTCTTCTTTCAGGGCGGTAGATCTCTCTGGATCCACACCACGCCTTTTTTGCTTGACCGGGACAAACCGCGGGTCAATATTTAGGGTGTGGCTCGCGATGTCTGGCGAGATCCCACACATATCAGAATGCGTCCAATCAAATACGTCCAGATTTGCTCGGAGAAACTCGACCAATTCCCGTTGTGCTCGCAGGTTCAACTGAGACCCAATTTTCAACATCTTTGAATTATCGTTGTCACTGATCGGAACATCGATTGTTAATTCAGCTGGTGAAGCCTGACCTTCTCTAGATTCATCTTTATTCTCATTGTCTCGGGGGTCTAGATCCTTCTGGAATTGGTCGTGATGCCCGGGCCGAGGCCCAGGCGTTAATTGTCAATTGTCGGCGAAACGGACATAGAGAGATTCCTCTACGCCCTTTCCTTTTTCCTTTCGCTGTGCCTCCCGTAGCTCAGCAACATAGCAAGCTCTCCCCGCAGCTTGATCTCCTTGTACAACCCCTATCCCGCGATCAGTAGGGAACTTAAGGGTCAAACACCATGGGGCAATAGCAGCCCTAAATTCAGCAAGGGCCGGTCGGCCCAAGAAAGCATTATACGGAGAAGGAATATCCAAGACAACAAATTGCAACATCTGAACTCTTCGGCATTCTCCCACTCCCAACTCCACCGGCAATTCAACCATTCCGGTTGGTATCGTCGTGCTTCCGTTGAAGCCGTGGACTCGTGATTGACGAGGTTTTAAGTCCTTAGCTTCCATCTTCATTAAATCATATGCTCTTTTAAACAGTATGTTCACAGAACTCCCACTGTCTACCAAGATCCTCTTCATCCAAGCAGGACCAACTTGAGCGGATATAACCAGTGGGTCGATCGTGGGGGCTTCGATTCTATCGGCATCTCGACTTCTAAACACGATGTCGTCTGTCATCGTCTTCTGTTGTTTAGACGGATCCCCGTCTTCAGAATTGCTACAACACTCAAAGTCCCCATGCCTGATCGAACTGGCATACGACTCCATTTCCCCCCAGCTTCTGTCTGCCGGATGGGGACCACCACTTATTGTATTAATAACTAACCTCCCGCCCGTACGAGCGGGTTCACCCTGCCTTTCCTGATTCTGCGTACGATTTTGATTGGATGGGCCTGCTCCACCAGACTGCGGCGCCCGAACAAACTGGTCCAACTTTCTCTCTCTGATTAACTTTTCAATGAGGTCTTGCAAATGCCTAAACTCATTGGTATTATGCCCATAACTTTCATGAAACCTACAGAATTTTCCTGTTTGAATCTGCCTCTCCGACGAAGGCTTCGGAGCAGGCTTCTTGTATTGCATAGTATTACAAGTTTGTAGGTATACGTTTTCCAACGACGTGTTAAGCGGTGTATAACTGTCAAACATTGCGGCCTTACGCCTCATACCACGATTCTGGTCTTGCTTCTTGCTTCGGCTATCACCGTTTCTCGATCGTTGAGTCTGTTTATTTTGAATATTCAACTCGACTTTTCCTGAACTTTCTCCGGATTGTTTAACCGCAACATTACTCTGAATCCCTTCACTGCTGGGCCTTGCATCATCCTGCTTCCTAGACTGTTTCACATCCTCTCGCCTCAAGAATTGAGAGGCTTTGGAATAGAAACGGTCCAACGATGCGGGAGGCTTTCCAGCCAACCAATTGCCAAACTCGGAATCAGGATCGATTCCTTTAGTCAAAGCCATTAAGATAGAATTATCATTGGGGTTGGTGATCTCTGCGCACGCAGCATTAAACCTCTCCAAATATCATCTAAGTGTTTCTCCGGGAGCTTGAGCAACACTTGATAAGGTATTAATATCCTTAGGTCTGGCAATATGCATACGAAACTGCTCAACAAATTTGGTAGCTAACTGATCAAAAGAAGAAATAGATCGCGGTGGCAGTCGTGTAAACCACATTGTCGCAATTCCCCCTAAGGAAATGGGAAAAATACGGTATTTTACTGCGTCATCGGCTCTCGCAGCTATCATCGACCATTCGTATTTCAAAATATGTTGATTTGGGTCAGAATTCCCTTCATACATGGGCAGGGTTGGCATTCTGAATCGCCGAGGAGGTTCAGCATACAATATGCCATCAGTGAACGGGGTATGACTTCGGGAGATTCCCCAATCGTCATTTGTTAGGCCTTGACTCTCGCGGATCATCTGGCATACCATGGCTGAGAGGTCTGGTGTTGCTACATTCTGAGGGTGGTGAGCCAAAGTGTGGTCGGGTTCCACAGTGCGAGATGTGATCTGACGCTGTCGACGATCCGTGTCTCGCCTCCTTGGCACAATGTCTTCCGGGACATAGGGTTCTGGTGCTCGCTCCTGCTGGTGGTAAGTATGGTTGGAGTGATTTCGGGTGTCTACTCCTATGTCAACCGCAGCGGTGGCGGTATGGTTATCCGCGGTGTGTTATGGAACAGCACCCCCTCGGGATGAGGGCCCTGTATGAAAACTAGCAGATGGGCCGACTCTTATCTGTCCCACGGTCAATGCTGGCTGGTGGTCAACGGCCTGTGCATAATTTCCCTCTAGCCTGGGTCGGGTGGATTTGTGATTGTAGTCGAATGAAGCAAAACTTTCCATGGAGGAACGAGACGCATGATCCCTCCTAGATCTTCTACGTCCTTGGCGATCTAGTTGGTTGGCTAACTCAGTGTTGACACGCAACTGCTCGGCTAGCTGTTGCCGACTTTGAGTCAGTTCTTGGAGCAATGTCTGGAATTCTTGCCTGGTGACCGGACCTGAGGGGTCGGAATGCCCGGTATCATCTTGGTTAGGTGGAGGTAGTTGCGCGGGATTTTGTCTATCCCGACCTTCTTGACCAGCGGCAGATGTGGTTCTTGTGCTAACCATTTTAGATAGTGAACTCCTTCCCTAGACTTTGGAAAATCTGAATAGAACGGAAGGAATCTGAAACTAAAATCTGGATCTTTCCCTTAGACTTATGCAATCCGGTATCGGCGACAGATCCAAGGAGCAGGAGAAAAACTGGGTTCTCTCAAGAAAGCACCAAAGTGTTTGTAACAAAATTGGACACAACACTATTCGGGAGTCTTTTGAAGAGATAATAAATGAAGAATATGAATTGAAAATGAAGATTATCTAACAATAACTCCAAACAACGGTAAAGTAAAGACAAAGGCAAGCGATTTATAGTGGTTCGGCACGTTGCCTACGTCCACTGTGAAGTTTTAACAATTTTATTGATTCTCTTTCAACGATTACAAGCGATTACAGCAAGCAACAGCAGGCTACAACTGAAAAAATCAACAGCTAGTATACAATGTGGGATGATGAAGATCTCAATCCGGCAGAGTTTGGGCGCTTGAGAGTCGAAGATCCCTTTTTTGTCGGCTTTGGGGCTCTATTTGTAGGCGTAGGCTGCTGATATTTCACTGAAAACCCGGGAGAGCACTTCTGGCACGTGAGGGGGTCCACACGCCCGGTCTTAGTAAATTTGGGCCCACTTTGGCATCGGTTCGAACTCCATTCGAATCGATCAAGAATTCATCCAATTGAGGTGAAATTTGGCGTGGACACTCTTCGACATGAATGCAAGCTTCTGTGAAAATTTCATGGCATTTGGATCAGTGAATTGAGAGATATGATGGATTCGAGATGGGGTTTATTGCGTGGCTGTTTGGTTCGAAACCATCCATTCGAACCGATGGTTTCGAACCGATGGTGGCACGCGCCTTCGTGGTGACGTGGAGCGCAAGCTTCGAAACGATCCGGTCTTCACTCCGAGTTGACCGCTTCGACTCCATGTATCTCGGCGCATTCGAACCGATGGATGACACGTCATCGTGGCTAGTTGACCCAGTGGATTCGAATGAAGCCTCACAGATGGGTTCGAGCAAGGCTCCATGGATGGGTTAGAACAAGGATTCTTTGGATGGATACGAGCTTTGCAACCCCTCCATAGACATGTGGCCTACCGACACGAACTAGATGGATTCGAAGTTGGTAGAGTCGAACCGAGGCATTCCGATGGGTTCGAAGTCCATCGGTTCGAAGGTTATCGGTTCGAATGGTGTCTGATGATGGGTTCGAAGACACCTACTGTGATGGGTTCGAAACCTGTGTTTTCCCTTCAAGTTGAACCGATCATAACTTGAGTGTATGAACTCGAGTTGACTCGAAATTTGAGATGACGGCTTCTATGATCTCTCTTGTCATGTCCTATCAATTGTAGCATAATTCGGACTCGGACAAAATTCAATGATATCCATAGTGAAACGAAGTATGACCAATCTCTGAGACGAACTGTTCTCCATTTTTGATCGATCTTCTGATATCGCGGCTTTGCCAAAAAGCGGGATAACAACTGGAAATATAGAACTTGGAGTTACAAAGGTGGAAATCTTGGAGAGATGTCCAAGATTCAAGAAACCAGGCACAGATAGAGCATGCAGTCAAGGCCAAAAATATCAAAGGCAGCAAGATGATGGATCCCTCAAGGTGAAGATTGATACCAACTCCCACTAGGGATCGGTACCGACTCCCAAATACAACTTGGGTAGACCCCATCTTTGGACTACATGCTTATCTCGATGCCAAAAGCTAATTTCCAAAGTTGGTTTGTTGAATCAGTGCATTTCTCCATCGAACTCCATGGACACTTGAAACTATAACTTTGTTCTCCTTCAACTCTATCATTTGGGCTCGAAAACAAGTTAAAACAAGTACAAACAATTGTGGAATTGAGAATCTAACTACAAGACGATTCTACTAAGGGACTGAAGATGCTAAATATAGGCATCTTGGGGTCAATATCGACTCCCCCTTAGAGATTGTTATCGACTCCCAGCTTCTGTTGAGGTGGCACCTATTATTGTGGGAGAATTATTTAAGTTCATGCACAACGGTTTGGAGATATTTTGAACAAGATTTAGGCTCTTTACCTCTATAAATAAGGGGACCAGGCTCATTTTTGGGGATCTTTTGGGCTCTAGTTCCCTTATTTCTTATATTCTTGTAACTCTGAAATTCTAAGTGTTGGAGTTGTATCGACACCCAAGAACTTCTGCCTCCAAATTAGAAATAAGCAATAAAACTTCAAAGTGGACGCATGCCTTGCTCAGTCGTACAACTATAAACAATTATATCTTTTTTATTTCCTCATTTTCATTTTCTTTTCTTCATTTAATCTCTTCTACATAACTTTTAGGTATTTATATCATTTTTGATTCAAACATTTTGATGCTTTCATTAAGAACAACATTCTTAGGCCATTTGGATCTGTTATCCCAACTTTTAGCAAAGCTGAGATACCCGAGCTGAATGAAAATCAATGACAACTAGTCATAAATATCGATTATGCATTGTAGGATGACCATGGATATTGGTGGATTTTGCTCGGGCCCGGATCAGGCTACAATTGATAGAACACGGCAAGCAAAGTCATGGGAACCAGCGTTCCAAATTTCAGGTTAATCGGAGTTCGTATGAATGAGATATGATCGATACAAGTTAGAAAAAGCATGCTGTTCGTATCCATGAAGAGGTCGAGGTGACGGTCCCTTCGAATCGATCAACTTCGAATCCATCAGCACGACATCACCTCGCTCCATTCGAATCCATCAGGTTCGTATCCATCAGGAGTTAGCCACTTTGAATCGATGGTCTTCGAATCGATCTGTTTCGAAACGATCAGATAGGCCTCACCTGAACTCTGCTCGAACCGATCAAGAATCTCCACACCTTGTTCGAATCCATCGAATTTCGTATCGATCAATGTGGGACTATTCGTATCCATCGTGCTTCGAATCGATCACACTTGACAATTGGTTCGTATCCATTCGGAGTCATGTTATTCGTATCGATCTCGGGGGACCCCGCTTCGTATCGATCCATCAGTGGCGCAACTCGTATCGATGGCTTTGTTCGCATCCAATAAATAATCAATGTGAATGACGCCGTTACTATCGATGCAAGCGGTACGAAGGGGTCAACACGAACTCAACTCCGATGATGGATTCGAATAATACTCTTTCAACTCGGCGTAAAAGGTGGAGCGATCCGAGAATCTCGCTCCACGTCACTCCGCATCACCATGCGCACCTGCTTCGGATGGATTCAAAAAGAATGGATGCGAAACCGTGGATTCGAACAGGGCAGTGCACACGAAACTTCAACCCCGTATCGATCATATCTCACGAATCCCTGATCCAAATGCGACGAAATTTTCACAGAAGCTTCCATACAAGGTAAAGATTGTTCCTGCCAAGTTTCAGCTCGATTGGGTCATTTTTTGATGGATATGAAATCACTTCGTATCGATCTCAGATCGAGTTGAAACTTGGTGGGGTCGGTCGCGTGGGCCCACTCACGTGCCAGAAAAAGTGTCCCGAAGTTTGAGTGAGATCTGAGCCTCCTACGCCTATAAATAGAGCCCCAGAGCCTACAGAGAAGGGATCTTTTGGCCATTCAACGTCCAGACTCTGCCGGAATCGATTCTATTTCCTTCCATAGCTGTTATAGCTGAAATTCAATCGTTGTAACTGCTGCAATCACTTGTAACCAGCAAAGAACATCAATAAAAGTTAAAACTTTGAAGTGGACGTAGGCCGGAGATAGCCGAACCACTATAAATCTTGCGTTTATAATTGTTATCGTTGTATTGCTGCTTGTTGCTTGCTTGGTTCTGAGACTTGTGTTTGAATATTGTTGAATTATATTCATTATTTGGTGCTTTCACAATACTTGGGGTTTGTGACCATTTTTGGCGCAAACACTTTGGTGCTTTCACTGAGAGGGACTAGCATTCGCTACACCAGATTCAGAATTCAGATTTAAGAGCTTGAAAAATCCCGACTCAGAGACAATGACTCGACAAACAAGATAAAGAGCTGATCGGAGCCAACAAGGAGGAAGCAAAGAAGCATCCTCTGGAGCTGGAGAAGGACAGGCTTCGATGTACATCACTAGAGATGAGATGGAGGCTATGGCTAATTCGTTACGCGAAAGCATGATGAAGACTCACCAAGAGATGATGCAGAATTTTCTTGAGCAGATAAGAACAGCGAACGTGCAGAACCTTGGGCCAACTACAGCGGCTACAAGTACATGACAAGGAGTCAGGATGGCGGAGGCCAATGAAGGTCAGGTTCACGACCGTAGTGCAGGACCTGAAGGCAATCAACAAGGACCAGACCCTAAGGATCAGATATTGGAAGACCCATAGATGAAGCTCAGCAAGCTGGAGTCCATGCTACTGTTACTGGGCCACATGAAGAGTATGTACCGGAGTTCCCTTCAAGACTTGGAGGGCAGGATAGAAACACGACAAGGGGGCAACCCCCGGATGGAGATGAAAGAATGATTGGTCTAGTGCGACGAATCATGAGAGGAGGATTGACGAGTGGAGGATTACAAGATGTCAACCGGAGTCCCTTCACTCCGAATATCAGGAATGCAAGGAATCCTCCGAAGTTCAAATTGCCTACGCTGGATCCTTATGACGGAAGGTCAGACCCAACGATGCATATTACCAGATACATCAGACACATGGAGGTGCTAGGGCACCCGAGGAAGTGATGGCTCGATGCTTCCCTCTATACTTGTCAGATTTAGCTGCGCTTTGGTTTACGCAGCTAGAGAACAGATCAATCAGAACATGGGGCGAGCTTGTATAATGCTTCATGAGACAGTTTAGGGTCCACGTGACGCGACCCAAGAGCATGATGACTTTAGCCTCAATCAAGCAAAAGACCGGAGAGTCCATAAAAGATTTCTTATTGCGATTCAATGCAACGGTGGCTTCTGTAGATCGCCCGGATCCATCGATGATTTTGATGGCGGCGGTAGCAGAAGTCGGGGAAGGCACCGAATTCAAAGATTCTTTGGCAAGAGATCCCCCACAAGATCTTGGAGAATTTTATCATGAAGCTGAAAGATTCATTCGGCTGGAAGAGTCACGAGCCGAAAGGAGAGAAATAAATGTTGTGTAGGGCGAAGGAACCGCTAGGGAACAGTCCGAAGCGGACAAAGGAAAGAGAAAGCAGGACGATGGACGTGATGGTCCTGATAAACAGAAGAAATTCCGAGAGCCTAGATTCATACAGTACACGGATCTGACGGCAAGTCTGGAAATAATTTACACTAAAACTTGGGGGCAACTCCCCTATCGAAAACCACCTAGGAGAGATCCTACTGAGCGGGAGCGCAAAACCGGAAAATATTGCCTATTCCATGAGCTGGATGGGCACGCTATAGATGAATACCGTCACCTAAGGGATGAGGTGGAAGAACATGCCAGGAGTGGTAGATTGCCACAATATGTCAGAGAATAGACAACAGTGGCAAGGCCTGAACAACTACCACCTCCACCTAACAGGAACGATCCTGGATCGGGATCACGACTCGTCATCCACTGATTAAAGATGGCAGGGGCCAAGTCCAGGATTTGGACTTCGGTCAAATAATTTCATTAGATTTGTTTTCAGAATAAAATGGCTACTCCGATTACTCATGTACGGGAACCAGAGAGATCCCTAGGCATGCTCTAGGATGGAGATAGACCAATATGCCCGGAGAGGCAATGTTTAGCTTTTCCTGATGTTTGAGATTGAACATCTAGGACCTGAATTTAAATAAATAAATTAGAATTTCTTGAAATAAACCTTTGACCGGAGAGTCAAAGGATGAATATTGAATACCAATATGAAAATGATCGCTTTATGACCCTACCTGGAGAGGCGGGGTCCGGAGTGCAAGAAGTGAGTTGCTTCGCCGGAGAGCGACAGGATCGACTCACTTAACGTCGTTTCCCATTCACCGGAGAATGATTAGATCAGGATTCGATAAGAGCCCGGAGAGGCTGTGATCGGCCCACGATTTAGGCCATGACATCGCTTAATGTTCAGATGTACTGAACCGAAGTGCAAGAAGTGAGTTGCTTCGCCAGAGAGCGACAGGATCGACTCACTTAACGCTGCCTCCCCTTCATCGGAGAGTGACATGATGGGATCCAGCAAGAGCCCGGAGAGGCTATGATTGGTTTAAAACAACCAAGACATCGCTATATGCCCTAGCTGGGGCCGGAGTGCAAGGGATAGAAGGCAACGCCGGAGTGCAATGGGATCTTTCTATTCAATCGTCAAGTCTAGAATGGGCTTGGCAAGGGTCCGGAGTGACCATCGATAGTCCGGAGAGACTGTAGAAATTCATTCTTAACTTCCACTGGAAGAAATTGATAACAATTTGGCTCCGAACGGCCACGAACTTGATTGAAAATGCTATAAGCTCTGAACAAAACATGAACTCACTACGTTCTATTTGAGAATGATCAAAACATGCCTTTTACCAAAAGGCATGTTTTGGGGGGCAAAATGTTATCCCAACTTTTAGCAAAGCTGAGATACCCGAGACTGAATTAAAATCAATGACAATTAGTCATAAATATCGATTATGCATTGCAGGATAACCATGGATATCGGTGGATTTTGCTCGGGCCCGGATCAGGCTTCAATTGATAGAACACGGCAAGCAAAGTCATGAGAACCAGCGTTCCAAATTTCAGGTTAATCGGAGTTCGTATGAATGAGATATGATCGATAAAAGTTAGAAAAAGCATGCTGTTCGTATCCATGAAGAGGTCGAGGTGTTGGTCCCTTCGAATCGATCGTCTTCGAATCCATCAGCATGACATCGCCTCGCTCCATTCGAATCCATCAGGTTCGAATCCATCAGGAGTTAGTCACTTCGAATCGATCGTCTTCGAATCGATCTGTTTCGAAACGATCAGATAGGCCTCATCTCAACTCTGCTTGAACCGATCAAGAATCTCCACAACTCGTTCGAATCCATCGAAGTTCGTATCGATTAGTGTGGGACTATTCGTATCCATCGTGCTTCGAATCGATCACACTTGACAATTGGTTTGTATCCATCCGGAGTCATGTTATTCGTATCGATCTCGGGGGACCCCGCTTCGTATCGATCCATCAATGGCGCAACTCGTATCGATGGGATTGTTCGCATCCAATAAATAATCAATGTGAATGACGCCGTTACTATCGATGCAAGTGGTACGAAGGGGTCAACACGAACTCAACTCTGATGATGGATGCGAATAATACTCTTTCAACTCGGCGTAAAAGGTGGAGCGATCCGAGAATCTCGCTCCACGTCACTCCGCATCACCATGCGCACCTGCTTCGGATGGATTCGAAAAGAATGGATGCGAAACCGTGGATTCGAACAGGGAAGTGCACAAGAAAATTCAACCTCGTATCGATCATATCTCATGAATCCCTGATCCAAATGCGACAAAATTTTCACAGAAGCTTCCATACAAGGTAAAGATTGTTCCTGCCAAGTTTTAGCTCGATTGGGTCCTTTTCTGATGGATATGAAATCATTTCGTATCGATCTCAGATCGAGTCGAAACTTGGTGGGGTCGGTCGCGTGGGCCCACTCACGTGCCAGAAAAAGTCTCCCGAAGTTTGAGCTAGATCTGAGCCTCCCACGCCTATAAATAGTGCCCCAGAGCCTATAGAGAAGGTATCTTTTGGCCATTCAACGTCCAAATTCTACCGAAATCGATTCTGTTTCCTTCCGTAGCTGTTATAGCCGAAATTCAATCATTGTAACTGCTGCAATCACTTGTAACCAGCAAAGAACATCAATAAAAGTTAAAACTTTAAAGTGGACATAGGCCGGAGATAGCCGAACCACTATAAATCTTGCGTTTATAATTGTTATCGTTGTATTGCTGCTTGTTGCTTGCTTGGTTCTGAGACTTGTGTTTGAATATTGTTGAATTATATTCGTTATTTGGTGCTTTCACAATACTTGGGGTTTGTGACCATTTTTGGCGCAAATATGATCTATCATCTATTATTTATTTTCCTATATCCAAGAGATAGATCCATCTTCTCTGTCTTTTAATTCTGTAACTCAAATTTCCAACAAATCTATTAAAAGCTTTCTACCATGGCCCTATCAAGAAGAGATCTTTCTACCAATTCCAAATCTACTATTAAAGTTAAGAATCAGAATCCTTAGCAAGGAAATGGAGTTGTCCAACCAACTCAACCCAAGATCCAGACTCCAACTGACACCGTTACTAGAATGGAGATGTATATGATGACGAAGTGGATGGAAGACAGATTCCAGCTAGCCAAAAGGAAATGAACAACGCGATGCTACAGAGCTTCAGGCTGCTGAATGAGCTGACTCAAAATAGCCGCAGACAGTGTATAAGGGATTCTAACTCAAAATCAGAGACTTCTTCATTTGAGCGAAGATGGAGAGATGGAAGGTGGAAGAATATTCAATACGCTGCCGGAACATATGCATAATAAAGTGGGTGAGCTCCAGGCTTAAATTTAGGGATTGGTACCGATCCCCACTTAGGACTTGGTACTGACCCACAAAATGGTAGGCCCAAAGTCCATCGTATTGAAGGTGTGGTGGATGTCATCCCTGGATGTGTCATTGAAGGTTTGAATTTAGAAAATCCTAATATTATTGATGATGCTGCTCAAGCGAATAAAACAGGGAATCCTAGATGAATGGGTCCCCCAGATTTGGGAAGCTTAGGTATCGAGCATCTTCCCGAGAGCGTTTACCGAGTCGAACACTTGGGGCATGACCTGATCACCTCCATTTAGTCATACCTATTGATTTTGATTGTTTGGAAGATATGGTTAGGAGATTGGTTAGTGAAAATAGATCCAAAGCTAATGATGATTGGGGAACTTATGTTAATCAGACCTTGCTTATAGAGGACATCCTTGATGCAAGTCACCCTTGGAGATTCAACATGCCAACGATGCCAATGTATAGAGGAATGATGCATCCTAGGAGACACTTATTAAGATATGAATGGCACATGGATTCATTCAGGGCTATGATGCTATGAAGTGCCATTGTTTTCTAATTTTCCTAGAAGGGGTAGCTACGATGTGGTTCACTTGGCTTCCGCTGGGGTCCACATCATCTTTTGTTGAATTTTCATGGAAATTCATAGAGAAATTCTGTCTGCATACCTCACGTCCAAAATATGTGATGTCATTGTCCAATGTATATCGGCCTGATGAAGAGTCGCTATGGGAATATTTAAATCGGTTCCACACGGCTGTAATGATAATAATGGATCCAAATGATGATATGGTGTTGATGGCGCTTTGTAGAGGAGTTCATCCCGACTTGGATTTTTGGGATTGGATAGAAAGAAAGCAACCATCGAAAATGGAAGCTTTCTATAAGGAAGCTAATGAGTATTTGTGTCAGGAGGATGCACGTAAGCATCCACGAAGCAATGAAGCTAGAAATTCGAATGAGCCGATTCAAAGTAATATTGCCGTAAAGCAATCTAGAAGAAGCTCTGGGAATGTTGATGTGAAAGTTATGTTAGAACCACCAATTTATGTTTCAATGATAACAACTATACAATCATATACATATATAGACCTTATCAAGATTACAAGTATATGCATCAAGAAGACACCATGCTCGAAGATATTGAGACTAAAAGAGAAATGAAGATTCATTGACCATACTAAGGCTATTCTACTATAAAATGGTCCTAGGTAAAATATTGTTAAGGTCTCCTTGAGTATACATGCATACACGATCACACACAACTGTATGTATATCAAAATAAAGGTGAAGAACTATTTTTACACCTCATGGACTTCTGAGATAAAACCTCAAACGTTTATGGTAATTCTCAGGTTAAAATTTAAACAAGTCATAGACGTATGAGGATTTTACCACAGACGTCTGTCATGGGCAAAAACTGTCAATTTTGAAAAGACACTTCTATTTTGAAACAAAAGGAAATCACCTTTCAACAAAAGGTTGTAGCCATTACAGTAAATAGACTTTCTCAAATAGTAGCAACTCTTCAGCTACACCTTTTTGAATCTATAAATACCACTTTGATGGAGAAGTAGAGATCATCTAACTTGAATTAATCTATTTTTTACTCTCTTGATTTCTAAACACTATCTTGCATATATATTGTTTATATACTCTCAATCT
This sequence comes from Allium cepa, assembly GCA_030765085.1. NCBI lineage: Eukaryota > Viridiplantae > Streptophyta > Magnoliopsida > Asparagales > Amaryllidaceae > Allium > Allium cepa. The sequence continues at coordinate 602,305,765 of CM060943.1, read as the reverse complement.
ATTATAACCAATATAGAATTTTGGTTAAATTACTTCCTACTACTCAAAGCATTCATATTCATACACTTAAAAGGAGATCAGAGGAAGATTTGTACTATAAGTGAAACACTAGATTGTCAGAGATACTTTTGTATTAACCTTTTCCTCTAGGCAAAGTAAGGGTAATTTGTTTAAAGAAAATACAAAAGGGCAGCTTAGGGAGTGGATATAGGATGGGAGGTCCAAACCAGTATAAAAACTCCGGTTTGCATGCTTTTTATACTTTACTATTTATTATTTACTATTGCATTAATTTATACACTTGCATATTATACACAACTTAGATAATATACAATCCAAAATAATTTTCAATTGGTATCAGGGCAAGGTCATTTCAATCTACAATAACACGTAATTGAAATCATTAAAATGGCTGCTACATTTCAAGAAGGTCAATCAACTGCTCATCCCCCACTATTTACTAGTTCTAATTATGCGTACTGGTCAACACACATGCGAATTTTTATGGAAACTAACGGATTAGAAATATGGTTAGCAACTCAAAATAAACATGAAGCGCCTGACACTGATATTGGCACATGGGCTGATGCATAAAAGGAAGAGACATCTGACAATGCCAAAGCTATGAAGGTTTTAATTTACTCACTCGATAAAAAATAATTTTCGCGAGTCATGCTTTGCACTACTGTTTATGATATATGGCATACATTACAAATTTCCTATGAAGACACAAACAAAGTTAAGCAAACAAAAATTTATTTTCTACAAAATCAATTTTCATCTTTTAAAATGAAATCAAATGAGTCAATTATTGACATGTATGCTAGATTTCAAACTACACAAAACGATCTTATGGCACTAGGAGTAAAATTCACTGATCTTGATTTAGTCACACGAATTTTGAACTCTTTGACAAACGAATGGGAAAGAAAAGTTTTAGCCATTGAAGAAGCTAGCGATCTTTTCCAACTCAAAGTCGAAGAGTTAATAGGAAATCCGATGTCATATGAAGCTAATCTACAGGCAAGAAAAGAACAAAATCAAGAAAGGAAAAACATTGCATTTCAGCAAGTAATGATAACTCCAACTTGGAAGAAGACGAGATCGTTTTCATAGCCAAAAATTACGACAAGTTCAAGAAGTTAAAAAAGGCAACGAAATTTCAAAACAACAACACAAATTCCTTAAATCAAACATCAATAAAGTGCTTCGAGTGTGACAGATTTGGCCATATGAAGAAAGACCGTCCACTACTCAACAATGATAAAAAGAAAAACAAATTCAAAAATTCCAAGAAAAGAGAAGATCATTTCAAGTAACTTTGAATGATTCCGACTCTTCCTCATCATCCGATAGCGACAGTGACTCATAACAAGCAAATGTTTGCTTCATGGCTAGCATAAGTGAGGTACGACCTGAATTAAAATATGATGAAATTCTTGAAATTAATATAGAATTAGATGATAAGTACAGAGAATTAAAAAAATTAAGTAAATGTGGGAAAATTAAGTAGAGCTGAATTAGAAATTGGATTGTTAAAAGACGAGAAAACTATTTTAGAAGAAGAATTAGAATTAGCACAAAAAGAATGTAAAAAATTATCATCTCAAAATGCTAGTTTAACACATGATATAGATAATAACAAAATAGAGAATTATAAACTTGAAAAATAAAAGTATGAATTAAAACAAAATTTAGAATTAACTAATATAGATATTTCCAATAATGTTTTAAAATTTAATAAAGGAAAGAAAAATCTTGATAATTTGATAAAGATTTCAAAACCATCAGGAAATAGGAAGAGATTGGGATTTAACGAAAAAATTCATAAACATTTTAGAAATAATCTGGTTTCTAATAATAATCAAATATTTCAGGAGTATAGTACATTATGTACAGATTTTATAAAAACAAAATCTAGATATGAAAAATAAGGAAACAAAAATGATTAAAATATGGATTCCTAGAACAAATAATAAATTGATTAGACAAATACACATAGATTATATCTAAAAAGTATAGTTCATAATGAAAATTACATTTTTGGAGGTTCCAAACCCTCATGGGTATGGCTACCTTCTTCTACTAACACATAGGACCTTAACGGAGAAATTGGGTACCAATTAAAACTTTTTATTATTTTGCAAGTACCCAAAAACAAAATTAATAATAAGGAGAAATGGATACTCGATAGTGGATGCTTCAAACATATGACGCAAAATGCACACATGTTATTAAACATCACTTACATGGACCATGACACAGTTACTTTTAGAGATAATTCCAAAGGATATGTTATTGGAATTGGAAACATCATCAATGTTCGTATATCTACTTCTCATATTATTTCAAATGTTTTATTAGTTAGAAACTTAAACATAATTTACCTAGTATAAGCTAATTATGCGATAAGGGATTTAGAATCGATTTGGAAAAAGATAAATGCAACATCTTTGGTCAAAATAGAACTTTAATTTTTGAAGGAACAAGAAATTGAAATATTTATTTTCTAAACCTGAATATTAATTATAATATTGATTTATGCTTAACCGCAAATCATGATGATCCATGGACATGGCATAAAAGATTTGTTACATAAACTTCAAATATACAAACAAATTAGTTAAAAACAATTCGGTAAGAGGATTACCCAAAATAAATTTCAAAGTTAAAAATCTATGCGATGCATGTCAACTTGGAAAATTAAATAAAATATCGTTTAAATCTAAAAAGGAAATCTCTACTAAACAACCTCTTAAATTACTTCATTTGGACTTATTTGGTCAACTCAAGTGCGTTCGATAAATCATAATAAATATGTCTTTGTAATTGTAGATGATTTTTCAATGTATACCTGGACGCTATTTTTAAAATATAAAAGTGATACATTCGTAATGTTTAAAATTTTCGCTAAACGAATTAAGAATGCAATGGATTTAAAAATAAAATTATGAGAAGTGATCACAGTGGAGAATTTGAAAATGAATTATTTACAAACTTTTATAATAAAAAGGGAATTACTAATAATTTTTTATTTCCATGATCACCATAACAAAATGGAGTAGTTGAAAGAAAAAAATTGCACCTTGTAAGAATGTGCTCGAACTCTCCTAAATAGTAGTGGCTTACCAAAGAATTTTTGGCTGAAGCACTTGCTACTGCATGTTACATATTAAAACGTGTAACTCTTAGACCTATGAATAAAAATACAAGTTATGAAATGTTCTACAAAAAGAAACCAAAAGTATCATATTTCGAATATTTGGATCAAACTGCTTTATTCTAAATACAAAAGACAATGTTGGTGAATTCAATTCAAAAGAAAATGAAGGAATTTTTGTTGGATATTCCAATCAAACTAAAACTTACAGAATTTTTAACAAACAAAAAATGTTATAGAGGAAAGTCTTCATGTCTCATTTGATGAAAATTTTAAAAATATAAATAAAGGCGATGAAGAAATTTTCGACAATAATCGAAATAAAGCCATTGAAATTACGACTGAAAATAATAATGATAATCAAAATAACAATGATTTGAAATCACAATCCCATATTTTAAAAGATCATCCTATTAATAACATAATTAAAAATTTAGATAACAAAGTTTCGACAAGAAGATTGTAACATCCTGCCATTTTGGACCATTCAAATCGACAATAAACCTCACATGTCAGACTTCAATAATTCAAACAACAGATCGTTAATAAAAGTTGGGGCAAAAAAAATCAATCACAGAATCACAGATACAGAATATCGGAATAATTTCGCAAGGGAATATATAAACATAGGAGTTCATGAAGCTCCTAGATACAAAATTTCAAAAAACCAATACATAATGCCAAATCTGGAAACAAATACTTGTAAAGTTAGATACATAAGTTTCTAATACAAAGCACAAGTGGCATGGAAATAACTGTAATGAAATATCAAGTAGTCGGCTAACTCCAGTGGATCTCTAGCTCCGAAAGAGGATGTAACCGAACTGTGGAACTCAGGCTGACCCGAGCGTAAAGAAAAACACAAAACACTCGAGTCAGGACATACATACTTATAAAATATAAATCAACTCAAGTGAACTATTAAAGAAATGCATCAGTAACTTAAAGGATGCTAAGGATCAGACATCCTCTAAGGATCCGTTAAATATCTACTATGTAATAATATACACTATTATAATAATGTATAAATTAAAGTATACTATTTGAAAATAGCGTTAATGCTTTACATTTTCCACCTTAACACATTTTATAAATTCCCATAGTCTATACAGTAACGTAATCCCGCCCGTACTGGATGCCGTCAGAGGGCACTCCTAGGTATGGTACAAAACAAACTTGTAGAAGGCGTGCTAGGGTAAGTGACACGGCACAACTAGGCAATGCCATGGTAGATATACCAATTACACTTACAGACTGTTGGTAACGCAAAGCCGCAACTACCGCCCAACTCTATCCACACTCCCGAATCAAAGGTGCGCACCAAATCAATCACAAAGTAATAGAACGGCTAACGATGAAGTGTGTCCGATTAGAGGAGCAACCTCCTTGGCCCGTCGATTGCTCCTGTTTTAGCCACATTATGCTAACTCACGGGAGTTAGGTCCACGAAAATATACCTTTAGGATCGTCTCCATCATCCTACTTCATTCTGCAATCTCCACCGCGTGCACAGCTATTAAAGTAGTTTTCGGTATCGACAGAAAGTATGTCCATATCCAATCCCAGTCACTTTAACAACCAATTGTTATTATAATCCGTGGTTATATAAATTTCAAATGGTTTATTCTTTTAAAATAATATTCATTCTTCCAAAGTCGTAACATTTACAAATTTATGCGTTTAAATATAACACTTTAGAATCATTATATTTTAGTAACAGTGGCATTTTAAATTGTAACCATTGCAATTTTAGCACTTCGAAAACATTATAATTTAGAAATGGCAGCATTTGTAAACCATAACCATAAGTCATCATAACATTTTGAAAAAGTAGTACTTAAGAAATGGTAGCATCTTAGAAATGTAACCTTAAGATATTATAACATTTTAGCAAAGTAATACTTTTCCTGTAACAATTTTACAATCAAATTATTATATACTTACAACCTTTTCGTAAATATTTTTATCTTTTTATTAAGCGCAATTATTCATTTGGATATTAAATAAACCGTAGTTTTTGTTAAACACAATTTGTCACAATAATATCGCTTTTTAAAGCTGAAATTTCTTATTTTACGTTAAATACATTATTAACTTACATTTTTATTTCCTCTTAGTAAGCATCATTTATTATTTTTATTTCCTAAATTCCCATGTTCATTACTTAAAACTTACATGTCAAATGTACGTTTTAACTTACATTTTAATTCTTTTCAGTAAGCGATAATTATCCTTGTTATTACTCAAGTTATACTGTTTACATTATTTAAAACTTACATGTCAAATGTACGTTTAACTTGCATTTCTTTTCACAAAACATTTTCCATTTTAATTACTATTACACAAACCAAAACTTACAATTTATCAATTAGGATAAAATAACATTATTAAGTCAAATCGAATTATTAAATTTCAATTAACCTTCATACTGTAAATTAAATTCCAAAATTTACGTTTCCAACTATTTATTTCTTATAAAATTTAATAACACATATAAACAAATTTACAGAAATTATTACACTAAATTTTAATTGATATTCATATATAAAATTCAAAATACTTAATTATTTTTAGAAAAATCATTTTAAATCAACCACGGGTATGTATAAAATTTTCTACTCTAGAGTCAAGTAAATACGAACATATATCATTTCAATCTGCAATTTATTAATTTTTTGGGTTTTATATCATTTCAAACCCGCAATCCCAAGTAAAATAAAATTGCTCAAGCCTATCATTTGTTCCCATAAATTTTTTTCTTATTCTAACGATCGTTCGGGTATGTATTATTTCAACCCATAGTGAAGGAACTTGTAGTGTGAGAATAGAATAATTTACATAACAACATGCAACATATCATGGCATATGAACATAAAAGGTATAATATGATACGAAATAACATGAAATAAACATATGAAATAATACGAAATAAACATATGAAATAACATGAAATAAACATACGAAATAACATGAAATAAACATATGAAATAACATGAAATAAACATGTGAAATAACATGAAATAAATATACGAAATAATATGATATAAACTTACGAAATAATATGAAATAAACTTATGAAATAACATGAAATAAACATACGAAATAACATGAAATAAATATATGAATTAACATGATATAAACATGGGTGAAATGTCAAACTTGCGTACATATATTCTCCCAACTCAATTGTCATCAATTCACCAAATTAATAAGTACGTACATCAAGAGTCATTACTCACCTTTCTTAGGTTGGAAAAAGTGATTCAAAGCGCAACACAAAAATCAACAAACTACGGATCAGTTTGAGTGAGAGGAGAATCCAAATCCGATGGTAAAAAAATAAATTCCATACGTAAACAAATAATTCTCATAGAAAAGAAAATATCAAAAAATAAAATTATGCAATTGCAAAACACATAAGAGGCTTGTCTAGGGTTTGCATAGGCTTGGTCTAGAGGTAGTTTTAGTTTGGCCAAGGCTATGTTTTGGTGGAGATAGGCTAGGGTTTTGGTGAAGGGGGTTCGGCCTAGGGTTAGAGTTTGGTGATGGAGGCTCGGCTTAGGGGTTTTGGTGATGGAGGAGATGGTCACGGCGAAGGTAAGGCAAGGGGGAAGGGTTGAGGAAGTTCAACCATGGTGGTTTTTAGTTGGAGTAGAAGAGGTAGAGGCTGAAAATTGTAAAGAAGAGGGAGGGAAATGGAAGAGGAGAAAGGGTTTTGGTAGAAGTTTATTGATTGGGGTAGGTGGAGGTAGATATGGCTGAAATTTGCGGAGGATAGGAGGAGGAAAATTGGAGAGGAAGAGAGGAAGAAGTCTAGGGTTTGAAGAAGGAAGATGAAGGAGAAGAAGACTTACATTTTCCATGGAGGCCCAAATGAATGGATGGAGGCTAGCCAAAACCCTAGGAGATTATATGTAGGCTCGCATCTAACTAAATGGTTTCTAGCCCAAATGGTCTAAGCCCAAACAAAAAAATAAAAATAAAATAGAAGTTGTAGGGAAAATAACTGCGTGTAATACGTTGAAAACAACAAATTTAGAGAAGTAAAAATCAGAATTTTACGAAACGAAAAGTAGAAAAAAAGTTAGAATTAAACCCAACTTTATAAAAAAAGAATAGAGTTTGAAATTTCAAAGTTAAAATTATCAACAGGAAGTCAAACTTTGACCAAAGTTGACTAAAATTTAAATTTTTGAAAAAATCTTTATTTTGTTAAATTTGGAAAAACATTTTACATCAAACCCAAAATTATATATTAAAATTTCAAATCTATCAATTTTAAAATAATAAAATTCAAAGTTTCAAGTAAGTTTTTTTCATTTAAAATATGTCCAAATTTTTGGGTTGTTACACTCTCCCCCACTCAAAAAGTTTTGTCCTCGAAAAGGAGCGAGACACAAAAAACAAAGAAGGATAAGGTAGGATAACGAATAGTACCTGGAACAAACAATTTCAGATTTGAAGCATGAATGCTTTCTTCCGTTTCCCGAGTACAGTCCCGATCATCAGTGCTCCATTACACTTTGACTAGGTTGACAGATTTTCTTCGAAGCTGCTTCATACCTCTATCGATAGTACGAAGTGGCTTTCTCTCGACAGTAAGACTTGGCTCAACATCCAAACTCTCGAGAGCAGAAGGCTGGATAACCAAAGATGGATCATGAAGGTACCAACGAAGTTGCGAAACATGGAACACATTATGCATTCCAGAAAATTTTCAAGCAAATCCAAGCGATAAGCTAAGGGAATAACTCTCTCTAGGATGCAAAAAGGACCAATAACTTAGGAGCGAGCTCCTCTCTCCGACCAAAATGAATCACATTTCTTAATGGAGAAACCTTAAGGAAAACCTGATCACCAACAGAAAACTCCAAACTCCTACTACGCCTGTCAGCATACTTCTTATGTCTATCCTGAGTAATTCTCGTCTTTTTCCCAATCTCTTCAACCTTCTCTGATGCTTCTAAAATCACATCGGGACCAAGAGCCAAACGATTACCGGATTCAATCCAACAAGGTGGAGATTTGCAAGGTCATCCATAAAGAGCAGCAAATGGAGCCATTTTGATACTAGCATGATAACTATTGTTATAGGTGAATTCAATGAGATGGAGATGATCTTCCCAAGATCCTCCATAATCAAGGACACATGCACGAAGAAAATCTTCCAGAATTTGATTCACCCTTTCCGTTTAACCATCGGTCTGTGGATGGTAAGCAGTGCTCAGATTCATACGAGTATCTAAGGATTCTTGAAAAGCTTTCCAAAATTGACTGGTAAAGATGGGGTCTCTATCACAAACAATACTGACCGGAACACCAAGAAGGCACACAATCTCTCTCATATAAATCTTAGCCAAACTAGAAGCAGAACGGTTAGATCTAACCGGAATGAACTGCACAGACTTGGTCAATCTATCCATAATAACCCTAAACTTTCATTACCCCTTCTGGTCCTCGGTAATCCATCAATTAAATTCGTAGAAACTTGTTCCCATTTCCAATTGGGAATCTCAAGGGGTTGCAATAGTCCAGCAGCTTTCTGATGAACAGCCTTAACCTGCTGACTCGTCGCACATCTACTAACAAAGAGGGAGATATCATGCTTCATACCACTCCACCAATACAGCTGCTTCATATCATGGTACATCTTCGTCACACCTGGATGAATAGAAAGTCTGGACCAATGATTTTCCCGAAGTAACTCTTGCCTCAATCCATCGACATTCGGGACACAAATCCAATTATTAATCCTCAAAATCCCTCTATCATTAATCTGAGCTCCACTTCCATCTAAGCTACTACCACCAACTCTATTACGAACATTCTCCTCAATAAGCCTAATTATCGTATCCTTATTCTGCTCAGCAATAATACGGTCTATAAGAGGAGAAGAAACAACAAGCTGACATAACATCGCCTTCTTCCGACTCAAAGCATCGGCTACAATATTAGCTTTCCCTGGGGTATAGTTGATGTCGAGGTCATGAGAAGCTAGAAACTCAAGCCATCTAACTTGTCTTAGATTCAAGTCCTTCTGGATGAAAATATATTTCAAAGACTTATAATCCGTAAAGAACTCAAACTTAGTTCCCAATAAGTGATGTCTCCAAAGCTTCAAAGCAAAAACTACGGCGAGTAATTGCAAAATATGGGCTGCATAATTGGCTTTATAGGTCTTCAACTGACGACTGACATAAGCGATAGCCTTCCCATCCTACATCAGAATAGCTCCCAAACCTTCACGATTGGCATCAGTGTATACCGTTAATCCCTCATTTCCATTTGGGACGATAAGAACTAGTGCGGAAGTAAGCTTGCACTTCAACTCATTGAATGCAGCTTCACACTTATCATTCCATCTAAACTTAGCATTCTTTCGAGTAAGAGCGGTGAGAGGTGCAGCAATCCGAGCAAAATTCTCAATGAATCTCCGATAATAACCGGCAAGGACTAGAAAACTACAGATATCAGATGGGGTCCTAGGATTTTCCCAATCCTAAAATAGAATAGGGAAAATAAGAACCGAGGAGGAGATAGAACAACTAACGTTATAAAGGAAAGAGAGAAGATAGACTTACATTGATCGTAGCGATCTTAATTGGATCGACATAAACTCCATCACCAGAAACAATATGTCCAAGAAATCAAACTTCATCTTTCCAAAAATGGCTTTTCGAGAATTTGGCTTTCAACTGATGACTTCTGAGAGTCCCCAAAACAAAGCTTAAATGAGATTCATGCTCCTCCTCTGACTTAGAGAAAACAAGGATATCATCGACGAAGACTAGAACAAACTTATTAAGAACATCATGGAAAACCCGGTTCATAAGGTCGACAAAGAAAGCTGGAGCGTTAGTCAAACCAAACGGCACAACTAACCATTCAAAGAAACCATCCTCAGAACGAAAAGCAGTTTTGGGAATACTTTCCTTGGTGGTTCTGAGCTGGTGGAAACCAGTGGCAAGATCAAGCGGAGAGAATATAGTAGCACCATAAAGCTGATCAAACATATCATTAATGTGAGGCATAGGATATCTGTTTTTCATAGTGAGCTTGTTTAGCTCCCTACAATCAACACACATCCTCAAAGATCCATCAGATTTGGTGATAAGAACCGCTGCTGCTCCCCATTCGGAATGACTGGGTCTGATCAAACCTTTGGAGAACAAGTCTTTGATTTGCTTCCTCAACTCAACCTTCTCATGAGGTGCCATTCTTCTGGGAGGAAGAACTACGGGTCGAGCTCCAGGAAAGAGATCAAAACAGAATTCACTTGCCCGTTTAGGAGGTAAAGAAGCGACTACACCAAATACATCGGAATAGAGTTTGACCACAGGAGTAGAATCAACAACGCTAGGGGAAGAATCAAGAGAATAGATAAAACTGCCTGCATACTCATGAGGCATGCGGCACCGAATCACCAAAAGATCACCCTTATCACCAACAAGAGAAACGGTACGGGATTAACAAGAAATAACAGCTCCATGCTTCTTCAGCCAATCTCCTCCAAGCAATAGATCAAATGCGTCGAAACCAAGAACGTAGAAATCACCAAAAAAACAATAACCAGAATGGAAGAGTTTCACATTGTTACAAATCCTACTAAGGTTCATGGGACCACCAATAGGATTAGTAACACACAAAGGTACAGTCGCACACTCAGGTGAAAGGATATGCTCAAACTTATCACAAAGATTCACAGAAATGAAACTATGCGAAGCTCCGTGTCAAATAAAATACGAACAGGAAGATTAAAAAAGATAAAGGTGCTCTGGAGAGTACCTTGGGTACCACTAGGAGTAGGTGGAGTAGATGAAGTAACTACAAAAACACCAGATGGCTTGCCTTTCTTCTGAGTAGGACAATCCTGCTTGAAGTGACCAGGCTGCAAGCAAATAAGGCAAAGATCATGCCTAGTCATCTGAACTAGAGGAACAGTGGCCCCGGCTAAAGTAGGACAAAGATAAAGGAAAAGACCCAACTAGACTGGAAATCCTAATCAAAGAATTCTACAAAACAAGGTGGATTCGAAAAGAAGGGAATTATAAGAAAATAGATTTCAAACAAGAATTTTTTTTTATATCCAAAATAATCTTTTAAAAATCATTTAAAATCATTTTAAAACCATTTTATACTTGAAAATAAGTTCTCTCACAAAGAATGATTCTAAGGTTGATTTTACTCATTCTAGGTTATTTCTACCCTATCTCTAATGAGTTTTTGCCCTGTGGGCTAAGATTTGCCTAAAACTTGGCTTTGACACCAACTGTAACATCCCGCCATTTTAGACCATTCAAATCGACAATAAACCTCACATGTCAGACTTGAATAATTCAAAACAACATATTGTTAATAAAAGTTAGGGCAAATAAGATCAATCACAAAATCATAGACTTAGAATATCAGAATAATTTCGCAGCGGAATATATAAACATAGGAGTTCATGAGGCTCCTAGATACAAAGTTTCAAAAACCAATTCATAATGCCAAATCCGGAAACAAATACTTATAAAATTAGATACATAAGTTTTTACTACAAAGCATAAGTGGCATGGAAATAACTATAATAAAATATCAAGTAGTCGGCTAACTCCAGTGGATATCTAGCTCCGAAAGGGGATGCAACCGAACTGTGAAACTCGGACTGATCCGAGCGTAAAGAAAAACATAAAACACTCGAGTTAGGACATACATACTTATAAAATGTAAATCAACTCAAGTGCACTGTTGAAGAAATGCATCAGTAATTTATAGGATGCTTGGGATCGCCCATGCTCTAAGGATCGTTAAACTATCTACTATGTAGTAATATACGCTATTATAATAATGTCTAAATTAAAGTATACTATTTGAAAATAGCGATAGGGATTTACATTATCCACCTTAACACATTTTATAAATTTGGCTCATAATTGACGCCGTCAGAGGGCGTTCACATAGGTATGGTACAAAACAAACTCGTAGAAGGCGCGCTAGGGTGGGTGACATGGCATAACTAGGAAATTCCAGGGTAGATATACCAATTAAACTTCCGGACTATTGGTAACGCATAGCCGCAACTAATGTCCAACTCGATCCACACTCATGAATCAAAGGTGCGCACCAAATCAATCACAAAGTAATAGAATGGCTAACGATGAAGTGTGTCTGATTAGAGGAGCTACCTCCTTGGCCCACCGATTGCTCCTGTTTTAGCCACCTTATGCTAACTCACGGGAGTTAGGTCCATGAAAATATACATTTAGGATCGTCACCACCATCCTACTTCATTCTGGAATCTCCACCGCATACACAGTTATTAAAGTGGTTTTCGGTATCGACAGAGAGTATGTCCATATCCGATCCCGGTCTCTTTAACAACCAATCGTTATTATAACCCATGGTTATATATATTTCAAATGATTTATTCTTTTAAAATAATATTAATTCTTCCAAAGTCGTAACATTTACAAATTTATACGTTTAAATATAACACTTTAGAATCATAATATTTTAGCAACAATAGCATTCTAAATTGTTACCATTGCAATTTTAGCACTTCGAAAACATTACAATTTAGAAATGGAAGCATTCTACATCATAACCATAAGCCATCATAACATTTTGGAAAAGAAATACTTAAGAAATGGTAGCATCTTAGAAACGCAACCTTAGGATATTATAGCATTTTAGCAATGTAATACTTTTCCTATAACAATTTTACAATCAAATTATTATATACTTACAACCTTTTTGTAAATATTTTTATTACACTCAATTATTCATTTGGATATTAAATAAACCATAATTTTTGTTAAACACAATTCGTCACAATAATATCCCTTTTCAAAGCTGAAATTTCTTATTTTAAGTAAAATACATTATTAACTTACATTTTTATTTCCTTTTGGTAAGCATCATTTATTATTTTTATTTCCCAAATTCCCATGTTCATTAATTAAAACTTACATGTCAAATGTATGTTTTAACTTACATTTTAATTCTTTTCAGTAAGCAATAATTATCCTTGTTATTACTCAAGTTATACCATTTACATTAGTTAAAACTTACATGTAAAATGTACGTTTAATTTACATTTCTTTTCACAAAAAAATTTCCATTTTAATTACTATTACATAAATCAAAACTTACAATTTATCGGTTAGGATAAAATAACATCATTAAGTCAAATCAGATTATTAAATTTCAATTAACCTTCATACTGTAAATTAAATTCCAAAATTTACATTTCCAACTGTTTATTTCTTATAACAATTTTAACACATATAAACAAATTTACAGAAATTATTCCATTAATATAAAATCCAAAATACTTATTATTTTTAGAAAAATCATTTTAAATCAACCAAGGAGTCTGTATAAAATTCTCTACTCTAGAGTCAAGTAAATACATACATATATCATTCCAATCCATAATTTATTAATTTTTTATGGTTTTATATCATTTCAAAACCCGCAATCCCAAGTAAAATAAATTTGCTCAAGCCTATCATTTCAGCCCATAAACATTTTTTTTATTCTAACAATCGTTCAGGTATGTATCATTTCAGCCCATAGTGAAGGAACTTGCAGTGTGACAATAGAATAATTTACATAACAATATTCAACATATCATGTCATATGATCATAACAGGTATAATATGATATGAAATAACATGAAATAAACATATGAAATAATATGAAATAAACATATGAAATAACATGAAATAAACATTTGAAATAATATGAAATAAGCATATGAAATAACATGAAATAAACATATGAAATAACATGGAATAAACATATGAAATAACATGAAATAAATATACGAAATAGCATGATATAAACATATGAAATAATATGAAATAAACATACGAAGTAACATGAAATAAACATATGAAATAGCATGAAATAAATATATGAATTAACATGATATAAACATGGGCGAAATGTCAAACTTGCATATGCATATTCTTCTAACTCAATTGTCATCAATTCACCAAATCAATAAGTACGTATGTCAAGAGTGATTACTCACCTTTCTTAGGTTGGAAAAAGTGATTCAAAGTGCAACATAAAAATCAACAAACTACGGATCAGTTTGAGTGAGAGGAGAATCAAAGTCCGACGCTAAAAAAATAAATTCCATACGTAAACAAATAATTCTCATAGAAAAAATAAAATAAAATAAAATCATGCAATTGCAAAATACATAAGAGGCTTGTCTAGGGTTTGCATAGGCTTGGTCTAGAGGTGGTTTTGGTTTGGTCTAGGCTAGGTTTTGGTGGAGATAGGCTAGGGTTTTAGTGAAGGGAGTTCGGTCTAGGGTTAGGGTTGGTGATGGAGGCTCGGCTTAGGGGTTTTGGTGATGGAGGAGATGGTCACGGCCAAGGTAATGCAAGGGGGAAGGGTTGAGGAAGTTCGGCCATCATGGTTTTTGGTTGGAGGAGAAGAGGTAGAGGCCGAAAATTGTAAAGAAGAAGTAGGGAAAAGGAAGAGGAGAAAGGGTTTTGGTAGGAATTTGTTGATTGGGGAAGGTGGAGGTAGGTGTGGCCGAAATTTGTGGAGGAGAAGAGAAGAAAGATTAGAAAGGAAGAGAGGAAGAAGTCTAGGGCTTGAAGAAGGAAGATGAAGGAAAAGAAGACTTACATTTCTGTGGAGGCTCAAATGAATGGATGGAAGCTAGCAAAAACCCTAGGAGATTATATATAGGCTCTCATCTAACTAAAGGTTTTCTAGCCCAAATGGTCTAAGCCCAAACAAAACAAAATAAAAATAAAATAGAAGTTGTAGGAAAAATAATTGCATGTAATACGTTGAAAACAACAAATTTGGAAAAGTAAAAGTCAGAATTTTACAAAATGAAAAGTAGGAAAAAAATTAAAATTAAACCCAACTTTATTAAAAAAGAATAGAATTCAAAATTTCAAATTTAAAATTTTCAACAGGAAGTCAAACTTTGACTAAAGTTGACCAAAATTTAATTTTTAGAAAAATCTTTATTTTGTTAAACGTGGAAAAACATTTTACATCAAATCCTAAAATTATATGTTAAAATTCCAAATTTATCAATTTTAAAATAATAAAATTCAAAGTTTCAAGTAAGTTTTTTCCATTTAAAATATGTCCAAATTTTCAGTTTGTTACAAAGACAAATAAATCAATCGAGTAATGTAGCATTTATATTTAATTTTGAACCAAAAAATTACAAGGAAGCATTAAATGATGATTTCTGGATTTTAACAATACAAGAAAAACTTAATTAATTTGAACGAAATAATGTTTGGGAATTAGTACCAAGGCCAAACGATCAATCAACAATTGGAACAAAATGGGTTTTTAATAAACAAAGCTAACGAGAATGGAAATACTATACGTAATAAAGCAAGATTAGTGGCACAGGGATACAATCAAGAATAAGGAATTGATTATGAAGAGACTTTCTCTCCTATGGCACGTCCTGAAGCCATAAGAAAATAACTTACTTTTGCATGTCATTATAACTTTAAGCTATTTCAAACGGATGTCAAAACTGCTTTCTTCAATGGTTTTATAAAAGAAACTATTTACGTAGAATAACCACCATTATTTGTTCATAAAAAATATCTAGATCATGTTTTTAAACTTAAAAAAGCATTATATGGTTTAAAATAAGCACCTCGAGCTTGGTATGATGGATTAAAATCACATTCAATTAATTCCATTTTCAAATTGGTAAAATAGATAAACGTTATTTATTAAAAGAGAATAGAAGGATATATTAATTGTTCAAATATATGCTGATGATATTATATTTGGATCTACTAATGAAAATTTATGTAATGAATTTTCTACAATAATGACAAACAAATTTGAAATGTCTTATAAGGGTGAAATGAATTTCTTTTTAGGATTACAAATAAACAATTAAATAATGGAATTTTCATAAATCAAGAAAAATACTATAAAGAATTACTGAAATGTTTTGGAATGGATAATACACTAAGTATACCCACTCCAGTGAGTACTACTACTCGTCTAGACAAAGAAGAACGTGGAAAATAGTTCGATCAAATACTATATCGAAGCATGATAAGATTCTTACTATACTTAACAGCTAGTAGATCGGATATTATGATGAGTGTTTGTTTATGTATAAGATTTCAAGCACAATCTAAAGAATCACATCATCGGGCAGTCAAACGGATTTTATGATATTTAACCAATGCTAAAGGTTATGGTCTATTTTATCCAAAAGGCAGTACGTTTGAACTTGTTTCTTACAGTGATGCGGATTTTGGCGGATATAAATAGGATAGAAAAAATACAAGTGGCACGTGTCATTTTATTGGTCAATCGTTAGTTTCATGGTTTAGTAAAAAGCAAAATTGTGTTTCTCTTTCAACATGTGAAGCCAAATATATTTCTGCTTCATTAGCTTGCATTCAAGTAATATATATGCAACAAACACTTAAAGACTATAAAAAAATAATAAACAAATCTTCAGTATATTGTGATAATGCTAGTGCTATAAATTTATCTAAAAATCCAATTAATCATTCACCAACAAAACATATAGATATTCGTTACCATTTCCTGAGAGATAATGTTGAAAAAGAAATAATAACTCTAGAATTTGTTAATACCGAAAATCAAACTGCTAATATTTTTATAAAACCGTTAAGTGAACTAACTTTTATTAAGTTAAGATAGGATCTAGAAATTTGTTCGTACAATGAATTGTTAACTAGAGCTGTAGAAATAGACTGGTTTCTTTTAAAATTCTTACGACTTAAGTCATTTTCCTCAACTTATTTTCTAAATATAGCAAAATCTTATCATATAAATTCAGGTTATATTCTGGTTAAAAATAAATAAACACAAATAAATTATTAAGGCAAATAATACAATGTCTTCCAATCACGACTCCACCTATTCTACCATCGACTATAAATCCCCCTTGTCAGATAGCACTTACGTATCACTAACTAAATCCACACCTACATCAACTCCTTCAATCTCTCTAAATAGTGTTGCATCAACAACATACCACACCAGCTTTTCTCCTAAAGAAATAAAGCTAAACTATCAATTGATCTGAAATTTACATCTCTCACAGCCAAAGTTGATGAGACATACCACTTTAAACAAGAAATGATCGACGTTCAAAGTGAAATGTATTATGAGCAACGGCGTCAAGGATCTCATCTAAATTTTCTCCAAAGGTGTATTCTGGCAATTTGTGGTCAATTACCAACAAAAAATTACATACATCAAAACTCTCCTCGATTACAAGAAACTCCTACAAAAGCATATAACATTACTCCAAGAAATTTATGCAAACCAAAACCATCAAACCAAGCTTGGATTAACACTCTAGCTCATCCAAGTTGGTCTCCACTACAACTATTACTTGATGATACCAAAGTTGAACCAAATTCGTGGGACATACAAAAAATTAATAATTCGGAATTCTTTGACAAAAACTAAAGCTTATGTCACACATTATATAAATTATGTTTAAATTTTAATTTTTGGTATATGTATACTGTTTATTATATTAAAATTTTAATAAAATTTTCATTAATATTAAAAAAATTCCCGATATATCAGAGATTACGTGTCACGGACGTCTGTGAATATACCACAGATGTCTATCACCAGTTACGGGTAAATTTTCCATACATCCACAGATGTTTGTGGAAACTCACAGTGTCAAGACTCTCTATTTAAATCCTCTATAGCCATAGACATTTGTGGAACCATAACAGACATCTGTCCAATCTCTCTGCTTCATTTTTATTAAAGCCACGAACGTCTGTGACTTCCTCATAGACGTTTGTCGCTGCTCTGGCAACAATTTCCAACAGCCTTATATAAATGACTTTACCCCTCTCTTCACTTTACCTACATTTTAACTCTTAATTTATGAAACCCTAGCTATCAGAACATTCAAATTCTTCAATCAATGGCTCCCAAGAATGTTACCATCCCTAAAAAGAAAAAGCAAGGCCAATCTTCCTCCTCCTCTTAAGCCCCGATTACGCAAGCTCACATTAACTAATGGCTCCGCAATAATCCCAATGCGATCAAACGATTCGAGGTGCTTTCCCAAAGGAAGATCCACTCTGGTCCTTTTTATCGCCTTACAATGTCATGGAATATGAAATTATAGGAATTACTACGGATGTCGTTTGCTACAACTTAATAAGCTATGATGCAAATAAGGTAATCATTGATCCTCTAGCTATTTACCTCTTCTACTCCAATCTACGTAGTATGGAGATTTGGAATCCGGAGAATGGTGATGTTTGGTGTTGGTCAAGTTTTTAAGGAAAAAAAGTTAAAATTGATGTGTATATGGTTGGTCGTATTTTAGGATGTTCTTATGAGGGGATTGAGTTAACGGATACACCGGATCACGGTCTTCTATTTAGGGATGAAGTTACCATCAAGTATAGGAAGATAGAATACCACAATGGAAATCTATTTACCTTCGCCCATGTGCTAGAATACTAAATTGAATGATAATGAAAACAATAATTCCCCGTTTAGGTAGCCACGAGCAAATTTATCCCAATGACCATAGAGCTTTGTATGCAATATTTGGTCGTCTACCAGTTAATTGGGAAAAATTGATTCTTGACTAAATCAAAGGTTTTTGGTCTTAAAATCGTCATTCCATTATTTATGCTCAACATATAATGCACATCTTGCAAAATATTGGAGTTCCTTCGTACATATCACAATAAGAAGAAATTCCAACAAAAGATAGTGGTCCATGTTATATATCACCGATGCATCTTCCCAAAAGCCTACCTCGTATAATCCCCTTCAACCAATGGACTCAACAACAACAACAACAACAAGAACATCATGGTCCTCCTCCAATTAGCGCTTTTTAGCAAAATTACTCCTCTCATCCTTTCCAATAACCACCTTCCTCTAGTCATGGTACCAAATATTGTTCGAACTCAAAGATACAAGAAGCTCGCGTTGAACCAACATCAAATGAATCTCTTCATGATTTGGCAATCGAAAACCAAAAAATAATCATGGTCAGTTAGCGAGCTTTAAACAGAAAGATGACTAGATTGGAACGTTCTTTCTCCACTAGGATGACAAAGATGGAGAAAACTTTAGATAAATTGGTCTCCACTTTAGAAAAAGTGATGCGCAAAGTACATGGTGGATCATACTCACACTCATCATCTTTGCCTTCCCCAACACCTTCACCTCAAGTTCAAACACCAGTTTATCACTTTCAAGCCTCGCCCGAAGGTACATCACACAATAAAGGTGACAGAGGGAAGACGCATATTTATGCTCAACCCTAGGAAGAAGAAAACAGTGATGAAATATACGTGTCTGATACTCCACATTTTCAACAACCATCATACATGGCATTGCAAAGCCTTCCTATTCAAGAAGAAGAGGAGTACAATGACCAAACACAATGGCCGGGTACATATGAGCAAGATCCATCCTCTTACTAGGAGTATTACAAGAACTACCGAGGTTTATCTTATTCAAAATGAGTACAATTAGAGTTTTCTTTTATTTTGCAACTCTTATGCTTGTTTGTTTTCTTATTTATAACTTTTGTTACAATTGCTTCTAATTTTAGTTTGAACTTTCATAGTTGATTTTCCACGATCTGAAGCGATAACATGCTATGACTATTTAATATCTCCATATCTTATATCGTTTCCCTCCATTTTGATAATGACAAAGGGGGAGAAATCTATGTATATACATAGGGGAGACACATATACATATGAAGAGACAAACATAATAATACTTCCATTCTATAGTTGATGTTTGATCATATAGTTGATATTTGATTATATAGTTGATATTTGACTGCATAATTGATTTTTAATTGTATAGTTATCATCATCAAAAAGGGGGAGATTATTAGAACCTTCAATTTATGTTTCAATGATAATAACTATACAATCATATACATATATAGACCTTCTCAAGATTGTAGGTATATGCTAAAAGAAGATACCATGCTCGAGGATATTGAGACTCAAAGAGAAACGAAGATTCATTTAACATACCTAGGTTATTCTATTGTAAAAGGTCTTAGATAAAATATTGCTAAGGTCTCTTTGAGTATATATGCATATATGATCACACAATTTTATGTATATCAAAATAAAGGTGAAAAACTGCTTTTGCACCTCACAGACGTCTGAGATAAAACTACAGACGTCCGTGATAATTCTTAGGTTAAAATTTAAACAGGTCACAGATGTATAAGGATTTTACCACGGACGTCAAAAACTATAAATTTTGAAAAGACACTTCTGTTTTGAAACAAAAGGAAATCACCTTTCAATGAAAGGTTGCAGCTACTAAAACAAATAGACTTTCTTAAGTAGTAACAACTCTTCATCTGCAACCTTTTGGTTCTTTAAATACCACTTTGATTGAGAATTAGAGATCGTCTAACTTGCATTAATATATTCTTTACTCTCTTGATTTCTAAACACTCTCTTCCATATACATTGTTTCATATACTAATCTATAACCAAAATAGAATTTTGGTTAAGTTACTTCCTATAACTCAAAGCATTCATATTCATATACTCAAAAGGAGATCATAGGAAGATTCTTACTATAAGTCAAAAACTATGTTATTTGGAACATAAGATTGTTGGGGATACTTTTTTATCAGCCTATTCCTCCAGGCGAAGTGAGGTTAATTTATTTAAAGGAAATACCGAAGGGGAGCTTCGAGACTGGACGTAGGATGGGAGGTCCGAACTAGTATAAAAAAATCCGGTTTGCATGCTTTTTATACCGTATTATTTATTGTATACTATTGCATTCACTTATAAACTTGCATATTATACACAAGTTAGATAATATACAATCCACAAGATTTTTAAGTTGGTTATCAGAACAAAGGAGAAGAATAAAACATAGTGGGGCGAAGAAGGGAAAGCCAGATAATAGAAGTCATTTTAGAGGTCTGAAGTATGACAATTACACTAAATTGAACAACTCGATAGAGAACATCTATCTAGCTACTTAGAATACCGAACTATATAAGAAGCCGGCTCCTAGGGAGTCTACTAAGAAGGAGAGTAAGTTAGGCAAGTTCTGCGACATGATTGAAGAATTAATAAGGAAAAAAGAAATTGCAGTAATATATGAAATCCCTATAGGATGACGGACATGTAAATTCAAGCGCCCCTGGGTCGTCTTCCCAACCGGGGCAAGTTGAGCCTGGTGCTGATGCATTCAAGCGGCAAAAGGAATTATTAGTGATAAACACAAATCGATGGGCCTTATCCTGCCGATAAGAGTTTTGTGGAAATGGATAGATATATTGGAGTCTTAAAGCATGCTGAGAGTGAAAGTTGCTATGTTCTCGAGGATGGAGCTTCGGCAAAACAATCTCGAACTGTGACAGATGAATTTGAAGTCTTATAGATCTCGTATATAGGGATTCAATAGGATGGCTATTGAAGCCATAGGATTTGTCGAATTAGCAATGGAACTTGGTGAAGGCAAGCGTAGGAGAGTATGGGTCATGCAATTTTTAGTGTTGGTTGTTTATTCTGTTTAGAACGCATTCTTAGGCTGACTAGCCCAGGATTAATCTAGAGCGATCATTGCCCTCTAGTGTCTAACTATGAAATTCCTATAGAAAATGGTGTGCGGATCATGAGCGGAGATCAAGTGGCTAGCCGCGAGTGCTATGTTGCTGAACTGAAAGAAGCAAGGCGTAAGGAGAAAGGAGAAAGTATAGAAGGGGTCCTCCTCTTAAAGGCTTTGGACGCATGGTAACTACCGCCTGAGCCCTGGCTCGGGCAAACTAGTTGGCTCTGCGATGACATGGGCTAACGAAAAGAGTTAGAGAGCGGATGAGTAGCTCCCACCGAGTTGACAATCGTTATTCCAATCAACAGGGATTACCTGAGTAAAGTCCTGAAGGTTGGATCTTAGCTTGGTACTAGTGTCATGAGGGAGTTGGTTGGTCTTCTCTGGGAAAACCTAGATGTGTTTGCCTGGACATGCTCATATATGTGTGGGATCTCGCCTGGGATAGGGAGTCATGCATTAAACATCAATCTCAAATGCGTTCCAGTAGAAGAAAAATGCCACAACCTGGCTCCAGAGAGATCCACTGCATTCTAAGAGGAATTGGAGAGGCTGAAGGACAACGGCGTTATTCGTGATGCTTTATACCCGAATTGGGTTTCTTACCTATTTTGGTGAAGAAAGCAAATGGGAAGTGGTGGACATACATTAACTATTCGAACTTGAATAAAACATGCCCGAAGGATAGCTTCCCACTTCCAAGAATTGATTAGTTGGTGGACTCAACTACTAGACATGAGTTATTTTCATTCATGGACATGTAATCCGAATACAATCAGATCCCGATGCACGTCTCAGATCAGGAGCACAGCAGTTTCATCACCAACCTCGAACTCTATTGCAATCTGGTCAAGCCTTTCGGATTGAAGAACACAGGAGCAACTTACCATAGACTTGTGAACCGGATGTTTAAGAACTAGATCGAAGGATCAATGGAAGTTTACATAGACGATATGCTAAAGAAATCATGACGTTCGAGAAATCACATTAGTGGATTAGCAGAGATATTTAATGTCCTGCGATAGCACGGGATGAAGCTCAATCCCTTTAAATGCTCTTTCGGTATTGCATCAGGTAAGTTCTTGGGCTTCTTTATGAATTCTCATGGAATTGAAGCCAACTCAGAGAAGATCAAGGCTTTGAGAGAGATCGAATCCCTAGAGACGATTAAGGAGGTCCAAAGCTTGAATGGAAAAGTCACCACCCTTGAGTTGATTCATTTCCTAGGCCATTGAAAAATGCATCCTTTTCTTCGAGGTGTTTAAGAAAGGAAATAGAAACTTCGAATGGAACTAGGATTGTAAAGTTGCATTCCAAGCTTTGGTGAATCACTTGGAAAGACCTCCCATCTTTCAAAGCCAGTGGATGATGAGGACTTGTTTATATACTTGGTAATGTCGGTTAGGGCTATCAATTTTCAACACGACCAGAAAAATGACCCAAATATTACAGGGAAATTAGCAGGTTAACCCAACCTGGTTAAGTGGGTGGATCATTTTCGGGTCAACCCAAATTTGACCCGTTTACAAATGGGTGGGTTTCGAGTTGACCTGCGAACCCAAATTTTACTCATTTATAACCCATTTATACTTATATGGGTTGACCCGAGCTGATCATAACCCAACCCGACCCGTGAACCCGAACTTGACCTGTTTATAAACTATTTACGAACCGACTTGACCCAACCTATTTATAGTCAGGTTACATGGGTTGAGTCGGGTCAAACAGGTTGAATCGGGTCAAACGGGTTGAGTCGGGTCAACCCATTTATAATCGGCTTGGGTTCGGGTTGAGGCTGATCTATTTAATAAACGGAATGGCCTGGCCTATTTTAAATCAATCTGAACCCGACCTGCCTCGGCTCGACCCATTGACAGCACTAGTGTCAGTGCATTCCCTGAGTGTCGTGCTTGTACATGAGGAGTCTCGCATTTAACGAGCAATCCGTTACATTAGCAAGTGGTTGACTAAAGCAGAAAGAAATTACTCGATACTAGAAAAGCTTGCATACTGTCTTTGATCGCTTCGTGAAACTCTGCCCATACTTCCAGGCTCATCGATTAATGTTCTTACTAGCCAGCCTTTACGACTATTCTTACAATGAAATGAGACTTCTAGAAGGCTGCTAAAACGAAACACTGAATTGAGTCAATATTGTATCACTTATCACCTTTGAATATCAATGTAGGGTTAGGATTTGGAAGATTTCATAGCTGAGTTCACAGCATAAGATGATTCCTTGGAGAGTAGTGAGTGAAAAGAAGTTGGATGGTAGATGTTCATGGATGATGCATCAAATGATCGGTGTTCTGGTGCTGGAGTTGTGCTTGTCACTCTCGAAGAACACCTAATCAGCTATGCCTTGAAATTCAATTTTCTGGCAGCGAACAACGAAGCTAAATACAAGGCCTTGATTGCAGGACTCAAGATCGCCAAGGAACTGGAATAAAGATCATATTTTTTGTGACTTCTAGTTAGTGGCATGCCAAGTTCGGAAAGAGTATCTGGTGAAAGAAGCAAGGCTATTTCCCTATCTAAACTGGGTTCTTGAGTTACTTGATGACTTTGAATATTACATGATCAGTCATATTCCCAAAGAGGACAATGAGAAAGCCATCTCGTTTACCAAGTTGGCTAGTTTCGGAGATGTGCAGCTCATGAGCCATGTTCAAATGGAAGTATGTTCAGCTCTAAGCATCGGTCGGATAAATGTCGATTGAATCTTGGAGATTGAGCCTAAACGGGAGTCATGGATGACTTTGATTCAGGATTATTTGCAAAAAGGGATACTTTTGGAGAGAAGGAATAAATGATGCAAAATCCTTCGCCAAGCTTTGAGATACATCATGCAAGAAGGATTACTATACATGAAGGATTTCTTTGTCCCCATGCATCGGTGTGTCGCTCTTGACGAGGTCAAATGAGTTCTGAGAGAAGTCCACAAAGAGGCTTGTGGAAAACACATTCGGAGGGCAAACTTTAGCAAAACATTCTTCGATACATATATTTGTGCCTAACTGTCAATCAAGATTGTAACGGCCCTGACTCGACCTTCGAAAATCGACACCCGTACTTCACTTGTACTCGAATGCCGTAGATTCAAACGTCGAATCTGGCTCGCCAGAGCTTATAACACATTAAGTACAACAACACAGCGGAAGAGAAACAATAATATCATATAACTTAAATGAATACAATATCCAATGATATACAACAATGATACAGATGATAACGATATACAAAGATAGATACAAGACAATAACAAAGACAACATCAGCGGAAAGACAATGTCTTCAACGCCAAACTCCAAAAAACTCCATCTCTAATCCAAAGCTAGCTCGAACCCCCATCAAGTTGAAGTGAAGCAACTCGATCCAAATGTGATCGCCAAATCCTAAGGCTGAAAGCTATCGACTCTACACCTACTATTGGACTATCTGAAAAAACCAACTCCAGACAGCCCGTGTGGAAAATTATGGGCACCCACAGTTTAGGAAGGGAACAATAAACTCCGGGTCAGTCATGAGACTGGTATGAGCAAACAAAAGCAGTTTTATCTTTAAAACAAATAACAAAAGATTTTAAAAGTTGAAATCCGCAATGCTTTTTTTAGAAAATGAAACTGCCATAAGGCCTCCCGCCACACACACAATGCAAGCACACACTTGCTGCAACATTCCTGTTTCAACCGTTTCCGGGGTGTGAGGTCCTGATGCAGTCTCGTCCACAAAGCTACTCTTTTTCACAAAGTCATGCTTCGATCAACAAATGATCAACAGCACTTCGTATGCCACATTACCAAATTGGGAATGTATCACTAGTAACCATCAACTACACAACCTCTGAGCTCATATGTCTCAGAGAAGGGTGTTAAGCTAAGAGAATAAATCTCCGCCACCAAACAAAAATTTATTTGATAGAAACCAGCTTTACATCTTAAAGTGTAATGTCAGACATACATCCATATAAGTCTGTTCCAGGTTCGAACAGAACCGAAGGCACTTCACAAAGAAGCCCTTGCAAATTTGGATAATCCCTAATCACGTCCAGACTCCCCATCACAAAGGGTGCTCAAATCTCTATACCGGGGGCCATTCGGTGCATAGGCATTCGACGGGTTATCCTTTCACTTTCGATCATATCCGGTCTTCACCACCGGTCTTCAAATGCTATGCATAACGTCGTATCATTATTCGAAATGGGTTATATGACACAAGGTCCTCTCCCGGCTAAGCCGAATAATGAGTGCAATATTTAAAAACATATGGATATGGGATCTTAGTTAAGTCACAACTTAAAGTCCAAAGCATTTCATTCAAATGGTTTAAACAAATTACCATTTCCATTCTTTTAAACAAAAAGATTCATTTCACAAAGTTCACTAATCTTTCACAAAGATTCATTAATACCTTTCTAATTCAAACCTTTTATATAAAAGGTACACTTTTAAGATCCCTTTTCAATTTGAAAACAAATTCACTAATCTTTAACATAGCCTTTTCAAAACAAATTTCCTTTCAATTTGGATTAACTCATCCAATCTTTAAATCATTTCCACAAAACAATTCCATTTTAAATCTTGTATATAAAAGATACACCATTTAAAATGCTCTTTAATTTCAAATCAAGGTTCGACTATCTTTCATAAAGATTAGTTAACAGTTTTCAAAACTATTTCAATTCGAACTTTATATCTTTCAACACAAATTGGAAATTCTTTCCTTATATAAAAGCCATTATTATTTGAAAATCAATAATTTTCGTTTCGAAAAAATCCGATTATATTTGCACGAGTTAAAGCCTTTTAAGTATAAACTTGGTTAAATTCAAATTCCCAAAACAATGCATTTAAAATGGTTTAAAACCCATATAAACACATTTAGAACTTGTATAATCTTTTTAAACCATGGTGGATCATACTCACACTCATCATCTTTGCCTTCCCCAACACCTTCACCTCAAGTTCAAACACCAGTTTATCACTTTCAAGCCTCGCCCGAAGGTACATCACACAATAAAGGTGACAGAGGGAAGACGCATATTTATGCTCAACCCTAGGAAGAAGAAAACAGTGATGAAATATACGTGTCTGATACTCCACATTTTCAACAACCATCATACATGGCATTGCAAAGCCTTCCTATTCAAGAAGAAGAGGAGTACAATGACCAAACACAATGGCCGGGTACATATGAGCAAGATCCATCCTCTTACTAGGAGTATTACAAGAACTACCGAGGTTTATCTTATTCAAAATGAGTACAATTAGAGTTTTCTTTTATTTTGCAACTCTTATGCTTGTTTGTTTTCTTATTTATAACTTTTGTTACAATTGCTTCTAATTTTAGTTTGAACTTTCATAGTTGATTTTCCACGATCTGAAGCGATAACATGCTATGACTATTTAATATCTCCATATCTTATATCGTTTCCCTCCATTTTGATAATGACAAAGGGGGAGAAATCTATGTATATACATAGGGGAGACACATATACATATGAAGAGACAAACATAATAATACTTCCATTCTATAGTTGATGTTTGATCATATAGTTGATATTTGATTATATAGTTGATATTTGACTGCATAATTGATTTTTAATTGTATAGTTATCATCATCAAAAAGGGGGAGATTATTAGAACCTTCAATTTATGTTTCAATGATAATAACTATACAATCATATACATATATAGACCTTCTCAAGATTGTAGGTATATGCTAAAAGAAGATACCATGCTCGAGGATATTGAGACTCAAAGAGAAACGAAGATTCATTTAACATACCTAGGTTATTCTATTGTAAAAGGTCTTAGATAAAATATTGCTAAGGTCTCTTTGAGTATATATGCATATATGATCACACAATTTTATGTATATCAAAATAAAGGTGAAAAACTGCTTTTGCACCTCACAGACGTCTGAGATAAAACTACAGACGTCCGTGATAATTCTTAGGTTAAAATTTAAACAGGTCACAGATGTATAAGGATTTTACCACGGACGTCAAAAACTATAAATTTTGAAAAGACACTTCTGTTTTGAAACAAAAGGAAATCACCTTTCAATGAAAGGTTGCAGCTACTAAAACAAATAGACTTTCTTAAGTAGTAACAACTCTTCATCTGCAACCTTTTGGTTCTTTAAATACCACTTTGATTGAGAATTAGAGATCGTCTAACTTGCATTAATATATTCTTTACTCTCTTGATTTCTAAACACTCTCTTCCATATACATTGTTTCATATACTAATCTATAACCAAAATAGAATTTTGGTTAAGTTACTTCCTATAACTCAAAGCATTCATATTCATATACTCAAAAGGAGATCATAGGAAGATTCTTACTATAAGTCAAAAACTATGTTATTTGGAACATAAGATTGTTGGGGATACTTTTTTATCAGCCTATTCCTCCAGGCGAAGTGAGGTTAATTTATTTAAAGGAAATACCGAAGGGGAGCTTCGAGACTGGACGTAGGATGGGAGGTCCGAACTAGTATAAAAAAATCCGGTTTGCATGCTTTTTATACCGTATTATTTATTGTATACTATTGCATTCACTTATAAACTTGCATATTATACACAAGTTAGATAATATACAATCCACAAGATTTTTAAGTTGGTTATCAGAACAAAGGAGAAGAATAAAACATAGTGGGGCGAAGAAGGGAAAGCCAGATAATAGAAGTCATTTTAGAGGTCTGAAGTATGACAATTACACTAAATTGAACAACTCGATAGAGAACATCTATCTAGCTACTTAGAATACCGAACTATATAAGAAGCCGGCTCCTAGGGAGTCTACTAAGAAGGAGAGTAAGTTAGGCAAGTTCTGCGACATGATTGAAGAATTAATAAGGAAAAAAGAAATTGCAGTAATATATGAAATCCCTATAGGATGACGGACATGTAAATTCAAGCGCCCCTGGGTCGTCTTCCCAACCGGGGCAAGTTGAGCCTGGTGCTGATGCATTCAAGCGGCAAAAGGAATTATTAGTGATAAACACAAATCGATGGGCCTTATCCTGCCGATAAGAGTTTTGTGGAAATGGATAGATATATTGGAGTCTTAAAGCATGCTGAGAGTGAAAGTTGCTATGTTCTCGAGGATGGAGCTTCGGCAAAACAATCTCGAACTGTGACAGATGAATTTGAAGTCTTATAGATCTCGTATATAGGGATTCAATAGGATGGCTATTGAAGCCATAGGATTTGTCGAATTAGCAATGGAACTTGGTGAAGGCAAGCGTAGGAGAGTATGGGTCATGCAATTTTTAGTGTTGGTTGTTTATTCTGTTTAGAACGCATTCTTAGGCTGACTAGCCCAGGATTAATCTAGAGCGATCATTGCCCTCTAGTGTCTAACTATGAAATTCCTATAGAAAATGGTGTGCGGATCATGAGCGGAGATCAAGTGGCTAGCCGCGAGTGCTATGTTGCTGAACTGAAAGAAGCAAGGCGTAAGGAGAAAGGAGAAAGTATAGAAGGGGTCCTCCTCTTAAAGGCTTTGGACGCATGGTAACTACCGCCTGAGCCCTGGCTCGGGCAAACTAGTTGGCTCTACGATGACATGGGCTAACGAAAAGAGTTAGAGAGCGGATGAGTAGCTCCCACCGAGTTGACAATCGTTATTCCAATCAACAGGGATTACCTGAGTAAAGTCCTGAAGGTTGGATCTTAGCTTGGTACTAGTGTCATGAGGGAGTTGGTTGGTCTTCTCTGGGAAAACCTAGATGTGTTTGCCTGGACATGCTCATATATGTGTGGGATCTCGCCTGGGATAGGGAGTCATGCATTAAACATCAATCTCAAATGCGTTCCAGTAGAAGAAAAATGCCACAACCTGGCTCCAGAGAGATCCACTGCATTCTAAGAGGAATTGGAGAGGCTGAAGGACAACGGCGTTATTCGTGATGCTTTATACCCGAATTGGGTTTCTTACCTATTTTGGTGAAGAAAGCAAATGGGAAGTGGTGGACATACATTAACTATTCGAACTTGAATAAAACATGCCCGAAGGATAGCTTCCCACTTCCAAGAATTGATTAGTTGGTGGACTCAACTACTAGACATGAGTTATTTTCATTCATGGACATGTAATCCGAATACAATCAGATCCCGATGCACGTCTCAGATCAGGAGCACAGCAGTTTCATCACCAACCTCGAACTCTATTGCAATCTGGTCAAGCCTTTCGGATTGAATAACACAGGAGCAACTTACCATAGACTTGTGAACCGGATGTTTAAGAACTAGATCGAAGGATCAATGGAAGTTTACATAGACGATATGCTAAAGAAATCATGACGTTCGAGAAATCACATTAGTGGATTAGCAGAGATATTTAATGTCCTGCGATAGCACGGGATGAAGCTCAATCCCTTTAAATGCTCTTTCGGTATTGCATCAGGTAAGTTCTTGGGCTTCTTTATGAATTCTCATGGAATTGAAGCCAACTCAGAGAAGATCAAGGCTTTGAGAGAGATCGAATCCCTAGAGACGATTAAGGAGGTCCAAAGCTTGAATGGAAAAGTCACCACCCTTGAGTTGATTCATTTCCTAGGCCATTGAAAAATGCATCCTTTTCTTCGAGGTGTTTAAGAAAGGAAATAGAAACTTCGAATGGAACTAGGATTGTAAAGTTGCATTCCAAGCTTTGGTGAATCACTTGGAAAGACCTCCCATCTTTCAAAGCCAGTGGATGATGAGGACTTGTTTATATACTTGGTAATGTCGGTTAGGGCTATCAATTTTCAACACGACCAGAAAAATGACCCAAATATTACAGGGAAATTAGCAGGTTAACCCAACCTGGTTAAGTGGGTGGATCATTTTCGGGTCAACCCAAATTTGACCCGTTTACAAATGGGTGGGTTTCGAGTTGACCTGCGAACCCAAATTTTACTCATTTATAACCCATTTATACTTATATGGGTTGACCCGAGCTGATCATAACCCAACCCGACCCGTGAACCCGAACTTGACCTGTTTATAAACTGTTTACGAACCGACTTGACCCAACCTATTTATAGTCAGGTTACATGGGTTGAGTCGGGTCAAACAGGTTGAATCGGGTCAAACGGGTTGAGTCGGGTCAACCCATTTATAATCGGCTTGGGTTCGGGTTGAGGCTGATCTATTTAATAAACGGAATGGCCTGGCCTATTTTAAATCAATCTGAACCCGACCTGCCTCGGCTCGACCCATTGACAGCACTAGTGTCAGTGCATTCCCTGAGTGTCGTGCTTGTACATGAGGAGTCTCGCATTTAACGAGCAATCCGTTACATTAGCAAGTGGTTGACTAAAGCAGAAAGAAATTACTCGATACTAGAAAAGCTTGCATACTGTCTTTGATCGCTTCGTGAAACTCTGCCCATACTTCCAGGCTCATCGATTAATGTTCTTACTAGCCAGCCTTTACGACTATTCTTACAATGAAATGAGACTTCTAGAAGGCTGCTAAAACGAAACACTGAATTGAGTCAATATTGTATCACTTATCACCTTTGAATATCAATGTAGGGTTAGGATTTGGCAGATTTCATAGCTGAGTTCACAGCATAAGATGATTCCTTGGAGAGTAGTGAGTGAAAAGAAGTTGGATGGTAGATGTTCATGGATGATGCATCAAATGATCGGTGTTCTGGTGCTGGAGTTGTGCTTGTCACTCTCGAAGAACACCTAATCAGCTATGCCTTGAAATTCAATTTTCTGGCAGCGAACAACGAAGCTGAATACAAGGCCTTGATTGCAGGACTCAAGATCGCCAAGGAACTGGAATAAAGATCATATTTTTTGTGACTTCTAGTTAGTGGCATGCCAAGTTCGGAAAGAGTATCTGGTGAAAGAAGCAAGGCTATTTCCCTATCTAAACTGGGTTCTTGAGTTACTTGATGACTTTGAATATTACATGATCAGTCATATTCCCAAAGAGGACAATGAGAAAGCCATCTCGTTTACCAAGTTGGCTAGTTTCGGAGATGTGCAGCTCATGAGCCATGTTCAAATGGAAGTATGTTCAGCTCTAAGCATCGGCCGGATAAATGTCGATTGAATCTTGGAGATTGAGCCTAAACGGGAGTCATGGATGACTTTGATTCAGGATTATTTGCAAAAAGGGATACTTTTGGAGAGAAGGAATAAATGATGCAAAATCCTTCGCCAAGCTTTGAGATACATCATGCAAGAAGGATTACTATACATGAAGGATTTCTTTGTCCCCATGCATCGGTGTGTCGCTCTTGACGAGGTCAAATGAGTTCTGAGAGAAGTCCACAAAGAGGCTTGTGGAAAACACATTCGGAGGGCAAACTTTAGCAAAACATTCTTCGATACATATATTTGTGCCTAACTGTCAATCAAGATTGTAACGGCCCTGACTCGACCTTCGAAAATCGACACCCGTACTTCACTTGTACTCGAATGCCGTAGATTCAAACGTCGAATCTGGCTCGCCAGAGCTTATAACACATTAAGTACAACAACACAGCGGAAGAGAAACAATAATATCATATAACTTAAATGAATACAATATCCAATGATATACAACAATGATACAGATGATAACGATATACAAAGATAGATACAAGACAATAACAAAGACAACATCAGCGGAAAGACGATGTCTTCAACGCAAAACTCCAAAAAACTCCATCTCTAATCCAAAGCTAGCTCGAACCCCCATCAAGTTGAAGTGAAGCAACTCGATCCAAATGTGATCGCCAAATCCTAAGGCTGAAAGCTATCGACTCTACACCTACTATTGGACTATCTGAAAAAACCAACTCCAGACAGCCCGTGTGGAAAATTATGGGCACCCACAGTTTAGGAAGGGAACAATAAACTCCGGGTCAGTCATGAGACTGGTATGAGCAAACAAAAGCAGTTTTATCTTTAAAACAAATAACAAAAGATTTTAAAAGTTGAAATCCGCAATGCTTTTTTTAGAAAATGAAACTGCCATAAGGCCTCCCGCCACACACACAATGCAAGCACACACTTGCTGCAACATTCCTGTTTCAACCGTTTCCAGGGTGTGAGGTCCTGATGCAGTCTCGTCCACAAAGCTACTCTTTTTCACAAAGTCATGCTTCGATCAACAAATGATCAACAGCACTTCGTATGCCACATTACCAAATTGGGAATGTATCACTAGTAACCATCAACTACACAACCTCTGAGCTCATATGTCTCAGAGAAGGGTGTTAAGCTAAGAGAATAAATCTCCGCCACCAAACAAAAATTTATTTGATAGAAACCAGCTTTACATCTTAAAGTGTAATGTCAGACATACATCCATATAAGTCTGTTCCAGGTTCGAACAGAACCGAAGGCACTTCACAAAGAAGCCCTTGCAAATTTGGATAATCCCTAATCACGTCCAGACTCCCCATCACAAAGGGTGCTCAAATCTCTATACCGGGGGCCATTCGGTGCATAGGCATTCGACGGGTTATCCTTTCACTTTCGATCATATCCGGTCTTCACCACCGGTCTTCAAATGCTATGCATAACGTCGTATCATTATTCGAAATGGGTTATATGACACAAGGTCCTCTCCCGGCTAAGCCGAATAATGAGTGCAATATTTAAAAACATATGGATATGGGATCTTAGTTAAGTCACAACTTAAAGTCCAAAGCATTTCATTCAAATGGTTTAAACAAATTACCATTTCCATTCTTTTAAACAAAAAGATTCATTTCACAAAGTTCACTAATCTTTCACAAAGATTCATTAATACCTTTCTAATTCAAACCTTTTATATAAAAGGTACACTTTTAAGATCCCTTTTCAATTTGAAAACAAATTCACTAATCTTTAACATAGCCTTTTCAAAACAAATTTCCTTTCAATTTGGATTAACTCATCCAATCTTTAAATCATTTCCACAAAACAATTCCATTTTAAATCTTGTATATAAAAGATACACCATTTAAAATGCTCTTTAATTTCAAATCAAGGT
This sequence comes from Allium cepa, assembly GCA_030765085.1. Classification (NCBI taxonomy): domain Eukaryota; kingdom Viridiplantae; phylum Streptophyta; class Magnoliopsida; order Asparagales; family Amaryllidaceae; genus Allium; species Allium cepa. The sequence goes on along the minus strand of CM060943.1, from coordinate 602,272,056 downwards.
TCGACTATCTTTCATAAAGATTAGTTAACAGTTTTCAAAACTATTTCAATTCGAACTTTATATCTTTCAACACAAATTGGAAATTCTTTCCTTATATAAAAGCCATTATTATTTGAAAATCAATAATTTTCGTTTCGAAAAAATCCGATTATATTTGCACGAGTTAAAGCCTTTTAAGTATAAACTTGGTTAAATTCAAATTCCCAAAACAATGCATTTAAAATGGTTTAAAACCCATATAAACACATTTAGAACTTGTATAATCTTTTTAAACCATAATTTCCTAACATGGAATTAAATTTCAAACTTCAATTCAAATTCAAATCAAATTATTTAAATTTCAAATTTTATTAAGTTATTCAAAATAACATGTATCTTTTTAAAACTTCTTTTCAAAAGCTTTTTATATTTAACCCAATTCTATTTCCAAAATCATTTGGATTCAAAATTAAATTTTAAAACCATTTCCAAAAATCTGTGACTTAACCAATTTCCTCGTGCAATCCATATTTGTGTGTGTAAGGTGTAGTTCAGAGTTTTACACAATAGTGCAATAGCATCAATCATCACAGATTCAAGCATACCAATATCGATAAACGGTATAATCCTATAACGCTTATCTATATACACGGATTCACAAATAAATAATATACATTTATCATAGATAAAATAAATTACATTCATCACAGCTTGAATTAAAACAATTCATATCACAAAGCATCACACAGTAGAGATATCAGACAATTTACAGCATTCAATAGAATACAGTCGTCATCCATAAGAAAGATAAATTGATCACCTGATTTATTGAAACAAGATTAATCATTAATCCAGGTTAATTAATCAGTTACAAATTATTTTAATTAATTAACCTTAGAAAAATCAATTAAATTTTAAATTATTAATTAATCAACCTTAATTATCAGTTAATTAAATCTTTAATCATTAAATAATTAACCCTTAATTATTCAATTATCCTTTAATTAATTATCCTTAATTAATTACATAAATTGATTAGCCCTTAATTAATTACATTAATTAATTTACCCTTAATTACTTGTCATTCAATTAATCATCTTCAATTAATTATAATAAGTGCTTATCCCTAATCACATAAGTTAACTAAGTAATTATCATTTAATCATTTGGTTGATTAACTTTAATCATTAATTAATTCATCCTTAATTGATTAATTTCCTTTTAATTAACTAATCTCATTAATTAAATTATCCTTAAATGAATCAAGTAATTAACCTTTAATTAATTATTCTTAAATTAATTACTTTAATTAATTAATCACATTACTTAATAACTTTAAAACTTTAAAACTTGTCTGCAAACATTTTGCTTTATCTTTCACTTTGATTTTCTTTACATAAAACAAATTTGGTACAAGTTTCATTCTAAAACTTGCATTTGATTTTACTTTAACTTTAAAACCTGCATTTTAAAACTGGTACAGGTTCTTACTTACAACCAGAAATCTCATCACATTAAAAACCCGAGCAAACTCTCCAAAATCCCCGAGTCTCTCTCGAGACCTTTTGCAACATTCAACTGCTTCGAGTGAAACATTATACTTTTCGAGTTCGACTCCGAGTATTCTCCTTCGTCTTCCCCTAAACAACCAAACATCCAGATATGCACGCCTACGCGTGCACGATGTTCTGGCCATCTTTGACCTATGCCGAAGCCACCTACAAGTCGATAATCATCACGCCGTCTCCCCCAAACCCCCAGTTCCGATGAACTCGTCAGAAAATCAAATTGAGCATATCGACCAAAAAGAATGGAACCAATCCAATCCGAAAAACCCCCTAGCCATCGCCTTGGACCACCAGCCCCCTTGCCGACCTCGCCAGAGCTCCGCACAACGTGCCCTATCGAATCCCCGCGGTTCGGACTTGACCGATTCTACGATGGCGACGAATTTTCGCTTCCACCCCGTCGAACCAAACTGGGTACAAAACCCTAAATTAACTTCGATCATCACCCATGACCATCTAAAAATTCAATGATTATTTTTCTGATGATGATTACCCTTCAAACTACCTTCGACAAAACCCACGACCCACAATTCGACGTGGATCACTAGAATTTGGCCAAAACTCAATTGCCGTTCGACTCAAAATTGCTCAACATCTACTTGCTTAAAAATCATGAAAATAGCTTTAAAAATCACCATTCTTAAATACGAATCTATTCCAATAATAAAAACGTAAAATTATAATAATCAATTTTCCGACTTATATTGATCAACATTGTGATTTATCATTTTGGAAAAAAGTTACCTAATATAATTTCTTGAAACTATTTTTAAAATTTTGATTTTGTAAATTTGAACACATTTCGTTTAAACGTCCAACCTAAAAAAGATTATGGGATGAGATATTAAATTTTCGAACAGGTTTTCGAAACCTGTTATGTTTAGAACAGAGGCATATGTCTGTTCTCAGACATGCACAGCACATTCATGTACATATAAATACATATATACTTGCTAATATATACACATGCATTTATCATTTTCTAAGATATTATCATCACAGATATTAGAATCAAAAGAATGGGTTTTGAAAATGAAGTTTGCTCATCTAACATGGTTGAACAGAGGATAGAGAAGCAACAGGGCCTGGAAATCAAGTTTGAAAACTGGAAAAGCTTTTTATCTAAGGACTTGAATTCTTAGCTTGCTAAGGTTTTTATTTGAATTCATATTGAGTTGATATTTGAGTCTGAACTTGATTCGTATACTGAGTTGTAAATACACTCAAGATGATCTCTGCTTGCTTAATTTCTTTTGATCAGATCGAGACATTTTTCTTCCTTTTGATTTAGTTCTGTTTTCCAGGTTGAAGCTTTTGAACTTTCTATTTTGTTTTGTTTTATTGTTTCAGTTTGATTTACTTTGTGTTTTTAGTTCTCAGGTTTTAAAACACTGAAATGTGTGAAAGAAAAATGAGCAACTTTTTTATTTTCTTTCTTATACATGTTAATTAAAATTTAGTTTGTGATAAAACATATATTTTCCACTTGTCTACATTAGTTAACACTTGTAATTGTATGTTGTTACTTATTTTACAAATGTCAAAATAATCACTTTTATGTTTAAATCCTTGTCTCATATTTAATTTATAAATTTTATTTTAAATCCTTATATTATTATAAATTATATAATGTATTTCCTTATGTATATATAATTTTAAAAGAAAGTATTAAATCCTTTATTCATTTTCACACTATTATATCTTTAAATAAATATTTATATAATAATAAATAAACATACATCTTATTAATTTTGAAAATTCAAACACAATTTATATTTTATTCTCAAATTTTCAAAGTAATTCTCAATTAATTCATAATTTAACCAAAATTCTATATTGATTACTAGATAAATTAGGCTTAAAAATCAGGAATGTTACAGATTCCCCCCTTAGAAAATTTTGTCCTCGAAATTTGCCAGGAAGACAACAAAGAACAGATGAACACATCTGAGAGAGAAATTTGATTCACAAGATCAAATTGAATATTTATTCTGCATATGGCTTACCAAATCAGAATATGAGATACAAGAACGAATCTATTTAACACTTTACGAAATACTCGGGTCATCCAGATCTACGAAATATACAGGGCATCGATTAGTTCGAAGGGTAACTAATCATTCGTAGAATAAATCCGAACCCAAAAGAACAGACTATGGATACCCAATTCAGATTGAAATATCAAAAAGTATACACCAACTTGTCCCTCTTCGGACTTTGATCCTCACAAGAAACTATAATAGAATTTCAAACTTTGGTTTTAACCAAAACTGTTTCATCGATACAATTCAATTTTAACTTCATCATTTGTTAACCAATTCATTTCAAATAATTTTCAAACTTATTAAAGTTAAAAACGAAAAGCTGATAGGGAACCGATGAAGAAAATACGAAATAGGAATTTATCTACACGATTCGCAGGGCCATCGCCGTACCAAAACTTCTCCCACGAGCTGCCACGAAGCCATCAAAGAATCGAAATTGGATCAAAGGAGATTGATGGAGAAAGTTGTTTCCGTTGTTGCAGGGTATTGACCATTTGTAGTCGTATTTCCCTGTCCCCTATCTCGTCCTCTTCTCGTACTCATACTCACTATCAGTAGATAGTAAGAGAATTTACTGAGGCACATAGACGGATATCTTAGGGATATACTCATTCTAGGGTATACTTCACCTTATCTCTAATGAGTCACTTAATGTGTTATACTCCTGAGCTAAAGTTTCAACCTTCGGCTCTGATACCACTGTAACGGCCCTGACTCGATCTTTGAAAATTGGCACCCGTACTTCACTTGTACTCGAATGCCGCAGATTCAAACGTCGAATATGGCTTGTCGGAGCTTATAACACATTAAGTACAACAACACAGCAGAAGAGAAATAATAATATCATTTAACTTCAATGAATACAATCCAATGATATAAAACAATGATACAAATGATATCGATATACAAAGATAGATACAAGACAATAACAGAGACAACAGCAGCGGAAAGACAATGTCTTCAATGCCAAACTCCAAAAAACTCCATCCCTAATCCAAAGCTAGCTCAAACCCCCATCAAGTTGAAGTGAAGCAACTCGATCCAAATGCGATCGCCAAATTCTAAGGCTGAAAGCTATCGACTCTACACCTACTATTGGATTATCTGAAAAACCCAACTCTAGACTGCCCGTATGGAAAATTGTGGGCACCCAGAGTTTAGGAAGGGAACAATAAACTCCGGGTCAGTCATGTGACTAGTACGAGAAAACCAAAATAGTTTTATCTTTAAAATAAAAAACAAAAGATTTTAAATGTTGAAATCTGCAATGCTTTTTTTTAGAAAATAAAACTGCCATAAGGCCTCCCACCACACATACAATGCAAGCGCACACTTGGAGGAGATTTCTCCTTATGACAGTAAAAAATGCTTGATACGCGAAAACCCTTTGATATTATTATTAGTGTATAGTGCAGAAATATTTCGAAAGTATATTATTAATCTTAGCCTGCATACCATATTTCGTCGTACGCCTACTATAGCTACCATGTTCAATAGTAGGTTACCGTCACATTCCATGGTAGGTTATACAACTAAAACCGTACAGGACGCGTATTGTTTTTTTGGATTTCCAACAAATGGTCGGGCTAAGGAACTTCCTTACCGAAATGGGTACGCCTCTGGTAGGACGTCCCCGAGAACCTAACCGGATCTCTGCTAACACAAGGCCGACGCTACCTCACGCTTTAACCAAGCTGTAACTAGGAAACTACTACACAAGTATGCCATCCCCGGTCGTTACCGACCTTTATCCGAGAGCTCTCAACACCAACAACCACAAAACAATAAGTTTGCAGCAACCACACAGGTTAAATATCTGGGCTCCATACCATGATACCACCTTTTATCCAAAAGGAAATGGACAAACCCTAAGTGCGCGACCCTTAAAAACCTTGCTGCAACATTCCTGTTTCGACCATTTTCGAGGTGTGAGGTCCTGATGCAGTCTCGTCCAGAAAGCTATGCTTTTTCACGAAGCCATGCTTCGGTCAACAAATGATCAGCAGCACTTCGTATGCCACATTACCAAATTTGGAATTTATCACTAGTAACCATTAATTACATAACCTTTGAGCTCTTACGTCTCAAAGAAGGGTGTTAAGCTAAGAGAATAAATCTCCGCTACCAAATAGA